>OX451738.1:224182260-225382260 GCA_948472305.1 Vicia faba
TTATATTATTATTATTATTATTATTATTATTATTATTATTATTATTATTATTATTATTATTATTATTATTATTATTATTATTATTATTATTATTTATTATTATTATTATTATTATTATTATTATTATTATTATTATTATTATTATTATTATTATTATTATTATTATTATTATTATTATTATTATTATTATTATTATTATTATTATTATTATTATTATTATTATTATTATTATTATTATTATTATTATTATTATTATTACAGTTATTATTATTATTATTATTATTATTATTATTACAATTATTATTATTATTATTATTATTATTATTATTATTATTATTATTATTATCATCATTTTGAAACAAAGAATACTTTATTGAATAAAAAAAAACAGATAGGTAAAAAGTGACTTCAAAGGTCCAACAACCAGAGGAGAACAAACAAAATCAACAAAACTAAAGTATTAGGAGCCTACAAACGTGAGGTCTAAGCTTAGGCTTATCCAACACCGATACACAATGGAATCAATGATACTCATGATAGTAGCTTGTTGGTTGTTCTTAGTCCCAAAGTACACTTGGTTACAGAACTTCTAAATCTCAAACACAATCTCTGTCAGAGCACATTGGATCACCTTTGCTTTTGAGGACTTCTTTTTACAAATCCCAATCAACCAAACAATCTCCTCAACCCACTTTTTAGGCATGTGATCAATCTCAATCCAATTAATAACTCTCTCCCAAATGCACCTAGTAGCAGGGCATTCGAAAAATAGGTGGTCAACAGTTTCAATTCCCTTACAGAGGCAGCAGGTATTCATATTTAACATGCCAAACCTATGCAACCTTTCTCTAGTAGGCAGCTTACCGTGACAAGCCATCCAAAGCGTATGAATAGATTTCCTCCTGGCTACATTACCATAAATAACAGTTTTCCAGGGGACATCATCTTGCTGCGCAAAAAACGCTCTGTATACCACTTTCGTCGTGAATTTAGCCCTGTTCATCATAGAGCTCCAAACCTGCATTTGAGCAACTTCCCATCTGACTTTAAGAAGTTTCTTAACAATCCACGAGTCCGAACTTCTCACAGAAACGTGCATGATATCATTGTGCTTGAGGTAATAGCTATGTATCCACCTAATCCATAGACTATCTGCTTTGCCATTTAGGTTCCATACATACCTAGCAAGACAAGCTTTACTCCAAATATTTAAAGCCATAATATTCAACCTCCTTTAGCCTTAGGAGCACATACCTTTTCCCAAGCAACAAGAGATTTACGGGAAACTACCTCACAGCCTGCCACAAAAATATGCGACATATTGCCTTAATACTCTTGATAGTTTTCCTTGGAAGAGGCAAGCAATGCAGCCAAAAGTTACTCATAACAAATAAAATACTTTAGATCAGCTGAGTTCTACCTGCAAAACTAAGCAATCTCGAGCTCCAATGTCTTATCCTTTGCACCATTCTATCAATAAGGATCAAGCAATCATCATGAGTAATCCTCTTGCTAGCCAGGGAAACCCCTAAGTATTTGAAGGGGAGGGTACCTTCCACAAACTTAGTAGCCATAAAGATCTACTGTTTCACCCTATCCTTCACATTGCCATAATAAATCCTACATTTAGCTGGGTTAACCTTTAGCCCTGTGGAAGCACCAAACTTCTCAATAACATTAAAAGCCTGCTGAACAGAATCAGACTCACCCCTAGTAAAAATTAGGAGATCATCAACAAAGCTTAAATCAATGATTTGCAATTTCTCACATTTCGAATGGAACTTGAATTCCTGGATGCATCCCATTTTCTTAAATAATCTGTGCAGATATTCCATGATCAGAACATACAACATAGGGGACAGGGGGTCTCCTTGCTTGAGCCCCCTCTTAGCCAGAAGATAATCAGTAATCGTACTATTTACCTTGTACCTGTAGGAAACAGATTTGACAATTAACATAATCCAGTGGATGAATCTGTTAGGAAAACCAAGCTCAACCATGTCTTCTAAAGCATTCCAATCCACGCTATCATACACTTTCTTTATATCCAATTGGAGCATGCACCTGGGAGGACCATTCTTCCTGCTGTACCTTTTCACTAACTCAAAAGCCAGCAGAATATGATCATGTATATTATGGCCAGGGACAAAAGCTGCCTGACTCAAATCAACAACTCATCTAATAACTTTGCCCAACCTGTTAGCTAGAACCTTCTAAATCAGCTTCAAAAGGATGGTAACACAAGAGATAGGTCTGAAGTCTCCAATTTTGCAAGCACCCTCAAACTTAGGAATGATAGTCACAATGGTACTATTGACAGCTTTATACAGTCTACCATTTAGGAAAAAATCTTGAACTGCATCAAAAATGTCATCCTTAACAATATGCCAAGAAGCCTTGAAGAAACAGACACTAAATCCATCAATTCCAGGCGCAGTTAAGTCATTCATACTCATAAGGGCAGAGTGCACCTCCTGCAAAGTTACAAGGGCAATAAGATGCAGGGATTGATCTACCTTCACTAGGCTCCCCTCTCTTAGCACCTTTATATCAATTTTCTGCGAGACAAAGGTTGTAGTTCCAACTAGATTCTGGTAGAATTTGTAAACTTCATTACCAATTTGATCATTATCCATAAGGATGTTTCCATTGATGTCCACTAGCTTACTGATGTGCGCCTGTTTATATCTGCCTTTAAGGGTAGCATAGAAATATGCACTGTTGCTATCCCCTAACCCGATCCAATCTATCTCAGCCCTCTGATTAAGCAAATTCTCCTCAACATTCACCAACTTGAGAACTTCCTGCATACAGTCCTTTGCCTCTTGGATCATATTAACATTCATTCTGTCAACAATCAAATCTTTCTGAGCATTAGCAAGCTTAATTCTAGCTTTATCAATTTGCAACTTCAAACCCTTAAACTGCTTACAGCTAGACCTCACCACATCCTGCAATCTTTGAAGCTTCTTCCAAACTCTAAACATAGGTCTCCCAGGCATATCCTTCCCCCAATTAGCAGCAACTGCAGCCATAAATGTCTCATCCTTTGTCAAGACATTAGGGAATTTAAAGCTACTACAGCCCACTCTTCTACAAGATGTGTCTTGCCAGCATAACAGGGCATGGTCAGAAATCCCAGGAGTCATAACAGTTAGAGTGCTATCTACATTATCCTGGTGCCAAAGAGTATTTCCCAACATTCTATCAATCCTCGAGTAAATAGGATCATTGCAATGGTTGTTAAACCAGGTAAAATGATCTTCCACAATATCCTTCTCAAACAGGCCCACTTTGTCCATCATATTGGCTAAGTCTCTATACTCCTTCTCCTTGACAGTAGTACCACCAAGTCTGTCTTGCACATGTCCATAACAAATTTCTTAGCAAAAAAAAAACGATAATAAACAAAGAAAATAGTAAAGTATGTAGTTAAAGACTTAAAGTACTAATTTCTTATTAATTGGCTACTACAAAAGCAAAAAATCATAAAACATACATGCTAGTATCTTCATACATCGAAAGCTTCAATGAAATCATCAACATCATCTCCATCAATAGCTTAAGTATCATCCAAAATATGCCAAGGTGAAACACCTTCTTCATCATTTACCAATGTTAGATTGTTTAAAGTTCCACTTCCACCTAATTCAACATTGACACACCCACCACTGCACAACATTAGTAATAATAACACCAGCTTCCATAATAATGTTATTAATAACATCATCTCGCTCAACATTGAATTCAGTTTGCCTTTTTTTTATTAGTATCTTCCATTATCCATTTGTCATCTGAATGAATATCTTCAAACGAAAGAACAACACTTTTTGCTTTTTCCTTTTCTACTTTTCAACTTCAAATTGCACATGACATAAAACAAATTATTTATATTTTTTTGTTGCAACCTATTTCTTCTCTTTGAATGAACCTACAAAATAAATGATAATTCAACTTAATGTTTCTAAAAAATAAAAATAAAGTCTACAGAAAAAACAAATAATAATTCATTACCATCTCAAAGAACCTCCAATTCTGTTCACAACCAGATGAGCTACAAGTAAATCTTAGAATATAAATTACAAAACTCTTTAATTCCTGAGTCATATCTCCATAGAAATTCCACCATTCAGCAGATAAAATATCCCTCCAAAACTATTTTCTATTATTAATCATAAATTTTCTAAATTAATTTGTCACGTACAAGTTGATACATGTTGATTAAGATCATTGGACCTCATTGTACAATGGTGCACCACTTTTACACAATAGAACATACATGAGAAGCATCTAAGTGAATCATTCAAGAAAATACTTACACAGTAAATGATTGATTTTCGATAATGAACACGAACAAAGCAAGAGACAGAACACACTCATGCTATCAATGAAGGGAAGAAGAAACTTTGTTAAAACAAGAGAATATGAGAGAGAATTTCTAATTTCCATACAAGCAAAACAAAATAAGGTTTTTTTAAAAATAAAATAAAATCTTTTGAGGAATTTTTGAATTTTTTGGTTTAAAAAAACAAAATTCAAAATTTTTTTATAGACTCGTAAACTTATTATAGACTCGCGAGTCTATACGAGTTTGTGCGAGTCTACCCGAGTCTATTCAAGTCTATTAAAAAATAATTCTATGTACTAGTCTATTCGTTTATACTTCTCAGAGTCATAAACTCGTACGAGTTTACAAGTCTACCCGCAAATTTGACAACCATATTTAATACAACCATATAATAGAAAAACAAAATAGTACATTTAATTCCAACCTTAATTAATGAATAATTGTGATAAACTAAAGATATACGATAAAATAATATACAAATTTCTAATCAAAATTAATTGTAGTAGAATGTAATAAGCAAAATAAAATATTTATAAAGTTAAAACAATTTGAAATGCCTAAATTGAATAAGAAAGAATATAAAAAATAAAAAAGAATAATATATTTATTTAAAGAAATAAATTAACAAAAAAAATAGTTAAGATAAAAAAAGACTATCTGAAAGAAAAAGAAATGTAAAATTACGGTGAGAAAATACGATTGAACAACATTATAAATATTACAATTGAACAACGACCATCAATATTGAGTAGAACTAAAATAAGAGAATTACAATTGAAAGGTAACGATCAATATTGAGGTGAACGAGGATGATGGAATCACATTTGAACGTCTATGAAGTGAAATTTAGCTTTGATATATTTACTTCTTTCTTATATAATTGAATTATTCGCTAGATTAATGGCTGACTAGTTGTCAATTTGCAACACAAGAGGTTTCTTCACTTCAACCTCCATTTCTTCAAGTACCAATCTGATCCAAATAGTTTGACATGTAACATAGGATCCTGCTATATATTCAGCTTCACACAATGATAATGCCACCACTTATTGCTTTTTCGAGCACCATGAGATTGAGGCACCAAAGACTTTAAAGAAATATTCAGTTGTGCTTCTTCGATCTTCCTATCTCCACACCAATCAGTATCTAAAAAACAATTAATTATTGCTTCTTTGCCTTCAGAGTCTAGTCGAAATATAATTCCATAGTCTATCGATCCTTTTAAATATCTCAGAATTCTTCTTGCAGCCTTCTTGTGTGACACTCTTGGTTCACTCATGTATCTGCTCACTAATCCGATTGTGAAACCTATATCAGGTCGATTGTTGTACACATACCTCATAGGTCCCACAATTTTCTTGAACAAAGTTACATCGACTTTGTCTTCCTTTCCATTCTTCTCCAACTTCACATTTGGTTCGACATGTGAGGATGTATGATTTGAATCATCCATATTGAATCTCTTAAGTATCTCTTTGATATACTTCCTTTGATGTAGCACCATACCTTGCTTCGACATTTGAAATTCCATGCCTAGGAAATAAGACAATTTTCCCAGATTCGACATTTCAAATTCTCTCATCATCAGCTCTTTGAACTTCGACAAGTTCTCTAACCTATTTCCAGTTACTAGCAAGTCAGCGACATATAAACAGATGATTATTATATCTTGTTCCACAACATGAACATAGACACCATACTCAGATTTTCATTTTACAAATCTCGATTCACTAAGTATGTCTCGGTCTTCTTGTTCTATGCTCTAGGTGCCTGCTTGAGGCCGTAAAGCTCTTTATTAAACTTATATACTATACTCGCTTCCTTTTGAATCACAAACCCTGAAGATTGTGTGACATAGACCTCTTCCTCTAAAGGACCATTCAAAAATGTTGATTTTACATATAAATGAAATGTCGACCAGCCTTGGTTGCATGCCAATGCTATCACTAGTTGAACAATATCCAATCTTGATACTGGAGCAAATACTTATGAGTAGTCAAGTCATGCTATTTGAAGAAAGCCTCGAGCTAATATCAGAGTCTTATCGCATAAGGAATATGCTTGTAACACATAGAGCCAAAAACCTTTAAATGACTTACCGATGGACATTTGCCACTCCATACTTTTTCAGGAACCTTTTTCTTCAATATCTTGGTAGGGCACTTGTTCCGAATATAAACGGAAGTCGAAACAACTTCACTCCATAAGGATTTTGGCATATTCTTCTACTTTAGCGTGCATAACGCCATATCCAATATGGTTATATTTCTTCTTTATGCAATTCCATTATGTTAAGGCGTATAAGGAGTAGTTACCTCGTGATCGACACCATGGTCTACACAGAAATATTCAAACAACTTGGATGTGTATTTTCCACCTTCATCTGTTCTCATAACTTTGATTCTCTTCTCACTCTGGTTTTCGACAAGTATCTTGAATCCCTTAAAGATTTCAAATACTTTGTCCTTTCTCTTAATCATATAGATCCACAACTTTCGACTAAACTCATTGACAAACGAAACAAAATATTTATTTCCATCAATGGTATGTTCTTCAAATGGGCCACATACATCTGAATGTACCAATTTGAGAATGCATGATGTTCTCATTGGCATAGTCGAAACAAAGGAATTTCTGGATTTCTTTCCGACTATACAATCTTCATAGAGTTTGTCCAAACCTTAAATGCCATAACCAATTATCCTTGTAGTCGACAACAATTTTTAGACATTGTACTTCAGTTGAATTTATCATGGTCTTGAACGTCCTACTCTTTGACAATGAAGATTTTAAGACCAGATTGTTCTGGGTGTCGAACAATTTTAAAGCTCCATCATTCATAACAACGGAGAAACCTTTTTGGACTAGTTGTCCAACACTTAGCAGGTTGCACTTCATTCCAGGTACATATAATACATCTTTGATCATAATTTTCCCTCCATTACTCATTTATAAAACTATGTTGCCAGTACCTTCTGCTTGTGACGAACTATTATCAGTGTTGTACCCCAAAATTTTCCCTCCCATTTTTCTCAAAACATTTCAAGAAAGATCCCCAAGTTGATCAAGGTAGTCCAAGGGTTGGCCATACAAGCTCTCTCCTAAGGCAATCTACCTCAAATTAGGGTTTCATATTACATCAAGATACTTGAGTCCAAGTGATCCCAAATGCTCACAAATGTCCTAATATGTTCTCAAGATCATCCATGTCAAGTTTCAAGCCCTACAGAGGAATTTTGCTCATTCAATTGCTCAAGGACCCAAAAATCGACTATGCTAGGGCAAAAGTCAACTGTGGCCCACATACAGTCAAACTTCAATATTTTTGGTCAACATCCTCATTTTGAAGTATATTTCATCATTTGATAAAGGGTTTATCATGATTCATCAAGGATTGCTCATAATTCATCAAGACTCAAAAGTTGCTAAATTAGGGTTTTGTAGGAAAAGTCAACTCAACTTTGACCAAGCATAACTTTATCATACTTTATGAGAAATGAACCATCCAAAGCTCATTTTTAAGAGGATGCAATTCCCTACAATCCATCTTCATCTTCCAAGTTCAAAATATGCACTCACAAGAAGTTATGAATTTGGATATTATAGGTCATTTTGAAAAGTCAACAAAAACACCTTTTTTGTCAAAGCTCCATACATGAGCATGGAATATCAAATTGAGATGATACAAAAAGATTTGATTATAGGACACCTCAATCTTTATAAAAAGTCCAAGAACACCTCCAAAGAGTCAAAATTGAGGAAGTTATGCATTGTTGAAGTTGACCTTTTTTGCAAAATTGCCAAAAGTCAACTATGCCTAAAACTTCAAATTTTGCCAAATGGGCCCAATCTTTTTCACTTGTTTTGAGTTGGCAACATAGTCCACGAGCTCTAGCCTTTTACACTTGTCCATATCTTATTTTTATTATTTATTTTGATTTTTATTTGAATTAATTCAATTTAAATCAAAACAAATCATATAAAATCCAAAGTATTGAAAACTAAATATTTTATGCTTGTTTCAGGTCTTATTATACAGCTAGCAAACATTCAAAATCGTATCAAGGCATGGTGTGAACAAAAAGATTGAAATAGGCCAATTTTGGAAAGTTTTCAAAGTGAATCAAATCAAATATCCAAATCATTGATGGAGGAAGATTGGGAGCAGTTATTAACCCTGATCCCTTCCTTGATACATATAGAGGCGAGGCAGACCTAAAAACAAGTTAGAAACAGGCGCATGAGCAAGAACAAAATCTAAAAAAAATCAAGAAAAAGTGTGAGATCGAATTCAGTATTCCAGTCATCCTCAAGGCCTTCAGCAATCCCAATAGATTCTTGGGAGTATTAGCAAGCTAAAGCAATCGAAAGCAAGCCTTTTCAAGCCCTACAATGCATTGTAAGTCCGTCACGATATTGCTATATTCTTTAATTCGAATAGCATTATTCTTGCACTTATAGCATAAAATAATTTTACATTCTTGATCACCATCATGTTTAAAAGCTTTCTATAATACCCAATTGCATTTTCATGGACTGAATTGTAAACTGCCATTGTTAGGGTTTTGGAGTCTATTTTAGGGTTTTTGTTTACAGGAAAATTGGCCTTGATAAAAGGTACCATCGTGTTCAGAAGGATGAGACGAATCTAACCATGGCCTTGGTGGTCATTTATATCACGTGTATGTGATTTTGAGAATTGGCAGGGCTGTAGCGACGGACGTTGTCTGTAGGTATAGGTTATCAAAACCTTTAGCCACGGAGAGAGGAAGAAGACGATGAGTTGTCACCATTCCATTGGACTATTCAAACCTGGAGCGCATTTTCTTTTTGTTTTCCACTAATTTTTGTTTTTATATATTATTATTGTTATTCATTCCATGTACAAAAAGAATAGTTGGGAGGTGTCACGGTCGGTAGTGTTGTGTTGCCATACTACGACCAGATGGCAATCAGTCTTATTACTATGAAGCCTGGACCACGACCAGATAACAATTCATTTTCATCTCCTCGACTAAGAGACAGTTCCTCAGTAGAATAACGGATGACCGAAGTTCCTAAAATTCAACAGAGATGATTCCCCAGTAGAATAACAGATGCCGAAGCTCCTAAAATTGTACTTTTCTCAACAAATATCAACCTTCCCCAGCGGAATCTTCCTCAACAACAGGTATACAAGCTCTCGCTAAGGAATCTCTTACGCGATCGACACTCCTTCAGATGGCCTCTTTAAGCCCATCCCCTCGTCAGGGTGTAGGGAGGTGTCGCTGTCGGTAGTGTTGTGTTTCCATACTACCAGAAGATGTTTGTTTGATCATGCAAGATTCGTTGCTGGAATTCATGTCCAATGCCCCAATTGATTTAGATGGAGATTTGCCCCCGGCTATTTTGGCATCTTTGAGAGATTCCTTGATTCTTGACTTGACTGCCCCAGATGATGGACAATGATCATGTCGTGCCCCTTGATTGGAAGTGTTTTTCCACTTGAGGTGATCTTTTTTATTGAGAAGATTTTTGTTCACTAGATATTCGTCGTGCGAATTTCTCTGTTGTTGAACAAATAGCCATATGCAAACAATGTTATTTTAAGAATGCAAAGCTTATGTCTGTCTTGAAATTTTTTGAAAATGCATTTTTCAGTAAAACAAACAAGTTTTGTAAAATGTGATGTCAACTCAGGATTTACAGCAAGTCCTACAGGAGTCAGGATACCTTTTGTAACAGTATGTGTTGTACCCCAAAATTTGCCCTCCCATATTTCTCAAAATATTTCAAGAAAAATTCACAAGTCCAACCCGGCGCGTCATATTCAGGTGTTCTTTCGCCAAGATATCTCTGATAACGTATTCTCAAATTCAGGTTCGGCTCAAGAGTCAATTCTTTAAAGAAGGTATCCGAATGTGTGAGTTTTCTCGAAGAAATATGGTGAAAAAGTGTGCTGAAAGTGCAGTTTTTACGCGCTAAAAAATTCATAACTTGAAGATCGTGGCTCGTTTTGAACCCGTTCCGGTGGCCAAAATTCCGTCTTGACATTATCTACGTTTTCATCTCTCACGGCTGGAAGCCAATTTCGATCAGAAGCTCTTCAAAAATGTGGATTTATCAAGTATTTTCATACAGAAAATTTGTGACAGAAGTTTATTTGCGTCATGTTCAGAAAATTATAACTTGGTCGATTTTCATCGTATCGAGCTGGTTCCAGCGCCAAAATTTCACAAATTGAGTTGGCTACATTTTCACATAAGGTATTGAGTTCAAACGGTATTCAAAAGGCCTTCGTTTTTTGCTCAGAGTGCGTGACACGCTGAAAATCCTGAATGCTGAATATTATTTCATCTGGGCCGAAACTTCGAAAATTCATAACTCGGTCAATTTTTATCGGATTGGGCTCATATTTTTACACAAGGTCACTGACTCATAGATCTACAACTTTGCTTCAAAAGTCGAGACCGTATTATGCTCCGATCAATACCAGTTTTTTATTGAAGAACGTGTCAGAGTCGACACTGAAGCCCAAAATAAGTTTGTCTGAGCTGAAACTTCAAAAATTCATAACTAATTCACCGTTTATCCGATTGGGACGATTTTCGGACAGGAGTTAGTTCTCGATGTAGGCTACATTTTGTTTTCACATTTTAACTTCAAAAATTGCACTTAAGTCCCTACAATTTAGCCTGGAAAGTGACGAACTCAAGTAAACATTGGAGGCCCAATTGCACATTCAAAGCCCATTTTCTTTACCCTAATTTCCATTATATAATCACCTTCTTTTCACACAAACCAGAGAGGAGAAAAAAGAGAGAAAAAACCTTGCCACAACACTGTTAGAATATCAAATTCTTTCAAGAACCCTAAGACCTTGAAATCCTTATTACAAATCCCTCTCTCACTACAAACAAGCCATCACAGTTACAAACCAACACCTCACTACTTCTTCAGTAAGGGTAAGGCTGGCTTGATCTCCATGATCCAAAAGGCATAAAAGCATTCACGTCACTAATTTTCCAGTAAGGGTAAGATTGATTTGATCTCCATGATCAAAAGGGTATAATCATTCATACATGTCATATTGTGCCTAAACATTAAATTTCTTCATATATTGGCTTTATTTGCATTTTATGATTTTATTTAATGTGTTCATGAGATTCAACACTGCAGATTTAGACAGGATCCCCATGCAGGTTCATTAAGGAACGTTGAGGCCAAAACACAAATGGCCAAAAGCCAAAAGCCAAATGGCCAAAAAGAACAACTTATGCATGACACCAATACATGGCGAGACAGACATCCTGAGAAGATTAAGGAACGTTGAGGCCAGAACACAAATGGCCAACAGCCAGAACACAAATGGCCATGAAACCCAATCCAATGGCCAAAGAATGCAGACCACGGTACTCAGGAGTCAATGAACACGCACGTGATGCCAGAAATTCAAACAAGGCTTTTTGTCTAATGGGACAAATTACTTCCAAAAAACCTCCTAAATGGGCCTGATACCCCCCATGGTTTGCATCAATTTTTAATTTTTAATTTGTTTTTCTTTCTTAATTCTATTAATTATTTTAATTGTTTTCTTTAATTTCATAAATTAATTTTCATAAATAAAAAAAATCAGAAACTAAAATATGTTTAATTAATATTTAAATTAATTTATTTTGTAAATAAACT
The DNA here is from genome assembly GCA_948472305.1 of Vicia faba. Classification (NCBI taxonomy): domain Eukaryota; kingdom Viridiplantae; phylum Streptophyta; class Magnoliopsida; order Fabales; family Fabaceae; genus Vicia; species Vicia faba. The sequence continues at coordinate 224,194,277 of OX451738.1, forward strand.
CTAACAATTAACTTAGTTAATTTAGGTTTTAAAACTTTAATATTTTCTTAAATTAATAAAATATGTAGAAATTAGGGTTTTTTAACCTTTTCATTTTTTTTAACAAATAATTTTCTCATCATTATTATTATTATTAATTACTAAATATTTTGTAAATAAATATGTAAATAATTAATTAGCATAAATTAGGTTTTATACTTTAACCTTTTCTTTAATAATTAAAAATATTTAGAACTAGGGTTTCCTTCTAATTTTAAATTCTTTTCTTATTTCATTAAATACAAAAAACATAAAAAACATTTCTTTTCTTTTAATTAAATAATTAATTAGCTCTTTAATTTCAATATAATTTCAAAAAGGGTCCAACACCCTCGAACGTTCTATTTTTATTCCTTTCGCGCATTTATTCTTATTTTCCTTTGTGAATATTATGTAATTGCTCAAGCCTTGTAATAGTAACTAGGTTTTACTTTCCGCATCTTTTACCAAATGGGTCTTTGTAATTTGGCGATGTATAGACCCGCGCCTTGTAATAGCGTATAATTTTACTTTCCGCATTTAAATTTCCGCACTCTTAAAACTGCTTATAATTTTACTTTCCGCATTTAAATTTCCGCACTCTTAAAACTGCTAAACTTTGCATGAAAGAATGAATGGCCTAAATTAAAAACAAAGGGTAGATCACCATGATACATGTACAAGATAAAACATAACTGAAAATAACACACAAATTCACACACCACTCTTAGGGTACGCCTCACTGTTGCCTTGCCTTCGAAACGTGGTCATCGAGTATAGGACGTCTTAGTAAGTCCTTATGTCCGTTGATCCATATGCCTCAAAACAAGTTGCCTCGGAAAAGTTGCCTCGAATAAAAAAGGATCAATGGCATAAGGGTAGCTTCTAAGGTGTCCTACTGTTGCTCTAGTGACCACACTGTCCCTACAAACGAATTGACCCGAACAACTCCAACGACGGTGCTACCTATTTCTCAATAGTGGGATAGTACTGTCTAAAGGACTCTTACACAACCTAATTCCTTAGAGTAGGTGGATGACTCATGGGTACTTGCTCTCTTAAAAAAAACAAACCAAAACATCTTTTCACACTGACACTTTCGAAAGCTTTCAAAACAATTTTTTCAAACACTCTTGAGGACAGATACAAGAGTCACTTAGAAATCTTTCAAAACGAAACTTTTTCAAATTCACTCACAATTGAAAAGCAAACAAACATTTTGAAAACACAATGAGCAAGTATCTAAGAGCCCATGGATAACCATGGATAGAAAGGGTGCTAACACCTTCCCTTTCTATAAATCTACCTCCCGAACCGAGAAACTATCTCATAAGGAATTTTGCTGTGCTTTTGTCCTGTCCATGTTGGAGAAAATAAAAGACGGTGGCGACTCTTGCTTCCGCGACATTTCGCAAACCAGCGTTAAACAGTCAGTTCCAGATCCACCGATCACAGAACTGGCGACTCTGCTGGGGAATTAATAAAAGTGAGGTGTACCTTAGGACTAAGATCACTTGTGTTTTCAATTGTCTGAATTGTTTGCTTTATTATTGTGGGACTGTCTCGGGAGTTCTATAGATCCTAGCCCAGATCTGGGGGATACCTTCTTAGAAAGTAGCAACAAGGCTGTGAGGGAACTGTGCGGGGTATACCGACATGGTTGAAGCAGTCTGCTACGTTGATGTGGCACTTTGGTGTGTACCGGTAACCCTTGAGTCCAGTCAAGGAGAGTACGGGGCCGCCGCATGGTGTCGTGAAGCATCAACTGACCTTAGGAACCTTAATTGAACCATCTTGGCCTCTTTAGGGTAGTGAGATAACTGACTTTGGTGCAGTCCGAGGTTGGTTGATACTCGATACTACACTCAATTGAGGGTTGTTTTCTTGGAATATTTCGGTCGCCAGTTCAGTGGCTAAATCGAAACGATGAACAATGAAAGCAATCCAATGATATTGGGACCCTTAGAACCCGGTTACTTCTGATAGGACAGGTTTTGAGCCCACCAACTTCAAGAGGGTAGTACCCCAGACCCCATGCTGGCCTAAACTCTAAGGGCTCTTTGTGTGACTTGTGTGCCTTCAAACTTGACTATTTGCATGCTTGTTATCTAACACATGAGTTCCTTGCAGGTTTAACAGTCCTTAATTGGGACTCATTACAGGGCCTACTTACATCACTCCATGCATAGCATAACATCATACCATTGCATACATCCTGCATAAGGACTAACCCATTTCAAGGATCTCAAGGGTCTGTGATGCAGGTCATGATGAATCAAAATGTCTAGTAAGGGGCAAAGGGGATTTATTTTCCTCTAGCCAAGGTTGATAATTTGAGTCAGGGGCTATGACCCACTCGATATGGTGAGCCTTGACCCTTGAAGAAGGACTCTCAACAACATGCAGTTCCTTCAATCAAGCTATCGGGTCCCAACTCTAACAATTTTCTTTGTTTACCTCGCGAGATCCTTGAAAACATTGCATGCATACATACACGTCATTGCATCACAGGTATCCCTTTTACAGGTTGCTTACCTTCTTCGCTGTTTATTTCAGCCGATCGTTATGAATCCTGAATCATCTACTGAGCAATCCATCAAGGCTCTCCAGGCTCAGAACGCCAAGTTCCAAGAGTTGATCATGAGTTTAGCCCGGGGGAAACAAGATCTGAAGACCCTGCTTTTGAAAAAGAAGAAGAAGAGGACGGTGTTGTTCAACCCTAGACGCAAATCTGGGAATGGATCACAAAACGAGGTTGAGCTGACTACCCCATCTTTTGAAAAAGACAGTCCCCAAGAGAGAGAGGTTCCTAGTCCAGTGGTCTCCGACAACGAGACCGATTACCATGATGAACAGTACCCTCCAGCTGAGGATAGGTACAAACAGTTAGAAGACAGGCTAAGTGCTATGGAAATACAAAAGGTGCCTGGCCTGGACTTCGAAGATCTAGGTTTGTCTTTTGGGGTAGTGATCTCACACAAATTCAAGGCACCTGCATTTGCAAAGTACGACGGGGCCTCTTGTCCTAAGTTGCACCTCTGTTCATACGCAAGGAAGATCCAGCCCTACACGGCAGACAAGAATCTATGGATCCATTTCTTCCAGGAGAGTCTTTCAGGGACTCAGCTCGAATGGTTCTATCAGCTGGATGGAACCAGTATTCGTAACTGGGAGGACTTGGCAATTGCTTTTTATAAGCAGTATCAGTATAATGCCGACCTCGCTCCTACGCGTACCCAACTTCAGGGTATGTCACTGGGGACGGGTGAAGGTTTTAAGGAGTACGCCCAAAAATGGAGAGACCTTGCTGGAAGGGTACAACCACCTCTAACTGACCGTGAGCTCGTTGACATGTTCTTGGGGACTTTGTCTGGTCCATTCTACAACCATCTGATTGGGAATTCTTCTGCTGGGTTCACAGATCTTATCTTGACTGGGGAGAGAATTGAAGCTGGTATCAAGTCGGGGAAGATTCAAGAAACCGCACCTGCTGATGCTCAGAAAAAGCCCCACAGTGGGAAGAAGGAGTCCAATGCTATACATGGTAAAAAGGGTCGTCATGATGTAGGAGTAATCCAGATCTCTGATCCCACGCCCGTTCAACCAAGAAAGAGAAATAGGCGTAGGATAAAGTATCAAGATAGGAAGTATACTGACATCAACATGTCTTTGTCTCAGGCATTACAGCAATTGCTGAAGGCAAAACTGATCACACTAAAGGATCCTCCTCAAAATCCTGATACTTCCTCTTCCAAGTACAACCCGGGTGTGAGATGTGCCTACCATTCTGACAGTCCTGGACATGACACCGACGACTGTTGGACCTTGAAGAACAAGATCCAGGATTTGATTGACGCCAAGGAGGTCAAGTTTGAACACTGATCCTGCACCAAATCATCGAGAATGTCTTTTGTTCATTCGAATGTTCAAGTTATATTTTTCTTTGATTGTTCAAACATTTTATTCATGTCAAACTTTGTTATTTCATTAATGCATTACACGTGTCTGTTTTGAAGTAATTATGTTTACTATGCTTAAAACTGTTTTCATATTTTTGTGATGTTCAACGCTCGGTTAAAAATTCTAAGCCTCTTGAGGGAGGATGACGAAAACGATACCACGATATACAGTATGCTTTTGAACAGACCCCGTTGATGAGGTACGGGCATTGTTTCAATTCCTAAACACTGGAGTTATAAGGCAGATAACCCCTTGTTAACCCCTTTGAGCCAAAGAAGTAGGAGTTTTTCTTTTCGAAAATTAAAACCCTTAATCATAACCTGGGGCAGGGTAGTTTTCTCAGTTGATCCAAGTGCACAACGAATAGCACCAAAGAAGTCCTTACAAAGCAAAAGACAGTGATGGTTCCGAATAATTAAAGATAGGCGGTCATTATCTATCAAAATAAAAGCCCAATAAGTCAAAACCTATGAAGGAGACTTACAAAACTGGGGCATCCCGCTGACTGTAGCTCCACAAAAGAAACAGTACAGGCAAAAAATAGGGATAACGAAATCAAAAAGAAAGAGGTCCTACAAACCCTCAACAAAAAAGGAAATGACTGCCTAATCAAAATAAATCGCCAGTATCCGAACCATCACTGGTATATCAAAGAAAAGACGCAACAAGGTCTAACGCACGATTAGCTGAGTTTAGGATTGAAGAACATCACGAAGAACGAGTGGGTACAAATAAATTTGAGCCTTTATCCTTTGTTTCTTGAACCGTGAACCAGACCTCGTTATAACCCTTAAAAGTCCTAGCTGAAGCATGGGTTAGTTCGAAAGCATACTGTTACGAAAGGTATCCTGACTCCTTAAGGCTTGCGGTAAAATAACGAGTTGACATCACAGTTTACAAAAAAAAAAAACTCACTTGCTTTTATTGAAAAATGCATTTTCAAAAATTTCAAGACAGACATAAGTTTTGCATTTTTAATATAACATTGCTTGCATGTGACTATTTGTTTGAACAGCATAGAAATTCGCACGACGAATATCTAGTGAACAAAAGCACTTCCAATCAAGGGGGCAGGCATGATCATCGTCCATCATCTGAGGCAGTCCAGTCAAGATTCAAAGAATTTCTCAAAAGGCCAACCAGCTTGGGGCAAATCTCCATCTGGATCACCTGGGGCATTCCGACAACGAATCTTGCCTGATCAGACATCTTCTAGTGGTACGACAATGCAATACTACTAACAGTGACAACTCCCTACTCTCTGAGAGCGTGGACATAGTCGAAAAAATACTACGCAATAATCAAAGACCCGCTAGGTTAACACACCTAGGCAAAAATAAGGGCTTCCCGACGAACCAAAAGGGTTCGGGCAAAAATAAGGGATGAAAAGCGAAAAATCTGTACACCCGGCAAGTCAAAAACCTGCAAAGGCGGCTTGGGCAAAAATGGGTATCCCGGTGGACCGAAAACCCGAAAGGGCGGTCCAGGCAAAATTAGGGATCAAAGCGTACGACTATGTCTCGTCGTCTCGTCACCTGTCTACCAGAAGATTTGTCAATTACCCCCACATGTGCCTTCTCCCACTGAAACTGGGGCAATAATGAGTTGTCTAAGCGATCTAGTTGCTCTGCCATCAAGGTACCAAGACAAGTTCAGCTGAAGAATGACCAGGATACCCTAGTTCCTCACAGAATGAGATAAGGTTCAGCCATACTCCCCCGAGCAGAGAAGGCACAATACCTCCAGCAAGTCAGCAACACTCTCCCCAAGCAGAGTTAGCTTACTGTCAGCCTTAAGGAAGTTGGATTATCCCCCGAAGATCTCAATATTCCCCGGCGGAGTACAAACATTCCTAACAAGCATCCCCGACAGTCTTGATCTAAGATTGTTCCCCGGCGGTTTACCGAACATTCAGTGGAGCCACTTCCCCAATACATCTCAAAAATTTCCCCAGGAGAGTCCAGTCTCAAAAGCCTCCCCAAGAAAGTTGAATCAATCTCCCCAGTATGGAAGCTTGTGACCCGCAGAGCACGAACGCTCTCCCTGCTTTATTCAAAGGTTATTTCCCCACCAGGATATAACTGGGTTATCCTCAGCCAATAACCACGGAAAGATCGTCCCCGACGAAGTCTTCCTATCCCCAGCGAAGTTCATCAAATCTTCCAACAGAGCTTATCAATGGAATCCCCAGCGGAGTTATCATCAAAACCTCAGTGAAGTATCTCTTCCCACAGAGTAGTCCCCCGCAGAGTAATCGCTTCACCAAGTTTATTCCCCAACAGAGTCATCTTCTCCTACCGGTATTCTTGCAACCATCATCCCCAGCGAAAACGAAGAACTCTCTTCAACATCAGCCCAGGATTCAGCTCCCGGCATTCGTCAAGGATTTATTTTCCTAGACGAAAATACATTCATAAACATCACATTGTCATACATTATGATACATGCATACACGAATCATATCGCCCCAATCTCATTTATTTTTTAGAACATCATGACATCATGCATGTCATACATTATGACATTGCATACAACTATCTCGTTACTTTTTCAGGAAAGAACGATCAACAGATAAAAGTCTTTACCTTTTGAAGTAGAAGACGTCCAAGATTCCTTCATCATTCTGCTGAGGTTGTAGTCGCCTAAGATTCCTTCATCATTCTGCTGAGGTTGTAGTCGCCAAAGATTCTCTCATCATTCTGCTGAGGTTGAAGTCGCCAAAGATTCTCTCATCATTCTGCTGAGGTTGTAGTCGCCTAAAGATTCTCTCATCATTATGCTGAGGTTGTAGTCGCCTAAGATTCTCTCATCATCCTGCTGAGGTTGTAGTCGCCTAAGATTCTCTCATCATCCTGCTGAGGTTGTAGTCGCCTAAGATTCTCTCATCATCCTGCTGAGGTTGTAGTCGCCTAAGATTCTCTTATCATCCTGCTGAGGTTGTAGTCGCCTAAGATTCTCTCATCATCCTGCTGAGGTTGTAGTCGCCTAAGATTATCTCATCATCCTGCTGAGGTTGTAGTCGCCTAAGATTCTCTCATCATCCTGCTGAGGTAGTAATCGTCCAAGGTTCTCTCATCGTCCCGTTGAGGTAGTAATCGCCCAAGGTTCTCTCATCGTCCCGTTGAGGTAGAAATCGCCCAAAGGTTCTCTCATCGTCCCGTTGAGGTAGTAATCGCCCAAGGTTCTGTCATCGTCCCGTTGAGGTAGTAATCGCCCAAGGTTCTCTCATCGTCCCGTTGAGGTAGTAATCGCCCAAGGTTCTCTCATCATCCCGTTGAGGTAGTAATCGCCCAAGGTTCTCTCATTGTCCCGTTGAGGTAGAAATCGCCCAAAGGTTCTCTCATCGTCCCATTGAGGTAGTAATCGCCCAAGGTTCTTTCATCGTCCCGTTGAGGTAGTAATCGCCCAAGGTTCTCTCATCGTCCCGTTGAGGTAGAAATCGCCCAAAGGTTCTCTCATCGTCCCGTTGAGGTAGTAATCGCCCAAGGTTCTCTCATCGTCCCGTTGAGGTAGTAATCGCCCAAGGTTCTCTCATCGTCCCGTTGAGGTAGTAATTGCCCAAGGTTCTCTCATCGTCCCGTTGAGGTAGTAATCGCCCAAGGTTCTCTCATCGTCCCATTGAGGTAGAAATCGCCCAAAGGTTCTCTCATCGTCCCGTTGAGGTAGTAATCGCCCAAGGTTCTTTCATCGTCCCGTTGAGGTAGTAATCGTCCAAGGTTCTCTCATCGTCCCGTTGAGGTAGAAATCGTTCAAGGTTCTCTCATCGTCCCGTTGAGGGCACGTCTGAAGAGTTTGAAGATCAACCCCTGTAACAGGCCAGGTAATTATCTTTCTTTCTCAGGTACGCAAGTTCTCGCTAAGGAATCTCTTACGCGATCGACAACCTCTCGATGGCATCTATAAGCCCATCCACATACCAACAGTCTCCAAATGGCATCCATAAGCCCATTCCCGACAAAGCTCCGTCACAACTCCAGATGGCATCTATAAGCCCCTCCCCCCATCCATCACTTCCAAATGGCATCTATAAGCCCATTCCCCCTACATCACATTGCTGATACTACACCATGCGAGTGCAAATTTCTGGGCACTTTAGTGTTCAATCATCTTCCACCTTCGGATCACGAAAGGCACGCAAGCCAATCTACATCCTCAGGTTTAAGAAGATTGAACAGGGGCAACTGTTGTACCCAAAAATTTGCCCTCCCATATTTCTCAAAATATTTCAAGAAAAATTCACAAGTCCAACCCGGCGCGTTATATTCAGGTGTTCTTTCGCCAAGATATCTTTGATAACGTATTCTCAAATTCAGGTTCGGCTCAAGAGTCAATTCTTTAAAGAAGGTATCCAAATGGGTGAGTTTTCTCGAAGAAATATGGTGAAAAAGTGTGCTGAAAGTGCAGTTTTTACGCGCTAAAAAATTCATAACTTGAAGATCGTGGCTCATTTTGAACCCGTTCCGGTGGCCAAAATTCCGTCTTAACATTATCTACGTTTTCATCTCTCACGGCTGGAAGCCAATTTCGATCAGAAGGTTTTCAAAAATGTGGATTTATCAAGTATTTTCATACAGAAAATTTGTGACAGAAGTTTATTTGCGTCATGTTCAGAAAATTATAACTTGGTCGATTTTCATCATATCGAGCTGGTTCCGGCGCCAAAATTTCACAAATTGAGTTGGCTACATTTTCACAGAAGGTATTGAGTTCAAACGGTATTCAAAAGGCCTTCGTTGTTTGCTCAGAGTGCGTGACACGCTGAAAATCTTGAATGCTGAATATTATTTCATCTGGGCCGAAACTTCGAAAATTCATAACTCGATCAATTTTTATCGGATTGGGCTCATATTTTTACACAAGGTCACTGACTCATAGATCTACAACTTTGCTTCAAAAGTCGAGACCGGATTATGCTCCGATCAATACCAGTTTTTTATTGAAGAACGTGTCAGAGTCGACACTGGAGCCCAAAATAAGTTTGTCTGAGCTGAAACTTCAAAAATTCATAACTAATTCACCGTTTATCCGATTGGGCCGATTTTCGGACAGGAGTTAGTTCTCGATGTAGGCTACATTTTGTTTTCACATTTTAACTTCAAAAATTGCACTTAAGTCCCTGCGATTTAGCCTGGAAAGTGACGAACTCAAGTAAACATTGGAGGCCCAATTGCACATTCAAAGCCCACTTTCTTTACCCTAATTTCCATGATATAATCACCTTCTTTTCACACAAACCAGAGAGGAGAAAAAAGAGAGAAAAAACCTTGCCACAACACTGTTAGAATATCAAATTCTTTCAAGAACCCTAAGACCTTGAAATCCTTATTACAAATCTCTCTCTCACTACAAACAAGTCATCACAGTTACAAACCAACACCTCACTACTTCTTCAGTAAGGGTAAGGCTGGCTTGATCTCCATGATCCAAAAGGCATAAAAGCATTCACGTCACTAATTTTCCAGTAAGGGTAAGATTGATTTGATCTCCATGATCAAAAGGGTATAATCATTCATACATGCCATATTGTGCCTAAACATTAAATTTCTTCATATATTGGCTTTATTTGCATTTTATGATTTTATTTAATGTGTTCATGAGATTCAACACTGCAGATTTAGACAGGATCCCCATGCAGGTTCATTAAGGAACGTTGAGGCCAAAACACAAATGACCAAAAGCCAAAAGCCAAATGGCTAAAAAGAACAACTTATGCATGACACCAATACATGGCGAGACAGACATCCTGAGAAGATTAAGGAACGTTGAGGCCAGAACACAAATGGCCAACGGCCAGAACACAAATGGCCAACAGCCAGAACACAAATGGCCATGAAACCCAATCCAATGGCCAAAGAATGCAGACCACGGTACTCAGGAGTCAATGAACACGCACGTGATGCCAGAAAGTCAAACAAGGCTTTTTATCTAATGGGCCAAATTACTTCCAAAAAACCTCCTAAATGGGCCTGATACCCCCCATGGTTTGCATCAATTTTTAATTTTTAATTTGTTTTTCTTTCTTAATTCTATTAATTATTTTAATTGTTTTCTTTAATTTCATAAATTAATTTTCATAAATAAAAAAAATCAGAAACTAAAATATGTTTAATTAATATTTAAATTAATTTATTTTGTAAATAAACTCTAACAATTAACTTAGTTAATTTAGGTTTTAAAACTTTAATATTTTCTTAAATTAATAAAATATGTAGAAATTAGGGTTTTTTAACCTTTTCATTTTTTTTAACAAATAATTTTCTCATCATTATTATTATTATTAATTACTAAATATTTTGTAAATAAATATGTAAATAATTAATTAGCATAAATTAGGTTTTAAACTTTAACCTTTTCTTTAATAATTAAAGATATTTAGAACTAGGGTTTCCTTCTAATTTTAAATTCTTTTCTTATTTCATTAAATACAAAAAACATAAAAAAACATTTCTTTTCTTTTAATTAAATAATTAATTAGCTCTTTAATTTCAATTTAATTTCAAAAAGGGTCCAACACCCTCGAACGTTCTATTTTTATTCCTTTCGTGCATTTATTCTTATTTTCCTTTGTGAATATTATGTAATTGCTCAAGCCTTGTAATAGTAACTAGGTTTTACTTTCCGCATCTTTTACCAAACGGGTCTTTGTAATTTGGCGATGTATAGACCCGCGCCTTGTAATAGCGTAGAATTTTACTTTCCGCATTTAAATTTCCGCACTCTTAAAACTGCTAAACTTTGCATGAAAGAATGAATGGCCTAAATTAAAAACAAAGCGTAGATCATCATGATACATGTACAAGATAAAACATAACTGAAAATAACACACAAATTCACACACCACTCTTAGGGTACGCCTCACTGTTGCCTTGCCTTCGAAATGTGGTCGTCGAGTATAGGACGTCTTAGTAAGTCCTTATGTCCGTTGATCCATATGCCTCAAAACAAGTTGCCTCGGAAAAGTTGCCTCGAATAAAAAAGGATCAATGGCATAAGGGTAGCTTCTAAGGTGTCCTACTGTTGCTCTGGTGACCACATTGTCCCTACAAACGAATTGACCCGAACAACTCCAACGACGGTGCTACCTATTTCTCAATAGTGGGATAGTACTGTCTAAAGGACTCTTACACATCCTAATTCCTTAGAGTAGGTGGATGACTCATGGGTACTTGCTCTCTTCAAAAAAAACAAACCAAAACATCTTTTCACACTGACACTTTCCAAAGCTTTCAAAACAAATTTTTCAAACACTCTTGAGGACAGATACAAGAGTCACTTAGAAATCTTTCAAAACGAAACTTTTTCAAATTCACTCACAATTGAAAAGCAAACAAACATTTTGAAAACACAATGAGAAAGTATCTAAGAGCCCATGGATAACCATGGATAGAAAGGGTGCTAACACCTTCCCTTTCTATAAATCTACCTTCCGAACCGAGAAACTATCTCATAAGGAATTTTGCTGTGCTTTTGTCCTGTCCATGTTGGAGAAAATAAAAGACGGTGGCGACTCTTGCTTCCGCGACATTTCGCGAACCAGCGTTAAACAGTCAGTTCCAGATCCACCGATCACAATATGCTTTCGAACTAACCCATGCTTCAGCTAGGACTTTTAAGGGTTATAACATGGCCTAGTTCACGGTTCAAGAAACAAAGGATAAAGGCTCAAAATTTATCTGTACCCACCCGTTCTTCATGATGTTCTTCGATCCTAAACTCAGTTAATTGTGCATTTAGATCCTGTTTGAGTTTTTGCTCTGATATTCCAGTGATGGTTCAGATACTGACAATTTATTTTGAATAGGCAGTCATTTCCTTTTTGTTTAGGGCTTGTAGGACCTCTTTCTTTTTGATTTTATTATCCCTGTCTTTTTCCTGAACTGTTTCTTTTGTGATTACAGTCAGCGGGATGCCCCAGTTTTTTTCTTTTAAGTCTCCTTCATAGGTTTTGACTTAATGGGCTTTTATTTTTGAGAGATAATAACTGCTTATCTTGACGATTATAGGGAACCATCATCGTCTTTCATTTTGGAAGGATGTCTTCGAAGCCATTCATTGTGCACCTGAATTAACTGAGAAAACTATCCTGCCCCAGGTTGTGATTAAGGTTTTTTTTTAATTTGCGTGAAAAGAAAAAACTCCTACTTCTTTGGCTCAAAGGGGTTGACTAGGGATTATCTTCCTTATAACTCCAGTGTTTAGGATTTGAAACAACGCCTGTACATCGTCAGCGGGGTCTGTTCAAAAGCATACTGTAGAGATTTTGATATCATTTTCGTCATCCTCCCTCTAAAGGCTTAGAGTTTTTTTTTAATTGAGAGTTGAACATCACAAAAATGAAAGCAATTTGAATATAGTGATACGAATGGATTGATTCAAAACAAACATATGCAATTCATTGATAAAGTAATAAAGTTTGACATGAATAAATATTCGAATAATCAAAAGAAAATTACAAATTGAAAATTCTAATGAACAAAAGCCTCTCTTGTCAGAACTTGTCACTTCAAATGGTGAGCCTTGGAGGATTGACAGAAACATTCTAGTTGACCATCTTGTGTGAATTCCAATGCTCCTTCATCAATCAGGTTTTGAATTTTGTTTCTCAACGCCCAACAGTTGTTGGTGTCATGTCCAAGGCTGTTAGAATGGTATGCACACCTAGAATCGGGATTGTAGTTTGGGGAGGCTATGTGGGGATTCTGAGGAGGGTCCCTTAACGTCACCAGATTCAATCTCAACAGGTGTTGTAAAGCTTGAGATAGCGGCATGTTGAGCTCGGTGAACTGCCTTTTGGGCGTATCTGGATTACTCTGATTAACTCGTTGCTTTTGGAGAGGTTGTTGTCGGACCCGTGAGGTAGTAGCAACTTGGAGAGGTCCATTCTTCACCAAACCAAACCCTTGTCTTCTTGGAGGCTGATAAATGACTTGGTCCCCGGCCTCGACTGTTTGCTTCATACTGTTGTATTGGTTTTGATGAAGCTGGTTGATAATGGTTCTCAACTCTTCTTGTTCTTGGGCTAAACCTTGGATAAGGGCCATCTGCCCCAGCATTTGGGTTCTCATTGCATCTACCTCAGCTTGCAATTGTTCCAGCCGTTCGTCCTTATTGTCTTCAAGACTTTTCTTGACCAAGTTCCCAACGAGGAGTGTTTTCAACTCTTCCAGCCCCTTGGATAGGTTTAGGAATATTTCTCTGAACTGAGCTTCTTGAGTATGAAGATCTTGGCTGTCTTGTTTGAGAGCCATTGCTGAAATGAACAGCGAGAACATGAGAGACCGGTATTGGAAGACCTGTTATGCAATGATATGTATGCAATGTATGTATGCAATGCTTTTAAGGATCTCGCGGGGTAAACAAGAAACTGTTATAATTTGTTTGAAGAAAACTTTGTGTCGTTGAGAATACTTCTTCAAGAGTTAAGCTCACCATATCGAGTGGGTCATAGCCACCAACTCAAGTTATCGTGTTTTGATCTCTGGACGCCATTGGCTAGAGGAAAATAAATCTCCTTTGCCCCTTGCTAGACGTTTGATTTAACATAACCTGTATCACAAACCCTTGAGATCCTTGAAATGGTTAAGGAAATGTTAAGGCATGATGTTATGAAGTGTATGCTATGCGTTTAAGAAAAAGTGCGAGGTGACGTAAACAAGTAAATCCGGCAAGAAATCTAAGTTATTGGATAAGGACTGTAAACGAAACCTACAAGGAACTCATGTTGTCAGGCAATAAAAATGTGCAAGTAGTTCAAGTTGAAAGCACACAAGTCACACAAACAACCTTAGGTTTAGGCTTGCATGGGGTCTAGGCATTACCCTCTTGAAGTTCAGTTGGTTCAACCTGTCCTAATAATAGTAACCGGGTTCTAGAGGTTCTCAATATCACTGACTATCCTCGATCGATCATAGTTTCAGCTTAGCAACCTTTTCTTGCTGCCGAAACCATCGCGAGAGTATGGTCTCAATGAGTGTAGAATTCTGCTACTTTTCTATGGCCAAGTTGGTCAATTATAGGTTCTAAGGTCAGTTGATGCTTAATGACCCATTAGCAGCCTCATACTCTCCTTGTTCCTCCACAAGGGACATCGGTACCAACTAATGTGTCACACCAACGTAGCTACTGCTTTAACCGTATCGGTTTATACCGTACAGTTCCCTCACAGTCTATTGCTACTTACCTAAAAGGTATCCCCAGATCCAGGTTAAGATCTATAGTAACTCTGATACAAACCCACAAAGATAAAGGTAACATATCAAACAATTGAAGACAATATGATGAACTATTCCTAAGGTACACCCCACTTAAAAATTATCCCCAGAAGAGTCGCCAGTTCTGAGATATGGTGGCCAGAACCGGGATCGTGTTTCCCTATTTTCGTTAAGGAATTTGCTGGTTTGCATTTTGCGTTTGTTTTCGCAAAATGTCGCGGTAAGCATAAGTCGCCACCTGCTTTTATTTTATCCAACAAGGAAAGGAAAAAAGCACAGAAAAATTATTTTTTCGAGATATTTCTGAGTACGGGGGGTAGATTATAGAAAGGGAAGGTACTAACACCCTTTCTATCTGTAGTTATCTACGGGCTCTTAGGTACTTGCTCATCATTTTCAAAATTGTTTTCTTTGTGTTTGTGGGCTTTGAAAAGTTTTTGTTTTGACTTCGATTTAACTCTTGCTTCTGTCTTCAAGAGTGTAATGAAGTGTTTTCGAAAAACTTTGTTTGTAAAGGAGTGTAAGTGTGAGAAAAAGTTTGGAATGAGCAAGTACTTAAGAACTAATCTACCTACTCGAAAAAAAGAATCGTTATATGCTTGTTTCCTTTAGACAATGCTATCCCACTATTAGTGAGTAGGTAGCACCGTCGTTGGAGTTTTGAGGGTCAATTCGAAAGGGACGTGTGATACGGTGGGAGAACTGACTTGAGGTTTTGCGTTTGTTTTCGCAAATGTTTCGGTTGAGCAAGAGTCGCCACCGACTTTTTATTTTATCCTAAGGAAAGGTTAAAAAGCACAGCAAAAACATTTTGAGATGTTTTCTCGGGTTCGGGGAGTAGATTATAGAAAGGGAAGGTATTAGCACCCTTTCTATCCATGGTTATCCATGGGCTCTTAGTTACTTGCTTAGATCACTTGCCTTTTGTTTTCAATTGTTTGAAATGGTGCTTGTGTGTGTGTGTGGGTTTGAAAATATTTTGAAAAGAAGCCAATGTGGTGGCAACCTTTGTAATGATCCATGTGGGGATGTATACAAAGGTGTATGTCTTTTGAAAAAGGTTTTCATTTGTTTTTGAAAGTTGTTTTGAAAGTGTAGTGATGTATGGTTTAGGAAATAGGCAAGTGTTTTATTTTTGCAAGTTTTGATTCAAGTAACTAAGAGGTTATCTACTCCTAAATTTCTCAAAGTTTATTGCTATGTTTTAACCTTTTTAAAAAGTTTGTTCCACCATTGCATTTGGTGGACAATCTTATGTTAGGATGTGAAAGGGACGGGCACGGGTCATCGTTTAGACCATAATTGCAATGGTGCCAAGTATCTTTGGGCATTTTCTTTAAGGGACTTGATCATTTGTTTTTTGGAAGTATTTTGAAAATGTTATCGAGGGACTATGATCATTTGGTTTGTTTGTTTTGCCCAAAGAGACTTAACATGCAATATGGCCCAATTTTGAAAGGCAACAAGTGGAGTATCCTAGGGGGTGCAAGTGTGATTTGTGTGTCCATTTTCATGCTTGTTTGTCTTGAGATTAGGTCATAACTATTTTGTCGTTTTTCGCATACAAACCCTAATTCTAACATGGCATAATTAGAAAGCAATAAAGCGCGAAAATAAATTTACTAAGCTATTACAAAACCAAATATGGGAAGGGGGGTACAAATGTTCAAATGGGGATTTTGACAAGTAATATAAACCCTAAACTATTACATCAATGTTGAATATTTACAAGACCATTAATTTACATATATTAGATAAAATAAGACAAATATGCAAGAATGCAAAAAGAATTTTTTTATATGTATGAAAAAAAGAATTATTTATAAAAGGAAAATAAAAAGGTATTATTTTTTTGGAGTTTTCATATTTAGGGTAAAAACCCTAATTCTATTAAATAAAATGTATTATTATTTGATTTAATACAAGTATTTATTTATTATGTACAAAAATAAAATAAAGTGAAGTATTTGTCAAAAATGTATTTTTATATTAAATATTAATAATAATAATAAAAAAAAGAACAAAAGTGTATATATTTTGTATTTACCCTATATATATAAATAAATATATGTATATATGTATTATTTTAAATATGTGTTATATGTATAAATAATAATAATTTTTTTAATATTTGTAAAAAGGTATTTTTTTATGTAAAATATTTTCAGAAGGTAAAATAAAATAAAAATGAAAATAAAAGTATTTTTACATATTTCTCAATATTTTAATGAAATGTAATATATCCATTTATTCATGTATTAATCAAAAGAAAATAACATAAATACCTAATAAATTAAAAAAATGGTGAGAAAAAAAGATTTTTATATTTTTAATAGCATGAGAAAAATAAATGAATCAATCAAAAAAAAGAAAAAGTCAGAAATCATTAAAAATAAATGAAATGGGCTTAGGGGGTGTAAAACAAGAAAAGTGGTGTGAAAAGAAATAACCAAACAGGCCCAGCCCAGAAAACTCCTTCTTCAACCTCTAGACTGTATGAACAACAAAGAACACGCGTTTTCTATCTTCCAATTCCTGGACTTTTAAGCAAAACTCATAACATGAAAAGTGTAGAGCATGAGAAGACGAATTCAACCATGTAAAGAACTTGACTTAACTCTCTAAGATGAGGGAGAATTTCTTCTCCCCCAATTTCTGACCTAACTTTTATGCCATGTTCAGACTCAAAATTATTGCAGCACACATAACATAAATGAAATCTAACTATATGGTCATGTTCAGGGCTATGATTGTGACATATTTCCTTCACAAACCTAAAGCTAACAATATCTATACTGAGAGATAGAACCTCATGAAGATACCTGTTCAGTTGGAATCGTGCTTTGCAATGGAGGAGTTTTCAGAGCAAGATGATGATTTGTATAGCTTCCTTGAAGTGTGAGGATGCTATTCCAAGTTCTACTTTATCTTGAAACTCCCTGAATCGTGCTGGAGAACTTCAACTGCAAAACAGAAAAAACAAAAATGGTGAAGTGGCTTGAAGGTGTTACAGATCGTGCTTTAGCTTTTGGATAGCTTGCATAGGTGGTAAGGAAGGTATGTGAACTGGTTTGGGCAAGAATGCTTGAAAGGATTGAGAGTTGGAACTCAATCTGCAGAGGTTGCTCTGTTTGAGCAGTTTCAAGGTGATTCTGAGTTTTGGGATGGATTGGAGGTAAAAGGCTCGTGCAATAGCTTGGTTATCTTTGGAAGGTGTTTGATAACTTTGTCTAAGTGTGTGTAAACTGAGATGGAAGTTGGTATTGAAAAACTGGTTTTCTGGTTTTTGACACTTTTTACACTATACTTCCACCAGTGGAAGTTGTATTGAAAAACTGGTTTTCTGGTTTTTGACACTTTTTACACTATACTTCCACCAGTGGAAGTTGTATTGAAAAACTGGTTTTCTGGTTTTTGACACTTTTTACACTATACTTCCACCAGTGGAAGTTGTATTGAAAAACTGGTTTTCTGGTTTTTGACACTTTTTACACTATACTTCCACCAGTGGAAGTTGTATTGAAAAACTGGTTTTTTGGTTTTTGACACTGCTAGCAGGTTAAAAGGCTTAGCCAGTTTATGCTTGCTTAGCAGTTTTTTATATTTCTTTGGTGTTTTTTTTTCTTTCAGTTATGCCATATTTCTTGAACTTGAAGCAAAACAAAAGCCACTTGATCATTCTAGCCTGTACAGGCCCTCACACTATGCTGCATCTTTTTGTCTTGATCAGAGTGTTATATCCATGAATCTTGTGTCCAAAGATATGCATTGTACCATT
Source organism: Vicia faba (assembly GCA_948472305.1). Classification (NCBI taxonomy): domain Eukaryota; kingdom Viridiplantae; phylum Streptophyta; class Magnoliopsida; order Fabales; family Fabaceae; genus Vicia; species Vicia faba. The sequence continues at coordinate 224,212,244 of OX451738.1, forward strand.
TGATTTGCAAACTTGACATAAAGTTCTTCTTTTCAAAAATGGATAAACCACTTTTTCCAATTAAGGCTTAATTCCTTGTGTAATGACTATATGAACAAAACAAAGCTAAAACACAATGGATTGGCATTTAATTATTGAGTAAGAAATGGATTAGAGGCCTGTAACTAGCTTGCCCATGCTGATTTGAAAAATTGCAAAGTGTATGAACATGTACATGGCCATGAATCCAAGTGACTTTTGCTCATTTTGCAAAATTCGATTCTCCCTAACCATGAGGTGGTTTGAGAAGTTCTTGGACATTTTGGAAAGCTTGGAATGTGTACTACAATCCATCTTTGAAATGCAAATTGAAATTCCAAGTGGAAGTGTATGGAAAATGGCCTTGAAGTTAGGTAGAAAACCTTGTCAAGATAGGTCAAATTTTCACTAAGTTATGAATGGTTTAGTGCCGTTATTCAAAAATTTGTAACTTGAGATACAAGCCTCAAATTGGAAAACTTTGTGAATCAAAGTTGTAGATTATGCAACAAGCTACAACTTTCATGTTTTGACTTTTGTTTGAATCGAAATAAATCTTGGTGAAAAAGTGGGGCAAAGTTGGGAAAAAATTAGGGTTTCCCATAACTTAGAAAAATTCTAAGTTATGAAAAATTCCATTTCAAACCCTAATTTGCATTTTGTGATTTCTTGGTGAACAAGTTTCATGATTTGGCATGTTTTGATGAAAAATGAATCTTGACTCTTGATTTTGACCAAAAAGTCAAAGTTTGACTTTTCAGTATACAGTCAAAATTGATCAATTGACTGGGAAATTCAATTGTCAATCTTGTGTACTTGGGATCTTTTGAGTTTGTTGAGCATGTCAAGATAATTCCATGGGGTCCTTGAGTCCATATGTGAGCTTGGTTTGCCATTGGCTAGGTCAAACAGTCAAAAATTGCCTTTGTGCAGTCAAAACCCTAAAAATGACCATTTTGCCCTTTTGATGATCTGATCAAATTTCTTGTGGAATTGTGATCCAAACTTGATCAAATGGTCCATATGAGTTCATAATGTTGATGTGGGTCAATTTTCATGAGATTTGACTGTCAATTGGCCACAGTTGACTTTTTCCCCAATACAGCTGATTTCTAGGTCAACTGTCCAATTGACTGGGCAAAACTTGGAATCAAGACTTGAAACTTGGTATGGATAAACTTGGGAGTCCAACATGAAGCATGAAAGTCATCTTAGGCATTCCAGGTCAAAACATCTTTGTTCAAACACAAACCCTAATTTGAGTCCACAGTGCAAGGAGAAGTCTTGAGCAGAGGAAACCCTAACTGGATTTTGATCTTCAAAGGTCTTGTGATGAGAAAATTTTGAGGAAATGGGAGGGCAAATTTTGGAGTACAACAGTTGCCCCTGTTCAATCTTCTTAGACCTGAGGATATAGATTGGCTTGCGTGCCTTTCGTGATCCGAAGGTGGAAGATGATTGAACACTAGAGTGCCCAGAAATTTGCACTCACATAGTGGAGTATCAGCAATGTGATGTCGGGAATGGGCTTACAGATGCCATTTGGAGAGATGGTGGATAGGGAGATGGGCTTATAGATGCCATCTGGAGACGTGACAGAACTTTGTCGGGAATGGGCTTATAGATGCCATTTTGGAAGTGTTGATCGCATAAGAGATTCCTCAGCGAGAACTTGTGTTTTTGAGAAAGACAGATGTTTTCCTGGCTTGTTACAGGTGTTTGATCTTCAATCTCCTTATGCAGATATGCCCTGGCTAGATACAGGTGTCGAGTCTACAATTGGTTGCTCACAGATGTGCCCTGGCTGGATACAGGAGTCGAATCTGGAAATAGTCGTCAATAGATATGCCCTGGCTGGATACAGGAATCGAATCTTCGAACTCTTCAGACGTGCCCTGGCTAGATACAGGAGTCAAGTCTGGAAATGTTGTAGTTGAGAGATGTGCCCTGGCTGGATACAGGAATCGAATCTTCGAACTCTTCAGACGTGCCCTGGCTAGATACAGGAGTCGAGTCTGGAAATGATCACTCTCAGATGTGCCCTGGCTAGGTACAGGTATCGAATCTGGAATCGTGACAGTTGAAGGTAGTTGTCTTTGGGATTGTCTTTTTCCATGAAAAGGCAAAAACATAAGTTGTATGCAATGTCATGATGTATGATGTCATGATGTTCAACATGAGATTGTGTTGTATACACTTTATCATGTATGTAAGTAAGATGTATGAAAATGTGAAATGTTTATGAATGTAATTTCGTCTTAGGAAAATAAATCCTTGACGACCGGCCGGGGAATTGCTCTGTGGAAGAGATACTTTGCCGAAGTTTTGATGAGAGGCCTGCTGAGGACTTTAATGATGGATTCCGCTGGGGATAATGATGATAAACTCCGCTGGGGATACCAAAGATAAATTCCGCTGGGGATAGAAAGAACTTTGCCGAGAGCGTTCTTCCGTGGCAATTAGCTGAGGATAACCCAGTTATAAGCCCTTGTGAGGAATAACTCTGAATAGAAAATTAGATCGAATGCGAACTAGGGTTTTGACCCTTCTATCCTAATGAAAAGAAAATTGATTTTTTGTTGTTTTTAATAAAAGAATAAGTTTTCTAAATTAAATATAAAAATTAATTAGTTAATTAAATTAGTTAGTAAAAATAATTAAATGACCTATTTTGGGTTTTTTTTTATTATTTTAAGAAAAAGAAAGAAAAATTAAATGTGGAATAAAAACCTAATTATTCTAATCATTTTTAATTATGTACAAAATAATTAAAGTTGTCTAAAATTAAACCTAATTAAATTAATTAATTTATTGATGAAAAATAATACCTAAATCTAATTGGTGAAAAATAATATTTTTGGTGATTTTTTGATAAAAAGAAAGTCAATTTATTTGGTTAGTAAATAAATAAATAATTTAACTAAAATAAATAAAAAAGAATGAAGAAAGAAATTGGGCCTGAGTTTAGCAACTTTGGAGAGGTGTGAATAGCATAATCTGGGCCCATTTGAGAAGGTCCACGTTGACCTCTGAAATCCAGTGCATGCACATTTGACTTGGCTTTGGTGCACCTTCAGATGATGGCCATCAGATTTGGCCATCTAACACTTGGCTGGCTAGATTGGAAAGGTGTATGGTGGACCCCTGGCTTGTGCATACATGTGATTTCCTGAAAGAAAATAACATAGAGAAAAGTGGGGGACCTGGGATTCAAACCCAGGCCCCAAGGCAATTTCCAGCACTGCACTCACCACTGCACCACTTGGCTTTTGTTGTTCATAAAATACATAATAATAATAATATACAAAAATAAGCATTAGTGAAGGATTAAAAAAATGCGCGCAGAAAGTTTGAATGGGCCAATGAAATGGTGACACATAGGTCATCTTCTTCCCCTCTCTGTGGGTAAAAGTCCCAGACTTTTACCTACGGACATTTTGTCCGTTGCTATAAGCCTGACCCGTTCTAAAATCCTCTACGTGCCATATAAATAACCTCTAATGCCATGGTTGGATCCTTCTCATCATTCTGAACATGATGGTACCTTTCATCAAGGCTAATTTCACCTGCAAGAAAAATCCCTAATTCGAAGCTATGAACCCTAACAATGGCATATTCCAGTACAGACCAAATAAATGCAATTAAACCATACAGAAAGCTTGCATATGTCTCATAGATCAAGAATATGTGATTAATTAAACCTAACAATGCCTAGATCATGCTATTCGAATTCAAGAAATGTGAGATATCGTGGCTGACTTACAAAGCTTTTTAGGACTGGAAAAGCTTGGTTCTTGATTGCTTTAGCTTGCTGGGACTCCCAGGAAACTATTGAGATAGCTGGAAAGACCTAAGGATACCTGGAACCCTGAATTCGATCTTGCACTTTTCTTGATTTTTTTCCAGAATTTGCTCTGCTTGCTGCGCCTGTTTCTGAACCTATTTTTAGGTCTGCCTCGCCTCTATATGTACCAAGGAATGCATTAGGTTTGAAAGAATGCATCCAATATTCCTCCATCATTGAGTTTTGATTTGATTTGATTCACTTTCAATATCATTCCAAAAATAGATTTTTTTCAATCTTTTCGTCCACTCTAATGCCTTGCACGAGTTTGAATACCTGCTAGCTGTAGTTGAAACCTGAAACAAGCACAAAATCTTGTGTTTTCAATATTTTTGATTTTATATGATTTGTTTTGATTTAAATTGAATTAATTCAAATGAAAATCAAAATAAATAATAAAAACATGATAAGGACAAGTGGAAAGGGATAGAGCTCGAGGACTATGTTTCCAACTCAAAACAAGTGAAAAAGATTGGGCCCATTTGGCAAAATTTGAAGTTTTAGGCATAGTTGACTTTTGGCAATTTTGCAAAAAAGGTCAACTTCAATAATGCATAACTTCCTCAATTTTGACTCTTTGGAGGTGTTCTTGGACTTTTTAGAAAGCTTGAGATGTCCTCTAATCAAAACTTTTGGTCTCATCGCAATTTGATATTCCATGCTCATGTATGAAGCTTTGACAAAAAAGGTTTTTTTGTTGACTTTTCAAAATGACCTATAATGTCCAAATTCATAACTTCTTATGAGTGCATATTTTGAACTTGGGAGCTGAAGATGGATTGTATAGAATTGAATCCTCTTAAAAATGAGCTTTGGATGGGTCATTTCTCATAAAGTAAGAGAAAGTTATGCTTGGTCAAAGTTGAGTTGACTTTTCCTACAAAACCCTAATATAACAACTTTTGAGTCTTGATGAATTATGAGCAATTCTTGATGAATCATGATCAACCCTTGATCAAATGATGAAATATACTTCAAAATTAGGATGTTGACCAAAAATCTTGAAGTTTGACTGTATGTAGGCCACCGTTGACTTTTGCCCTAGCACAGTCGATTTTTAGGCCTTTGAGCAATTGACTGAGCAAACTTCCTCTGCAAGGCTTGAAACTTGACATGGATGATATTGAGAACATATTAGGAAAATTTTGAGCTTTTGGGGTCACTTGGACTCAAGTATCTTGATGCAACATGAAACCCTAATTTGAGGTAGACTGCCTTAGGAGAGAGCTTGTCTGGCCAACCCTTGGACTACCTTGATCAACTTGGGGATCTTTATTAAAATGTTTTAAGAAATATGGGAGGGAAAATTTTGGGGTACAACAACTGCCCCTGTTCAATCTTCTTAAACCTGAGGATGTAGATTGGCTTTCGTGCCTTTCGTGATCCGAAGGTGGAAGATGATTGAACACTAGAGTGCCCAGAAATTTGCACTCGCTTGAAGTAGTATCCGTCTTACGATGTCGGGAATGGGCTTAAAGATGCCATTTGGAAATTGCTGATGAGGGGATGGGCTTAAAGATGCCATCTGAAGGAGTGTCGATCGCGTAAGAGATTCCTTAGCGAGAGCTTGTATACCTGTTGTTGAGGAAGATTCCGCTGGGGAAGGCTGGTCTTTATTGAGAAAAGTAGAATTTTAGGAGCTTCGACATCCGTTATTCTGCTAGGGAATCATCTCTGTTGAATTTTAGGAACTTCGGTCATCCGTTATTCTACTGAGGAGCTGTCTCTTAGTCGAGGAGATGAAAATAAACTGTTATCTGGTCGGGGTCCAGGCTTCATAGTAATAAGACCGATTGCCATCTGGTCGTAATCAGGCTTTATAGTAATAAGACCGATTGCTATCTGGTCGTAATCCAGGCTTTACAGACTTTTTGGGGAGATGAGATTAAACTTGCTATCCGGTCGTAACCCAAGTTTCGCAACTTCTTAATTCTTATCTGGTCGTAATCCAGGCTTCGGAAGGAATTCAAATGTTATCCGGTTGCATCCGGGCTTTAACTTGAATTTATGGCACACTAATATCCGGTCGACTCCGGGCTTCTTAGTAACTGTTCAGGTAAACTGCTATTCAGTCGAAATCCAAACTTCGCATGGTCTTGTACTACTATCTGGTTGTAATCCAGGCTTCAATCTTTTTATCGTTATCCGGTCATAATCCAGGCTTTATGGTGTTCCATACCGCTGTCTGGTCGTAATCCAGGCTTCAGAATACTTTACTTCTTATATGGTCGTAATCCAGTCTTCAGAATGCTTTACTTCTTATCTGGTCGTAATCCAGTCTTCATAACACTTTACTTCTTATCTGGTCGTAATACGGGCTGTCCCTTTGGCTTTAGGCCTACTAACATTCGGTCGTGATCTGAGCTTCATAGTATCTGGCCGGGTGAACTGCTATTTGGTCATAATCCAAGCTGCACAATATCCTTTATCTGTTATCTGGTCAGAATCCAGTCTTCACAATACTTTACTTCTTGTCTGGTTATAATCCAGTCTTCAGAAGAGATCAAATGGCTATCTGGTTGTAATCCAGGCTTCCCTTTGGCTTTGGGCCTACTAACATTCGGTCGTGATCCGAGCTTCATAGTATCTGGCCAGGTGAACTGCTATTTGGTCGTAATCCAAGCTGCACAGTATCCCTTATCTGGTCGTAATCCAGGCTTCACAGTGTCTTTTACCGCTATCTGGTCATAATCCAGGTTTCACAGGAACTTGTATTGCTGTCTAGTCGTAATCCAGGCTTCACAATAATTTGCTGAGCTGTTATCCGATCGTAATTCGGGTTTCACGGCCTGCTGAGGATTTAAACTATTATTCGGTCGACTCCTGGCTTCATAGCTTGCCTTTTAAGAGATACCACTATCTGGTCATAATCTAGGCCTTGCGGTAGTATGATATTGTTATACGGTCGTAATTCGGGCTTCACTATATGCTGTAGGAATCAAGATACTATCCGATCATACCCGGGTTTCATAGCTTGAACTTTTGTGAGAATTTGATTGTATCTTTCCTGAAAGGTAAAGGTTAGCTGTATGTAATGCATGAGATGTATCAAACAATGATGTTCTCAAAATAAATGAGATGGAATTGTATGATACGCATGCATGTCATGATGTATGCCAATGTGATGTTTTTAGCTGGGGAAAATAAATCTCGGATAGCTGCTAGAGAAAAGAGCTGAATTCTTTGTTTCCGCTGGGGATAGTAAATGAAGATGATCGTGAGAATAAACCTGCGGGAGAGGATAACTCCACTGGGGAATAAACTGATGAGGAAATGATTCTGTGGGGAGAAGAGATACTCTGCTAGAGGACCTGTTGATTTTGGAGAAATAAACTCAGCTAGGGATGAATTACCGTTGCTGGTGATAATGAACCTTGTTGGGAATTGAGTTTCTGTTTGTGAAAGGAATGAACTCCGCTGGGGATGATTTTCCAGTTGCGACTTCACTGGGGATAACCTTTTAGACTCTACTGGGGACAGTCCTCCAGACTCTACTGGGGATAATTCTCCAAACTCCATTGGGAATAATCTTTTAGTGCTAATGATAGATAAACTCTGCTTGGGGAGAATATCTCCGACTCATTCTCGGTTGCGAGCCTCAGCTTGGGAGAGTGGTGTCCTGTTTTGGACAGCTAACATCACTGTCTTTTTCTTACTCTGCAGGGAGTGAATGTTATTGGGACACGTGCTAAGGATATGACGATGGCTTTGCATCGAGACTTTTCAGCCCTTATTTTTGCGAGAGAAGGTGCCTGCAGAGGCCTTATGGATCGCGTATTATCCCAACCTATGAGGTGCTTGGTAACTTTTGATTGAAGTGACAAGTCTTCTTCTGGTAGGCTAGTGACAACATGACGGGACATAGTCGTACGCTTTGATCCCAAATTTTTTCTTGGACCGCCCTTTCGGGTTTTCAGTCCACCGGGATACCGTTTTTTGCCCAAGCCGCCTTTTCAGGTTTTCGACTTGTCGGGCGTACAGATTTTCTCATTTTCATCCCTTATTTTTGCCCGAACCCTTTTGGTTCGCCGGGAAGCCCTTATTTTTGCCTAGGCCAGTCGACCTAGCGGGTTTTTGATTATGCGTGGTACTTTTTGACTATGTCCACGCTCTCAGGGTGTAGGGAGGTGTCACTGTCGGTAGTGTTGTGTTGCCATACTACCAGAAGATGTTCGTTTGATCATGCAAGATTCGTTGCTGGAATTCATGTCCAATGCCCCAATTGATTCAGATGGAGATTTGCCCCGGGCTATTTTGGCATCTTTGAGAGATTCCTTGAATCTTGACTTGACTTCCCCAGATGATGGACAATGATCATGTCGTGCCCATTGATTGGAAGTGTTTTCCCACTTGAGGTGATCCTTTTTATTGAGAAGATTTTTGTTCACTAGATATTCGTCGTGCGAATTTCTCTGTTGTTGAACAAATAGCCATATGCAAACAATGTTATTTTAAGAATGCAAAGCTTGTGTCTGTCTTGAAATTTTTTGAAAATGCATTTTTCAGTAAAACATGCAAGTTTTGTAAAATGTGATGTCAACTCAAGATTTACAGCAAGTCCTACAAGAGTCAGGATACCTTTTGTAACAGTATGCTTTCAAACTAACCCATGCTTCAGCTAGGACTTTTAAGGGTTATAACGTGGCCTGGTTCACGGTTCAAGAAACAAAGGATAAAGGCTCAAAATTTATCTGTACCCACCCGTTCTTCGTGATGTTCTTCGATCCTAAACTCAGTTAATTGTGCATTTAGATCCTGTTTGAGTTTTTGCTCTGATATTCCAGTGATGGTTCGGATACTGACAATTTATTTTGAATAGACAGTCATTTCCTTTTTGTTTAGGGCTTGTAGGACCTCTTTCTTTTTGATTTTATTATCCCTGTCTTTTGCCTGAACTGTTTCTTTTGTGATTACAATCAGCGGGATGCCCTAGTTTTTTTTCTTTTAAGTCTCCTTCATAGGTTTTGACTTAATGGGATTTTATTTTTGAGAGATAATGACTGCCTGTCTTGATGATTATAGGGAACCATCGCCGTCTTTCATTTTGGAAGGACGTCTTCGAAGCCATTCATTGTGCACCTGAATTAACTGAGAAAACTACCTTGCCCCAGGTTGTGATTAAGGTTTTTTTTTTTAATTTGCGTGAAAAGAAAAAACTCCTACTTCTTTGGCTCAAAGGGGTTGACTAGGGATTATCTTCCTTATAACTCCACTGTTTAGGATTTGAAACAACGCCTGTACATCGTCAGTAGGGTCTGTTCAAAAGCATACTGTAGAGATTTTGATATCATTTTCGTCATCCTCCCTCTAAAGGCTTAGAGTTTTTTTTAATCGAGAGTTGAACATCACAAAAATGAAAGAAATTTGAATATAGTGAATACGAGTGGATTGATTCAAAATAGACATATGCAATGCATTGATAAAGTAATAAAGTTTGACATGAATAAATATTCGAACAATCAAAATAAAATTACAAATTGAAAATTCTAATGAACAAAAGCCTCTCTTGTCAGAACTTTTCACTTCAAATGGTGAGCCTTGGAGGATTGACAGAAACATTCCAGTTGACCATCTTGTGTGAATTCCAATGCTCCTTCATCAATCAGGTTTTGAATTTTATTTCTTAACGCCCAACAGCTGTTGGTGTCATGTCCAAGGCTGTTGGAATGGTATGCACACCTAGCATCAGGATTGTAGTTTGTAGAGGCTATGTGGGGATTCTGAGGAGGGTCCCTTAACGTCACCAGATTCAATCTCAACAGGTGTTGTAAAGCTTGAGACAACGGTATGTTGAGCTCGGTGAACTGCCTTTTGGGCGTATCTGGCTTACTCTGATTAACCCGTTGCTTTTGGAGAGGTTGTTGTTGGACCCGTGAGGTAGTAACAACTTGGATAGGTCCATTCTTCACCAAACCAAACCATTGTCTTCTTGGAGGCTGATAAATGACTTGGTCCCCGGCCTCGACTATTTGCTTCATACTATTGTATTGGTTTTGATGAAGCTGGTTGATAATGGTTCTCAACTCTTCTTGTTCCTGGGATAAACCTTGGATAAGGGCCATCTGCCCCAGCATTTGGGTTCTCATTGCATCTACCTCAGCTTGCAATTGTTCCAGCCGTTCGTCCTTATTATCTTCAGGACTTTTCTTGACCAAGTTCCCAACGAGGAGTGTTTTCAACTCTTCCTGCCCCCTTGGATAGGTTTAGGAATATTTCCCTGAACTGAGCTTCTTGAGTATGAAGATCTTGGCTGTCTTGTTTGAGAGCCATTGATGAAATGAACAGCGAGAACATGAGAGACCGATATTGGAAGACCTGTTATGCAATGATATATATGCAATGTATGTATGCAATGTTTTTAAGGATCTCGCGAGGCAAACAAGAAACTGTTAGAATTTGTTTGAAGAAAACTTTGTGTCGTTGAAAATCCTTCTTCAAGAGTTAAGCTTACCATATCGAGTGGTTCATAGACACCGACTCAAGTTATCGTGTTTTGATCTCTAGACGCCATTGGCTAGAGGAAAATAAATCCCCTTTTCCCCTTGCTAGACGTTTAATTTAACATAACCTGCATCACAAACCCTTGAGATCCTTGAAATGGTTAAGGAAATGTTAAGGCATGATGTTATGATGTGTATGCTATGCGTTTAAGCAAAAGTGCGAGGTGACGTAAACAAGTAAATCCGACAAGAAATCCAAGTCATTGGATAAGGACTGTAAACAAAACCTGCAAGGAACTCGTGTTGCCAGGCAATAAAAATGTGCAAGTAGTTCAAGTTAAAAGCACACAAGTCACACAAACATCCTTAGGTTTAGGCTTGCATGGGGTCTAGGCATTACCCTCTTGAAGTTCAGTTGGTTCAACCTGTCCTAATAATAGTAATCGGGTTCTAGAGGTTCTCAATATCACTGACCATCCTCGATCGGTCATAGTTTCAGCTTAGCAACTTTTTCTTGCGGCCGAAACCATCGCGAGAGTATGGTCTCAATGAGTGTAGCATTCTGCTACTTTTCTATAGCCAAGTTGGTCAATTATAGGTTCTAAGGTCAGTTGATGCTTAATGACCCATTAGCAGCCCCATACTCTCCTTGTTCCTCCACAAGGGATATCAGTACCAACTAATGTGTCACACCAATGTAGCTACTGCTTCAACCGTATCGGTCTATGCCGTACAGTTCCCTCACAGTCTAATGCTACTTACCTAAAAGGTATCCCTAGATCCAGGTTAGGATCTATAGTAACTCCGATACAAACCCATAAAGATAAAGCAAATAGATCAAACAATTGAAGACAATATGATGAACTATTCCTAAGGTACACCCCACTTAAAAATTATCCCCCAGCAGAGTCGCTAGTTCTGAGATACGGTGGCCAGAACTGGGATCGTGTTTCCCTATTCTCGTTAAGGAATTTGCTGGTTTGCGTTTTGCGTTTGTTTTTGCAAAATGTCGCGGTAAGCAAGGGTCGCCACCGACTTTTATTTTATCCAACAAGGAAAGGAAAAAGCACAAAAAATTCCTTTTTCGAGATATTTCTGAGTATGGGGGGTAGATTATAGAAAGGGAAGGTATTAGCACCCTTTCTATCCGTAGTTATCTACGGGCTCTTAGGTACTTGCTCATCATTTTCAAAATTGTTTTCTTTGTGTTTGTGGGCTTTGAAAAGTTTTTATTTTAACTTCGAATTAACTCTTGCTTCTGTCTTCAAGAGTGTAATGAAGTGTTTTCGAAAACTTTTTTTGTAAAGGAGTGTAAGTGTGAGAAAAAGTTTGGAATGAGCAAGTACTTAAGAACTAATCTACCTACTCGAAAAAAAGAATCGTTCTATGCTTGTTTCCTTTAGACAATGTTATCCCACTATTAGTGAGTAGGTAGAACCGTTGTTAGAGTTTTGAGGGTCAATTCAAAAGGGAATTAAAATGCGGAAATTAAACTACGCTATTGTAGCCATAAAAAATGTAGCGGGGTAAATCGGAGATCGAATTATTGATTAATTCGTCTCACAAAAAGCAAGAGTCGCCACCGCGCTTTATTATTTCCAAGGGAAAAGGGAAAAGAGAGAAATAAAACCCTAAATATGCAATGTAAAATAATACTTTTTAAAAGTAATAAAAATACAAGGCGTTTTGAAAAGAGATCTATGGTTCGGGGGTTGGTTATACAGTGGGAAGGTATTAGCACCCAATGTATCTATAGTACTCTATAGGAACCTTTTGAAATATCTGTTTATTAAAATGTTCGTTTGTTTGATCGAAATAAATTGTTTTGGCCGAAAAGGGGTACGGACGGGTTTTTGAAGCTACGACGACCTAATGTCGAAGTTTTGGCTTAAAAGGTATAAATTTTGAAAAGATTGAATATTTGAGGAAAAATTATCCTAAGTGTGATCGGTGGATCTGAAACTGACTGTTTAACGCTGGTTCGCGAAATGTCGCGGAAGCAAGAGTCGCCACCGTCTTTTATTTTCTCCAAATGGAAAGGACAAAAGCACAGAAAAATTCCTTAAAGAGATTGCTCTCGGTTCGGGAGGTAGATTATAGAAAGGGAAGGTGTTAGCACCCTTTCTATCCATGGTTATCCATGGGCTCTTAGATACTTGCTCATTTGTGTTTTCAAAATAGTTTGTTTGCTTTTCAACTGTGGGTTTTAAAAAGTTTCGTTTAAAGTTTCAGATCGACTCTTGTATCGGTCCTCAAGAGTGTTTGAAAAGTTGCTTTCGAAAGCTTTTTGAAAAGGTGTCGGTGTGAAAAGTATTTTTGATTTGTTTTGTTTTGAATTAGAGCAAGTATCCACGAGTCGTCTACCTACCCTAAGGAATTCGTCTGTGTAAATGTCCTTTAAAGTAGTGCCATCCCACCATTGAGAGGTAGGTAGCACCACCGCTGGAGGTGTTCGGGTCAATTCGAGGTTAGGGACATGGTGATCACCAGAGAAATGGGAAGACACCTTAGAAGCTACCCTCATGCCAGGTTCCCGGATCATGAGGACTTACTAAGACATCCTCTACTCGACGATCACCTTTCGAAGGCAAGGCAACAGTGAGGCGTACCCTAGGGGTGGTGTGTGCGATTTGTGTGTCGTTTTCATTTGCATTTATCTTGTCATGTCATTGGTGTTCTATGCGTTTGTTTTATTTTGTCCATACATTCTTTCATGTCATTTGATTAACAGTTAAAAGTTGCAAGGAAAGTAAATTCTAAGCTATTACAAACGGCGCGGGTCCACATCGCCAAAAATTAACCAGGACCCGATTTGACAGAAAATAAAGAAAATAAAAGTGCGAGAAGTAATTAAAATGTTACAAGGCCTTGGGAGAGATACATAAATATTTAAGCGAAATAAAAGAAATATGCGAATTAATAATTAAATCGAAACGAGGGCGTTGGACCCTTTTGCGAAATTAAATTACATGGAATTGATTAATTAAAATTAAAAGAAAGAAAGAACTTTTATTTTTGGTGTTTTTTAGTATTTTAGGATTTAATATAAAAAAGGAAAAATTAATTGAAATTAACACTAACCCTAATTCTAATGGCTTTTAATTTATAAAAAAAATACTGAAGTTTTTAACCTAAAATTAATCCTAATTTTTACATGCAATTTAATTATAAAAATAAATATTTAATTATTTAATTATTTATGAAAGAAAAATAATTAGGATAAAAAATTATTAATTAAACCCTAATTCTATGTTTTTTTGGATTTTTGTTAAAAGTATTAAAATTAAAACCTAATTTACACTAAATTTAATTATATACATTTATTTATGAAAATACTAAAAAAATAAAATTTATTATATTTTTGCTCTTTTCTGACTTTTATGTATTTTTTATGTTTTTTGTGAAAATAATAGAGTTAATTAACAAAACAATAATAAAAGGAAATATATAATAAAAATAATAAAAAAGGTGAAAAAATATGCAAACCTAGGGGGTTCAGACCCCAAATGGGAGGTATGGCCTTTAGCAATCTAGCCCATTTGAATTCCTGGCCTTGTGGACTTTTTTACTCACGTGCAGAACGTTGACTAGAGCCTACCATAATCTCCAAATCCTGGCCCTTGGATGGATGACATTGGACGCGTGGATGGCTGGATATAAGGACGTATGATGATCCACAATGTTATGCCTGCACATGAATATCTTTTGAAAAAAATTATATGGAAAGGGTGGGGACCTGGGGCTCGAACCCAGGTCCTGAAGGTCATTCGTTCACTTCCTTGCCAGCTGCGCCACTGAACCAATTTGTTAATTAAATAAACCATAAACATTATAAAGTGAAACAAAAGCCAACGCGTATTTCCGCGCGAATTTTCAAATTCACCAATCCGCTTATGCCACAATATCATCGTCCTCTTTGTTCCTGAAACACAAACAGAATAAGCCACGGTTTTTTATATGTTCTCTTAAGTATGTTTTGAGAAAATAGCGAATAGGTCCCCTTGGCATATAAATTCAGCGCGAGCATGCCATTATTTTCGTCCAAGTGAGCTGGTTTTGTTCATGGTACTGAGGACTCCCAATTTTACAGCATGTAAAAACGCCTAAATCGAAAGCTTGGTAACCCTAGAAAATAACAATGGTGGAATCGTGTGTGGTGCATAAAAACATAATTAAACTATCAGGTTAGCTTCAGAATTGAATATTGAACATGAATCAAGCATCAAAGATTAGTAAAAGTGCATGAATCGAGATGCAAGATTATGAGATTTTCTCTGTATAGTTCATATTCGTTTTACCAATTCTTGGCGTTGTGATGGATGATTTTGATTGGAATCGTTTCTTTGAAGCTTCAGGAAGCCAATGGGATGAAAATCTTGGCTTGAAACCACCTGCAAGTTTGTTTTCAGAATTCAGTTTTTAGACCAAATTTTCAAGTTTTGTTTATGCTCTTCTGCGCAGCTTAGTGTGTATGAGCATTAGGGTTGTCTTTTGGCTTTTGTATTGAGTCCATTAGGTCAAGAAAAATAGAACAAATCCATTGCATTCATTGATTTTGAAAATTTGATTTTCAATATCTTTTTTCAATCTTTTCCAAGTGTTTTTTGTTCTCAATCATACCAATCAATCCAAATCTTTCCATGTTGGGATATGCACGAATTATTGATGATATAATGTGCACAAAAAGATTGAAAAAAATTAGGTTAGACATTTTTCATATATTTAATTTGATTTAAATGAATTATTATAAATAAAAATTCAAATAAATAAATAAAAAAATGAATAAAGACTTCCCTTTGGGCCAAGTAGTCGTGCATATGCTATGGATGATGATTTGTGGAAGAAAAATGGGCCCATTAGCAATTTTAGGTCATTTGAATCAATGTTGACTTTTCAAAATGTCCAAAAATTTCCCAACTTCTACAAGGCATAACTTGCTCAATTTTTAAGCTTTTCTCATGTTCTTGGACATTTTGGAAAGGTCTTTGAGTCCTCTAACCAATGTCTTTGGTCCCATGTCATTTTGATTTACCAATCTCAAGTTATGGTCTTTGACTTAAAGTCTCTTTTTGTTGACTTTTGAAAATGACCTATAATGTTGAAATTGATAACTTTTTGTGAGAGCATTTCTTGGACTTAAAGTATAAAGATGAGTTGTAGGAAATGTCTTTCTCTTCAAAATGAGCTTGGGATGGAATTTGTCTGATAATCCATGTGAAAGTTATGCCCTGGTCAATTTCAGTTGACTTTTTCAGCTGTCCAAATAAGGAAACTTTTGCATCTTGATGATTTCTGAGCCAAATTTTGAGAATCATGATCAAGCATTGATCAAATGATGTTTGTGGCTTCAAAATTATATGTTGACCAAAAATTTGAACTTTTGACTGTCAAATGACCATTTTACCCCTACAGTTGACTGTAGTGCAATTAGGGTTTTGACTGTGCAATTTTGAGCTGAATGTCTTGAAACTTGATATGAGGATGCTTGACCATATTTGTAGGCATATGAGACTTGATTGGACCCTTGAAAACTTCCTTTTCTTGATCAAAACACAAACCCTAATTTTGACTGCTTAGGAGGCTCATGCACTGTGCAACCCTTGGGGAATTTTGAGACTTGATTTGGCAATTTCTTGAAGAATATGGGAGGGCAAATTTTGGGGTACAACACTAAGTTTTAATGAAATGCAGATGTTCGCGCGATTGGACTTGAGGACATGAAGTCAACAAATTTAATCGTTTTTTTCCCTTGGATTGAGAAGTAAACAGAATAACCACGTAAAGACAAAATAATTAACAGAAAATTATGCAGATAAATGGTGTACAACAATTAAATAAAAGGCTAAATGTATGAACATGCATTTTTTAGATTTTTGTTTATTATTAATAACGCAAGAGAATTAATTAAAGAAAAGATAAAATGTTTTAAATCTTAAATTCTATTTTTTATATTTTTGTATTAATATTGACTAAAGCGGGGGAAATAATTAAATAAAATAGCATGTTTTTAATTATCCTATTTTTATGTTTTTTATGTTTTTTAATATTAATATAAAGCATTATTTTTTAAGAGTTATTAAATAATTAAACTAAATTAAAACTTAAAGCTATTAATACTAAACCTAATAAAAAATACAAAAATTACTAGATTAAACCTAAAGTCAAACTAATAAAATGATCCCATTATTTAAAAAAAGTTTTAATTAAATTATACCTCTTCTTCTTGATTAAACTTACTAATTATCTAAACTAATAAAATTCTAAAGAAAAAACTAAAGGAAAATAAAATAGAAAAAGGTATATATAAAAAAGATGGATGATAAATAATTATATGGGCTGAAGGTTTTAAAGGGGGCCCAAAACAAGAATAGAAAAGGGGGGTGCACTGAAGTAAAACGTTGGGCTTAGGCAGGAAGCAAGTCTGATCCAAACATAATTTTGTTAGGGGTTAAACATTGTTTTGGTTTAATTGAATTAGGGTTAAACGAATTGGTACTGAGCGGCGCACATCTTCATCGTTCACGCGTTCGTCTTCTTCGCCTTCTTCTTCTCCCCTCGCCTCTGAGTCTCTTGCCCGAGCCACCAATATGTCCAAGCTTCTGACCTCCCTTTGCCTGAGCCACCAACGTCCCTTCTTCCCAAGTGTCGCTCCGTGAAACGGTGTAGAGGTGATGATTCGTCCGTACAATGCATTAGGTTTTATGATTTTTGTTGCATGTTTATGATTTTGTTCATTTTCGATTCTGACTTCGTTTTATATGATTTTCTGTTGAGATGAGGAAAGGGAAAAAGGGAGCAACGAAACTACCTTTATGAAGGAGGAATGAAGGGCGTTATGGAGGCTTGCTGGCGGAGGGAGAAACGCAGTAGGCTGTGAACTTGGAGACCCTGGTTTGTCTTCTTTAATGCTTTTTAGGGTTTCATGATGACAGTTGAAAACCCCTTTTGCAAGATATCTTTTCTTCTTTTTCTTTTGCTTCGCTTCTGTACGCTTGAATTTGGTTGCCTGGATGTTTTGAATGTTGGTGGATGCCTTGTATACTTTTCCTCTCTTCTTCTTGCCTTACTTCAGTTGCCTTTCTAATGGCCAAAGATGATGTATTTCTGAGGCCTTCGTATGCTGAGAATGCCGTCGTTGAGATGCTTTGTTGTATGCTGAGATTTGAATGATGCTATTGTTGAAACATGTCTGTTTTGATTAGCTTGACTTCTTCCTTTTGCTTTGCTTCTGTATGCTTTTAAATGACCAATGATGATTACTTCTGAGGCCTTATGGTTTGGACAGTTTCATGTAGGTTTGCATTGTTCTGGTTTTTCTGATTTTTGGCTTTGACAAGGTTTAAGGTTTTAGGCCATAAGTCTTATTGGTTTTAGGCCATATTGGTTTAAGGTTTGGTGGTGTTTGTGCTGGTTTTAGAAACAGTTGAACTGGTTTTTTGGTTTGAGATAGCAGGTTTCGAAATGGTTCACAGGTTTTATGGTTTAGGCCATATTTGATGGTTTAGGCCATGGTTTAACAGGTTATGGAACAGGATGGTACAGGTTTGGAATGGTGTATGCAGGTTTGGAATGGTGTATGCAGGTTTGGAATGGTTTTATGGTTTTATGGTTTTATGGTTATATGGTTATATGTTTATGCAGGTTTCATTGTTTAGACCATATGGTTTTGAAAATGGCTATGGTTTTTTGCTCTTGAGACTTTGAGACTTTTCTGTATTTGTTTGACAAATCTTTTTGGAGGTTTCAAAACCGGTTGTGAACTCCTAATTTTTGAAGGGTTTTTTGTAATGTTATATCCGTTGCTGGCCTCTTTTGTTTATGCTACAGGTTTTGAATTTTTAAATTATTTTATTGCCTTTGACCTCTGCACTCTACCATACTGTTTTATCAGTTTTGTTTCTATTCTTCTTTCATGCTTTCTTTTCTCTTACTGCAATACTGCTGATTTGTTTCTATTCTTTTTTCATGCTTTCTTTTCTCTTACTGCAATACTGCTGATTTGTTTCTATTCTTTTTCTGCCTAAACCAAAACCTGTAAAACCACACTCCTTCCTCTCTTCTCTCTCTTAGTACAAATGAAACATTAAAATGTTGTGTGTACTGACTGTTCTGAAAAAGCAATATGCTGGAAAATGATGAGAATGGAAAATATTCTTTGCTTGCATATTGGTTTAAACTGCATGCTCTCTTTTTGTCTTTGCAATGTAACAGTAGAAGAGCCTTATGTTTTGGCCTCTTCCTATATGCATGGACAGGTTTACGTTGCATTTGCTTGTGTCTTGTGTTGAAAATTTGGGACTTGACTTGGAGTTTGTATATTTGCACATGTTGTTGCTTTTTGACAATGCAGTGTATTTTGAAAATGTGCAAATGATTTGAAAAATGCAGTTTTACAATTAAAATGAAATTTTGACAAAAGAAATGAATTTGTGCATATTTAAATTTGTGCATTCTATTTTGAAAATAAAAATCCATCCCTTTTTGTGAACCGGGAGAAATCCCGCGATTTGCAAAAAGGGTAAAAAACTGATTCCAGCCGTTTGCGTTTAATGATGAACACTAAAAATAATTTTCTGCTTTTAATTATTTATTTATTTCTGACTTTTCTTTTAATTGCTTTGCAGGTAAAATTAAATGAGTAGACAAAGAAGCATTGGATAGAAGATGAAGATTTAGAACTTAGAAAAAATTAGGATAGCTTTTATTTCGTTTTAAACATTGTAAAATTATCATTGTAAATACGTTGTAAAAAAATACGGTATTTAAACAATAATTGTAACAATCAGAATAAAATAAATAAAAACTCCATTATTTTACCAGTTAAACTCTTTCCTTCTTTCCAATTATTTATTTATCGTTTATAATTCTTTAAATTATAACAACTGAAAATGAATTCCAACTATTAAATTCAGAAGAATAAACAATTAAATAAACATCATTGATCAATAAACTTCTCTTCAATTATTTAATTCATTATCCATAATTCTCTAAATTATAATAATTAAAAATAGAATTTCAATTATTTAAACTTAGAATGATAGATGATTAAATAAACATCATTGATCAATTAATAAACCTCTTTTCAAATATTTATTTTATTATTTATAAATCTTTAAATTATATAATAACTAAAAATAAATTCCAATTATTTAAATTTAAGATAATAAATAATTAATAAACATTGTTTTAGCATTGATCGATTAATAAATTTAGCGTTAAAAAATAAACAGCTCTCGACTTGGAAAAGTTATGAATTTTTACACTGCTTTGAAAAATTGATAAAAGTAGGTCAAAACCCTTGCAATGTAATGATGCAGATGGGAGATGGTATCTTAGGTCAAAATTTGGGGTACAACAGCTGCCCCTATTTAAGTTTCTTCTATCCGGAGATATGAAGATTAAAATCTTCGTTTCGACGAGATTGAAGGTACTTAAATACATAATACGCAAATTTTTGCCCTAAGATACCGCCATTATATTTGATATGAATGCAGTGATTGAATTCACAGAGAAAAATATTGTATGAAACAAGACAATGCTGGAGGAATTAAACACCAACAAGACACAGGGACATGGATTATACACTACTGGGGAAACGAGCCATCGACTTCAAATGACAAACTCTTGACAGCGAATAAAATTGAGGGAATATGACCTCAGACCCTAACAAAGAAGGCATCTTGCATAGGCCATAAAATAGATTATTGACCCAAAAATATCAACGAGCCCACAACTCAAGGCTAACGATAGACAAAAAGTATCAATTTTGCTGATGATGGATTACCGACTTCTGAAGGTAAAGATTCACGACAAACTTCTTTGCGAGATTTCCGGAGATATAACGATTAATGCTGAGATGTAATATGGTTGTAGATACACAAGTTGCTCAAATAAAGAAGCAGTCACTTGCTGTCGTCCAAAAATATTATGACATACAAGCTGCTCAAATAAAGAGGCTGCCACTTGTTGTCTTCCCCAAAAATATTATGACATACAAGCTGCTCAAATAAAGAGGCTGCCACTTGCTGTCGTCCAAGGATGTCAATAACATACAAGCTGCTTAAATAAAGAAGCTGCCACTTGCTGTTTTCCAAAGAAAATACCAATAACATACAAGCTGCTCAAATAAAGAAGCTGCCGCTTGCTGTATTCCGGAAAAATAATAACGTACAAGTTGCTCAAATAAAGAGACAGCCGCTTGCCGTATTCCAGAAAAATAATAACGTACAAGTTGTCAAATAAAGAGACTGCCGCTTGCCGTTTCCCAAACAAATAATAATAACGCACAAGTTGCTCGTGAAGAGCTGCCGCTTGTCGTTTTCCAAAAATAATAATAACGCACAAGTTGCTCGTGAAGAGCTGCCGCTTGTCGTCTTCCAAAAATAATAATAACACACAAGTTGCTCGTGAAGAGCTGCCGCTTGTCGTCTTCCAAAAATAATAATAACGCACAAGTTGCTCGTGAAGAGCTGCCGCTTGCCATTTTCCAAAAATGATAGTAACGCACAAGTTGCTCGTGAAGAGTTGCCGCTTGTCGTGTTCCAATAATAATAACGCACAAGTTGCTCGTGAAGAGCTGCCGCTTGTCGTTTTCCATAAGATAATAACGTACAAGTTGCTCGTGAAGAGCTGCCGCTTGTCGTTTTCCAAAGATGATTCAGAAGGAAATTGCGATTACACTGGCAGAGAATAAAATCTTCGTCAAAGATAATCATGAATCAATCCTTCCCGAGGAGATCACATACTTAAATGCGCAAAATAAATGCACCAATCATCTAGGTCGCGATTTCACTGGGGAAAATCATGAGATAGCCTATGCAAGAGGCAACAACTTCATCCAGGAATAAACCAGAGAGAAAATAGTCAAACAAGACTCCAACCAATGAGAAAGTAACTCGATTGGGGAATTCATCCTATCCAGAAATAGATAAGGTAAGCTAAATCAAAAATCATCCATGAGGATTAGCTCAGTTGGGGAATTTAGAAAGGAAGCACATTTTCTGCCTAAGCTAACCTTCTATTTGGAAAGAACACGTACATTGTATTAAACAAAGTAAAACAACCCAAAATCAAACGGAAAATGTGAATATGCATGCGTGATATAAGTGTAAATGAATGAATGAATGTTATGCTGACAAAACGAACAGATGGAATATCCTGAAGACGATAAGATGTCATGAAAAGATAGATACTCGGCCAATCTTGAAAAAGACGGAAAATAACTGGAACTGGAACCACAAAGCAACATTGGAGCGTAACACGCCACAAGGCTCAAGTCTTCTGAGGAGAAAAGTATTCAAATCCAATCTTCTAACACCAATAGACCACTGGCAAGAGGCAAAGCGTACCACACTTCAGAAATCTGCTCAAATGATAACCAAAACAACGCTTAACTGGAACAACTGGGGAGTCACCAAACTTAGTACCACGAGAAACGCAAGCTTAACACAACCAACGCCTCATGAAGATTTTGAAATAAAACATGTTCATCATGCAAGGATAAAATACTGTATTGTTTTGCATTTCATGGTTTGACCATCCTCGGAACAACTGTTAATATTCCTTTCATGATTCACGACACATTTTAAAAATAAGAATACTTTAAATAACTTTGTTTCAAATTTTCCTGTAAAAATTAAAATTTTGCCCACAAAAGGTAAATGCTCAAATTTCATTAATAAGATGGTAGTTCGCTAACAACGCGACTCCAACGGTTTACAAAAGTTTGGGAAATAGTACATGAAAGAAAAAGGTTACACAAAAACAATGATCATTATTCTCCCTAACAACTTCGAATTCCGAAATGTGTTCAAATACCAAGACTGGTCTGACCAAAGGCTCGCCTAAGCCGCCCCTTCGGGTTTTCAACCCAGCAAACTGTCAACTCAAACCTAAGCGAAATACTTCTTGACTGCATCGGCGTTCATGGGACGCGGGAGCTCTTCACCGTCCATATTGGTGAGAATCAAGGCACCTCCAGAGAAAACTTTCTTAACGACATATGGTCCTTCGTAATTCAGAGCCCACTTGCCCCTAGAATCAGGTTGGAAAGATAATATCTTCTTGAGCACAAGGTCACCTTCTCTGAACTCGCGTGGTCGAACCTTCTTATCAAAAGCCTTCGTCATTCTCTGCTGATATAATTGACCGTGACACAATGCTGTCAATCTCTTTTCTTCAATTAAATTCAACTGATCATATCTACTTTGACACCATTCAGCCTCAGAAAGTTTAGCTTCCATCAAAACTCTCAAAGACGGGATCTCAACCTCCACGGGGAGTACGGCTTCCATACTGTAAACTAGGGAAAATGGGGCTGCACCTGTTGAAGTTCGAATTGAAGTACGGTATCCGTGCAGAGCAAACGGAAGCATTTCATGCCAATCTTTATAAGTTACCACCATCTTCTGGACAATCTTCTTGATGTTCTTGTTAGCAGCTTCAACAGCCCCATTCATCTTTGGTCTGTAAGGAGAAGAATTATGATGCTCGATCTTGAACTCTTCACAAAGCTCTCTCATCATCTTGTTATTCAAATTCGAACCATTATCAATGATGATCTTGCTCGGGATATCGTATCGACAAATGATCTGATTCTTGATAAATCTGACTACCACCTGTCTGGTTACATTAGCATAAGATGCTGCTTCCACCCATTTGGTAAAATAATCAATCGCTACCAAGATGAAACGATGACCATTTGAAGCTTTGGGTTCAAACATTCCAATCATATCAATGCCCCACATAGAGAAAGGCCAAGGTGAAGAGATAACGTTAAGGAGGGTCGGTGGCACATGTATCTTGTCCGCATAAATCTGGCATTTATGACATTTCTTCACATATTTGCAGCAATCAGATTCCATTGTCATCCAATAGTAACCAGCTCTCAACATCTTTCTAGCCATCGCATGTCCGTTGGCATGAGTGCCAAAGGATCCTTCATGTACTTCTTGCATCAGCATGTCTGCTTCACGTCTGTCTACACATCTGAGCAAGACCATGTCGTAATTCCTCTTATACAAAACTTCTTCATTGAGGAAGAAACTGCTTGCTAATCTTCTCAACGTCTTCCTATCTTTATTGGATGCCCCAGGCGGATACTCTTGAGTTTAAAGAACACGCTTAATGTCATAGAACCACGGTTTGTCGTCGGTGACCTCTTCTACTGAGAACACATGAGCAGGTCTGCCGAGGCGCATAACCCGGATGGTAGGCACGTCGTTCCAACCATTCACTTGAAACATTAAAGACAAAGTAGCTAAAGCATCAGCCATCTGGTTCTCATCTCTAGGGATATGATGTAATTCCACTATGTTGAAGAAAGTTAACAATCTTCTAGCATAGTCTCTGTAAGGGATCAGACTAGGATGACGAGTCTCCCATTCTCCTTTGATTTGATTAATTACCAGTGCCGAATCTTCGTAAATATCAAGAATCTTAATCCTTAGATCCACTGCTTCTTCGAGACCCAAAATACATGCCTCATACTCAGCCATGTTGTTCGTGCAGTCAAACTTCAATCTCGCCGTGAACGGGATATGAGTACCTCGGGGAGTGACGATGATTGCCCC
The DNA here is from genome assembly GCA_948472305.1 of Vicia faba. NCBI lineage: Eukaryota > Viridiplantae > Streptophyta > Magnoliopsida > Fabales > Fabaceae > Vicia > Vicia faba. The sequence goes on from OX451738.1 coordinate 224,236,117, forward strand.
AATTCCATTTCCATAAGAATTCACAGCTCCGTCAAAAATCAAACCCCAACGGGATTCGGGATCAGGTCCTTCTTCAGGTAACGGCTCTTCACAATCTTTAGCTTTCAAGTACATAACATCTTCATCTGGGAAATCAAACTTGATGGATTGATAATCGTCAATTGGCTGGTGAGCCAAATGATCGGCTAAAATACTCCCTTTAATTGCTTTCTGAGTGTGATACTCAATGTCATATTCAGATAACAACATCTGCCAACAGGCTATTCTTCCAGATAAGGCGGGCTTCTCAAAGATGTACTTAATCGGATCCATTTTGGAGATCAACCAAGTGGTGTGGTTAATCATATACTGGCGCAGACGACGAGCAGCCCAAGCTAAAGCACAACAGGTTTTCTCAAGCAATGAGTATCGAGACTCACAGTCTGTGAATTTCTTACTCAGATAATATACGGCATGTTCCTTTCTTCCAGTCTCATCTTGTTGACCAAGCACACATCCCATGGAGTCTTCCAATATAGTCAGGTACATAATCAAAGGTCTTCCTTCCACCGGAGGAATCAAAACGGGAGGTTCAAGCAAATATTCTTTGATGCTATCAAAAGCTCTCTGACAATCTTCTGTCCACACACATCCTTGGTTCTTTTGGAGAAGCTTGAAAATCGGCCCACAGGTAGCAGTCATATGAGATATAAATCTAGAGATATAATTCAGTCTCCCAAGGAATCCTCTTACTTGTTTTTCCGTCTTGGGTGCGGGCATTTCCCGAATAGCTTTGACTTTATCAGGATCTACCTCAATACCTTTCTGACTGACAATGAAACCCAGAAGTCTTCCAGAACGAACACCAAAAGTGCACTTGTTGGGATTCAGACGAAGTTTATACTTCCTCAAACGTTGGAATAACTTCAACAAATGTTCCAAATGATCTTCTTCAGTTTGTGATTTGGCAATCATGTCATCTACATACACTTCTATCTCTTTATGCATCATGTTATGGAACAAAGCAGTCATGGCCCTTTGGTATGTTGCACCAGCATTCCTCAAACCAAACGGCATAACCCGATAACAAAAGGTTCACCAAGGTGTAATGAAAGTTGTCTTCTCCATATCTTCTGGTGCCATCTTGATTTGATTGTAACCAGAGAAACCATCCATGAAAGAAAAGACTTTGAACTTGGCGGTACTATCGACCAATACGTCAATGTGAGGTAATGGGAAGTCATCCTTTGGGCTAGCTCTATTCAGATCTCTATAGTCTACACACATTCGAACTTTGCCATCTTTCTTAGCAACAGACACTATATTGGCTAACCATTGAGGATAAACTGATGTAACAAGGAAACCTGCATTAATCTGCTTTTGAACTTCTTCTTTGATCTTGTCAGCCATATCGGGACGAGTCCTTCTCAACTTCTGCTTAATCGGCGGACATTCAGGTCTCAACGGTAAACGATGCTCCACAATACTGTTGTCCAAACCTGGCATATCTTGGTAGGACCAAGCAAACACATCAACATACTCTTTGAGAAGCTCCAACATTTTCTCTTTAACCTCTGGGATAAGCAATGCTCCTACTTTGACTTCCTTTTTATCTTCTTCATTACCCAAATTGATCAACTCTACAGGTTCTTCAAACGGTTGAATAATCTTCTCATCATGCTCAAGCAAACGGGAAATTTCAACAGGAATCTCTTCACTATCCTCTTCTTCGGCTCTGAACACAGGGAATTCAAAGTTGGGAGAGGGCATAGGATCATTGTTTTCAACGGTTAAGTCATGAATTAATCTGCACATATGATTATGCTTTTTTTAGAAATCGATTAATATGAATGTTGTACAAATGAAACAAAATATTATTATATTTTCCTATTACTACCAATTAATTTTCATTACTATTTCCCAGAAAAAGTGAAAAATAAAACAATAGTGGACAAAATAACATTTTTATTCATGAAGGGAAAATACTTGAAACAAAGAGCCCAGACATTTCTCTTTTGCCTTGGGCAGAGCAAAAGGATTTATTTTTCATAGCCCGACACAAAATACTTTTCGCCTTGGGCAGAGCGAAAGTTTTTTTTTCAAAAACAAAACAAAACATTACTCGAAAATGTGCATCACAACAGGAACATCAACAGCAATCCAATTTTGGCAAACCACTCCATGCGTCACAAAATCGGGTAAATCCTCTTCAGACTCGTCTCCTATTATGGCATCAACCTCAGGAGGAGTCGGATGGATAAAACCTGCGCTTCGGAAAACCTCTTGAATCGGGCGAGTAACCACTTCTTGCTTGACTCCTGCAGACATGGGACGAAAACCAAGACCTTCTCCAGACTTGTTCTCGGGTAAAGTCAACACCTGGCCCCAACCTTCAGCCGAACCACTTTCCACCACTCGTCGCGCATCCTCAAAAGAAGAAATAGACGCCCCTTGCTTCTTCACTTCATTCTTGGAAACAGACAGAGCTTGGAATTGAGTTCCAACATCCTCATCAGCGTCAATAAAAGAGAAAGATGACAAATGGCTTACCACCATAGCCTGCTCTCCACCAATCATTACCAGCTTTCCATGCCTCACAAACTTCAATCTCTGATGGAGCGTGGAAGTGACTGCCCCTGCATCATGGATCCATGGACGACCCAATAGGCAACTGTAGGCAGCACGAATATCCATTACTTGAAAAGTAATCTGAAAAGTATGAGGACCAATTACTATAGGAAGATCCACTTCACCTATAACAGTCTTCCTAGAACCATCAAACGCTTTAACAATTACTCCACTAGGTCTCATGGGAGCACCTGGATATGAGAGTCGAGACAATGTAGTCTTGGGCATTACATTTAACGACGAACCTGTATCTACCAACACACTTGATAAGGTATCATTTCCACAACTTATTGAGATATGCAAAGCCATATTATGGTTCCTTCCCTCCTCCGGGAGCTCTTCATCACTGAAACCAAGATTGTTACACGAAGTAATATTTCCCACGATTCCATCAAATTGATCAACCGTCACATCATGATCCACGAATGCCTGGTCCAAGACCTTCATCAAAGCTTCTCTATGGGCACCAGAATCTCTCAGTAAAGCAAGCAAAGAAATCTTAGAAGGAGTTTGCAAAAGTTGGTCCACAATCTTATATTCACTTCTCTTGATAAGCTTCAGAATCTCATCATCCTCAGGGCGAGGGACAGGTTCATTGGATCGGCCTATCTCAACCCTTGGTTCAACATTTCTCACTGGAATTTCTACAGGTATGGGCCTCCTGACTTGAACTTCTGGTCTCTTCAAAGGTACTGCTGCAAAGACACGTCCACTTCTCGTAACTCTACTCACATCAGCAATGTTAACAAAAGATGGCCTTGTTGGTATAGGGACTTCCACCCCGTTCTCAATCATTGTGGCATTATACTTATACGGTACAGCTTGGTCCGAGTTGTAAGGCACAGGACCAGGTCGGTAAATGATCAAAGGATCAACAAGTGCAGTCTGACTGTCGTAAACGATCTCTACTGATTCAGGCAAATTGAATTGCGGTATTATAACATTCACTTCATCCTCCGGATTTCTATCATATGTAATAGTGATAACTCTCTGGTCTAACAACTTTTGAATATCCTCCTTCACAATGGGACAATCAACCTCTCTTGAACAAAATTCACAAATATCATAATCATGCTGATGCCTAACAAAGGCAAGTCTTCTTAAACTCTGATGTAACCTGATCAACGACTCTCTTATGTGTTCAACTTGAAAAACTCGAAACTTTCTCGGACAACCTTCCACCATATTCACTGAAGCTGCCCCATGTCGAGGCAAAGGATTATCTCTAACATTTGGATTAACATCCTTGAAAGACAAGATACCATTCTTAATCAACCTCTGCACGTCCGCCTTCAGAGCAAAACAATTCTCAAGGTTGTGCCCCGGCGACCCTTGATGATATTCACAAAACTGATCCGCCTTGTACCACAGAGAAGTACTATTTGGTGCGACAGGAGGAGGTTTTGTCGTTATGAGATTCTTTCTGATAAGAGCAGGGAACAATTCAGTATAGGTCATAGGAATGTCATCGAACTGCGGTTTTCTTAGTGAACGGTTCTGGTTGTTGAATGGATAAGCCTATTGTCGAGGCTGCTGCTGAAATGGCCGTTGTTGAGTTGGTGGGGTTTGATGAGCTGGAGTCATCAAAGCGGGGCGGACAACCGGGGTGACTGCCGCAACGTGTGAGTAACATCTCCTCGGTCTACCTGGGAACAATGCGCTGACATCCTGCTCTTTTCTCTTCGGGAAAACACTTCCAAACTTCTTAGTACTGCTAGACGGACTTCCTTCTTTAACCAAACGCCCTTCACGAATCCCTTCCTCCAACCGCATGCCCATGCTCACCATTTCGGTGAAGTCACTGGGTGCGCTGGCAATCATTCTTTCATAGTAAAAGGAACCTAAAGTCTTCAAGAATATCTTCGTCATCTCTTTCTCCTCAAGAGGAGGATATATTTGAGCAGCAATTTCACGCCACCTCTGGGCGTATTCCTTAAAAGATTCTCTGTCTCTCTGCGACATCGCCCGGAGTTGATCCCTGTCCGGTGCCATGTCAACGTTATACTTATACTGGTGGACAAAAGCTTCGCTAAGATCGTTGAAGTTGCGGATCCGAATACTGTCTAAACCCATATACCACTTTAGAGCAGCACCCGTCAAACTGTCTTGAAAATAATGAATCAACAAGTTATGATCATCGGAATACGTAGACATCTTTCTCACTGTTGTACCCCAAATTTTGACCTAAAATACCATCTCCCATCTGCATCATTACATTGCAAGCGTTTTGATCTATAGATTTTTAAAATTCATAACTTTTTCAAGTTAAGAGCTGTTTATTTGTTGAACGCTAAATTTATTAACTGATCAAGACTTAAATTATGTTTATTAATTATTTATTATCTTAAATTTAAATAATTGGAATTTATTTTCAGTTATTATATAATTCAAAGATTTATAAATAATAAAGTAAATATTTGAAAAGAGGTATATTAATTGTTCATACATTGTTTATTTATTATTTATTATCTTAAATTTAAATAATTGGAATTTATTTTCAGTTATTATATAATTTAAAGATTTATAAATAATATAATAAATATTTGAAGGGAAATTCATTAATTGATCAACAATGTTATTTAATTATTTATTATCCTAAGTTTAATAGTTGAAATTTATTTTTTCAGTTATTATAATCTAGAGAATTATAAATAATGGAATAGATTGAAGAGAAGTTTATTGATCAATGATGTTTATTTAATTGTTTATTATTCTGAATTTAATAGTTGGAATTCATTTTCAGTTGTTATAATTTAAAGAATTATAAACGATAAAATAAATAACTAGAGAGAAGAAAAGAATTAATTGATAAAATATTGGAGTTTTATTCATTTTATTCTAATTGTACAATTGTTGTGTAAATACTGTATTTATTTACAACGTATTTACAATAATAATTTTTACAAAGTTTAAAATGAAATAAAAACTATTCTAATTTTTCCTAAATTCTAAATCTTCTATCCAATGCTTCTCTGTTTGTTCATTTAATTTTACCTGCAAAACAATTAAAAGAAAAAAAGTCAGAAATAAATAAATAATTAAAAGCAGAAAATTATTTTTAGTGTTCATCATTAAAAGCAAACGGCTGGAATCAGTTTTATCCTTTTTGCAAATCGCGGGATTTCTCCCGGTTCACAAAAAGGGACGAATTTTTATTTTCAAAAATGAATGCACAAATTTAATGATGCACAAATTCATTTTTTGTTTTCAAAACTGCATAATTAAAAAGCCAACTGCATGTTTCAAATCCCATGCATATTTCAAAATCAATATAAAATGCATAATACAAACAGCATATGCATTTTCAATTCCAAGTCAATATCCCAACGTAAACTAGTATAGGAAGAGGCCAAAAACATAAGGTTTTGCTGTACCATGCAGAAGTCAGAGCAAATATGCAGTTCAAATCAATATATGCAAGCAAAAACATTTCCATTTACATTATTTTCCAGCATTATTGCTTTTTCAGAACCAATGCATAACATATCATTTTTATGTCAAATTTGTATTGGGGAGAGAGAAGAGAGATAGAAGTTTAGTTTTACAGGTTTTGGTTTAGGCAGGAAGAGGATAGAAACAGAACAGCAGTAACTTAGTAGAAAAATGAAAAGCATGAAAATAGAATACCAAACAAAATTGGATGAAGCAGATGTGCAGAAGGCCAAGGAAAATATAGTAAAATATACCAAACCTGTAGCATAAACATCCAAGCCAACTAATGGATAGAACAACATCAAACCCCCTTCAAAAATTCAGAGAGTTCAATCTACCTTCAAGCCTCCAACACTCAAAAATTGTCAAACACAATACAAAACCAGTAACCAAGCTCTCAAAATCCAGAACCTGTTATCTCATAAACCAAAACCTTATGGCCTAAACTACAAACCTGCTACCATAACCATTTTCAAAACCTCAACCATGGCCTAAACCATACACAACCTGCATTAAAACCATAGCCATTTCAAAACACCATCAACATAAACCATAAACCAGTTTCCATCAACATACATAAAACCAACAACCCATATGGCCTAAGCAAAACCAATAACCATGGCCTAAACCTGCGTAAACCAGTAACCATAAACCAGAACAACCTTAGGCCACAAACTAAGAACCATGTCAAAACCTGTCAAACCAACAACCTTGGCCTGAAACCACATAACCTGCGTAAAACCAGTACAGCATCACCAAAAGTCATAACCACTTCAAAGCCTTAAACCATGAAACCGATGTCCAATACCAAAGCCTCAGAATAGCATCATAGGCCATTAGAAAAGCATACAGAAGCATAGCTGAGAAGAAGAGGAAAAGCATACAACGAAGGCAGCATTCAAGCATTACATCATCAAGCTAATCAAAATAACAAAAATGTTTCAACCATAGCGTGTTTAAGGCAACCAGAAAAGCCTCACAGGCATTCATCATAGGCGACAGTTAAGCAAAGCAAGGTAAAGGCAGAAGAGAAGAACATATTGCACAAAGTTTTCAGTTTTACTCATCATCAAACAAAATTAAGAACGAAATACCGGGCAACTGAAGCAAGCATCCTCACTGTCTTCCCCGCTCGCCCCGGCCTCCTAGCGCACGCCCAACCGTCCTCTTCCGTCTCCAAGGTTAACACTTCTCTTTTTCTTTCTTTCAAAAATACCTCAGATGATCATGTGAGAAAAACGAAGTTAGAATCGAAATGAATCAAAATCGTAACATGCAGTAATCAACAAACCCTAACGAAATAAAAAAGATGAAATCACCTTAAATCTGTCGCCCCAAAGCGTTGTTGGAGGGAAGAAGAGGTTGGGAGTACCAGCGGCCATGGACAAACGGGCGAAGAACTCAGAAGCTTAGACCAAGACGAAGAACAACGCGAGGACGAAGAAGACAAGCAAGCGCCGCTCTGCCAAAACCTTGTAAACCCTAATCCCAAACTAAACAAACGCGTTTAACCCTAAACCTCGTGTCAACGATTTGGACTTAACTCATGCCCTGCCTAAGCCCAACGATTTGCTTATCCACCCCCTATCTTGCTTCTGATATTCTTGATTTTTGGTCTCTTAAAACCTCTTCTGGCCCATGCTTTTATTTATCATTTTCTTTTGTTCTTGATACATTTTTTTATTTGATTTCCTTAGCCCTTTTCTTAATTATTATTAGTTAGTTAGTTAATAAGTTAATAATAGGTGTATTTCTTAATTAAAACAAATTTTAATAATTGGATTATTTTATTAGTTTAACATTTGGTTTAATCTAGTAATTTTAGTATTTTTTTTATTAGGTTTAGTTAAATAACTTTTAAAGTTTAATTTAGTTTAGATTTATTTACTAAGTAATACTTTATATTAATACCAAAAATACCTAAAAAATAAAAATATTAAAAAAAACATATATTAATACAAAAATATATAAAAAAATAGAATTTAAGAATTAAAATATTTTACTTTCTTTAATTAATTCACTTGCGTTATTAACATTAAATAAAAAAATAAAACTCTAAAAACATATAAAAAAATAGAAAACTTAAAAACATTTTACTTTCCTTAATTAATTCCCTCGCTTTATTTAAATATTAGATAAAAATACAAAAATGCATATTTACACCATTTAGTCTTTTATTTAAATTGTTGTATATCATTTATCTATTATAATTTTCTGTTTAATTATTTCATCTTTATTCGATTATTCCGTTTACGTCTAAATCCAAGGGAAAAATGATTAAACTGGTCGACTTCATGTCCTCAAATCCAATCATGCGAACATTTGCATTTCGTTAAAACTTAAGACAATTTTCCCCCAAATATCCAATCTTTTCAAACTTATACCTTTCAAGCCAAAACTTCGACATTAGGTCGTCGTATCTTCAAAAACCCGTCCGTACCCCTTTTCGGCCAAAACAATTTATTTCTTAATCAAACGGTCAATTTTAATAAAACAGATATTTCAAAAGGTTCCTATAGAGTACTATAGATACATTGGGTGCTAATACCTTCCCACTGTATAATCAACCCCCGAACCATAGATCTCTTTTCAAAAACGCCTTGTATTTTTATTACTTTTAAAAGTATTATTTACATTGCATATTTAGGGTTTTATTTCGCTCTTTCCCCTTTTCCCTTGGAAACAATAAAGCGCGGTGGCGACTCTTGCTTTTGCGAGACGAATTAATCAATAATTCGATCTCCGATTTACCCCGCTACATTTTTTATCGCTACACTCACGTACATAGTCAAATGACTTCGAGGACACGAATCACCCTTATATCTCTCAAAGTTTGGCACTTTGAATTTTGCTGGAATCTTGACATTCGGAACTAAACAAAGGTCATGCGCGTTCTTCCCAAACAAATCCTTCCCCTTTAACGCTCTGAGCTCTTTCTGCATTTCTTGGAATTGATCTTGAAATTCTTCCATCCTATCAAAAAGACCCAAACTTTCAGCAGGCTCGGCAGGATAAGTAGGTTCATTCAAGTATGGCACGGAGTGAACCACAGGAGCGACAATTGTCATTACCGGTTGCGGGAAAGGTTTTACAGACGGGATTACCGGCGGCATGGCAGTTGTCTTTGGTTGAGGAAGAGACAAAGCAGGTTGAAACAAAGGTTGTACGACAGGCTGATACCCCTCTGGCACAAAGTTGTAAGGCATTCCCCACGGAAAACCTTTCGGCATCTGATGTTGAAGCGGAGAGTTGATCTGAGTCATAGATGTTGGAACGGTGACAATCTCGGAAACCACAGTAGTTGAAGTCTGAATCTCAGCAGCTGTAGTCGATGGCTGATTCTGAACAGCCACCAAACTTTCCACTAGCGCAGTTAACTTTTCCATACCAACACGAAGGGTAGCGACCTCCTCACGAAGCTCATGGTTTTCCTGTTCCAGATCTTCCATCTTTCTCTGACGATTGGCTCGAGTATCGTATCGATGAGACAGCTTGACAACCTTTGGAGTGGAAAAAGAAACAAGGATAAGACTCTAGAAAACATGTGAAGTGGAATGTTGAATGATGCATGATGTGTGATGCAAATGATGATTCATTTTAATAGTTTTTCAAGGACCTTCACTAACTTTGCACACATCAATGGTAAAGGAATTTGGAACAACAAAACTCAGTCCATTAATCAAAAGCGGTAAATTACAACTTACAATTCTAGAACAACAAAACAATAAATTACACTTTGGGATAACAACCCAATAATAAAAGCAGTAAATTACAACTTTGGAACATGAAGCCCATAATAAAGAAATAAATTACAACTTTGGAACATGAAGCCCTTTTACAGAGTTTTACAAAATGACATCAATAATAATAAAACTAAAAGCTAAAGATCACTCAGAATCATCAGATGAAGGACCAAATACCAACTGTAAACGGAGCTTCCTGATCTTCTCTTCATAAAAGTCTTCCATCTCTTCCTTCTCAGCTACCAGTCGATCAACGATTTCCTTTTGCGGATTAGGAACAAGAGCAACGCTTACCGAACCTTCCTTCTTTCTCTTCCTTTCACTAGCATACCTCTTCAGCAAAGCATCCTTTTGACGAAGCTTCTCATCATGATCAATGAACCAGCCGTCTTGAATAAAGAGCAAATCCTCCTTTTCCTTTAGTTGTCGAGTCAGGACCCGATTCTCATATTCAGACATATTATACTTTTCTTTCCAAGCATCTCTCTCGGACTTCATCCTAGCCAGATTTCCTTGGTATTCTCCCATATTCTCGATAGGGATATCAACAGATGATGATGCAACAGTAGGGAATAAAGGTTTCTCAGGTTTATAGGGCATCTTGAGAGCACAAGCCCTAGCACAGACCCATTGTAGATAAGGCTCCAACGAAACGGCACCCCTATGTCCTAACATATCTCTCCCTTTCCTATGGATGTGGCGCCAAGATCCTTCGATCTCCCTCTTGGCTGCCTGATGATTTTGTCCTTCCTGTAGAAAGAAACCACTCATATGGATGTTGTTTGGCTTGTCCCTCATCGGGTATCCAAACTGACGGCGCGCGAGAACAGGGTTATAGTTAATTCCACCTTTCGTACCAAGAAGAGGCACGTTAGGAAAAGCACCACAGCTATCGATGATCTTCACGTCATAGTAAACTCGATTATACCAATCAATGTCGAAATGAGTGAGAGCCATAATCTTTGGCGCCCATCTCGGCTCCTTCTCGAGATCCCAGAAAACATCAGACCTAGGTAGATGTGAAACATACCACTGGTACAGCAAAGGTGCACAATAAATAATCATTCCTCCTTGATAAGAGTTTCGAAGATGGATGGAGTAGTAGGTATCTCCTAGCAGCGTAGGGACCGGATTTCCAATCAAGAAAATTCTGATGGCGTTGATATCCACAAACTTATCAACGTTATGGAACAAGAATAGACCATAAGCGAGCAAAGCAAAGACGTCTTCAAAGGCGATAGTATCTTTTATCTCAGCGAAATGACGAGCTTTCCTCAACAAAAACTACGCGGACAAACCTCAGATTCCCCCTTTTGTAGTCATGTTCTCCTCTATCTCTGACTTCTTCAAGTGGGTGATGGTCGCTATCTCATGAGATTTGGGTTCCTCTTCTAAGCCAGAAAAAGGAACACAGTCGGTGATTGGCAAACCAAGTATGTAGGAGTACTCCTCTAAGGTGGGCATCAACTGGTAATCTGGAAAGGTGAAACATCGGTACAAAGGATCGTAGAATTGGACCAACGTATTAAGGATGCCTTCTTTCATCTTTCGCTTCATGAGAGGTATAATGGACCCATACTTCTTCTGAAAATCCGTCGGGTTCTCGATCTTAGGAATTAAACTCTTCAGTTCTTCAATCTTGGGCTCCTTAAAACTAAAACTTCGAGTGTTTCTCCTTCCAAATTCCATAATAATACCTGAGATGTCTGCAAAAATCATTCCTAAGTCCCTTGAAAAACAAGTTTTTTACAAAAATGTCGATGAATGCATGAATGAATGATAATGCAACAGTCACACACAAGTCCACAAACATGGGGTTTAAAGGTTCAACGTTTCAGCATGGAGTCAAGGGTAAAGCCCACCCAAAGGTATGTACTAATGTTTCAATCACACTTGTAAGACAAGGTTCTAAGAGTTCCCAGAGTCTACATTCCTCCTTCGGATATTGCCAACGTCTTGATTACTCAATAATTTGCAATATTCTCAAGAGAAACTCGTCCGAGCGTAGCATCGCGTGACAACTACTTCCGAATTACTCCGTTATAGTCTCCGCGCTACACCTAAAAAGGCCAAGATGGGTTAGGGTTCTACGGTCCTCAATTTCTCTGGCTCCTAGGTCGAAAATAATAATGTCTTCCCGATTACTCGCTAAACAAATATTAAGTTCAAGAGGGCCTTCCATTGAGTGGGGGATCTCATGCCTCCTTCTTCGGGATTACTCCCTCAAAGTTAACATGACTGTACCGCCCGTCCTATTCTTAAGTGTAACTTAATCCGGGTATAGGATTCGTCCTTTGCAAAAAAACCCAAACACCCTAATTTAAACACATAATCAAACAAAACAAATAATAATAAAATAGATAAGACAAATTAGGCTTAACCCACTTAGGGATGGACAAGCAAGAGGTCAAACTGTCCCCAGTAGAGTCGCCAATTCTGTAGCGATAAAAAATGAAGCAGGGTAAATCGGAGATCGAATTATTGATTAATTCGTCTCACAAAAAGCAAGAGTCGCCACCGCGCTTTATTATTTCCAAGGGAAAAGGGAAAAGAGCGAAATAAAACCCTAAATATGCAATGTAAAATAATACTTTTTAAAAGTAATAAAAATACAAGGCGTTTTGAAAAGAGATCTATGGTTCGGGGGTTGGTTATACAGTGGGAAGGTATTAGCACCCAATGTATCTATAGTACTCTATATGAACCTTTTGAAATATCTGTTTATTAAAATGTTCGTTTGTTTGATCGAAATAAATTGTTTTGGCCGAAAAGGGGTACGGACGGGTTTTTGAAGCTACGACGACCTAATGTCGAAGTTTTGGCTTAAAAGGTATAAATTTTGAAAAGATTGAATATTTGAGGAAAAATTATCCTAAGTTTTAATGAAATGCAGATGTTCGCGCGATTGGACTTGAGGACATGAAGTCAACAAATTTAATCGTTTTTTCCCTTGGATTGAGAAGTAAACAGAATAACCACGTAAAGACAAAATAATTAACAGAAAATTATGCAGATAAATGATGTACAACAATTAAATAAAAGGCTAAATGTATGAACATGCATTTTTTAGATTTTTGTTTAATATTAATAACGCAAGAGAATTAATTAAAGAAAAGATAAAATGTTTTAAATCTTAAATTCTATTTTTTATATTTTTGTATTAATATTGACTAAAGCGGGGGAAATAATTAAATAAAATAGCATGTTTTTAATTATCCTATTTTTATGTTTTTTATGTTTTTTAATATTAATATAAAGCATTATTTTTTAAGAGTTATTAAATAATTAAACTAAATTAAAACTTAAAGCTATTAATACTAAACCTAATAAAAAATACTAAAATTACTAGATTAAACCTAAAGTCAAACTAATAAAATTATCCCATTATTTAAAAAAAGTTTTAATTAAATTATACCTCTTATTCTTGATTAAACTTACTAATTATCTAAACTAATAAAATTCTAAAGAAAAAACTAAAGGAAAATAAAATAGAAAAAGGTATATATAAAAAAGATGGATGATAAATAATTATATGGGCTGAAGGTTTTAAAGGGGGCCCAAAATAAGAATAGAAAAGGGGGGTGCACTGAAGTAAAACGTTGGGCTTAGGCAGGAAGCAAGTCTGATCCAAACATAATTTTGTTAGGGGTTAAACATTGTTTTGGTTTAATTGAATTAGGGTTAAACGAATTGGTACTGAGCGGCGCACATCTTCATCGTTCACGCGTTCGTCTTCTTCGCCTTCTTCTTCTCCCCTCGCCTCTGAGTCTCTTGCCCGAGCCACCAATATGTCCAAGCTTCTGACCTCCCTTTGCCTGAGCCACCAACGTCCCTTCTTCCCAAGTGTCGCTCCGTGAAACGGTGTAGAGGTGATGATTCGTCCGTACAGTGCATTAGGTTTTATGATTTTTGTTGCATGTTTATGATTTTGTTCATTTTCGATTCTGACTTCGTTTTATATGATTTTCTGTTGAGACGAGGAAAGGGAAAAAGGGAGCAACGAAACTACCTTTATGAAGGAGGAATGAAGGGCGTTATGGAGGCTTGCTGGTGGAGGGAGAAACGCAGTAGGCTGTTGTTGTACCCCAAAATTTGCCCTCCCATATTCACCAAGATTTGTCAAGTCAAGGTCACAAACTTCCCCGAGGGTGGTGCAGCTCAACTGTCTCCTATACAGTCAAAATTAGGGTTTGGATCCTGATCAAGAAAAGGAAGTTTTCAATGGCCCAATCAAGTCTCATATGCCTACAAATGTGGCCAAGCATCCTCATATCAAGTTTCAAGGCATTCAGCTCAAAATTGCACAGTCAAAACCCTAGATTGCACTACAGTCAACTGTAGGGGCAAAATGGTCATTTGACAGTCAAAAGTTCAAATTTTTGGTCAACATATCATTTTGAAGCCACAAACATCATTTGATCAATGCTTGATCATGATTCTCAAAATTTGGCTCAGAAATCATCAAAGATGCAAAAGTTACTATATTTGGACAGCTGAAAAAGTCAACTGAAATTGACCAGGGCATAACTTTCACATGGATTATCAGAAAAATTCCATCCAAAGCTCATTTTGAAGAGAAAGACATTTCCTACAACTCATCTTCATATTCCAAGTCCAAGAAATGCTCTCACAAAAAGTTATCAATTTCTACATTATAGGTCATTTTCAAAAGTCAACAAAAAGGGACTTTAAGTCAAAGGCCATAACTTGAGATTGGTAAATCAAAATGACATGGGACCAAAGGCATTGGTTAAAGGACTCAAAGGCCTTTCCAAAATGTCCAAAAACATGTGAAAAGCTTAACAATTGAGCAAGTTATGCCTTGTGGAAGTTGGGAAATTTTTGGAAATTTTTGAAAGTCAACTTTACTTCAAATGATCTAAAAATACAAATGGGCCCATTTTTCTTCCAAGTTTCTTCATGCCAAGCCTATGCACGACCATTAGGCCCAAAGGGAAGTATTTTCTCATTTTTTAATTATTTATTTGAATTTATATTAATATTAATTCATTTAAATTATTTAAATAAGTAGAAAATATAAAACTTGACCTAAAAAATCTTTTTATGCATGTTTGATACTCAATATTTCGTGCTTGTTCAATTGTGGAAAGTTTTGGTCTAATTGGAGGCAAATTGATACAAAATGCACATGATAAGATTCAAAAAGATCCTTAAGCAAATCAAATCTTCAATCAAAGATTACAAGGGATTTTATGCAGTTTTCTTGACCTAAATTGTTCTATACATATTCAAGGTCACAAACCTAATACTTTTAGACTGAAAGCTGCGCAGAAAACCAATATTGAAAGCTTGAAAATTGCTTAAAAAACTCAAATCTGAAATCAGTGCTAGAGGTCGATTCAAGCCTCCAAACCTATTCCAAAAGCTTCAGTGGCAATTGCTGGACACATTCCAATCATTAGCATCAACTCAGACCCCAAGAATTGGTAACGAGACCTTTGACTGTACAGCAAAAAATTCTTAAACGCATATCATGTTCTAAGCATCTTCTTTGAAGTTTAATCGTATATTCATGTTCCTTACAAAGTTTCAAAGCTAACCACTGTATTTAATTGGATTTTCGTGCTGTATACAAGATATTGCCATGTTTCCTTTTTAGGGTTTTCAGGAGCTCGAATTAGGGATTCTTACTAGAGGCAAAATCAGGCCACCCCAATACCACCATTGCAATCAGTATATCTGGACGAAGAAATTGAGATAGTCGCGCTGAATTTATGCTCAAAGATGAGCTAATCGCTATTTCTTCTAAACCTGCCTAAGACCACGCCCAGAAAACCGTTTCCATAGGCTTGTGTTTTCAGAAAAAAATAAAAAGAGGACGAAGACGATGATGCGTTGGCAGGCCATGGTTGGGTGTTTCAAATTTGCGCGCGTTTTAACCATTATGTGTGGGTTTTGATTTTTGTTATTTCTTTGATATAATATATTAAATGAAACGTGATAGCTCAGTTGGCAGGTGGACATATTTGTAACCCTCATGACCTGGGTTCAAGCCCCAGGTCTGGCAAAGTTCAATGTTATTTTTCAATATAAATTCCTATGCCACGCTAACGTCCAGGTGCACCATGTTCCATCCTCATCCAGGCCTACACGCGTCCAGTCAAACCAAATCAATGGCTAAGGTTCAAAGAACACGTACACAATGGTCAAACGCATGATACACAAACCAAAAAAGTCAAAAAAATTGCATGCTTATTGGGCCAGATTGCCAGGCCTGTACCTCACAAATTGGGGCTACCCCCCCTGGTTTGCATTTTCTTTTCATTTTTTTTATCTTATTTTCAATTGCACTTTTATTTAATTTATTATCTCAATTTAATTAATTAATTCTTTTTATACAAAAATGCAAAAATATCAAAAATTCAGAAAAGACAAAAATTTAATAGTTATTTTATTGTAGTTATTTTTCTAAATAAATTAACATATAAATAAACTTAGTTTTAATTAGGTTATAATGTTAATTCTTTTTCATAATAAAAATCCAAAAAATATAGAATTAGGTTAATTGATAATCTTTATACCTTTTAAATTTTCCTTTTTTTTATCACAACATTAATTATTTATTTATTTTATTTTTATAATTAAATGTACATAAATAATTTAGGGTTCAATTTAGATTAATATAACATTTTTACAATAAACTTAAAAAACAATAGAATTAGGGTTAGGCAATTATAATTAATTCCTTATTTTTTCTTTTAAATCTAAAAAATACAAAAATACCAAAAAAACATTCCTTTTAAATCTTTAATTTTAATTCCTCCTTAATTAATTCATTAGCTTTAAATATTTTTGTAAAAGGGTCCAACGCCCATTGTTTTAATTATTTTATTTCGCGCATTTTACTTTATCGTTTATTATAATTTTGTATCTCTCCCAAAGCATTGTAATTTAAATTTCTCGCACTTTTATTTACTTCGCATTATTTATTTTTCGCTAAATCGGGTCCGGTTTAGTTTTGGCGATGTGGACCCGCGCCATTTGTAATAGCCTTAGATTTATCTTTCGCAAACTTTATAACTGTTAAATATGCATGCAAGAATGAATGTCTCAATTAAAATCAAGCGTAGATCACAACAAACATGACAAGACAAATAACTGAAACATGACACACAGTTCGCACGCACCACCCCTAGGGTACGCCTCACTGTTGCCTTTCGAAAGGTGATCGTCGAGTAGAGGACGTCTTAGTAAGTCCTCATGATCCGGGAACCTGGCATGAGGGTAGCTTCTAAGGTGTCTTCCCATTGCTCTGGTGATCACCACGTCCCGAACATCGAATTGACCCGAACACCTCCAACGGTGGTGCTACCTACCTCTCAATGGTGGGATGGCACTACTTTAAAGGACTCTTACACAGACGAATTCCTTAGGGTAGGTAGGTTCTCAAGGATACTTGCTCTAATTTCAAACAAATCAAAACATACTTTTTACACTGACACTTTTCAAAAGCTTTCAAAGCAAATTTTTCAAACACTCTGACGTACGAGTCGATCTGAAATTTTTCAAAGAACTTTTTAAAACCCACATTGAAAAGCAAACAAACCATTTTTGAAAACACAAATGAGCGAGTATCTAAGAGCCCATGGATAACCATGGATAGAAAGGGTGCTAACACCTTCCCTTTCTATAAGCTACCTCCCGAACCGAGAGCAATCTCTTTAAAGGAATTTTTCTGTGCTTTTGTCCTTTCCATTTGGAGAAAATAAAAGACGGTGGCGACTCTTGCTTCCGCGACATTTCGCGAACCAGCGTTAAACAGTCAGTTCCAGATCCACCGATCACAGAACTGGCGACTCTGCTGGGGACAAACTTAAAGTGAGGTGTACCTTAGGGCTAGCTTATAACTATGTTTTCAATTGTTTTCCTTGTGTGCTTTAAATTGTGGGTTGCTTGGGAGTTCTATAGATCCTAACCCGGATCTGGGGATACCTTCTTAGAAAGTAGCAACAAGGCTGTGAGGGAACTGTGCGGGGTATACCGACATGGTTGAAACAGTCTGCTACGTTGATGTGGCACTTTGGTGTGTACCGGTAACCCTTGAGTTCAGTCAAGGAGAGTACGGGGCCTCCGCGTGGTGTCGTGAAGCATCAACAGACCTTAGGAACCTTAATTGAACCATCTTGGCCTCTTTAAGGTAGTGAGATAACTGACTTTGGTGCAGTCCGAGGTTGGTTGATACTCGATACTACACTCAATTGAGGGTTGCTTTCCTGGAATATTTCGGTCGCCAGTTCAGTGGCTAAATCGAAACGATGAACAATGAAAGCAATCCCGTGATATTGGGAACCTTAGAACCCGGTTACTTTGATTAGGACAGGTTGAACCCACCAACTTCAAGAGGGTACTACCCAGACCTCATGCTGGACTAAACTCTAAGGGCTCTTTTGTGTGACTTGTGTGCCTTCGTACTTGCCTACTTGCATGCTTGTTATCTGACCCTTGATGTCTCGCAGGTTTTGTTCATAGTCCTTAATTGGGTCTTATAACAGGATATACTAACCACTTGCAGGTTCTGTTTATAGTCCTTAATTGGGACTCATGACAGGTTTTTGCTTAGGTTTCTTGCAGGTCTTGTTTATAGTCCTTAACTAGGACTCATGACAGGGTTACCAAATTTCTTGCAGGTTTTGTTTATAGTCCTTAATTGGGACTCATAACAAAGTATACAGAATTTCTTGCAGGGTCTGTTTATAGTCCTTAATCGGGACTCATAATAGGGTTTACCTACGTCACCCCATGCATAGCATGACATCATACCATTGCATACCATTGCATACATCCTAACCCATTTCAAGGATCTCAAGGGCTTGTGATGCAGGTCATGATGAACCAACTGCCCAGCAAGGGGCAAAGAGGATTTATTTTCCTCTAGCTAAGGTTGTCAGGGGCTATGACCCACTGGATATGGTGAGCCTTTGACCCTTGAAGAAGGGCTCTCTACAACAGGAAGTTCTTCAATCAAGTTTCCAGTTTCCAACTCTAACAAGTTTCTCTGTTTATCCCGCGAGGTCCTTGAAAACATTGCATGCATATCATACATCTCATTGCATTGCAGGTATCCCTTTGACAGGTTGCTTACCCTTCTCCGCTGTTTATTTCAGCCGATCGTCATGAATCCTGAATCATCAGCTGAGCAGACTATCAAGGACCTTCAAGCTCAGAACGCCCAGTTCCAAGAGCTGATAATGAATTTGACCCAAGGGCAGCAAGATCTGAAGGCTCTGCTCTTGAAGAAGGACAAGAAGAAGAAGAGGACTGTCTTGTTCAGCCCTAGACGCAGATCTGGGAATACACCGCAGACTGAAACTGAGAGGACAACCCCATCTGTGAGGGAAAGCAGTCACCATGAGAGAGAGGTGCCTAGTCCAGTGGTCTCCGATAACGAGACAGATTTCAACGACGAACAATACCCTCCGGCTGAGGACAAGTACAAACAGCTGGAGGACAGACTGAAAGCTATGGAGGTTCAACAGGTACCTGGGCTGGATTTCGGAGATCTGGGTTTGTCAACTGGCGTGGTTATTCCTCGGAAGTTCAAAGTACCACCCTTCTCTAAGTATGACGGGGCGTCTTGTCCCAAGCTGCATCTAAGGTCCTATGTTCGGAAGATCCAACCATATACGGTGGACAAAAACTTGTGGATCCACTTCTTCCAGGAAAGTCTTTCAGGGACTCACCTCGAATGGTTCTATCAACTGGATGGGACCAAAGTTCGTAACTGGGAGGAGTTGGAAACTGCTTTCTATAAGCAGTACCAGTACAATGCCGACCTTGCCCCCACGCGTACTCAGCTCCAGGGTATGTCGTTAGACGCAAGCGAAGGTTTTAAGGAGTACGCTCAGAAATGGAGGGATCTTGCTGGAAGGGTACAACCACCTCTGACTGATCGGGAACTTGTTGATATGTTCTTGGGGACCCTGTCTGGTCCGTTCTACAACCACCTAATTGGGAATTCGTCTGCTGGATTCACAGATCTTATCTTGACTGGAGAGAGAATAGAAGCTGGTATCCGGTCTGGGAAAATTCAAGAGGCTGCACCTTCTGATAAAAAGCCTCATCATGGAAAGAAAGAATCCAATGCTGTGCACGGTAAAAAAGGCCGTCATGAGGCAGGGGCAATCCAGATCTCCAATCCCGGACCTACTCAACAAGGACAGGGACAGCAGCGCAAGGAGAAACGACAGTATACAAAACTCAACATGTCGCTGGATCAAGCACTGCAACAAATGTTGAAGGCAGGGTTGATCACTTTAAGGGCTCCTCTCCGGAATCCGAACACTTCTGCTCCCAACTATCATCCCAACGATAGGCGCGCATATCATTCAGATAGCCCGGGGCATACTACAGACAATTGTTGGCCTCTCAAGAATAAGATCCAAGATATGATCGACGCTGGAGAGATTCAGTTTGATGTGCCAGAGACTCCGAACATAGTCACTGCTCCGTTGCCCAATCATTGAAGCCTTTTGTTTATTTGAATATTTTGAGTTGTACTTTTCTTTGCTTATACAAACAATTAATGTCATAGCAAACTCTTTTATTCTATTAATGCATCGCATGTGTCTGTTTTGGAAATTAATACAATTATTTTCATTATGTTCAAATATCTTTTCATATTTTTTCTGATGCCAACTCTCGGTTAATAATTCTAAGCCTCTTGAGGGAGGATGACGAAAACGATACCATGATCATTACAGTATGCTTTTGAACAGACCCTGCTGATGAGGTACAGGCATTGTTTCAACCCCTAAACACTGGAGTTATAAGGATGATAATCCCTCGTCAACCCATCAGAGCCAAAGAAGTAGGAGTTTTTATTTTCGAAAATCAAAAACCTTAATCATAACCTGGGGCAGGGTAGTTCTCTCAGTTGATCCGAGTGCATAACGAATGGCACCAAGGAGATCTTTACAAAACGAAGAAAGACAATGATGGTTCCGAACAATCATAAGGACAGGCAGTCATCATCAAAATTCATAAATGAAAAGCCCAAAAAGTCTAAACCTACGAAGGGGACTTATGAAACTGGGGCATCCCGCTGACTGTAATTCCAAAAAAGGAAACAGTTCAGGCAAAAAAGAAAGGGATAACAAAACCAAGAAAGAGGTCATACAAACCCTCAATAACAAAAAGGAATGACTGCCTATTCAAAACAAGTCATCAATATCTGAACCATTATTGGAATATCAAAGCAAAGACTCAAACAAGGTCTAACGTATGATCAACTGAGTTTAGGTTTGGAGAACATCACGAAGAGCGGGTGGGTACAAATAATTTGAGCCTTTATCCTTTGTTTCTTAAACCGTGAACCAAGCCACGTTATAACCCTTAAAAGTCCTAGCTGAAGCATGGGTTAGTTCGAAAGCATACTGTACGAAAGGTATCCTGACTCCTGAAGGCCTGCGGTAAATACGGAGTTGACATCACGTTTTACAAACATTTACTTGTTTTATGAAAAAGAATGCATCTTCAAAATTCAAGACAGACGTAAGCTTTGCATTTTTAACATAACTTTGTTTGCATATGACTTTTTGTTTGAACAGCAGGAAAATTCGCACAATAAAAGTCTAATGAGCAAGAGTATCTCCAATCAAGGGGCATGGCATGACTATTGTCCATCTGGGGCAGTTAAGTCAAGATCCAAAGAATCTCTCAAAAGGCCAACCAGCCTGGGGCAAATCTCTGCCTGAGTCACTTGGGGCACTCCAGCAACGAATCTTGCCTGATCAAACACCTTCTGGTAATATGGCAACACAAGCAGCCAGGGGCACCTACCTGCATTCTGAGAACATGGACATAGTCGGAAAATACTACGCAAAATCAAAGACCCGCTAGGTTGACACACCTAGGCAAAAATAAGGGCTTCCCGGCGAACCAAAAGGGTTCGGGCAAAATGAAGGGATGAAAATGAAAAAATCTGTACACCCGGCAAGTCGAAAACCTGAAAAGGCGGCTTGGGCAAAAATGGGTATCCCGGTGGATCGAAAACCCGAAAGGGCGGTCCAGGCAAAAGTTAGGGATTAAAGCGTACGACTATGTCTCGTCATCTGTCTACCAGAAGAAGGTTTGTCCGCCAACAACTATCAGCACCCCACAAGAAACAGGGGCAATAAAGGTTGGTTTGAGCAGTCTGATTGTTCTATCCTCCAAGGTATCAGGGTAGGTCCTGTTGAAGAACGTAACCAATACAGTTCAATACCTCCCCAGGAGAGTCCAATCCAGTTCCCCAGGAAAGATGGAATTCATACCCCAAGCAGCAAGCTTATCCCCAGTAGATTCTGGAAGCTCATCCCCTAGCAGGGCACGAACGCGTCGTCCGGCTTGATTTAAAGAGTTATTTCCTTAACAGGATATAACTGGGTTATCCTCAGCCAAAAGCCACGGAAAGAGCGTCGTCGACAGAATCTTCTTATCCCCAGCGAAGTCCATTTATACTTCCAATACAGCAAGGTATCCCCAGCAAGTAACTATCAACATTCAACAAAGCATCTCCCCCACAGAGTATTGCTTCCCAGCATGGTCGCTAGAGTATCTTTTTCTCCCCGCAGAATCCTCCATTTGCCAAGTTTATTCCACAACGGAGTCATCTTCTCCTACCGGTACACTTGCAGTCGTCATCCCCAGTGGAAGCAAAATCTGTTCCTCAAACATCAGCCCAGGATACGACTTCCCGGCACCCGTCAAGGATTTATTTTCTTAGACAAACATACATTCATAAAACGTCACATACATCATTATAGCATGCATATGCATCATATTACACGAATCTCATTGATTTTGAAGACATACAGTTCATGCATCATGATTTTGCATACAATTATGTTTTACCTTTTCAGGAAAAAGATCAATACAAAAATGATTACTATCAACTACCGCAACTCCTTCTAGATATAGTTTCAGATGTAAACCCAGCGATGGTGACGTTCTGATACTGCTTCCAGATTTCCTTCTAGATATAGTTTCAGATGTAAACCCAGCGATGGTGACGTTCTGATACTGCTTCCAGATTTCCTTCTAGATATAGTTTCAGATGTAAACCCAGCGATGGTAACGTTCTGATACTGCTTCCAGATTTCCTTATAGATATAGTTTCAGATGTAAACCCAGCGATGGTGACGTTCTGATACTGCTTCCAGATTTCCTTCTAGAGATAGTTTCAGATGTAAACCCAGTGATGGTGACGTTCTGATACTGCTTCCAGATTTCCTTCCAGATATAGTTTCTGATGTAAACTAGATATGGTGACGTTCTGATACTGCTTCCAGAAACCCTTTTTTGATATTCCCCTCTCCGACGATGAGTGTGAGGTGATATTCTCCCTATGGTTCCCTCTCCAGCGGTGTGTGAGGTAGTAATCCCTTTTTTCAGATGTTTCCCTCTCCGACAATGAGTATGAGGTGATATTCTCCCTATGGTTCCCTCTCCAGCGGTGTGTGAGGTAGTAATCCCTTTTTTCAGATGTTTCCCTCTCCGACAATGAGTATGAGGTGATATTCCCCTATGGTTCCCTCTCCAACGGTGTGTGAGGTAGTAATCCCTTTTCCAGATGTTTCCCTCTCCGACGATGAGTGTGAGGTGATCATTCCTTTCAAATTATAATTGGCTATGGTTCTCTGCCCAATACTGCGAAGATAATAATTCCCATCAAGATTTTTCTCAACGAGCGTTGTTGAGATTAAAGTCACCCAAGGTTCTCTTATCATTCATGCTAAGGCAGTAACCATTCCTGGTTCATTCATCAGCGTTTGAAGCTCCAGACTCAGCTCCTGTAACCAGTCAGGACACATCTATACCAAGCATCTAAAATCAGCTCCTGCAACGTGTCAGGTACTCATTTTCTCTTTTGCAGGTATGCAGGTTCTAGCTAAAGAACCTCCTACGCGATCAACATCCAGATGGCATCTATAAGCCCATCATCCTATCCAGCAATCTCCAAATGGCATCTATAAGCCCATTCCCCCATCACACTACTACTATGTGAGCGCAAATTTCTGGGCACTTTAGTGTCCAATCATCTTCTACCCTCGGATTACGAAAGGCACGTCAGCCAATCTGCATCCTCAGGTCTAAGAAGATTGAACAGGGGCAACTGTTGTACCCCAAAATTTGCCCTCCCATATTCACCAAGATTTGTCAAGTCAAGGTCACAAACTTCCCCAAGGGTGGTGCAGCTCAACTGTCTCCTATACAGTCAAAATTAGGGTTTGGATCCTGATCAAGAAAAGGAAGTTTTCAATGGCCCAATCAAGTCTCATATGCCTACAAATGTGGCCAAGCATCCTCATATCAAGTTTCAAGGCATTCAGCTCAAAATTGCACAGTCAAAACCCTAGATTGCACTACAGTCAACTGTAGGGGCAAAATGGTCATTTGACAGTCAAAAGTTCAAATTTTTGGTCAACATATCATTTTGAAGCCACAAACATCATTTGATCAATGCTTGATCATGATTCTCAAAATTTGGCTCAGAAATCATCAAAGATGCAAAAGTTACTATATTTGGACAGCTGAAAAAGTCAACTGAAATTGACCAGGGCATAACTTTCACATGGATTATCAGAAAAATTCCATCCAAAGCTCATTTTGAAGAGAAAGACATTTCCTACAACTCATCTTCATATTCCAAGTCCAAGAAATGCTCTCACAAAAAGTTATCAATTTCTACATTATAGGTCATTTTCAAAAGTCAACAAAAAGGGACTTTAAGTCAAAGGCCATAACTTGAGATTGGTAAATCAAAATGACATGGGACCAAAGGCATTGGTTAAAGGACTCAAAGGCCTTTCCAAAATGTCCAAAAACATGTGAAAAGCTTAACAATTGAGCAAGTTATGCCTTGTGGAAGTTGGGAAATTTTTGGAAATTTTTGAAAGTCAACTTTACTTCAAATGATCTAAAAATACAAATGGGCCCATTTTTCTTCCAAGTTTCTTCATGCCAAGCCTATGCACGACCATTAGGCCCAAAGGGAAGTATTTTCTCATTTTTTAATTATTTATTTGAATTTATATTAATATTAATTCATTTAAATTATTTAAATAAGTAGAAAATATAAAACTTGACCTAAAAAATCTTTTTATGCATGTTTGATACTCAATATTTCGTGCTTGTTCAATTGTGGAAAGTTTTGGTCTAATTGGAGGCAAATTGATACAAAATGCACATGATAAGATTCAAAAAGATCCTTAAGCAAATCAAATCTTCAATCAAAGATTACAAGGGATTTTATGCAGTTTTCTTGACCTAAATTGTTCTATACATATTCAAGGTCACAAACCTAATACTTTTAGACTGAAAGCTGCGCAGAAAACCAATATTGAAAGCTTGAAAATTGCTTAAAAAACTCAAATCTGAAATCAGTGCTAGAGGTCGATTCAAGCCTCCAAACCTATTCCAAAAGCTTCAGTGGCAATTGCTGGACACATTCCAATCATTAGCATCAACTCAGACCCCAAGAATTGGTAACGAGACCTTTGACTGTACAGCAAAAAATTCTTAAACGCATATCATGTTCTAAGCATCTTCTTTGAAGTTTAATCGTATATTCATGTTCCTTACAAAGTTTCAAAGCTAACCACTGTATTTAATTGGATTTTCGTGCTGTATACAAGATATTGCCATGTTTCCTTTTTAGGGTTTTCAGGAGCTCGAATTAGGGATTCTTACTAGAGGCAAAATCAGGCCACCCCAATACCACCATTGCAATCAGTATATCTGGACGAAGAAATTGAGATAGTCGCGCTGAATTTATGCTCAAAGATGAGCTAATCGCTATTTCTTCTAAACCTGCCTAAGACCACGCCAAGAAAACCGTTTCCATAGGCTTGTGTTTTCAGAAAAAAATAAAAAGAGGACGAAGACGATGATGCGTTGGCAGGCCATGGTTGGGTGTTTCAAATTTGCGCGCGTTTTAACCATTATGTGTGGGTTTTGATTTTTGTTATTTCTTTGATATAATATATTAAATGAAACGTGATGGCTCAGTTGGCAGGTGGACATATTTGTAACCCTCATGACCTGGGTTCAAGCCCCAGGTCTGGCAAAGTTCAATGTTATTTTTCAATATAAATTCCTATGCCACGCTAACGTCCAGGTGCACCATGTTCCATCCTCATCCAGGCCTACACGCGTCCAGTCAAACCAAATCAATGGCTAAGGTTCAAAGAACACGTACACAATGGTCAAACGCATGATACACAAACCAAAAAAGTCAAAAAAATTGCATGCTTATTGGGCCAGATTGCCAGGCCTGTACCTCACAAATTGGGGCTACCCCCCCTGGTTTGCATTTTCTTTTCATTTTTTTTTATCTTATTTTCAATTGCACTTTTATTTAATTTATTATCTCAATTTAATTAATTAATTCTTTTTATACAAAAATGCAAAAATATCAAAAATTCAGAAAAGACAAAAATTTAATAGTTATTTTATTGTAGTTATTTTTCTAAATAAATTAACATATAAATAAAATTAGTTTTAATTAGGTTATAATGTTAAT
Organism: Vicia faba; assembly: GCA_948472305.1. Classification (NCBI taxonomy): domain Eukaryota; kingdom Viridiplantae; phylum Streptophyta; class Magnoliopsida; order Fabales; family Fabaceae; genus Vicia; species Vicia faba. The sequence goes on from OX451738.1 coordinate 224,262,421, forward strand.
TCTTTTTCATAATAAAAATCCAAAAAATATAGAATTAGGTTAATTGATAATCTTTATACTTTTTAAATTTTCCTTTTTTTTATCACAACATTAATTATTTATTTATTTTATTTTTATAATTAAATGTACATAAATAATTTAGGGTTCAATTTAGATTAATATAACATTTTTACAATAAACTTAAAAAACAATAGAATTAGGGTTAGGCAATTATAATTAATTCCTTATTTTTTCTTTTAAATCTAAAAAATACAAAAATACCAAAAAAACATTCCTTTTAAATCTTTAATTTTAATTCCTCCTTAATTAATTCATTAGCTTTAAATATTTTTGTAAAAGGGTCCAACGCCCATTGTTTTAATTATTTTATTTCGCGCATTTTACTTTATCGTTTATTATAATTTTGTATCTCTCCCAAAGCATTGTAATTTAAATTTCTCGCACTTTTATTTACTTCGCATTATTTATTTTTCGCTAAATCGGGTCCGGTTTAGTTTTGGCGATGTGGACCCGCGCCATTTGTAATAGCCTTAGATTTATCTTTCGCAAACTTTATAACTGTTAAATATGCATGCAAGAATGAATGTCTCAATTAAAATCAAGCGTAGATCACAACAAACATGACAAGACAAATAACTGAAACATGACACACAGTTCGCACGCACCACCCCTAGGGTACGCCTCACTGTTGCCTTTCGAAAGGTGATCGTCGAGTAGAGGACGTCTTAGTAAGTCCTCATGATCCGGGAACCTGGCATGAGGGTAGCTTCTAAGGTGTCTTCCCATTGCTCTGGTGATCACCACGTCCCGAACATCGAATTGACCCGAACACCTCCAACGGTGGTGCTACCTACCTCTCAATGGTGGGATGGCACTACTTTAAAGGACTCTTACACAGACGAATTCCTTAGGGTAGGTAGGTTCTCAAGGATACTTGCTCTAATTTCAAACAAATCAAAACATACTTTTTACACTGACACTTTTCAAAAGCTTTCAAAGCAAATTTTTCAAACACTCTGACGTACGAGTCGATCTGAAATTTTTCAAAGAACTTTTTAAAACCCACATTGAAAAGCAAACAAACCATTTTTGAAAACACAAATGAGCGAGTATCTAAGAGCCCATGGATAACCATGGATAGAAAGGGTGCTAACACCTTCCCTTTCTATAAGCTACCTCCCGAACCGAGAGCAATCTCTTTAAAGGAATTTTTCTATGCTTTTGTCCTTTCCATTTGGAGAAAATAAAAGACGGTGGCGACTCTTGCTTCCGCGACATTTCGCGAACCAGCGTTAAACAGTCAGTTCCAGATCCACCGATCACAGCTGTGAACTTGGAGACCCTGGTTTGTCTTCTTTAATGCTTTTTAGGGTTTCATGATGACAGTTGAAAACCCCTTTTGCAAGATATCTTTTCTTCTTTTTCTTTTGCTTCGCTTCTGTACGCTTGAATTTGGTTGCCTGGATGTTTTGAATGTTGGTGGATGCCTTGTATACTTTTCCTCTCTTCTTCTTGCCTTACTTCAGTTGCCTTTCTAATGGCCAAAGATGATGTATTTCTGAGGCCTTCGTATGCTGAGAATGCCGTCGTTGAGATGCTTTGTTGTATGCTGAGATTTGAATGATGCTATTGTTGAAACATGTCTGTTTTGATTAGCTTGACTTCTTCCTTTTGCTTTGCTTCTGTATGCTTTTAAATGGCCAATGATGATTACTTCTGAGGCCTTATGGTTTGGACAGTTTCATGTAGGTTTGCATTGTTCTGGTTTTTCTAATTTTTGGCTTTGACAAGGTTTAAGGTTTTAGGCCATAAGTCTTACTGGTTTTAGGCCATATTGGTTTAAGGTTTGGTGGTGTTTGTGCTGGTTTTGGAAACAGTTGAACTGGTTTTTTGGTTTGAGATAGCAGGTTTCGAAATGGTTCACAGGTTTTATGGTTTAGGCCATATTTGATGGTTTAGGCCATGGTTTAACAGGTTATGGAACAGGATGGTACAGGTTTGGAATGGTGTATGCAGGTTTGGAATGGTTTTATGGTTTTATGGTTTTATGGTTATATGGTTATATGTTTATGCAGGTTTCATTGTTTAGACCATATGGTTTTGAAAATGGCTATGGTTTTTTGCTCTCGAGACTTTGAGACTTTTCTGTATTTGTTTGACAAATCTTTTTGGAGGTTTCAAAACCGGTTGTGAACTCCTAATTTTTGAAGGGTTTTTTGTAATGTTATATCCGTTGCTGGCCTCTTTTGTTTATGCTACAGGTTTTGAATTTTTAAACTATTTTATTGCCTTTGACCTCTGCACTCTACCATACTGTTTTATCAGTTTTGTTTCTATTCTTATTTCATGCTTTCTTTTCTCTTACTGCAATACTGCTGATTTGTTTCTATTCTTTTTCATGCTTTCTTTTCTCTTACTGCAATACTGCTGATTTGTTTCTATTCTTTTTCTGCCTAAACCAAAACCTGTAAAACCACACTCCTTCCTCTCTTCTCTCTCTTAGTACAAATGAAACATTAAAATGTTGTGTGTACTGACTGTTCTGAAAAAGCAATATGCTGGAAAATGATGAGAATGGAAAATATTCTTTGCTTGCATATTGGTTTAAACTGCATGCTCTCTTTTTGTCTTTGCAATGTAACAGTAGAAGAGCCTTATGTTTTGGCCTCTTCCTATATGCATGGACAGGTTTACGTTGCATTTGCTTGTGTCTTGTGTTGAAAATTTGGGACTTGACTTGGAGTTTGTATATTTGCACATGTTGTTGCTTTTTGACAATGCAGTGTATTTTGAAAATGTGCAAATGATTTGAAAAATGCAGTTTTACAATTAAAATGAAATTTTGACAAAAGAAATGAATTTGTGCATATTTAAATTTGTGCATTCTATTTTGAAAATAAAAATCCATCCCTTTTTGTGAACCGGGAGAAATCCCGCGATTTGCAAAAAGGGTAAAAAACTGATTCCAGCCGTTTGCTTTTAATGATGAACACTAAAAATAATTTTCTGCTTTTAATTATTTATTTATTTCTGACTTTTCTTTTAATTGCTTTGCAGGTAAAATTAAATGAGTAGACAAAGAAGCATTGGATAGAAGATGAAGATTTAGAACTTAGAAAAAATTAGGATAGCTTTTATTTCGTTTTAAACATTGTAAAATTATCATTGTAAATACGTTGTAAAAAAAATACGGTATTTAAACAATAATTGTAACAATCAGAATAAAATAAATAAAAACTCCATTATTTTACCAGTTAAACTCTTTCCTTCTTTCCAATTATTTATTTATCGTTTATAATTCTTTAAATTATAACAACTGAAAATGAATTCCAACTATTAAATTCAGAAGAATAAACAATTAAATAAACATCATTGATCAATAAACTTCTCTTCAATTATTTAATTCATTATCCATAATTCTCTAAATTATAATAATTAAAAATAGAATTTCAATTATTTAAACTTAGAATGATAGATGATTAAATAAACATCATTGATCAATTAATAAACCTCTTTTCAAATATTTATTTTATTATTTATAAATCTTTAAATTATATAATAACTGAAAATAAATTCCAATTATTTAAATTTAAGATAATAAATAATTAATAAACATTGTTTTAGCATTGATCGATTAATAAATTTAGCGTTCAAAAATAAACAGCTCTCGACTTGGAAAAGTTATGAATTTTTACACTGCTTTGAAAAATTGATAAAAGTAGGTCAAAACCCTTGCAATGTAATGATGCAGATGGGAGATGGTATCTTAGGTCAAAATTTGGGGTACAACAGCTATTACAAGGCTTCGGGTATTTACATAGCCAAAAACAAACCCTTTGAAAATAAAGCGATAAAAGTAAATAAAGTCCTAATTAACTATTACAAACTATAGGCATATACAATAATTGGGTAAAAATAATAAAGCGCGCGATGAAAATTAGATCGAATGCGAACTAGGGTTTTGACCCTTCTATCCTAATGAAAAGAAAATTGTTTTTTTGTTGTTTTTAGTAAAAGAATAAGTTTTCTAAATTAAATATAAAAATTAATTAGTTAATTAAATTAATTAGTAAAAATAATTAAATGACCTATTTTGGGTTTTTTTGATTATTTCAGGAAAAAGAAAGAAAAATTAAATGTGGAATAAAAACTTAATTATTCTAATCATTTTTAATTATGTACAAAATAATTAAAGTTGTCTAAAATTAAACCTAATTAAATTAATTAATTAATTGATGAAAAATAATACCTAAATCTAATTGGTGAAAAATAATATTTTTGGTGATTTTTTGATAAAAAGAAAGTTAATTTAATTGGTTAGTAAATAATAATTTAACTAAAACAAATAAAAAAGAATGAAGAAAGAAATTGGGCCTGAGTTTAGCAACTTTGGGGAGGTGTGAATAGCAGAATCTGGGCCCATTTGAGAAGGTCCACGTTGACCTCTGAAATCCAGTGCATGCGCGTTTGACTTGGCTTTGGTGCACCTTCAGATGATGGCCATCAGATTTGGCCATCTGACACTTGGCTGGCTAGATTGGAAAGGTGTATGGTGGACCCCTGGCTTGTGCATACATGTGATTGCCTGAAAGAAAATAACATAGAGAAAAGTGGGGGACCTGGGATTCTAACCCAAGCCCCAAGGCAATTTCCAGCGCTGCACTCACCACTGCACCACTTGGCTTTTGTTGTTCATAAAATACATAACAATAATAATATATAAAAATAAGCATTAGTGAAGGACCAAAAAAATGCGCGCATAAATTTTGAATGGGCCAATGGAATGGTGACACATAGGTTATCTTCTTCCCCTCTCCGTGGGTAAAAGTCCCAGACTTTTACCTACAGACATTTTGTCCGTTGCTATAAGCCTGGCTCGTTCCAAAATCCTCTACGTGCCATATAAATGACCTCTAATGCCATGGTTGTATCCGTCTCATCATTCTGAACATGATGGTACCTTTCATCAAGGCTAATTTCACCTGCAATAAAAATCCCTAATTCGAAGCTATGAACCCTAACAATGGCATATTCCAGTACAGACCAAATAAATGCAATTAAACCATACAGAAAGCTTGCATATGTCTCATAGATCAAGAATATGTGATTAATTAAACCTAACAATGCCTAGATCATGCTATTCGAATTCAAGAAATGTGAGATATCGTGACTGACTTACAGAGCTTTTTAGGACTGGAAAAGCTTGGTTCTTGATTGCTTTAGCTTGCTGGGACTCCCAGGAAACGATTGAGATAGCTGGAAAGACCTAAGGATGCCTGGAACCCTGAATTCCATCTTGCACTTTTCTTGATTTTTTTTTCAAAATTTGCTCTGCTTGCTGCGCCTGTTTCTGAACCTGTTTTTAGGTCTGCCTCGCCTCTATATGTACCAAGGAATGCATTAGGTTTGAAAGAATGCATCCAATCTTCCTCCATCAATGAGTTTTGATTTGATTTGATTCACTTTCAATATCATTCCAAAAATAGCTTTTTTCAATCTTTTTGTCCACTCTAATGCCTTGCGCGAGTTTGAATACCTGCTAGTTGTAGTTGAAACCTGAAACAAGCACAAAATCTCGTGTTTTCAATATTTTTGATTTTATATGATTTGTTTTGATTTAAATTGAATTAATTCAAATAAAAATCAAAATAAATAATAAAAACATTATAAGGACAAGTGGCAAGGGCTAGATCTCGTGGACTATGTTGCCAACTCAAAACAAGTGAAAAAGATTGGGCCCATTTGGCAAAATTTGAAGTTTTAGGCATAGTTGACTTTTGGCAATTTTGTAAAAAATGTCAACTTCAACAATGCATAACTTCCTCAATTTTGACTCTTTGGAGGTGTTCTTGGACTTTTTAGAAAGCTTGAGATGTCCTATAATCAACCCTTTTTGTATCATCTAAATTTGATATTCCATGCTCATGTATGAAGCTTTTACAAAATAGGTGTTTTTGTTGACTTTTCAAAATGACCTATAATGTCCAAATTCATAACTTCTTGTGAGTGCATATTTTAAACTTGGGAGATGAAGATGGATTGTAGAGAATTGCATCCTATTAAAAATGAGATTTGGATGGGTCATTTCTCATAAAGTACGAGAAAGTTATGCTTGGTCAAAGTTGAGTTGACTTTTCCTACAAAACCCTAATTTAACAACTTTTGAGTCTTGATGAATTATGAGCAATCCTTGATGAATCATGATCAACCATTGATCAAATGATCAAATATACTTCAAAATGAGGATTTTGACCAAAAATCTTGAAGTTTGACTGTATGTAGGCCATAGTTGACTTTTGCCCTAACATAGTCGATTTTCAGGCCTTTGAGCAATTGACTGAGCAAACTTCCTCTGCAAGGCTTGAAACTTGACATGGATGATCTTGAGAACATATTAGGACAATGTTGAGCATTTTGGGTCACTTGGACTCAAGTATCTTGATGCAACATGAAACCCTAATTTGAGGTAGACTGCCTTAGGAGAGAGCTTGTTTGGCCAACCCTTGGACTACCTTGATCAACTTGGGGATCTTTCTTGAAATGTTTTGGGAAATATGGGAGGGCAAATTTTGGGGTACAAAAATTAGCAAGTTTCACCTTGGTCTATTTTGACTCATCGGAATCTGCCAACCATACCTTTTGACTAGTCATGTGATTCGAGCATCCTGACTCGAGGAACCAGATCTTGGATTCGACATGGTTATCTGCAACTTCAGCCATAACCACCATATCTTCATAGTCATCTAAATCTTGGCGTGCAAGGTTCGCTACTTTGTCCTTGCCCGTCGATCCCTTGTCTTTCCTATACCAACAATTCTTGGCGAAGTGACCCCACTTTTCACATTTATAGTTTTTAACACCTTTTTTATATTCTTTATCATTTTGATAGTTTCCTCCTCCTCTTTTCGAGGATTCAGAAGCCCTATCATCGACCTTATTCTTGTGGGGATTTTTCCAAGACTTCTTGCCCTAAGTCTTGTCGAACTTGCCTTTGAGTTTAATGGAACCACCATTATTTTTCCATGACTGAGCCTGTATAACTTGTATAGAGTCTTGAACTCATTTCCTTTCGACAATTCTAATCTCATGTGCTTCCAAAGGACTAACCAAATCTTCCAATTTTAGGGTTTCAAGTTGATGGGATTCTTGAATAGCTACGATAACATGATCAAATTAAGAGGTAAACGTACACATTACCTTCTCAAATATCATTTTATCAGTTAGGGTTTCACCACAACCATTAATGAGATGGATGAGTTTTTGCACCTTCGACACATACTCTACAATCTTTTCATCTTCTCCCATCGACAATAATTCATAAAGTCGATGCAAGGTATGTAACTTAACAACTTTGACTTTTTCACATCCTTCATGGTACTTGACAAGAATATCCCATGCCTCATTCTCCGATTTAGCATGAGGGATCTGCTTACCGTGAAATTTGGTAAACAACCACTGGTCTTCCAAATCAAATAAAAATCGGTTACTTGCAGGATCGACCAGATTGATCCTAAGTACATGTGTTCTTATTCAAAATTTCTGTTCTTGAAACAAAGAATACTTTCGACAATATTCTTATTCTTTTAAACAAAGTTGATTTCAATTGTTACTTCGTAGGTAGTAATGTAATGCTTTAAAGAAAAGACTGTAATGTAAAAGGTTTCCAACTGAAATTTAAAGGGAATGTATAAAACATCAATTAAAGTTGAATGATAATAGACATAAAAATGGTGCATCATACGTACATTCTCATAACTCTTTTCTCGAACGATGGTACTTTGATTAATTTAGAGTATTTTCTATAAAGATATGAACACACTGAATTCTAACACTAAGACCCCTATTTATACTAATTCGACCAAAATAGTCTCTTCATATAATGTTGACACATTCGACATCTGCACGCTGTTAGAACAAAGTTTGAATCTACTACCCTATATTTAAGTTTTGATGATAACAAAGTGAAAAGATATAGTATTTATAAGTTTCATGTATGAACTATCTGCTGCCTAAAATTATTATGTTCTGACTTGCAGATACTCTGATTGAAATAAGCAAGATCACATCTATTCAGCATCAGAACTTGATTTCAGACACCAGCATCAGAAGTTGCTATATCAGAATGGTAAAATCAGATGATCAACTCACGTACATGCTGAAGCCTGATGAACAAGACTGCGCTCAACACTCTGATAAAGAAACACAATAGTTCATCAGCAGCGAAGCAGAGTCAGAATGAGCCAAGCCAGAACTTGCATTAAGTAAGCAACGGTACTGTGCATTGAAAGAAAATTAATTCCAACGGCCTCATTCCAGACAAGATCTGCTCAATAAGGAAAGCTTGTTATTAGCATTGAATCAAGAATATTGCATCCAACGTTCATCATCTCAGTGCTATATAAACAAGGCTTTGAAGATTGAAATGGCTAATGCTCTCCAAATCTCTACACGCACAAAAGCTAAACCATAATCTTCGTTCTCTCAGTTTTGCTAAACCACACACTCTGATATTCCATTACTGTTTAGCAATCTAGTTTCTAAGCTTCAATTTGTGTATACATCACAGTTGTGATACAGTTTTGTAGAAAACATCCACACACATAGTTTTATCTCTTTGTAAGAAAGTGTTACCTTGACAAACCGGGTTGTGGTTTGAATCAAGAAGGCTTTAGCAGTTGTTAAAGCAGTCTGTAATATTCAGTTGAATATAGTGGATTAAGACCTCGTTGGAGAGAGGCGAAATCACCTTGACGGGTGGACTGGAGTAGTTTGAGATCAAACGAACCAGGATAAAAATATCTTGTTCATTGCATTAGATTTCAGTTTTACAATTCAACCCCCCCCCCCCCCCCCCCCTTCTTGTGTTTTTCACCACTTCAATTGGCATCAGAGCGACTGGTTCTGAGCTAAAACACTTAACCGTGTCAGTACAAGATCCAGCGTCAGAAAAACACAATGGCAGGAAACAATTCTCACATCAGCAATGACAACAATGAGGACAGAGACAGATTCAGTGGCAAACCTCCAGTCTTTGATGGAGAAAACTTCGATTACTGGAAAGACAGAATTGAAAGCTTCTTTCTGGCACATGATGCTGATCTGTGGGATATGGTGACAGATGGATACACGCACCCTGTGAATGCAAGTGGTCAGAAGATTGATAGAAAAACAATGTCTGATCAACAAAAGCGTGACTTCAAGAATCACCACAAGGCCAGAACCATCCTCCTCAGTGCCATCTCCTATACTGAGTATGAAAAGATCTCCAACAGAGACACAGCAAAGAATATTTTTGATTCTCTCAGAATGACGCATGAGGGCAACGTTCAGGTCAAAGAAACAAAAGCTCTGGCGCTCATTCAGAAGTATGAGGCGTTCAAAATGGAAGAATCTGAATCCATTGAAACTATGTTCTCTAGATTCCAGATTCTGGTAGCTGGTCTCAAAGTTCTGGACAAAGGATACTCTACTGCTGACCATGTCAAGAAAATCGTCAGAAGTTTACCCAAGCAGTGGAGGCCTATGGTTACTGCTCTGAAGCTAGCTAAAGATCTCAACAAAATCACTCTGGAGGAACTTATCAGCTCCCTCAGAAGTCATGAGATAGAGCTAGAAGCTGATGAGCCTCAGAAGCAAGGTAAGCCTTTAGCATTAAAATCTAACAGAAAATTTGAGTCTAAAGTTTTGCAGGCAGTTGAAGAAACATCTGATGGATCCTCATCAGAAGAAGACGAGCTTTCCCTTCTCTCCAGAAGAGTAAATCAACTGTGGAAGCAAAGACAAAGGAAGTTCAGGAATCCCAGAAGATCTGATCAGAATGAGTCCTCTTCCAGATACAGAAGGACAGATTCTTCCTCTGGATACAGAAGATCTGAAGGCTCCTCCAGTAGCAAAAAGCCAAACACCAAAGACATCATCTGCTATGAGTGCAATGAGGAAGGACACTACAAGAGTGACTGCCCAAAGCTTCAGAGGGAAAAGCCCAAAAAGAAGTTTGGAAGAGAGAAGAAGAAAAGTCTCATGGCTACATGGGATGACTCTGACTCATCTGAAGCTGACTCAGAATCAGATGATGAAAGGGCAAACATAGCTCTCATGGCTAACATTTCAGAAGATAGTGAAGCTTCTGAATCAGACTCAGAATCAGACACTGAAGAGGTATTTCCTAACTTTGCTGTTAACTTTACAAAGGTTGAACTTGCTGAAAGCCTTAATGAGATTCTGGAACGTTATCAGCAAATTAGAGCTAAATTCAGAGACCTGAAAAGGAATCTTGAATCCGACTCTAATAAGACTGAGAGTCTCAAATTGGAAAATTCTGAGCTGAGAAATAAGATTTCAAAATTAGAAAACACTTTACAAAACTCTCAGAAGGAACCAATTTCTGAAACTCCCAGCAACACTGATGAGATCATCAAGGAGTATGATCACAGTTTCCAGAAGTTCCTAGCTAAAAGCATAGATAGAAGCAGAATGGCTTCAATGATCTATGGAGTTAGCAGAAACGGAAGGAAAGGAATAGGATACCAAGGTAAGGTTCCTACACCAAAGAATGTCATGGACTTAACCATTAAACACACTCCTCTGAATTCACATTTTGTGTATGGTCACACACATGATATCAAATATACTAGCAGTAAGCACTCTGTGAAACCAAAATTCAACCAGAGTTTTGGTAAAACTAACAAATCAGGACCCAAGAAAATCTGGGTACCTAAGGATAAAATAATACAAGTTGCAGATATCTTTAGCAGCAAGTCAGAAACACCAGTCATGGTACCTGGACTCTGGCTGCTCACGACACATGACGGGAAGAAGGCATATGTTCCAAAGCTTGGAACTTAAGCCTGGAGGCCACGTTGGCTTTGGAGGCAATCAGAGGGGAAAGATAATTGGCTCTGGAACTGTAGTCAAAGCAGAATGAAGTTTTTGCAAGTATAGAAATTGAATTTGCAGGTTCTGAAGACAAGTCATCAGAAGCTCTCAACACAGACATTCCTTCAACGTCTGAAAGGAGCACTGCTAGAAATCCTACAACAGCTGCTGATCAACCTCAGAAGAGATTACCCAGAAGCAGCTTGGATCACCCAGAAGAGACTATCCTAGGAAGAAAGGAAGATCCAATCAGAACAAGAGCAAGCTTCAGAAACTCTGAAGAAACACTTATGGGACTGATGTCTCTGATTGAACCTTCTTCAATTGATGAAGCACTTCTGGATAATGACTGGATTCTGGCAATGCAAGAAGAGCTGAATCAATTCACCAGAAACGACGTATGGGATCTCGTTCCTAGACCAAAAGGATTCAACGTCATTGGAACAAGATGGGTGTTCAGAAACAAGCTAAATGAACAAGGTGAAGTCATCAGAAACAAGGCACGACTGGTTGCACAAGGTTATAGTCAGCAAGAGGGGATAGACTATACAGAAACCTTTTCCCCAGTCGCCAGGTTAGAATCTATCAGACTTTTAATTTCATTTGCTGTTAATAGAGGCATCACTCTGTATCAGATGGATGTCAAAAGTGCATTCTTAAATGGTTATATAGAAGAAGAAGTTTATGTACACCAACCCCCAGGTTTTGAAAATACAAAACATCCAGAACATGTTTTCAAACTAAAGAAGTCATTGTATGGTCTGAAACAAGCTCCCAGAGCTTGGTATGAAAGGCTAAGTAACTTTCTGCTGGAAAATGAATTCACCAGAGGGAAAGTGGACACTACTCTATTCTGTAAATCAGTTAAGAGTGACATCTTAGTCTGTCAAATTTATGTTGATGATATTATTTTTGGTTCTACTAATCCTTCTCTTGGAAGAAAATTTGCTAAGTGTATGCAGGCAGAATTTGAGATGAGCCTCATGGGGGAACTGAAATTCTTTCTAGGAATTCAGATCAATCAAACTCCAGAAGGAACTTACATTCATCAGAGCAAATACATCAGAGATCTTCTGAAGAAATTTGACCTCTCAGAATGTAAGCCATCAAAGATTCCAATGCATCCCACGTGCATTCTGGAAAGAGAAGAGGTAAGCAAAAATGTAGAACAGAAAGTCTACAGAGGTATGATTGGTTCTCTCCTCTATCTGACGGCTTCAAGACCTGACATATTATTCAGTGTTTGTATCTGTGCTAGATTCCAATCAGATCCTAGAGAATCTCACTTAACAGCTGTTAAGCGAATTTTCAAGTATCTGAAAGGTACTACTAATCTGGGTTTGTTTTATAGAAAATCTAGTGATTACAGCTTAGTAGGCTACTGTGATGCTGATTTTGCTGGAGACAGAGTGGAACGTAAAAGTACTTCTGGAAGCTGCCAGTTTCTGGGAGAAAATCTGATTTCTTGGTCCAGCAAAAGGCAATCAACAATTTCTCTGTCAACAGCAGAAGCTGAGTACATAGCAGCAGCAGGATGTAGCACACAAATGCTCTGGATGAAAAGTCAGCTTGAAGACTTCCAGATTTTTGAGAGTAACATTCCTATACTTTGTGATAATACTTCTGCTATTTGCTTAAGTAAGAATCCCATTTTACATTCTAGAGCTAAGCATATAGAAATAAAACATCACTTCATTAGGGACTATATTCAGAAAGGTATTTTGAACTTAAAATTTATAGATACAGACCATCAATGGGCTGATATCTTTACTAAACCCCTTTCAGAAGATAGGTTTAATTTCATTCTGAAACATCTCAGCATGAAAGTGTGCCCAGAGTGAAAATGTTTTAATTCCATATATTTACCTTCAAAATGTAATTATTTTACTGTGAACCTCTGATCAATCTCCTGTCAGAAAGATAGAACATGCAGATTGTATCAGATGCAAGTCTAAAGATCTGAGAGTCTAAAGCTCAAAGACAGACGTGCTGATCACTACATCAAACAAGTGTCATCCAATCATCAGCATATCTCTGAAGCAGAACGCGTGCATGCTTCTGAGAAGGCAAAGCGCTGATTGGGTGCATTGAGACACATGTCTGGTAACCGTTTTTAAGTATCTTTCTCAAATCCCCCAAAATCAGCAAGCATTTAATGAAAAGTAATCATGCTTTTAAATGGCAATCATGATTTTTCTCTCTCTTAAAAACGTTTATCTTTTCAAAATAGTTTTGAAAACTCTATTTAAGCACATTAATCTCTCATTCTTATTCTTTACGCTTTCTCACTAATACTCAAGCATTTTCTGCATATTTCTGTGTTCATCTCTTGCAACCTATTTTCCTCAGTTTATTCTCAAAATCCTTTTAGCGTGAACATGGCAACCTCCAGCAGCGTTTCTGCAGGTACTCAGAAGAAAGCATCATCTGAGCAATATCAAGTGCCACTCAGAACTCTCCTCACTCCGGTGAAGAATCTTGAAGTGCTTTCTGAATTAATCATTGACTTTGAAAGCTTGAAGGAGAACGGTTTTGACCTAACTGAAGAAGTTAGGGCTCAAAAGTGGGAAAGGTATTTCGATAGGTTGGTTGGACCAACATTCCCAATGCTGGTCAAGGAATTTTGGATTCACGCCAAGGCTTCAACACATCTAGTCACCTCCTTTGTTATGGGGAAGAAGATTGTGATTACTGAAGATCACATTGCAAGGCTAATCGGTCACAGTGGTGGTGGCGTCCGTTGTATGGACATGGCTGAAAGATGTGCTGATATAGGTGTGGTAGCTGACAAGATTTTCACTCTTGGGATGCCCAACAACAAGATTAAAGATCTGAAGGATCATTGCAGAGTGTGGGCTAAGATTATTCTGGGGTGCTTCAACCACATGAAACCAACCAGTTCTCCTGATTACATAAATGTGGATCAGCAGTTTCTGATCTACTTTATTGATCAGAAGGTAAAGATCAATCTGGCTCACTTCCTGTTCAACCACCTCAGAACAAGTGTGAAGGAAACAAGGGAAGAAGAAAGAACCAAGAGGGATTGGATACCTTTTGGAAGGTTGATATCAGATATTCTGACAGAGAATAGGCTGATTGAGCATCTGATAGAAGCTCAAGAGCTAAGCATTATTGAACCAACAATTGGGAAACCTCTGAACGCAAAGAACCTGAAAAAGATGAAGCTGATAGAGAATATTCAGAAGGAACCCAGAGCTACTCCCCTTGCTGATATCTCCAGCAGAAGAGTGCCTCTGAGTGATTTTCCGTTATTTTCTGAAATTGAATCCAAACCAGAGGTGATTCTCAAGTACCTGGATGCGTGCAAGGCAGATGGTACAGATCCAAAGCTGAATATCAGAGATCTGCATCAACCTCAACCAGAAGTGACTCTGAAGAAGACCAAGAAGAGGAAGGCGCCATCAGAAGGATCATCTCAGCAGACTCCCAAGAAAAGAGGTAATTCATCTGCTGCCCCTGTTTTAAATTCTTCTACTATTCCAGCATCTATCCCTCCTCAAACCTCTCATAGAATCTCAATCCCCATCCCTACCATAGATGAAACTGTACAAGAAGAAGACCCTTCTGGGGCATTAAAACTCAGAAGACCCAGAACCAAACACCCCAAACAACCAACAATTTCAACAACATCAGCACTTAATCAAGTGCTGTCTGATATTGATCAACATACCTCTGATCAACCAAACTCTGAACCACAAAATGTTCCTCCTCCACAACCAGAACAACAGCAATCTGCTGAAGAACCAGAACAACAGCAATCTGCTGCAGAACCAGAACAGCAACAACCACTCTCCGAAGAACCTCTGATCCCTAAGCAATCAGAGATTCCAACTCCCTCTCCCCAACCAGAAATTAATCCACCATCACCACAAACAGAGTTTCACCACTCTGAAACTCCTTCCCCTCACCAGTCTGAACCTCATTCACCTCAACCATCACCGCTGGCAATCCAGCTGCCATGTGGAACAACTGTTATCATGCCCCAATTACCATCCTCATCAGAATCTACACCACCAAATACTCCCAAAACACCACCCAATCCAATCGTAATATCTGACTCTGATACTCCTTCTCCAAAACAAACAGCTTCTCAGAAAACCTCTGAAAACCCCAGCAGGACCTTCATAGACTTAACCAGTCTTGACCGTCTTGCTGATCTGAAACACAAAATTGCCATCCCAAAACCAAAGCAACCAGATGTTGGCTCTGGTATTATGAATTTTGAAACAGGTGTGCTGCAATGGATTGCTTCTTTGAAGCAAGTCTGTCCTGGAATGATTGACCCAGCTGCTTCTGATCAGCTCTGGTCACAATTCAGACTTTGGGTACGTGCTGAAGCCCTCAAGTTGCAGGATATCCACTATGAGCAGGCACAACAAAATTTCAGCAAGCTTCTGAATGAAGTTGGAAGTCAGCTCCTGAAAGAAAACGTGCTCCCTCTGGACAGTGAACCTTGGTCTGAGAAACAGCAAGCTGCAAAGTTGCAATCATCAGAAGAAGACAATACCATTCAAGCTGAAGAAAGTCAAGCAGAGGATGTTGCTGAAAGTTCTCAGAAGCCTCATGTTTCTGATGCTTCTCAAGCTGCCTTGGACAGGCAGACTCTGGAAGAACTAAGGCTGAATGACATGCGTCTGCAGCAGCGGATGGATGAAAGCGATCAGAAGATGAAAGAGAGAATGGATGTGCAGGACAACAAGATTGACACTGTTGTCAGCATGGTGCATAAGCAGAATGAGACTGCTGAAAAGATCCAAGCCATGCTGGAGAACCTGTTCACACGCTTGCCTCCTCAACCTTAGTCTTTTTTTCATGCATGACCTTTTTGCATGTTTTCCTTGATTTTCTGATGCACTGATTGAATATGTTTTGTAATATTTTCTTGTTTTGATTCTGAACTATCTTAATATGATTAGTTTTTCTGATCTTAATTGTTTTAGCACATCACCAACACTTTTTGATTGCTGACAAAAAGGGGGAGAACAAGAATGATATTTTAATCAATAACGGCTGACTAGATAGAAATTCTCAAACATTCTAACTCTATTACTTGAAATGTTTTTTTTCTGTTTTGCTTAAAGTCTACAGGCACAAGGAAGCTCCTGGACACTCTGAAGACTAGAAGCTCTGATCACTATGAAGTTCTGATCCGCTCTAATATTCTGATCCAAAGCAAAGCTCTGACAAGATAAGCTCTGAAGCTCTGCTCTGACATAAAGCTTCTGATAAGTCAAAGACTCTGATACTCTGATGTTCAAAGAAAGGCAAAAAGATCTGATCCTGAAGAACACGTATAATCAAAGGGAAGTAATAAACTCAGGGGGAGTATCTCCTTACTCCTTATTCTTTTGCTTCTTATTCTGATACATATTCCAGATACCTTTTCACGTTATTTTCATTTAAAACATCTAGTTTTTGTCATCATCAAAAAGGGGGAGATTGTTAGAACAAAGTTTGAATCTACTACCCTATATTTAAGTTTTGATGATAACAAAGTGAAAAGATATAGTATTTATAAGTTTCATGTATGAAATATCTGCTGCCTAAAATTATTATGTTCTGACTTGCAGATACTCTGATTGAAATAAGCAAGATCACATCTATTCAGCATCAGAACTTGATTTCAGACACCAGCATCAGAAGTTGCTATATCAGAATGGTAAAATCAGATGATCAACTCACGTACATGCTGAAGCCTGATGAACAAGACTGCGCTCAACACTCTGATAAAGAAACACAATAGTTCATCAGCAGCGAAGCAGAGTCAGAATGAGCCAAGCCAGAACTTGCATTAAGTAAGCAACGGTACTGTGCATTGAAAGCAAATTAATTCCAACGGCCTCATTCCAGACAAGATCTGCTCAATAAGGAAAGCTTGTTATTAGCATTGAATCAAGAATATTGCATCCAACGTTCATCATCTCAGTGCTATATAAACAAGGCTTTGAAGATTGAAATGGCTAATGCTCTCCAAATCTCTACACGCACAAAAGCTAAACCATAATCTTCGTTCTCTCAGTTTTGCTAAACCACACACTCTGATATTCCATTACTGTTTAGCAATCTAGTTTCTAAGCTTCAATTTGTGTATACATCACAGTTGTGATACAGTTTTGTAGAAAACATCCACACACATAGTTTTATCTCTTTGTAAGAAAGTGTTACCTTGACAAACCGGGTTGTGGTTTGAATCAAGAAGGCTTTAGCAGTTGTTAAAGCAGTCTGTAATATTCAGTTGAATATAGTGGATTAAGACCTCGTTGGAGAGAGGCGAAATCACCTTGACGGGTGGACTGGAGTAGTTTGAGATCAAACGAACCAGGATAAAAATATCTTGTTCATTGCATTAGATTTCAGTTTTACAATTCAACCCCCCCTTCTTGTGTTTTTCACCACTTCACACGCGCCTTCAAACTCTATGCTTCTACACGTCTCTTTGGATAAGATCAAACTTTTGAATTGAAAACTCTTTTTCTTCTAAGCGCCAAATATCATAGTCGTGACTGTCGAGAATATCCTTTATGATATTTCGAATAACTTAAATCCCAATGATTTGCATACGAACCCTTCGCCAATACTTTAGCAAAAAAGAAGCTCTTATTAGCTTTTCATCTATCGAAATCTTCACAAAGACTTCTTTATTATTCCTTTCAAACTGTATTCTCCAAAATATATCATTCCAGCTAAAGACTCATGTAGTCAAAATTCTCAGTCAACAAATTGCCCCCAATAAATGTGTGTTTCAAATTACTTGGAGAAACATACATTTCTTGCAGATTAATTATATTTCGACGAACATATAATCTTGATGATGGATAATAACTACTATAATTTCAGAATAATCATGATTTATTTTTCCAAAACGTCTTATCAAGACGTGCGTGCAGCAGTTCCATCATTGCTACTAAAGTAAGTTCCCAATGTGGCTTTTAAACAATCAACCTCTTTCATCAACTTATAAAAAATCACCACGTGTCCCACTAACTCAAATATTTTAAATTTTAAACCGAATAGCTTCCAGGTATAAATACTTTTATTTTTCCTCAAACACACAATTTCATCTTCTCAACTCCCTGTTTTTAGAAAACCTTCAAACAATCAAAATCTGAAATTGTCAAACATGGTGCCATCCAAAAAGAGTAGCAAATCTGACAAAAATGTGAAGAACAAGGAAGCGAAGACCACTAACGATGCTGCATTCCAGCCTATTCATCCTATCACAAAACCACTTCTTTTTGGAAATCAAGAATTAGTCCAAATGCCACTTGTTTCTGCTGAACAACAAGCCATTTACACTTCTCAGGTAATAATTCCTCTTACCCTAGCTGATAAAATTCAAGGGTATATGGGTCCAATGTTATCCTCTTCATGTTTAGAACAAATTAAGAATATTTTCCCAGTTTACTATGATACGAAAACCATTATTAACAAAGTTGATCCCCCTAAGACGAAGAAGAACGATAATCTTGATAAACAATTAGCAGAATCATCTGCAGAGAAAATCCAAAAAGAGACTCCCTCAGTTACTGTAACTAAAGATAAGTCCTTTCAACTCGACTATGTAACTGAAAACTTCAAACCTTTCAGGTCTTTCCCTGTAGTAGATAAACAATATCTCGCTTGGCTGGCTAAAGTCGAAAAAGCAAAATCCCAAGCATGGAAAGACTTAGGCATCTTCGACTTGATTCAAATGTTGAAGATATGTTTTAGTTATTTCCAACCCATGCTAATGTCCTCATTGTACTTCTCGGATAGTACTTATAATACTTTCCACCTCCCCTACGGAATGATAACTCCTACTCTCTTTGATGTGGAAGCTATCACTAGACTCCCACCAATCGGAGAAACTTTTGACCCTTATCAACAAGAAGAGAACACCATCAACTTTGTCGTCGAAAATGATACCTTTACCAAATACATGAATCTATACCATGCTGGAGGAGATGAAGTGTCTGACGTTGAACACATAACTTTCCTTAATCTCTGTCTATCTAGGTGTATTTTTTGCTGTAAGTCTTTACAAGTAGCCAGAATATTCCTTACCCTGGCAAACCAACTCCACTCTGGTCGAAAAGTGTGCATTCGTGAGTTAATTCTTACTGGATTAAATGAAAGCCTCGAATCTGCTACTTCCAAACTGAAAGAATACAAGGCAGGCACAATCTGGCTCCTAGCTGGTCCATATTGGCTTCTCTGATTATGGCTTAATGCAACATTTGAACCATCTCTAAGTACTTCTGGAATAGTGAATGATGAAGACCCTGAAATCCAAACTTGAATTGTTGAAGGAATAAGACTGCTTCGACTGAATCTTGATGATGATGGAAATAACTTTGGGGATTATTTCACTAAGTACGTCATGATGTTTTCAAAACGTCATGTCTTTAGTCCTTCGATGGCTTCTTTTGTCAATAAGACTCATGGCCCTGAATGGTTTACCAAATCTCCTTTTGACATTTCGCTGGAAGACATAGAGATTATTGACATCTGGAGAGCCTTTTGAATCCCTAGGCTAATTGTTTCAAGGATTATGCCTGTGAAAAGCAATATGTGTATGCTTTCATATCAATGCAATTTTGTGTCTCGATAATTTGGACTTTTCCAACTAATCCCTGAGCCAATTTTTTGAAGAAAACACGAACTCTGCACCACATGAATGAAGCTCTTTCTCTCAGACTGGGAAGAACATATGTATTATCACATAAATTTTTTAGAATTTAATCCTATCCCTTTCCAACCATCTCTGTACTGCTCGAAGGGTTTTGATACTTTGTGGAAAAACTTTTATTCAAAGAAAATGTTTGACACCATTTTCCTCGGCCAACATCTGACGAAAGCTTTTGCATCTATGCAGGATCTGAGCCAAAAAGGTAAGCACACACATATCAAGAAAATCCAGGCATTCCAAAAGTACTTTGAAACAATCTATGATCTAACTAAACTTAGTCGAACCACTTTTAATGCAACACAATGTTTAAAAGAGAAATTTACCAAAAAGCTTCGTCATTTAAAACTTCCTACTTGTGTCAAACCTGAACATAAATATGACTTAGATTTTAAACTTCAACCACCGAAATTCCCGAAACTTCCTAACGCTGATTTTGGCCTGGCTTTTTATCCTCCTTACCCAAACTGGTATGTTCGTGGTAACTATCTTAACTTTTTAAAACAAGAATCTCAAAAACCTGCCAAACGAGTGGTTACCACTAAGTATACCTTGGACAGTTTCAAAGGTTTCCTTCATTGCAACTTATCAGCTATCTCTATTCTTTCTCCAACAACTGAAGGTATGGAACCAAAGGATTTCCATGGTCCTTTCAATTAAATTTGTTATTTCCTTTATATTCGATACTGTAATGGGGTGGGAGAACTAATTTGGATTTGCGTTTTATCGTAAATGTTGCGGATAGCAAGAGTCTCCACCGACTTTTCTTTTATCCAATAAAGAAAGGGTGAAAAGAACAGGAAAGACCTTCGAGATTTTTGAGTTCGGGGGGTAGGTTATGAAAAGGGAAGGTGTTAGTACCCTTTTCATCCGTAGTTATCTACAGGCTCTTAATCGCTAGCTCACTTTGTTTTTGAAAAATTGCTTTGTGTTGTGTTTGAAATAATATTTTGAAAAGTTGAACTTTGTAATGATTCTCGTATGTGACCTCAAGAATGTGTACAAAGTGTTTGTTTGAAAATATTTTTGAAGAGTGTAATTGTGTGAAAAATGTTTTGTTTTTGTGAGCAAGGGATTAACAGTGTTCCATATACTCAAAGGTCTTTCATGTACTTTCCTTCTCCTTTAGATAATACTATCCTACCACTAGTTAGTAAGAAGCCCTATCGTTGGATGTGAAGGGACAAATGTGGGTCATCATACAGACATAGAAGGAAACTGGTAAGGATTCTTTAGCAATTATCGTTAAGGGACTAGATCATTTACCAAAGGCGACGTCGAAAGGGTCATTGAGGGACTATGATCTTTGTATCGAGGGACTTTGCTAAAGCGTCCCCACTTTCTAGGGACATGATTGTTTATTTTCCGAAAGGCAACAAGGGAGGTTACCATAGAGGTGTGATTGTGAGAGTGATTTATTTTCAGTTATGTTTACCTTTGAAATTAGGGTTAGCTACCAATTGTTTTTATCTTTCCATACAAGACCTAATTACTAACAGTAATGTAGTAAAATAGAAAAGAAATAAAGTGCGAAAAATAAATAAGGAAAGGTAAACCCTAGACTATTACAATGATATGGGAGAGGTACATAAGTAAGAGAATATGGAAAGTAAACCCTAATTACTATTATAAATCGAGAAACAGTTACATAATAATTAGGAGAAAAGAAATGCGAGAAATAAACTACGCAAAATGTAAAAATAGGAAAAAGTAAAGTGAAAGTGTTTTTGGTAATTTTCGATAAAAAAAGTTTGATGATTAACCTAAAAAACCCTAATTGATTTTAATTAAAAAAAGAAATTGATTAATTAAATTAATTCAAAAAAACTAAACTTAAAAACCTAATTTGATTAGGGTTCTTGAAAAAAAACATTTTTGGTTTTTGTAAGAAAATGGTTTTGGTTAGGCGAATTTAGGGTGTCTAAGTGAAAAATTGATAAAAAAAACAAGGTTTAAAAATACTGCCTAGGGTGGGTGTTGAACCCACACCCTTAGCTCTTTCATCCGACATGTTCACAATTATGCCAGGCACGTTCTTGTGTCAAGGAATGGAAGCTAACGCACTTAGTAATCTGCAAAACATAACATTATGAAAAAAAACCTCAAAATGTCAAAAGTAGGAATCGAACCCGTGCCCTAGAACATAAGTGACTTAGCACACACATTTTAACCACTGAGGTGGTAATACATCCATTGTTTAAAACACAAACAATTAATTAAATAGTAAAACCAATAAATTGGACCAGAGAGGCGTCGGAGCCCTAGCTCCGGCCGTCTTCTCCGATGAGTATATTTCTTGTTCATGAAAAACAATAAGCATTAGAGATCCAAGGGGACCCTACCCCCTAAATCAAGGCTTGCGAGTTCAATGGAATCATTATTTAGGACTGAATTACGATGGTTTGTGAGGTACAATCAAAACAACATGGATCGGTGCATGTATGATAACTCGTGATTCTGATAGCATGGAGGTCATGCGATCTACTTTTCTTGCACTAACATACCTCAGTAACACATTAATACAATTAGTTTGCAATGAAACATGAAGGAAATAAAAATATGAATTTTGAAAAAAAATGAAATGGAGATGTATGCGTGCAGGTTCTGGGGGCTTTGGATCATCAGGTTTGATCCATTCTTACTCTATACGGTTGTTGGAAGTGAATGAGTATATTTGTTTGCCTTGGAAACGACTGCAATAAAGGTTTGCAAGTTTCCCTAACTTGAATAATTTTTGTGACTTTTGGAAGATGATTTAGATACAAGGTTTTTTTTCTTCTGGTTTTGATGTCTGAATGCATGCAATATATAGAAGAGAATTAGGTCAAAATATAGTGGACTTTGACTTGTGTAAGAAACTTTTGTTTTACCCTTTTTTATTTTTGACTTTTAAAATAATAATAATAAAATATAATAAAACCAAATGTGGGTGTATGAACAAGTCTTGAGGTGAATTATAAGCTGCAAAACACGTTTGTACTTTGAAACAATAGCCCATTAGCCCAAAAATCCAAGTTTTCTCAATTTGAACTACATGCATTTGCGTAAAATTTCCCAACTTGCACTAGTCATAACTCTCTCAACTTTTGTCATTTGAAGGTGATCTTTGACTTTTTGGAAATCTCAACATGTCCTATAAAATCTATATTTTTTTAATCATTTTTTCATTTTAAGACTTTATCTTGATGTAAGTTGCCTTGACAAAAAGTGTCTTTTTGTTGACTTTTGAAATGACCTATAATGTGTTGGCTCATTCTCTCAAATGAAGCATTTTTTGGACTTGAGCTTAGAGAGAAAAAGTTGTAGAGAATTGAATTTCCTTTAAAATGAGATTTGGTTGAGGAGAATCTGATGAAGCATGTGAAAGTTATGCTTGGTCATAGTTCAATTGACTTCTTAAGAAAACCCTAATTTGGCAACTTTTGACTTTTGATGATTTGGGAGTTTTCTTGATGAATCATGATCAACCCTTGATAAAATGATTAATATAACTTAAAAATATTTATGTTGACCAAAAATCTTGAAGTTTGAGTGTATGTTGACCATAATTGACTTTTTTCCCAATGTAGTTAATTTTCAGTCATCTGAGCAGTTGGCTGGGCAAACTTGTGATACAAGGCATGAAAATTGGTATGAGCATTCTTGGAGACATGTAAGAAACCATGAAATCCCCTTGAGGCCTTAGAAACCCAATCTTCCTTGGGAAAAGGGAAACCCTAGTTGTAAGTCTATTGCTTAGGATGAGGATTTGTCTGATCAATTCTTGAGCAACCTTAAGCATTTGAGAACCCTAGGAGAATGTTTTGAATGAAATGAGAGGGAAAATTTTGGGATACAATAACTACCCATGTTCAATATCCTTAAACCTGAGGGGTTATATTGGCATGTCTTTCATTCGCGACCTGAAGGTAGAAGATGATTGAACACTTAAGTGCCCATAAATTTGCAGTGACATGTGCAGGAGATAACGTTGTTAGTTGATAATATTGCTTAAATGGACTTAGAGATGCCATTCAGAGAGGTGACAAAATGTCGTCGGAGACATGCTTATAGATGCCATCCAAGTAAATGTTGATAGGAGTATTACAGTGAGTCTACGCTTGACTATATCTGAAAAATGCTTTCTCAAACAAGATCTTGGCTAGAAAAACTTTGACACCACTTCTTGTTTCCCAGTTGGTCACAACATCAGACCATTGTAAATACAGGGCTTGGGCAATTTCCTCAGGCTTTGGGTCTCTTTCCATACTATTGAAGGGTAACTGATCAAGGATAGGCACACCCAATAACTGAGAAAACTCTTCCATGGTAGGTACCAATTGGTAGTCGAGAAATGTAAAGCAGTGATGTAACGGGTCAAAGAACTGGAAGAGAACTTTCACCATGTCCTCATCAGGGCTTGAGGTGACCAAACTGAGGATTCGACCATGTATTTTAGTGAACGGGGAATTCTCAGGAACTCTTGATGCCATTTTCCTGAGTTGAGGAGGTACCCTTACAAGGTTGACTTGGATAGTATTTCTGTGAATGGGAGCCATGTCCTATAAAATAGACACAAAGATAAGTCCTAAAAGTTCTTGAAATGGTTAGTGTGATATGCCATGTTATGATGTTATAATGTTATGTACAAACAAAATATATACAATCACACAAATAAATCCTTAGGTTTAGGCTTGCATGGATTCCATAGGTAAGTACCCTATTGAAGTTTAGTTGGTTCAACCTGTCCTATTAATAATAATCGGGTTCTAGGGAATCTCAATATCGCTGATCTTTCTTCACCGGGAATTGTTTCAGCGCAAGCCTCTTTATTGGTGATCGAAATATCCCAGAAGTCAGATCTCAATGAGTGTATTATTGAGTATCAATCAACTTTGGACTGCACCAAAGCTGTCTATCTCACTACTTCCTAATGGCCAAGTTGGTTCAATTAAAGGTTCTAAGGTCATTTGATGTTTCATGACACCACACAGCTTCCCCGTATTCTCCTTGACTACTCAAGGGATACCGGTACCAACAAATGTATCACACCAATGTAGCTATCATTTCAACCGTGTCAGTATACCCCGCATAGTCCCCACGATCTATTTCTACTTACCTAAAAGGTGCCCCAGATCCGGGTGTAGGATCTTTACAAGTAAAACCAATCAAAACCTTTTAAGATAAAGCAATCAAAGCATAAAAGGAAGGAAAATTAAAATGATGAACTAAACTCTAAGTTAACCCCTGTGATACGGTGGGAGAACTGACTTGAGGTTTTGCGTTTGTTTTCGCAAATGTTTCGGTTGAGCAAGAGTCGCCACCGACTTTTTATTTTATCCTAAGGAAAGGTTAAAAAGCACAGCAAAAACCTTTGAGATGTTTTCTTGGGTTCGGGGAGTAGATTATAGAAAGGGAAGGTATTAGCACCCTTTCTATCCATGGTTATCCATGGGCTCTTAGTTACTTGCTTAGATCACTTGCCTTGCATTTTCAATTGTTTGAAATGGTGCTTTCAATTGTTTGAAATGGTGCTTTGTGTGTGGGTTTGAAAAATGTTTTGAAAAGAGGCCAATGTGGTGGGAACCTTTGTAATGACCCATGTTTGGATGTATACAAAGGTGTATATATTTTGAAAAGTTTTCAACGTTTTTGAAAGTTGTTTTGAAAATGTGTTGTGATGTGTGGTTTTGAAAAATAGGCAAGTGTTTTTTTGTTTTGCAAGTTGGCAAGTAACCAAGAGCTATCTACCCTAAATTTCTCAAAGGTTTTCTCTATGTCTTAACCCTTTTAACAATTTTGTTCCACCATTGTATTTGGTGACAATATTGTGTTAGGATGTGAACGGGACGGGCGCGGGTCATCGTTTAGACCATGATTACAATGGTGCCGAGTGTCTTTGGGCAATTTTTACTTTAAGGGACTTGATCATTTTTAGGCAACTTTCAAAAGCGTCATCGAGGGACTATGATCATTTGCATTGTTTTGTTTTGCCAAAGACACCTAACATGCAACATGGCCCATTATTGAAGGCAACAAGTGGAGTAACCCTAGGGGTGCAAGTGTGATTAGTGTTGTCCATTTTCATGCTTGTTTATCTTGAATTAGGTCAAACTATTTTTGGTTGATTTTTGCATACAAAATCCTAAGTCTATCATGGCATATTTAGAAAGCTTTAAAATGCGGAATTAAAAGTTCTAAATTATTACAACACAATTATGGGATGGGGGTACAAATATTCAAATGGGGATATATAGCAAGAAAAATTAAACCTAAACTATTACATCCAAATTGAATTATACAAATTATTTAATTGCACAATAATTAAATAAAATAAAATAAAATATGCAAGATGCAAAAAAATGATTTTTATATGTATGTAAAAAGGTTTTTTATGTGACAAATAAACAAAAATAAAAAGATTAATTTTGGGTATTTTTATGTTTTTAAGGGCAAAACCCTAATTTGCTAAATAAAATGTATTTATTATTTAATATATGCAATATTTATTAATTATGTACAAAATAAATAAAAAAAGGAAGTATATTGTAAAAAAGTGATTTTTTAAGTTAAATATTAATAAATAAAAAAATGTATTATTTTTGTATTTTTCTCCTAAATATTCTAATAAATATATAAGTATTTATATTATTTACTAAATATATTAAATATATACAAAAATAAAATATTTAATATTTACAAAAAAAGTATATTTTTAGAAAATATTTTCAAAGGATAAGATAAAATAAAAATCAGAAAATAAGAATGTATTTTGTATTATTTTTGTATTTTGAACAAAAATATTATGCATATTTATTTACATATATAACTAAATGAAACAAATAAGTGCCTAAAAAATACAAAAAGAAGGTGAAAAATATTTTTTAATGTTTTTTATATCTTAACAAAAAATAAGAAGTCAGAAACAAAAAGAAAAAGTCAAAAAATGATAAAAATAAACACAATGGGCCAAGGGGGTGCATGTGTAAAAAGATGGTGCAAAAAGGAAGAACAACACAGGCCCAGCCCAAAGAGGTTGTCTTCAACCTCCAGACAGTTTTGTTTGAAAATTCGCGCGCTTCCTTGCTTCAACCACAACTCCTGATTCTTTGATTTTTAGCACAAACTCACAACATAAAAAATGTCAAGCATCAAACCACGAATCCATACATACCAAGAACTTGATCTAACTCTCAGAAATGAGAGAGAATTTCTTCTCCCCCAATTCCTGACCTAGTTTTTTTCAGATGTTCAGATTCAAAATACTCTTAGCACACATAATATAAATGAAAAGTAACTATATGGATGGATTCAGGGCTATGATTAGAACATGTTTTCTTCACAAACTTAAACCTAACTAAGCCTGGATAGAGATATAGAAGTTCAAAAACTTACCTGTTCAGCTTGATTCGTGTATGACAATGGAGGCACTTTCAAGGCAATGTGAGGACTTGTACAGCTTGCTTGAAGTTCAGGGATGCTTCTCCAATGCTTGGTGTGCTTTGAATCTTGCTGAATCACTCCATGGAAGTCAACCTGCAAGAGAGAAAAATGAAAATGGCAAACTATGCTATGGCTGTTACAGTCTGTATCTAAGGTTGGGGATAGCTTGTATGGATATTATTGAATGTGTTTGAGGTGGTTTGGATGAAAACGCACGAGGGAAATGAACTGTGGAAGTCAATATGCAGAAGATACCCTGTTTTGCCACAAAACTGTATTTTGATGAATGAGGGAGTCTTGAGGATGGCTTGGTCGTGTTTTAGGTTACTTGAGGAGTATGGAATGTGTTCAACAAGTTTGCTTAGGCTAGTTCTTGCAGCAATGGGAGTTGTTCAGTTATGCCATGTTTCTTCTATCTTAAGCAAAGTTTGTCAACTTGGTTTCTAGGCTACCAAATGCCTCTCAAGTATGCTGCACAAATCATCCTTGATCAGTGGACTTTGCTCATGAACTTGTGCCTCAAAGATCTACATTGTACCTCATAGATCGTAAACTTGACATAAAGTTCACCTTTTCAAAAATGGCTAAGTTACTTTTTCTAATTATGGATTAAATTGACATGTAATGGTTAAACACATAAGATAAGGCTTGAACACAAAGGATTTGCATTAAATTATTGAGTGTGGATGAGATAAAAGGCCTGTAATGTAGCTTGCACATGCTGAGTTTGAAAATGCACAAGTTATGAACATGCCTTTGGCCATGAATCAAAGTGACTTTTGCCCATATTGACAAATTCGATTCTCTCTAACCACAAGGGTGTTTGAGAAGTTCTTGGACATTTTGGAAAGCTTGGAATGTGTACTACAATCCATCTTTGTAATGCAAGTTGAGATTCCAAGTGGAAGCATGTGAAAAGTGGCCATGAAGTTAGGCAAAAATCCTGCCTAAAATAGGTCAAAATTTTTCTAAGTTAAAAATGTTTTGCACCCCTATTCCAAAAATCATAACTTGAGCTACAAGCTTATTTTGAGTAAACTTTGTGAATCAAAGTTGTAGATTTTGAAATGGACTACAACTTTCATTTTTTGAGTTTTGTTTGAATCCAAATGCATCTTGATGAGAAAGTGGGACAAAGTTAGGAGAAAATTAGGGATTTTCATAACTTAGAAAAATTCTAAGTTATGAAAATTCTTCATTTCAAACCCTAATTTGTGATTTTTGATTTCTTGATGAAAAAGTTTCATAATTTGACATGTCTTGATGAAAAATGAATCTTGACACTTGATTTTGACCAAAAAGTCAAAGTTTGACTTTTCAGTATACAGTCAAATTTGGCTCAGTTGATTGGAAAATTCATCTGTCAATCTTGTGCATTTGGGATCTTTTGAACTTGTTGAACATGTCAAGACAATGCCATTGATTCCTTGAGTCCATATGTGAGTTTGGTTTGCCATTGGCTAGGTCAAACAGTCAAAAATTGCCTTTGTGCAGTCAAAACCCTAAAAATGACCATTTTGCCCTTTTGGTGATCTGATAAAATTTCTTAAGGAATTGTGATCCAAACTTGATCCAATGGTCCATATGAGTTCATAATGTTGATGTGGGTCAAATTTCATGAGGTTTGACTATTAATTGACCATATTTGACTTTTTCCCCAATACAGCTGATTTCTAGGTCAACTGTCTAATTGACTGGGCACATATTGGAATCAAGGCTTGAAACTTGGTATGGATAAACTTGTGAGTCTAATATGAAGCATGAAAGTCATCTTGGGCCTTTTAGGTCAAAACATCTTTGTGCAAACTCAAACCCTAATTTGGGTCAACAGTGCAAGGAGGAGTCTTGAGCAGGGCAAACCCTAGCTTGATCTTGAGCTCCAAGGGTCTTGTGGTGAGAAAATGTTAAGGAAATGGGAGGGAAAATTTTGGGGTACAACAGTTGCCCCTGTTCAATCTTCTTGAACCTGAAGAGTTAGATTGGCAAGTTTGTCTTTCGCGACTCGAGGGTAAAAGGAGATTGGACACTAGAGTGCCCGGAAATTTGCACTCGCATGCTGGAGTATCAGCAATGTGATGGAAGGAATGGGCTTATAGATGCCATTTGGAGATAGGATGGATAGGAGGATGGGTTTATAGATGCCATTTGGAGATGTGACAGAACCTTGTCGGGAATGGGCTTATAGATGCCATTTGGAAGGGTTGATCGCGTAAGAGATTCCTTAGCGAGAACTTGCGTACTTTGAGAAAGGAAGATGTTTCATGTCCTGTTACAGGTGTCGGTCTTCAAACTCTTCATGCAGATATGCCCTGGCTAGATACAGGTATCGAATCCACAATCAATTGCTCACAGATATGCCCTGGCTAGATACAGGAGTCGAATCCGGAACTTCAAAAAAGGTTGCTTACAGACGTGCCCTGGCTGGATACAGGTATCGAATCTCTAAACTGTTTATGCAGATATACCCTGGCTGGATACAGGTATCGAATCTACAATCAAACACTCACAGATATGCCCAGGCTAGATACAGGAATCGAATCCGGAAATTGGCCGTCTACAGATATGCCCTGGCTGGATACAAGTATCGAATCTGGAAATTGTTGTCTACAGATATGCCCTGGCTGGATACAGGTATCGAATATGGAATTTGCAAAAGGTTGGTAGAGATAGCTTTCCTGGCTGGATACAGGTGTAAACCTCAGCCCTGAGAATGAAAGATAATTTCCTGGCTTGTTACATGGGTTGATCTTCAAACTCTTCATGCAGATATGCCCTGGCTAGATACAGGTATCAAATCTACAATCAATCACTCACAGATGTGCCCTGGCTAGATACAGGAATCGAATTTGGAATTGCGATAGTTGATAGTAATCATCTTTGGATTGACTTTTTTCCTGAAAAGGCGAAAAAACATCAGTTGTATGCAATGTCATGATGTATGAAATGCATGATGTCATGATGTTTTAAAATGAGATAGTGCTGTATGCACGTTATCATGTATGTAAGCAGGATGTATGAAATGTGAGATGTCTATGAATGTATTTTCGTCTAGGAAAATAAATCCTTGACGAGGGCCGGGAGTTAGTTGAATCCTGGGTTGATGTTGAAGAGTAGAGTTCTTCATTTCCGTTGGGGATTGTGGTTGCAAGAATAAACCGGTAGGAGAAGATGACTCCGTCGGGGAATAAACTTGATAAAGAGATTACTCTGCGGGGAATTACTCTGTGGGAAAAGATACTTCTCTGAGGTTTTGATGAGAACTCCGCTGGGGATTCCACTGATAAGTTATGTTGGGGAATTTGATGAACTCCGCTGGGGATAGGAAGAACTTCGCCGAGGACGAACTTTCCATGGTAATTAGCTGAGGATAACCCAGTTATACCCTGGTGGGGAAATAACCTTTGAATAAAGTCGGGGAGAGACGTACGTACTCTGAAGGTGATAAGCTTCCAGAATCTACTGGGGATAAGCTTCAGAATCTGCTGGAGATATGGATTCCATTTTCCTGGGGAAACTTTAGACTATACTGGGGAATGGCTACACTGGATGTCTGTATTCCGCCGGGGAACAAATCTTATATTAAGACTGCCGGGGATACTTGCTGAGGAATGTCTATACTCCGCTGGGGAATGTTTAGATCTTCTGGGGATACCCAACTTCCTTAAAGCTGACAGTAGACTAACTCTGCTTGAGGAGAGTATCGCTGACTTGCTAGGGGAATATTGTGCCTTTTCAGGGCTGATGGGAAACCAACTCTACTTGAGGAGAGTATTGCTGAATCTGGTCTTACTCTGTGGGGAGTTGAGGTAACTTAGTTACGTTCTTCAGCCGAACCTACCTCGGTACCTTGGTGGATAGAGCAACTAGATTGCTTAGACAACTCTTTATTGCCCCTGTTTCTGATGTCATCTGTAATTAATCCTTTGTTTCGCATGCAACTATTCATGATTAGCAATTAATGTCAAATGCATATATCAAAAATAAACATTGGACGTTCTTTGCAAAACAAAAAAGAAAAAGGAAAAACCATGGATAATTTGTCTGAAAAATTGAACTTGTATTGATTTTGAAATTTGCCTGTAAATAGGCATTTTATGTACAAGAGGATGACGTCCTAGTAAGAGAACGCCGTCGAGCAAAATAGAGTTTATACAATTTTGTGAAAAGAAACAAAACAGCTATGTGAAAAATAATCCCACTGGGTTCCAACTCTGCTATCGCCTTTATGTCTTCAAGCGTCTCATCACTCTGCTTCTTAGTTGAAGATGAAGCTGATTGATTGGAGTCATCTGAGCCTGATAGTTTATGCCGAATTCTGGATGCAAGGTGATCCAATGAGACATAGTATTACGCTTTATCCCTAACTTTTGCCTGGACCGCCCTTTCGGGTTTTCAGTCCACCGGGATACCCATTTTTGCCCAAGCCGCCTTTTCAGGTTTTCGACTTGCCGGGTGTACAGCTTTTTTCATTTCATCCCTTATTTTTGCCCGAACCCTTTTGGTTCGCCGGGAAGCCCTTATTTTTGCCTAGGTGTGTCAACCTAGCGGGTCTTTAATTCATGCGTAGTATCTTTTTACTATGTCTACATTGGCGGGGTGAGGAAGGTCGTCACCATCCATGGTGGTAAGAATCATAGCTCCTCCTGAGAAGATATGCTTAACCACAAATGGCCCTTCGTACGTGGGGGTCCATTTGCCCTTGGGATCACTTTGA
This sequence comes from Vicia faba, assembly GCA_948472305.1. Lineage (NCBI taxonomy): Eukaryota > Viridiplantae > Streptophyta > Magnoliopsida > Fabales > Fabaceae > Vicia > Vicia faba. The sequence continues at coordinate 224,294,118 of OX451738.1, forward strand.
GGAAGAATGATGCGCTTGATTACCAGGTCTCCGACTTGATAGTCTTATAGTCTGACCTTCTTGTTAAATGCCCTGATCATCCGTTTTGGGTACGTCTGACCATGACAAATAGCAGTGAGTCTCTTTTCGTCGATTAGGTTTAATTGATCAAGCCGAGTCTGGATCCAGTCATCTTCGCTCAAGTCTGCATCCTTCATTATCCGGAGAGAGGGTATCTGAACTTCAATAGGCAAGACTGCCTCCATGCCATAGACCAAGGAAAAGGGAGTTGCCCCTATTGACGTCCGTGCTGAGGTACGGTACCCATGAAGAGCAAACGGTAACATTTCGTGCCAATCTTTGTAGGTCACTGTCATCTTCTGCACAATCTTTTTGATGTTCTTATTAGCCGCTTCTACATCCCCATTCATCTTCGGCCGGTAGGGAGAAGAGTTGTGGTGCTGTATCTTGAATTGCTCGCAGAGCTCAGTGATCATCTTGTTGTTAAGATTGGTACCATTATCCGTAATGATCCTCTCAGGTACACCGTATCGACAGATCAGGTTGTGCCGAATGAACCGTTCCACGACGCTCTTGGTTACGGTAGCGTAGGAAGCTGCTTCAACCCACTTTGTGAAGTAATCAATCACTACCAGGATGAAGCGATGCCCGTTGGATGCTGTCGGTCGGATCTTGCCGATCATATCAATGCCCCACATTGCAAAAGGCCAAGGTGCTGTCAAGACATTCAGAGGAACCGGAGGGATGTGCACCTTATCAGCATAGATCTGGCATTTATGACAAGTTCGAGAATGCTGATAACAGTCGGCTTCCATTGTGGACCAGAAATATCCTGCCCGAAGGATTTTCTTTGCCATGGTATGTCCACTGGAATGTGTTCCGAAGGTACCTTCATGTAGTTCTGCCATGATCTTTTCTGCTTCAGTCTTATCCACACAACGCAGTAAGGTCGAATCATGGTTTCGTTTGTAGAGAATGCCGTTGCTGAGGAAGAACTTTTTCGCAAACCTTCTCAAGAACTTCTTGTCATTAACAGATGTGCCTTCGGGGTATTCTTGAGCTTCCAAGTACCTCTTCACTTCATGATACCAGGGTTTTTCTGTTACCTCTTCGGTTTCGAGATCGCAGCAATATACAGGTTCATCCAACTTCCAAATAATGATCCGGGGAGCCTCGTTGTCCCATTTTACTTTGAACATAGAAGACATCGTAGCCAACGCGTCCGCTAACTGATTCTCCTCTCTTAGGAAGTGTTCAAAAGTTATCTCCTCGAAGTGGGGAAGCAATGTCAGCACATACTACTTGTAAGGAATAAGATTTGGGTGTTTCGTATCCCACTCGCCTTTGACCTGATTGATCACAGGAGCGGAATCTCCGAAGACACTCAGAAACTTGATCCTTAAGTCAATTGCATCTTGAAGACCCATGATGCATGCCTCATACTCCGCCATGTTATTGGTGCAGTTGAAACATAACCAGGCAGTAAGTGGGGTATGAGTGCCTTTAGGGGATATGATCACAGCACCGATACCATTACCCAAAGCGTTCGAGGCTCCGTCAAAGTGCATAGACCATCGGGATCCTTCCTCAGGTCCTTCATTCGGTCCAGGTACTTCACAATCAGTCACTACCATGATATCCTCGTCTGGAAATTCAAAGTTCATCGACTGGTATTCGTCCACCGCTTGGTGTGCCAGATGGTCTGCCAATACACTTCCCTTGATTGCTTTGTGAGTCGTGTACTGGATGTCATATTCCGTCAAGATCATTTGCCATCTTGCTATTCTTCCGGACAAGGCGGGATTTTCGAAAATGTACTTGATTGGATCCATTTTTGAAATCAACAGAGTAGTGTGAGTCAACATATACTGTCTCAGCCGGCGAGCAGCCCATACCAAAGCGCAGCAAGTTTTCTCGAGCAGTGAGTACCGGGTCTCACAGTCGGTAAACTTTTTGCTAAGGTAATAAATGACATGTTCTTTTCGGCCAGACTCGTCATGCTGCCCCAACACACACCCCATTGAGTTGTCAAGTACTGTCAAGTATAAGATTAGAGGTCTCCCTTCAACCGGTGGCATAAGAATGGGTGGTTCTTGGAGATACTCTTTGATCTTTTCGAAAGCGGCCTGACATTCATCCTTCCAACGTACTACTTGATCTTTCTTCAGCAGCTTGAAGATTGGTTAACAGGTAGCAGTTAGATGTGAGATGAATCGGGCAATGTAGTTCAACTGTCCTAGAAAGCCTCAGACTTCCTTCTCTGTCTTGGGGGTTGGCATCTCTTGTATGGCTTTCACTTTGGCAGGGTCCACTTGAATACCTTTGTCGCTTACGATGAAGCCTAACAATTTTCCAGATCTCACCCCAAAGGTGCATTTGTTTGGGTTCAACCTCAGCTTGTACAACTTCAGACGGTCAAACAGCTTCCGTAGATGGTCAAGGTGTTCCTCCTCAGTTTGGGACCTTGCAATCATATCGTCGACGTATACTTCTATCTCGTGATGGATCATATCATGAAATAAAGCAACCATGGCACGTTGGTAGGTTGCCCCAGCATTTTTCAACCCAAAAGGCATGACCTTGTAGCAAAAGGTGCCCCACTGAGTAACAAAATTGGTCTTCTCCATGTCTTCAGGAGCCATCTTGATCTGGTTATAACCGGAGAAGCCGTCCATGAAGGAGAAAACTTTATGCTGAGCAGTGTTGTCGACCAGAACGTCGATATGAGGCAGAGGGAAATCATCCTTAGGGCTGGCCCTATTCAAATCCCTGTAATCAACACACATTCGGACCTTACCATCTTTTTTCGGCACTGGAACCACGTTGGTAACCCACTGAGGGTAAGAAGTTACTGCTAGAAACCCGGCATCAAATTGTTTCATAACCTCAGCTTTGATTTTCTCGGACATTTCTGGACGCATACGACGGACCTTCTGTTTTACCGGAGGGCAATCTTCCTTGGTAGGCAGGTGATGAACCACAATGTCGGTATCCAACCCAGGCATGTCTTCGTAAGACCAAGCAAAGATTTCCACATAGTCATGCAGCATCTGAATCAACCGTTGTTTCACACTTCTCTAAATTGGTACCAATCTTGACTTTCTTTCTGTCTGTCTCAGTACCCAGATTTACCGTTTCCACTGGCTCTTCACGTGGCTGAATGGCCCTCTCTTCCTGGAGTAGCAGTCTTGCAAGTTCACCAGGCACTTCGCAATCATCTTCACCTTCGTCTTCGGCTAAGTTGATCGTATTTTCGAAGTCATAACTGGTAGTAGCAGAGTCGTTACCAGTGAGATCCAGAGTGGATTGGAACCTGTATAGGTGAGTGTGTGTAAATATAGCTGTTTTGCAATATATAATAAAGAAAGAAAAGGAACGCAAGATTTTGAAATGCAACAAACGTCCAATGTTTTTATTGATGATATATGGAAATGACACACAAAAGCCCTCACAAATGAAGCCACGGTGCCCCGGGTAGGACACCGAGCCATAAAAGTTTCAACATATTGTTTGTTACAAATTGAAAACAAAAGAGTTCATTACTGAGTGACAAAAGTAATAGGTGTGAAGTCTTTGGCAGTCCAGTTTCTTGGTCCACTGTCGGTTGTTGGGTAGATCCAGCTGTCGAATTCAGATTCCTCCACGTCGTCTTCAATAGCATTCACTCCCGGGTTGGTGATGAACACATGAGGTTTTCCAATCCTTGCTTTGCGAACAACCCTCTGAGCCTCTGCAGTGAAACCCATACCAAACTTGTCAGTCTTTGGAGTGAAATCAGGAAGTCGGCCCCAGTTTGCGCACTCACCCTTCTCAATCACAGCCCGGACATCCTTTAAGGAAACCATCTTCAAAGGAGGGTCTTCAATCACAGTTTCAGCTGATGCCAGTGTCTGAGGCACCTCTTCAAAGTGCTGGAATGGATTCTCAATGAATTCCCCATCCATTTCTATGTACCGAAACGAGTTTAGGTGGCTGACCATATATTCTTCCTCCCCCTGAACTGTCACAATCTTTCCTCTGACTGGGTACTTAAGCTTCTGATGTAGTATGGAGGTCACAGCTCCAGCCTTGTGGATCCATGGACATCCCAGTAAACAAGAGTAGGATGGACGGATGTCTATCACATAGAAAGTTGAATCAAAAACTTGAGAACCAACCCTGATTGGAATGTCAACTTCACCATGTACCATCCTTTTCGAACCGTCAAAGGCTCGGACAACAATATTACTAGGCTTGAGCTCCAGACCCTCACAATCCAACCTGTCTAGGGCCTTCTTGGGTAAGACATTCAACGAAGAACCGGTGTCCACCAACACATGGGCAAGAGTAGTGCCCCTGCATTCAATGGAGACATGCAGGGCGTCATTATGGTTCTTTCCTTTGGCAGTCAGATCGGCGTCAGAGAAGCCCAAACCATTATCGGCAGTCAAGTTGGCCACACAATCAGTAAATTGATCAGCAAATGTTTCTTGTGGCACATGAGCTGTCTTCAGGAAGGAGATCAGGGCCTTGGCATGGGCCTCTGAACACAACAGTAGTGATAACATAGAAATCTTTGATGGGGTGTGCCCCAACTGCTCAACTACGTTGAAATCACTTTTCTTGATAATCATGAGGATCTCCTCCATCTCTTGCTGGGAGGCTTCAATAGTGGTTGTCTTCGGCGCCTCGGTCAGGGCAGGCGAATCAGTAGCAATCCCTTTGCCCCGAGCGTTAGATGACTCGGCAACAGGGGTAGAAACAGGAACTTGATTAGGAAGGGAAACAGGCACACTTGCAGGTGTGATGATAAGAGGTTTCTGAATAGCTGGTGGTGCAATATCTGGTGAGAACAGCCTACCACTGCGAGTAATTTTGGCAGGCCCATTGATGTTACTGACGCTGGTACTTGTATCAAACTCTTGTTTTATTCCAAGAACATAAACATCTGCCCCATAGTGCCATGGGATAGCTTTGTCGGATGTATAAGGGAGAGGCCCCAGAACAGTGATGATGATAGGAGCAATCTTCTGAGTGGACATGATTTTGACAGGCTTCTTTGAGAGAGCCTTAGGAGGTTTGTTGAAAATAGTGACAATGGACACTTCTTCAGTAGGGACAGCAGGAACAACAATCTTCGCGAACAAGATCTCTTTGCTATCCATCAGGCTTTGGATACCTGATTTCAGCAACGGACAACTAACAGGTGAAACAGCACATAGAAGGCAACCTTCACTACATCCCAGAAATAAACCGGCTAGCAACAGGTTCCTTTTGACAATCATCAACGGAGTAACAATCTCTTCCACGAAGGCTACATACCGGTCTTCTTCCACAGCATTCACTCCATGCTGGGGCATGGGAGCAGTCACAACATTGGGTCTTTCGGGCGCCTCAAACTGTATTTCTTTAACATCAATAAGGTCTTGAACCTTATTCCTCAGAGCCCAACAATCATCCGTAGTATGCCCCGGGCTATCAGAGTGATAAGCGCAACAGGCGTTGGGGTTGTACTTTGGAGAAGCTGTGTTCACTACCTTCGAAGCTTCTTTGATAGTTACCAGATTGGTTGACAATAGTTGCGGCAAAATCTGAGACAGGGTCATGCTGAGCCGAGTGTACTGCCTTTTGGGTCTCTCACCCCTTGGTTGGTTGAACTGCTGAGGAGCAGCAACAGTCTTTGAAATTACCAATGCATTGACAGCTTGGCGGCGTTCCGGCTTAACTTGTCTTCTGGGACCATAAACAACATTGGCCTCCTTCTTGAAGGGCTTCTTTTCAGTACTCGCGGAGGCACCTTTCTGTATCTTCCCCGACTTGATACCAACTTCTATCCTCTCACCAGTCAAGATCAAATCTGTAAACCCAGCAGAAGAATTACCAATCAGGTGGTTGAAGAACGGACCAGACAGGGTCCCTAGGAACATGTCAACAAGTTCACGGTCAGTCAAAGGTGGCTGCACTCTGCCAGCCAAGTCTCTCCACTTTTACGCATACTCCTTGAATCCTTCTCCGGTCCCCAGTGACATACCCTGGAGTTGGGTACGCGTGGGAGCGAGGTCAGAATTGTACTGATACTGTCTATAAAATGCAGTAGCCAAGTCCTCCAAGTTTCGGATACTGGCTCCATCCAGCTGATAGAACCACTCGAGTTGAGCCCCTGAAAGGCTATCCTGAAAGAAATGGATCCATAGGTTCTTGTCTGCAGTGTAAGGTTGGATCTTCCTTACATATGATCTGAGATGCATCTTTGGGCAGGATAGCCCGTCATACCTTGCAAAAACTGGCACTTTGAACTTCGGGGGGGATCACAATTCCAGCAACTAATCCCAAATCTTCAAAATCTAAGCCGGGAACTCTCTGCAGCTCCATAGCTGCCAACCTGTCTTCCAAGCCTTTGTACTTATCATCGGTGGGCGGGTATTGTTGCTCAGAGTAGTCTTCGTCTTCTTCAGCCTCTCCTTCTTCAGCTTCGGATTCAGAAGGTACCGCAACCGCATTCCCTTTACTGGTTCCCTCTTCAGATGTAGGGGGAAATTCAAGCACTCTTCTGGCTTCACTCTCAAACCTTCTTCCTAGGGTAGCCACCCCGATTCTCTTTTTCTTATTTTTCACTTGCTCTTTGTTCCCAAGCAGGGCTTTCAGATCCTCCTGACCCTTTGCCAAGGTCATCAGGAGTTGTTGAAACTGTGAGTTTTGAGACTGCAAGTCCTTAACCGTCTGTTCGAGATCCATCTTACTGAAATAAACAGCAGAAAGATAAGGAAACCTGTGTGGAGACCTGCTTATGCGTATGATGAATGATATGCTTATGTATGCAATGCATTCAAGGATTTAGCAAATTCAAAATTGTTGCAAACAAAAAGAACGCACGTCATATTAATAAGAAGAAATTTGTCAGTACATAAATGCCCCATGGGCCAAATATTACAAAAAACTTCTCAAGGCAAAAAGACGTTGCACATACTCTTTGGTGCAATGTAGGTGTTGAGGGTCTCTTCCTCGTGGAGTCGACGGGTAAGCTCTAAAACCTTCTTCTCGCTGGCGTAGAAGCTGGCTTCAAAAGTATTCCGTTCCTCCTTGAGTTGGATCCAACTCTTCTGCATCTCCTCCCACGATGTAGGCATGTCAGGATATAGGATGGTGTAGGGAACCTCTCCTTCCTTAACGGGCTCTTTAATCACAGGGAGACAATGAGGGTAAGGCATCATTAGACTCTGGGCTCGGGTTCGTACCCACTTGAGATAAGGCTCAAGAGGGATGGAGTTCTTGTGCCCCAGTGTCTTGCTGTCTACCTTGTTAGGCATCCTCCAAGCTCTGATGAATCTTTGGCGAAGTCCTTGCGCATCGTTGTCGAAGTCAAAAACTAAGTCAGGAATCAACATGTCGTGAGGGCCATCTCTTCATGCATATCCAAATTGTCTCAAAGCTAGACAAGGGTTGTAAGTAATGCCTCCTCTAATGCCAAGTAATGGAACATTAGGGAACTCTCCACAACGATCGATAATGATGACATTTTCTCTGGACCGAGAACACTAATGTAAATCAGAGTGAGTGAGGGTCATCAACCGTTGTGACCACCTTAAGCCTTGGTCATTCTTCAAGACAGATTGTGGAAGGTGCGAAATAAACCACCTTGCAAGGAGAGGAGTACAGCACATGAGAACACCCCTCTTTCTCATTGTTCGTGTGTAAAATGAGTGAAGAATGTCCCTAAGCAATGTTGGTATTGGATTCCTGGATAAAAAGATTTTGACGGCGTTGACATCTACAAGCTGGTCAGGATTTTGGAACAAGACCAACCCATAAATGAGGAGTGCCACAATTTCTTCAAAGGCTTGTAGGTCCAATGAATTCCAACACTCTTGTGCCTTCTCAAACAAGAATTTTGCCAAGAAGCCTTTGACACCGCTTCTAGTTTCCCAATGCCCCTTGATGTCAGATGGTTGCAAGTGTAGTGCTTGAGCAACATCTTCAGGCTTTGGTTCTTTTTCCGTACCGTTGTAGGGTAGTTGATTAAGAATAGGAATTCTCAGGAGTTGAGAAAATTCCTCCAAAGTGGGCACCAATTGGTAGTCGGGGAAAGTGAAACGGTGGTGAAGGGGGTCAAAGAACTGGAACAACACCTTTACCATGTCCTCTTCAATGCTGGTGTTGACTAAGCTGAGCAGTCTACCATGTCTTTCACTGAAGGGAGAGCTTTCCAGAATTCTTGATGTGAGCTCCTTGAGTTGAGGAGGGATTCTCACAAGGTTGACTTGGATAGTTTTCCTGCGAGGAATTTCCATGACCTACAAAACAAGAACAAAGATGAAGATCTAAACCCTTGAAATGGTTAGTGGATGCATATGATGCTTTATGATGTTTATGATGTATGCACAAAACATATGTACAAGCAATTCACACCAAACCCTAGTTTCAGGCTTGCATGAGGTTTCATAGGTAAGTACCCTCTTGAGTGTAGTTGGCTTAAAAACCTGTCCTATAAATAGTAACCGGGTTCTAAGGAGCTCAATATCATTGGATTGTTTTCCATGTTCATTGTTTTGGTTTAGCCACTTAACTAGCGACCAAAATATTCCAAGAAAACAACCCTCAATGAGTGTAGTATCGAGTATCTACCAACTTCGGACTGCACCAAAGCCGGTCATCTCACTACCCCTAATGAAAGGCCAAGATGGTCAAGTAAGGTTCTAGGTCATTAGTGCTTAGTGACATCACTCAGCGGCCCCGTACTCTCCTTGATTGAACTCAAGGGTTACCGGTACTCACAAATATGTCGCACTAATATAGCTATTGCTTCAACCGTGTTGGTATACCCCGTACAGTTTCCACAACGTATTGATATCTATGAATGTTTCCCCAAATCCGGGTGTAGGATTGCAAACCCAAACAAGAGAGCCAAGATATAAAGCAATCAAAGAAAACAATTAGTCATGCAAGGGGGTGATCTAAGCCCTAAGGTTACTCCACTTTAAAAAAATGTCCCCAGCAGAGTCGCCAGTTCTGTGATACGGTGGGAGAACTGACTTGAGGTTTTGCGTTTGTTTTCGCAAATGTTTCGGTTGAGCAAGAGTCCCCACCGACTTTTTATTTTATCCTAAGGAAAGGTTAAAAAGCACAGCAAAAACCTTTGAGATGTTTTCTTAGGTTCAGAGAGTAGATTATAGAAAGGGAAGTTATTAGCACCCTTTCTATCCATGGTTATCCATGGGCTCTTAGTTACTTTCTTAGATCACTTGCCTTGCATTTTCAATTGTTTGAAATGGTGCTTTCAATTGTTTGAAATGGTGCTTTGTGTGTGGGTTTGAAAAATGTTTTGAAAAGAGACCAATGTGGTGGCAACCTTTGTAATGACCCATGTTTGGATGTATACAAAGGTGTATATATTTTGAAAAGTTTTCAATGTTTTTGAAAGTTGTTTTGAAAATGTGTTGTGATGTGTGGTTTTGAAAAATAGGCAAGTGTTTTTTTGTTTTGCAAGTTGGCAAGTAACCAAGAGCTATCTACCCTAAATTTCTCAAAGGTTTTCTCTATGTCTTAACCCTTTTAACAATTTTGTTCCACCATTGTATTTGGTGGACAATCTTGTGTTAGGATGTGAACGGGACGGGCGCGGGTCATCGTTTAGACCATGATTGCAATGGTGCCAAGTGTCTTTGGGCAATTTTTCCTTTAAGGGACTTGATCATTTTTAGGCAACTTTCGAAAGCGTCATCGAGGGACTATGATCATTTGCATTGTTTTGTTTTGCCAAAGACACCTAACATGCAACATGGCCCATTATTGAAGGCAACAAGTGGAGTAACCCTAGGGGTGCAAGTGTGATTAGTGTTGTCCATTTTCATGCTTGTTTATCTTGAATTAGGTCAAACTATTTTTGGTTGATTTTTGCATACAAAACCCTAAGTCTATCATGGCATATTTAGAAAGCTTTAAAATGCGGAATTAAAAGTTCTAAATTATTACAACACAATTATGGGATGGGGGTACAAATATTCAAATGGGGATATATAGCAAGAAAAATTAAACCTAAACTATTACATCCAAATTGAATTATACAAATTATTTAATTGCACAATAATTAAATAAAATAAAATAAAATATGCAAGATGCAAAAAAATGATTTTTATATGTATGTAAAAAGGTTTTTTATGTGACAAATAAACAAAAATAAAAAGATTAATTTTGGGTATTTTTATGTTTTTAGGGTAAAACCCTAATTTGCTAAATAAAATGTATTTATTATTTAATATATGCAATATTTATTAATTATGTACAAAATAAATAAATAAAAAGGAAGTATATTGTAAAAAAGTGATTTTTTAAGTTAAATATTAATAAAAATAAAAAATGTATTATTTTTGTATTTTTCTCCTAAATATTCTAATAAATATATAAGTATTTATATTACTTACTAAATATATTAAATATATACAAAAATAAAATATTTAATATTTACAAAAAAAGTATATTTTTAGAAAATATTTTCAAAGGATAAGATAAAATAAAAATCAGAAAATAAGAATGTATTTTGTATTATTTTTGTATTTTTGAACAAAAATATTATGCATATTTATTTACATATATAACTAAATGAAACAAATAAATGCCTAAAAAATACAAAAAGAAGGTGAAAAATATTTTTTAATATTTTTTATATCTTAACAAAAAATAAGAAGTCAGAAACAAAAAGAAAAAGTCAAAAAATGATAAAAATAAACACAATGGGCCAAGGGGGTGCATGTGTAAAAAGATGGTGCAAAAAGGAAGAACAACACAGGCCCAGCCCAAAGAGGTTGTCTTCAACCTCCAGACAGTTTTGTTTGAAAATTCGCGCGCTTCCTTGCTTCAACCACAACTCCTGATTCTTTGATTTTTAGCACAAATTCATAACATAAAAAATGTCAAGCATCAAACCACGAATCCATACATACCAAGAACTTGATCTAGCTCTCAGAAATGAGAGAGAATTTCTTCTCCCCCAATTCCTGACCTAGTTTTTTTCCAGATGTTCAGATTCAAAATACTCTTAGCACACATAATATAAATGAAAAGTAACTATATGGATGGCTTCAGGGCTATGATTAGAACATGTTTTCTTCACAAACTTAAATCTAACTATGCCTGGATAGAGAGATAGAAGTTCAAAAACTTACCTGTTCAGCTTGATTTGTGTATGACAATGGAGGCACTTTCAAGGCAATGTGAGGACTTGTACAACTTGCTTGAAGTTCAGGGATGCTTCTCCAATGCTTGGTGTGCTTTGAATCTTGCTGAATCACTCCATGGAAGTCAACCTGCAAGAGAGAAAAATTAAAATGGAAAACTATGATATGGCTGTTACAGTCTGTATCTAAGGTTGGGGATAACTTGTATGGATGTTATTGAATGTGTTTGAGGTGGTTTGGATGAAAACGCACGAGGGAAATGAACTATGGAAGTCAATATGCAGAAGATACCCTGTTTTGCCACAAAACTGTGTTTTGATGAATGAGGGAGTCTTGAGGATGGCTTGGTCGTGTTTTAGGTTACTTGAGGAGTATGGAATGTGTTCAACAAGTTTGCTTAGGCTAGTTCTTGCAGCAATGAGAGTTGTTCAGTTATGCCATGTTTCTTCTATCTTAAGCAAAGTTTGTCAACTTGGTTTCTAGGCTACCACAGGCCTCTCAAGTATGCTTCACAAATCACCCTTGATCAGTGGAATTTGCTCATGAACTTGTGCCTCAAAGATCTACATTGTACCTCATAGATTGTAAACTTGACATAAAGTTCACCTTTTCAAAAATGGCTAAGTTACTTTTTCTAATTATGGATTAAATTGGCATGTAATGGTTAAACACATAAGATAAGGCTTGAACACAAAGGATTTGCATTAAATTATTGAGTGTGGATGAGATAAAAGGCCTGTAATGTAGCTTGCACATGCTGAGTTTGAAAATGCACAAGTTATGAACATGCCTTTGGCCATGAATCAAAGTGACTTTTGCCCATATTGACAAATTCGATTCTCCCTAACCACAAGGGTGTTTGAGAAGTTCCTGGACATTTTGGAAAGCTTGGAATGTGTACTACAATACATCTTCGTAATGCAAGTTGAGATTCCAAGTGGAATCATGTGAAAAGTGGCCATGAAGTTAGGCAAAAATCCTGCCTAAAATAGGTCAAAATTTTTCTAAGTTAAAAATGTTTTGCACCCCTATTCCAAAAATCATAACTTGAGCTACAAGCTTCTTTTGAGGAAACTTTGTGAATCAAAGTTATAGATTTTGCAATGGACTACAACTTTCATGTTTTGAGTTTTGTTTGAATCCAAATGCATCTTGATGAGAAAGTGGGACAAAGTTAGGAGAAAATTAGGGATTTTCAGAAAAATTCTTCATTTCAAACCCTAATTTGTGATTTTTGATTTCTTGATGAACAAGTTTCATAATTTGACATGTCTTGATGAAAAATGAATCTTGACACTTGATTTTGACCAAAAAGTCAAAGTTTGACTTTTCAGTATACAGTCAAATTTGGCTCAGTTGACTGGAAAATTCATCTGTCAATCTTGTGCATTTGGGATCTTTTGAACTTGTTGAACATGTCAAGACAATGCCATTGAGTCCTTGAGTCCATATGTGAGTTTGGTTTGCCATTGGCTAGGTCAAACAGTCAAAAATTGCCTTTGTGCAGTCAAAACCCTAAAAATGATCATTTTGCCCTTTTGGTGATCTGATCAAATTTCTTGTGGAATTGTGATCCAAACTTGATCAAATGGTCCATATGAGTTCATAATGTTGATGTGGGTCAAATTTCACGAGGTTTGACTGTTAATTGACCATAGTTGACTTTTTCCCCAATACAACTGATTTCTAGGTCAACTGTCCAATTGACTGGGCACAGATTGGAATCAAGGCTTGAAACTTGGTATGGATAAACTTGTGAGTCTAATATGAAGCGTAAAAGTCATATTGGGCCTTTTAGGTCAAAACATCTTTGTGCAAACTCAAACCCTAATTTGGGTCAACAGTGCAAGGAGGAGACTTGAGCAGGGCAAACCCTAGCTTCATCTTGAGCTCCAAGGGTCTTGTGGTGAGAAAATGTTGAGGAAATGGGAGGGCAAATTTTGGGGTACAACAACCCCACTTTTTACATTCCCCAGCAGAGTCTCCAGTTCTGTGATACTGTGGCAGAACCGATTGTTTATACTGGTTTTGCATTTGTATTCGCAAATGTTGCGGTAAGCAAGAATCTCCACTGACTTTTCTTTTATCCAAAAAAGGAAAGGGTGAAAATAACAGAAAAAGACCTTTCGAGATGTTTTCTGAGTAAGGGGGGTAGATTATGGAAAGGGAAGGTGTTAGCACCCTTTCCATATGTAGTTTTCTACGGGCTCTTAGACATTTAGCTCAATTTTTGAAATACCTTGTGCTTTTATGGGTTTTGAAAAGTATTTTTGAAAATGCCTTAGTGCGGTGATTCACCTTATGATAACTCTTGTATCAGTCCTCAAGAGTGTTGATAAAGCGTTTGAAAATGTTTTTGAAATGTTTTTGTGTAAGTGTGAAATTTTTGTTTTGAGCAAGCATCTAGGAACTATCTACTTTTACTCGAAAGGTTTGTTCTTTTCCTCCTATCCTTTAGACATTGTTATCCTACTATTAGTGAGTAGGTAGCCCTAGTTGTTGGATATTTGAGGGACATTCGAAGGGACGTTGTACAGTTATAAAGGCAACATATAGAGACGCTTTAGAAATTTTGTTTAATGGACTAGATCATTTACCGAAAGGCAACACTGTAGGGTCATCGAGGGACTATGATCTTTTGATTTGAGGGTCTTTTCTAAAGCGTTCCTACTTTCGAGGGATATGACTGTTTTATTTCTGAAGGTAGTCAAAGTGGGTGTACCCTATAGGTGTATATGTGCAAGGTGTGTTATGTTCAGTTATTTTAGTCTTGTGTTAAGTTTGCTAATGTTTGATTATTAATCTTGTCATACAATCCTATTATCATGCATCTAAACAGTTTAAATATGTACAGGAATTTAAAGTGCAGGAATTTAAATCTATGCTATTACAATGCTTCGGGGAGTGGGAATTTACAAGTCCAAAATTTGGGGAAATAAAGCAGTAAAAGTAAAGTCCTAGTTTAAGCTATTACATACTGTGAGCAGTTACAATAATTTGGAAAAATAAAATATAATAATGCGCACGAGTCGAAAGGAACGTCTAAAACCCTAAAAAGTTCTAAGTAAAAGAAACTTCTTTTTGTTGTTTTTGTTAAGAAAATAATTAGACTACCTTAAATCTAAATTTAATTAAAAAAGATAATTATTAAATGAATTTAAGCCTAATTCTAATATATTTTTGTATTTTTATTAAGAAAATATTTGAATTAAATAAATCTAATTCTAATTGGTTTTAAATTGATAAAATAAATTCAAAACAATTAATTAAATTATAAAAATTTAATATTAATTAGAAAAATCCTAGGTTTATTATTTTTTATGACTTTTTATCTGATTTTATGATTTGATAAAAAAATGGTTTTAAAAGTAAAATATAAATTAAATAAACAAAAGGCTAAAAAGAAAAATAGAAAAAAGATAAAACTGAGCCTGGTATTATGAAGCAAATGGGGGGTGTGCACTGGAATTTGTTAGGCCCAAATTAAGCTGGCCTAGAGTATTGCGCCTGATTCAGTGTTATTGGCCCTTGAGGGTCCATCATGAGGGGGGCGCTCCAAGAGCATTGGATCTGGACTCATTATGATCTGCTGGCTGGGCTTTGATGATACCCGGTAGGCACGCTGGACTTCAATGTACAGGATCTGCAAGAGTCAATTAAGATGAAAACAAAATGCAGGAGGTAGGGGTCGAACCCCTGCCCTTACATATGAATTCCTTATTACACGCTACGCTTACCACTGGGCCATGCTGCTCAATTATTAGTATGACAAAGCAAAAATAATATAACGAGAAAACAAATATGTTCCCAGATTTTCAAACGTGTGCGCCAGTTAATTCAAATGGGCCAATAAGGTGATGACGTTTGGGCCACCAGAGTCACCATAAGTCAACGGTGCCGGAGTCAAACACCAGTCACCTTCTCCAATCGGCCAAACAACTTAAACCTGTGAAAACGTGAGATTTGCAAATGGTTAAAGGGCCTATCCTACATAAAATCGAGCCCTGAATCCGATGATGGCCTTAAATTAGCCTGAAAGCAACTGTACCATGAGGTATGAACCAAATAGAACTTCATGCCCTAATCATGGTGTTTCTTTATCCCTGCGTTAGAACTTGCTAACAATAGGTCAAAACAAATCCAAACATGTTCATGAGCACGTATGTATGCATAAAATCAATTGAAACCGCATGAATAAAGAGTTTGAATTTTATGAAAACTACAAACCGGTACCACTTGATTTGGTCGTTTTAGACGCAAATCTGCTTCAAGGAGGGTCAAGGAAGGTTCTTGAGACCTTCAGGAGATGGATAGGATTCCTGGAAGGGGTTGAATATGGACATATCAGTTGTTTCGAGTTTGACAACTTTGTTGATTTTTTTACAATTTTTTGGTGGCATCTTTAGGCAGCATGTATGCGTGTAAGGGGCCTCCTTTTGGCTTGTAAATGATGTTGTATTTATAGAAGAGCATAGTGGATTGAAAAATATGGCAAGGATCAGCCATTAAACATGGTTTTGAAAACAAGATCAAAGAATTGAAAAACATGCCATTTTGGGTGATTCTCTTGCCATTCTCATTTTTGCATGAACCTGGACCTTTCTAATGTATCATGCACGAAAATTGGGCCTTAAAATAAATCCAAACATCAGGCCACCTTGAATGGTTGGACAGTAATGAAGAAATTCCGTGAAAACTGTAAAGGCAATGTAAATAGGAATACAAGTTGCATCTTGATCTATTATGTATTGACACAATGCTGCTATGCGTCAACACATAACTCTTCTTGCTCCTGTAAAAACAAAATCAGCTCAGTACGAGTCGATGCATAATGAGATGTGTCAACTCATTCACTTTTTCTCCCTCTGTTTTGGATCATAGATAACAGTATGTATCGACACATAAGGCTTTGTGTTGACTCATACCCTGTTTGTGTCGACCCATGCGCGTTTGTGTCGACTCATGCACCCTTCATCCTTCTATTTTGGGATTGGATAATAATATGACTCGATGCATAAGGCCATGTGTCGACTCATACCCTGTTTTGTCACTAGAATGAGTCGACTCATGTGGGTATATGTCGAATCATGCTGTAGTTTTTTTCCTTAAACATTTGTTTTGAATTTGAACCTCTTTCAAGAAGTTGTGGTAGCCTCCCTCTGTATTGGAAGCTGTAGTGTATGAGCCTGTATCTTCCAAATGATTCATTTCTTGAACTTGAGGATACAAGAGGAGTTGTAGGGAACTGGATTCTCTTCAAAATGAGCTTTGGTTGGGGCAAAATGGATGATGTATGTGAAAGTTATGCCTGGTCAAAGTTCAGTTGACTTTTCCCATAGAAACCCTAATTTTGCAATTCTTAACTTTGGATACATTAGGAGAATTTCTTGAGTAATCATGATTAACCCTTGATCAAATGATGGATATCAATTCAAAATGTTGATGTTGACCAAGAATCTTAAAGTTTGACTGTATATAGGTCACAATTGACTTTTGACCTAGCACAATTGATTTTCAAACATTTGAGCAATTGATTGAGCAAACTTGTAGTGGAAGGCATGAAACTTGGCATGGACAATCTTGAAGACATATTAGGACCATAGAAAACATTTGAGGCCTTTGGAGTTCACACATCTTGGTGAAAAGTGAAAGCCTAGTTAAAGGTTCATTGCTTAGGAGGAGAATTTGTCTGGTCAATTCTTGGTCATCCTTGAGCAATTGAAGACCTCAATGAGCATGTCTTGAGTAAAATGGGAGGGAAAATTTTGGGGTACAACAGCTGCCCCTATTCAATCTTCTTAAACATGAGGATTTAGATTGGCTTGTCCGCTTTTCATAATCTGAAGGTGGAAGATGATCGAACACTAGAGTGCCCAGAAATTTGCACTCGCATGAAGTAACACCGATAGTTGATAATGTCGGGAATGGGCTTAAAGATGACATTTGGAGAAGATGACTGAGGGTGGTCGGAGACGGGCTTAAAGATGCAATCTAAAGTAGATGTTGACTTCATAAGAGGTCTCTTTATGGGATTTCCTGTTCCTGTTGTATGAGGAGGAGTCCACTGGGGGAATGTTGATTTTTGTTGTTCTCCTGTTTGATTAAAACTCAGTGAGGAATAGAATCTAGGAACTTTAGTTGTTCAAGGCTCTACTGAAGAGTTATCTCTGTACTGGAGAGATGAGAGTTTGATGCTTTCTGGTTGAAATCCAGGCTTCACAGCGACTTGCTAGTGATAACGAAATTAACCGTTATCTGAAAATGTAATAAAAAGAGCCTGTGTAGGGCTGTTTTAGGATGAGTCCATGTTAGTCTGCATCAAGATATATATGAGAAGGAGCCTGTGTGTGGCTGCTTCAGGATGATTCCGTGTTAGACTGCATCTGGATGATGAGAAGGACTCTGTGTAAGATTGCTTTAGGATGAGTCTGTGTTAGACTGCATCTGGATGAGGAGAAGGAATTCGTGTAAGATTGCTTTAGGGTGAGTTCGTGCTAGACTGCATCTGGATGAGAAAGAACCCGTGTAAGTCTGCTTCGTCTGGTCATGTAGATAGTTTTCCTGTATGGTTTCAGGTATTAATCTATAATCAGTCGTTCATAGATAGTTGTCCTGGCTTGTTACAGGTATTAATCTAGAACTTGTTTTTGTCGGTCGTTGAGATAATTATCCTGGCTAGCTTCAGGTATTAATCTCTGACCTTAGAAAGAAAGATAGTTTTCCCGTCTGGTTTCAGGTATTAATCTTTAATCTTCTCTTGTAGATAGCTTTCCTGTCTGGTTTCAGGTATTAATATATGATCAGTTGTTCACAGATAGTTGTCCTGTCTTGTTTCAGATAGCGTTCCTAAGAACATATCCACCAATTCTCTGTCATATAGAGGGGGTTGGACCCTTCCCGCCATTTTTGAGCATAGGTCTTGAAACCTTCACCTATACCCATAGACATGCCTTGCAACTATGTTTGTGTTTGAGCTAAGTCAGCATTATAATGGTATTACTTGTAAAAAGAGGATGCCAAATCTTCCCAATTGTGGATGTTGGTCCCTTCCAACTGATAGAACCAATCCAACTGCGTTCCTGACAAGCTTTCTTAGAAGAAATGCACCCATAGATTCCTATCCGCAGTATAGGGTTGAATTTTCTTGACGTATGATCTCAAATGCAACTTTGGACAAGAGACACCATCATATTTAGCGAAAATGGGGACCTTGAATTTCTGCGGTATGACAACCCCTTAGACAAGTCCTAGCTCCTCAAAATACAACCCGAGTACCTTCTGGATCTCCATAGCATTGAGGCGATCTTCCAACTGTTTGTATTTGTCGTCAACTAGAGGATACTGCTCTTCAGAGTAGTCAACCTCTTCTTCCTCTTCAGATTCTGGAGGGTCAGTCACTTCCTAGTTTTTCCCTTCTTGATTATCCCTTTCACCCGATGATGTTGCGAAGTCTAGAGTCCGTCTGGCTGGTCCTTGGAACCTTCTTCCCAGATTCAAAGCACCGGTTGATTTCTTCGCTTTCTTCTTCTTTTCTTTGATCAGCAGAGTTTTCAACTCATCTTGTCCTTTTGCCAGAGTCAAGAACATTTGTTGAAACTGGGCGTTCTGCACCTGGAAATCTTTTACTGTCTATTCAATATCCATCTCACTGAAATAAATAGTAGAAAGATAAGGATACCTGTTGTAAGAAACCTGTTTGTGTTATGATGAATGAAGATGCATATTCAAATGATTTCAAGGAAATTTAAAATTTAAAATTTGCTTTAGACAAAAAAGGAACACACGTTATATTAATAAATCCAAGTTTAAGTACATCATGCCTCTTTGGGCTTACAATGAAAGAAATAAAATACAAAACTCTTAAGACAAAAAATTTGAACACATCCTCTTTGGTGCGATGTAGGCGTTCAGACTCCGCTCTTCATAAAGCTGCTTGGTGAGTTCCAGAACTTTCTTCTCGCTGGCGTAGAATTGGGATTCGAAAGTGTCTTGCTCTTCCTTAAGCTGTATCCAATCCCTTTGTAAGTCTTTGAGAGAGGTGGGCAAGTTAGGATGCAAAACAATGTATGGGACATCCTTCAACAACAGGCTTTATGATAACTGGGATAATGGAGGGGTAAGGCGTTGCGATACTCTGAGGGCGAGCCCATACCCACCTAAGGTAAGGCTCAAGGGGAATGGGATTAGTGTGCCTCAATGTCCTACTGTCCACCTTGCTTACCATCCTCCAGGATCGTATGAACCCCCGACGGTGGTCTTGATTGTCACTTTCATAGTCGAACACTACACCTTGGATGAGCG
Organism: Vicia faba; assembly: GCA_948472305.1. Lineage (NCBI taxonomy): Eukaryota > Viridiplantae > Streptophyta > Magnoliopsida > Fabales > Fabaceae > Vicia > Vicia faba. Next base: position 224,313,569 of record OX451738.1, read on the forward strand.
CGTCATCTGGGCCATCTCTTCATGCATACCCAAACTATCACAAAGCTAAGAAAGGGTTATAAGTGATGCCTCCCCTAAATCCAGGGAGAGGAACATTAGGGAATTCCCCACAATAATCTATGATAATAATGTCCTCCAAAGATCGAGAACACCAGTAGATATCTGAATTCCCGAGTGACATCAGCCTGTTGGACCACCTCAAACCTTGCTCATTCTTCACAACGAACCGGGGAAGATGTGAAACAAACCATTTAGCCAACAAAGGAGTACACACATGAGGGTTCCTCTTCTCCTCATGATGCGAGTGTGGAGAGAATGCAAGATATCTCCCAACAAAGTAGGCACCAGATTGTGAGATAAAAAGATTTTGACAGCATTCACATCTATAAGTTGGTCAGGATTTGGAAATAGTACCAACCCATAGATGAGAAGAGTCAAAATTTCTTCGAAAGCTTGTAAATCCATGTTGTTTCAACAGTCTTGAGCTTTTTCCAGTAAGAACTTGGCTAAGAACCCTTTGACACCACTTCTTGTTTCCCAATTAGCCGTGACATCGGATTTTCGCAAGTGTAAAGCTCGGGCAACCTCTTCAGAGCTTGGGTCTCTTTCGGTACCATTGAAAGGTAGTTGATCGAGGACAGGAATTCCCAAGAGCTGAGAGAACTCTTCCATAGTTGGTACAAGCTGGTAATCGGGGAAGGTAAAGCAATAGTGCAACGGGTCGAAGAACTGGAAAAGCACCTTCATCATATCTTCATCAAAGCTCGAGGTAACCAAGTTGAGAAGTCGTCCATGTATTTTGGTGAATGGAGAATTCTCAGGGACCCTCGATGCTAAATCCATGAGCTGAAAAGGTACTCGTACAAGGTTGACTTGGATTGTGTTCCTGCGAGTGGGAGTCATATCCTACAAAACAGAACAAAGATGAATCTCAAAATCCTTGAAATGTTTAGTCTAAAATGATATAGTATGATGTCATGATGTTATGTACAAGCATATGCACAAGTTAAATCAAACAAATCCTTAGGTTTAGGCTTGCATGAGGTTTTATAGGTAAGTACCCTCTTGAAGTTTAGTTGGCTCAACCTATCCTAGTAATAGTAACAGGGTTCTAAGGGATCTCAATATCACTGGTTTGTCTTCTCGGGCATTGTTTTAGTGCAAGCCTCTTTCACAGCGACCGAAATATCCAAAAAACCAAACCTCAATGAGTGTAGTATCGAGTATCTACCAACTTCGGACTGCACTAAAGCCGATCATCTCACTACGTCCTAATGGCCAAGTTGGTCAAGTAAAGGCTCTAAAAGTCAGTTAGTGCTTCATGACATCACTTAGCGGCCCTGTTTTCTCCTTGACTACTCAAGGGCTACCGGTACCCATAAATATGTCAGACTAACGTAGCTATTGCTTAGACCATGTCGGTATACCCCGCACAGTTTCAACAACGTATTGCTACTTAGCTATAAGGTATCCCAAGTCCAGGTAGAGGATTTAAGCACAAACAAAGAACCAAAATGTAAAGCATACAAGTCAAACAAAGAAAGCAAGTAAAGGTGATCTAGCCCTAAGGTAACCCCACTTTTTATTTAATAATCCCAAGCAGAGTTTCCAGTTCTGTGATACGGTGGGAGAAATGACTTGGTGTTTTGCGTTTTATTGCAATTGTGCGAATAGCAAGAGTCGCCACCGACTTTTCTATTATCCAAAAGGAAAGGCTGAAAAGAACAGGAAAGACCTTTAGAGATGTTTTCTTGAGTTCGGGGGTAGATTATGAAAAGGGAAGGTATTAGCACCCTTTTCATCCGTAGTTATCTACGGGCTCTTAGTTGCTTGCTAGATCACTTGTTTTTGTTTGAAGGTGCTTGTGGTGTGGGTTTTGAAAGTACTTTGAAAATGTCTTTGTAATGGTTCTCGTTTCTAATATAACGCGTACAAAGTGTTGTTTCGAAAATAGTTCAAAGATGTGTTCGTGGAATGTGTTTTTGAAGGTGAATTTGAAAATGTGTCTTCTTTGTAATGGCTCTCGTTTCTATAAGAACGCGTACAAAGTGTTTGTCTTTTGAAAATGTTTCAAGATGAAGGTGTTGGTGTAAAATGTTTTGTTGTGAGCAAACAAGCAATTAGGACTGAATCTACCTACTCAAAGGGTCTTTAATGTTCTTTTCCTCCTCCTTTAGATGTGGCTATCTTATCATTGGTTTGGTAAGAAACCCCATTGATGGATGTGAAGGGACAGGTGCGGGTCAATCGTACAGTCATAGAAGGCAACTTATGAGACGCCTTATCAATTTTTCGTAAGGGACTAGATCGTTTTACTGAAGGCAACATCGAGGGACATCGAGGGACTACGATCTTTTTTATCGAAGGGTCTTTGCTAAAGCGTCCCATATTCGAGGGACATGACTGTGTTTCCGAGGCAACGAGCGAGGTTACCCTAGAGGTGTGCGTGTGAAAAAGTGTGTTTGATTCAAGTTATTTTGTCTTTGAAATTAGGTTATCTAGCGTTTGATTTTAAATCTTGCCATGCACGCCTAATTACTATACAATATAAGGAAAACAGTAAATATCGGAAATTAAATTTCTACGCTATTACAGAGCTTTCGGGAATGGGGGTACAAATTTACAAATGGGGATGGATTAATACAATTAAATGTCCAAATAGGCAAACAACACAACCAAATCCAATCGAGCAATTAATCGAAATTACAACAAGTTTATGAAGTAAAATTAATTAACAAAATAAAGATAAGGAAATAAGATTCTTGTTTTTTTTTTCAAAAGTTTGAAAAGAAAAATAGAAAAAATCTATTTCTATTAATTAGCTAAAAAAATTAAATTAAAAGCATGTATTTTGTCTTTTAGGGTTTTTGTTATTTAGAAATTAAATGAACAAACTAAAGCTTAAGCACAAAATAAATAGTAAAATTATTTACAAAGTTTTTTTAATTAAATTAGAACTAAGCTAAATCGTGAAAATTAATTAACAAAAATTTAGATTTATTAAATTAATAGAAATAAGTAAAATAAAATTAAATATTTAAAACAAAACACAATGGAGGGGTGGTGTCTTTTTTGGACATGGGCTTTAAGGGCTTAAGCCCAAGAGGTTTTGTTTTAACAAAAAAAGAAAATGAAATAAACAATCAGAAAAATGAAAAAAATATCCCAAGGGGGTCTTGAACCCAGGACCTTACGCACATCATACACACACCCTAACCGTTACACCAAATGCTCATTCATTAATCTAATTACGTTTGCAAAATGATAATGCAAAACTTAAAAAATGGGCTGGGCCAAGTAAACCAGGCCCAAACCCGTTTTAGGAAGGACATGGAAAAGGGTTTGGAGCCCTAATCAGAACGCTAATGTCGTTGTTGTTGTTAATTAGGAAAGGAAAACAGGAACATTGTAAACCCTATCTCTCCTCTCACGCTTCAATCTTCTTCCTGTTCATCTTCTCTCTGTCCCTCTCGATACCTCTCTATTCTAATATCGAATCAATCTCCCTCTCTATTATCTCTCTTGTCTCTAGCTACCCTCATCCCAAGAGAAAACCCTAAAGCCCCAAATCGAAAGCTACAACGATTACAAAAGGGTAAGGGAAGGTAAGAGCAAACCATGAGTTACCTCTTTTTTCAGCTTCTAAGGTATGGTCCAAATCTCAACTTTGCCTCTTCCTCTGATTTGCGTATGATCTTTTATGCATTTTTTGGATTTTTATGAGATGATTCGGGTTTTGCTTATGAGACAGAGGGAGTATGTATGCGAATGGATTTGTGAATCAAGAAATATTGGTTGGATTGTCTATTTTCTGGTTTTTCTGCTTTTTTTGGGATTTTTTATATGTTTGAAAGGAGGTTATGGTTTTGATGGAATCAGGTTGCTGGTTTGAGTCTTTTGGTTCATGCTAATGCTTCCATCTAGAACAGGTGGAATTTGTTTGTGTTATGTTGAACAGGAATTGGAATTTTTTTGGTTTTTCTGGTTTGCTAATGTCTTTGCTGGTTTTTTGGGTATGCTGGCTTGGTTTTTCTCTTGGTTTGAAATCTCTTGTATTTGTTGGTTCGGCTCTTGGTTTATTTTGTATATTATTTTTTGCCTCCTTTCAGTTTGCTAGCTATTATGCTGTTGGGTTTTTTCGTTGGTTCTGTTATCCTTTGTTTGGTTTTTTGACTTGGCCTTTTATGCTATAAAACGTCCCTCCTCATTTTTTGCTCATGCTAGCTGTGCATATTATATTCAAAATCAGGGTGAAAAGTGGGGGAAAAAGTTGGTGAAGTTTTGAACATATGTGGTATGCTGACCTTGGGCTTTAGGGTACAAGTTAAGTTATGTCTATTTTGGTGCAAATTTTGACAGAGTTTTGGGCAACATCTTGTCTTTCATAGTGCAGGTTTAGGGTAGCCATAACACATGTTATGCAGGGCTTCCTTTTGGCAATTTTGCAGGATTTTGGACTATTGTTTGCTAGGTGATATCTCTTTCATCTTTCCTCTTTCATCTTTCAAGGATGCAAATAATTTCTGGAGGGTTTGTATATTTAGGAAAGTTGGTGTGTTGGGAAAGCTAGCTATGCTTTTCCTTTGCTTGCTTTCCCTGCTGTCTGACCTTGCTGCATTGCAGCTTATTTTGTTTGTTTTCATATTTGTTGTAGGTTTTGTTGGCTTGTGCACTTTTGCATGCTTGCTGCATTGCAGCCTGTTCTTGTTGTTATGTTTACAGTAGCTGCTGCATGCTTCTTGCAGCCTGCCTTTGCTTTGTTTGCCCTGCTGCATGTTTGACCTTGCTGTGATATTTTGTTGCTTGTTTTGACAGCCTTGGGCTTGCATATTTTCTTGCTGTTTTGATAGCCTTGGGCTTGTATATTTTCTTTCTATTTTGACAGCCTTAGGCTTGATTGTAAATTTTCTTTTCCTTTTTGTGAACCAAGGCCCAACCTTGTGATTTACAAAAATGGGAGAAGAGGGATTATGATAAAATAAACCATCTTTAAATATGATTCCTACATACGAACCCTAGTGATGAATCTTTTTCCTTTCTTTACACATCACTTTTGCTTGAATTGCTAACTTTCTTTTCTTTGTTTCATGAACATGAGACGTGGATGGAAAGCGAGGATTGGATGGATTGCTTGAAGATGAAGCAAAGAATACTTGAAGGAATAGAACAAAATTTCTTTCTTTGTAAACAAAAATTTGTAATTCTTTGTAAACAAGACAAAAATTTGTAATTCATTTCATTTGTAATGTAATAAACACAAAGCCTTGAATAAATTTGTAAATGATGAAATTTATTGTATAAAACGTTGAGTTTTAATTTAAACTTTGCAATTCTCAATTGAATGCTTTGAATAAAACACTTTGGTTTGGTAACTTTAACTTCAAGCAATCACAAAATGATTAAATAAAACATGCGCCTTGTACTCCAATACAATTCCTAAACAAAATAAAGGTTTAAGAATTCAATTCCAACTTGGTTAACTCAAACCCAAAACCATGGTCATCTAAATGACAGTCTTAATCTTCATCTCTTGTCCAAATTAAATTTGCATTCAAAATGAACTCGCACGCCATGCTCGATTAAAATGGGACTTCATTGCCAAACAAACATGCTTTAAGAACATTCGTCAATCTTGTAGAATTAACAAACTTCAACAAATTATGGTTAAGAACATTCGAAATCAAAAAAATGACTTGCGACGATTCAATAACTTTGAAAGTCTTTCAAACACAATTTTCTTTTTATCTTTGAAGATAAACTTGTGAGCGACATCACTTATGACCATATGCAGAAATAATCGTTTCAAGATCTTGTAATTTGAGGAAATCACAATTCTTAGGAATCAGACGATATTTATTTAAGATTTAGTCAAAGTCCCTGATGCGACTTCTAACATATTTGAATTCTGGTGATCTTATACACGTAATCAACTCTTGATTTGTGAAGTGAAATTGGAGATGACATCAAGGAGAATCATACTCAAGAAAAATCGCTCAAAAATATCGAATAATGAAGAAGTTACAATCGTTTGAACTTGTTCTTGCAAAAGGTCGATTTTTGGGTCAATGTAGTCGTTTTCAGTTATCTGAGCCATCGATTGAGCAAAATTGCAATGCAAAGTTTGAAAACTGGCATAAACATCCTTGAGGAGATAAGAAGACCTTTGAAGATCATTTGAAACCTTGAAAACTCAATTTTCTCTAAGAAATACCAAACCCTAGCTGTTGATTTGCTGCCTAGGGAGAATCTGTCTGACCAACTTCTGAGCCAAATTGAGTATTCGAGAAACCCTAGAATATGAAAAAACAGGAGGGAAAATTTTGGGGTGCGAAAGTCGTGTAGATGGTTTCCCCATCTGATTTAAGACATTAATCTTTGACCTATTGTATAAGTTGATAGTATTTGTCTGTCTGCGAATTCAATCTGAAAAGGTAAAGTCAGTTTCATGCGATGTCATGATGCATGAATTGCATGATGCTCTCAAAATAAATGAGATTGTGATATATGCATTTGTGCTGCATTTGCTATGATGTTTGTAGAAATGATGTATGAATTCAATATATGAACATATCAGTTGTTCTACTGCAGTGTTGTTGAACTAGAGAAAATAAATCCCTAATTGCTGTTGGGGATGAAGAAATGTAAGTCTTCAAATTTGTTGAAGTTGAAATGCTGAGAGACGGATTTCTGTTTTTAGAGAAATAAACTCTGTTGGGGAAGGGAAACTCCGTGCACTGTTTGGGGATTTTGTGAAATCCTACTTGGGAATCTTGAGAAGCTTGGTGACTTCACTAGGGAATTTTTGGAGCAGTAACTGGAGATTTTTGCTCTGCCGGGGATGTGAGAACACCTGGAACCATTAGGCTGTATACTGAGAATATGGAAGTGACCTTGTAGTAGGATGCCTCTGCCTCTGCACCTGCTGGATAAGGTATCTGCTGGAGAAAATGTCCGCGGGGATTTTTTGGATGGCCCTCAAATATTGTCCTTTTTCTTAAAGCTATTAGTAACTGTCTTTCTATTTTTATGCGTATATTTGTAAGTAGTAATCATATTGAAATGCATATGTTCAAAAATAATCACTGGACGTTTTTGCAAACAAAACAGAAAAATGAAAACAAATAGCTTTGCACTTTCAAAGGAATAACTTTGTATTAACTTGGATACGCGTTTTTGTACAAGGAGACAAACATCCTAGTAAGAGAATGTCGTAGTAAGAATGAAACTAATACAAAATAGTGTACAAAGAAAAACAACTATGTGAAATAATCCCATTGATTTCCTATTCTGCTATTGCCTTTATGTATTTGAGCATCTCATCTCTTTGCTGCTTGTCCGAAGCTGACTGGATTGATTAGTACCAGTTGAGCTTGATAGTTGTCACCGAAGATTGGTTGTAAGGTGATCCAACGGGACATTGTTATACGCTTGAAATCCCTAACTTTTGCCTGGACCACCCTTTCGGGTTTTCAGTCCACCGGGATACCCTTTTTTACCCAAGCCGCCTTTTCAGGTTTTTGACTTGCCGGGTGTACAATTTTTTTCATGAATATCCCTGATTTTTGCCCGAACCCTTTTGGTTCGCCGGGATGCCCTTATTTTTTCCTAGGCCAGTCAACCTAGCGGGTCTTTGTTCATGTGTAGTATCTTTTAACTATGTCCGTGTTTACAGGGTGCGGAAGGTCGTCACCGTCCATAGTAAATCATGGCTCCGCCAGAAAATATGTTCTTCATCAAAAATGGTCCTTCGTATGTGGGACTCCATATTCCTCTGGGATCACCTTGTGGCAGTATAATGCGCTTGATTACTAGGTTGCCAGCCTGATATACCTGACGTCTGACCTTCTTGTTAAAAGCTTTGATCATACGTTTTTGGTACATCTGACCATGACAGACATCCGTGAGCCTCTTCTCGTTAATCAGGTTTAATTGGCAAGTCGAGTCTAAATCCATTCATCTTCGCTCAAACCTGCATCCTTCATGATTCTCAAGGAAGGGATCTGGACTTCTATGGGTAATACAACTTCCATCCCGTATACGAAAGAGATAGGAGTTTCCCCTGTTGATGTGCGCATTGTGGTACGGTAACCATAAAGAGCAAATGGTAACATCTCGTGCCAATCTTTATATGTCACCGTCATCTTCTGGATGATCTTCTTGATGTTTTTATTAGCAGCTTCTACAACACCATTCATCTTCGGCCAGTAAGGAGAAGAGTTATGATGCTGGATCTTGAATTGCATGCAGAGCTCGGTGATCATAGTATTATTGAGATTGGTACCATTATTCGAATTGATTCTTTCTGGAATATCATACCGACAAATAAGGTTATGTCTGATGAATCGAGCCATAACGTTCTTGGTGACGGAAGCGAATGAAGCTGCCTCAACCCACTTCGTGAAGTAATCAATGGCAACCAGGATGAATCGGTGCTTATTAGAGGTCGTAGGTCTAATATCTCCAATCATGTCGATCCCCCATATTGCGAATAGCCAGGGAGCAGTCAAGACGTTCAGAGGAACCAGAGGCACATGTACTTTATCAGCATAGATCTGGAATTTGTGTCAGGTTCGTGAATGTTGATAACAGTCTGCTTCCATAGTGGACCAATAGTATCATGCCCGTAAGATATTTTTAGCCATCGTGTACCCACTAGAATGGGTGCCAAAGGTACCTTCATGCACATCTGCTATAGTCTTTTCTTCCTCACTCTTGTCTACACACTGAAGCAAAGTAGAATCATGGTTGCGCTTGTAGAGGATTCCGTTACTGAGGAAGAACTTGGAAGAGAACCTTCTTAGAAACTTCTTATCATTTACTGAAGCTCCTTTAGGGTACTCTCGGGCTTCGAGATATCTTTTGACTTCGTGGAACCAAGGTTTTTCCACTACTTCCTCAGTGTCAATCTCATGACAGTATGCTGGTTCATCCATTCTCTCAATAGTGATCTGAGGAGCCTCATTATCCCATCTAACCTTGAACATGGATGACATAGTAGCTAGCGCGTCCTCTAGTTGATTTTCCTCTCGTGGAAAATGCTCAAAGGTAATTTCTTCAAAGTAATGAATCAATGTCAACACATGCGCTTTGTAAGGGATAAGATTAGGATGCTTCGTGTCCCATTCTCCTTTGATTTGACTAATTACCAAGGCTGAGTCTCCAAATACACTTAAGAATTTGATCCTCAAGCCGATAGCAGCTTTGAGACCCATGATGCATGCTTCATATTCAGCCATATTGTTGGTAAAATTGAAACATAGCCTGGCAATGAAAGGAGTATGACAGCCTTCAGGGGATATGATCATAGCACCGATGCCATTGCCAAGAGCGTTGGAAGATCCATCAAAAACCATAGTCCATCGGGATCCTTTTCAAGTCCGTCATACGGTCCAGGTTCTTCACAATCAGTCACTAACATGATGTTCTCATATGGGAACTCAAAATTCATGGATTGGTAGTGATCCACAGCCTATTGAGCTAAATGATCAGCTAGTACACTTCCCTTAATTGCTTTCTGGGTTGTATACTGAATTTCGTATTCGGTCAGGATCATTTGACATCGTGCTATTCTTCCGGAGAGAGCGGGCTTCTCAAAGATGTATTTGATAGGATCCATTTTGGATATCAACAAGGTAGTGTGAGTCAGCCTATACTGTCTTAGTCGGTGAGCAGCCCATGCCAAAGCGCGACAAGTTTTCTCGAGCAGTGAGTATCTTATTTCACAGTCGCTAAACTTTTTGCTAAGGTAGTATATTGCATTCTCTTTTCGACTAGACTCGTCATGCTGTCCCAGCACACACCCCATTGAGTTCTCTAATACCGTTAAGTACATGATCAAAGGTCTTCCTTCAACTGGCGGAATCAAAATTGGAGGCTCTTGAAGATATTCCTTGATTTTGTCAAAGGCGTTCTGGCAAACGTCATTCCACTTTACTGCTTGATCTTTCTTCAGTAATTTGAAGATTGACTCACAAGTAGCGGTCAAATGGGAAATGAATCTGGCAATGTAATTCGGACGTCCCAAGAATCTTCTAACTTCCTTCTCAGTGCGAGGAGTTAGAATTTCTTGTATAGCATTAACCTTTACAGGGTCCACTTCAATGCCTTTTCCGCTGACAACGAAACCTAAGAGCTTACTGGATCTTACTCCAAAGGTGCACTTATTTGGGTTCAACCTCAGTTTGTACTTCTTCAGTCTTTCAAATAGCTTCTGCAGGTGATCAAGGTGTTCCTCTTTAGTCTGAGATCTGGCTATCATATCATCAACATAGACCTCTATCTGTTGATGGATCAAATCATGAAACAAAGCTACCATGGCACGTTGATAGGTTGCCCCGACATTCTTTAATCCAAATGGCATAACTTTGTAACAGAAAGTGCCCCACTGTGTGACGAAGGTTGTTTTCTCCATGTCCTCAGGCACCATTTTGATCTGATTATACCCAGAGAAACCATCCATGAAGGAGAATACCTTATGCTATGTGGTGTTGTCAACCAGAACATCGATATGGGGAAGCGGAAAGTCATCCTTGGAGCTTGCCCTATTCAGGTCTCTAATCCACACACATACGTACCTTACCGTCCTTCTTAGGTATCGGAACAACGTTAGCAACCCATTGTGGATAAGAGGTGATAGCTAAGAAACCAACATTGAACTGTTTCATGCCTTCAACCTTGATCTTTTCTGACATCTTTGGCCGCATACGACAAACCTTTTGTTTCACGGGAGGGCAGTCTTCTTTTGTCGAAAGGTGATGAACCACAATATCAGTGTCAAGTCCTGGCATGTCTTTGTATGACCAGGAAAATACCTCAACATAGTCGTGTAACATATGTATTAAACTCTCCTTGACACTATGCTCCAGATCAGCGCCTATCTTGACTTCTCTCTTGTCCTCTTCAGTAACCACGTTCACTGTCTCAACTAGCACCTCATGAGGATGTATTGCCCTTTCTTCCTGTTGTAACAGTCTGGAAAGTTCTCCTGGTACTTCACAATCTTCCTCACCTTCATCCTCGGCTTGGTAGATCGGATTTTCAAAGTCATAATTGGCAATAGCAGAACCGTTATCAATGGGATCCAGAGTGGATGTGGATATGTAGTTTGGATATGTGGGTGTGTGTAAGAGCATAACTGTTTTGATAAAGTAAAAAGTAGAAAGAGAAAAACAAGGAGCGTAAAATTTATATGCAAAACGTCTAATGATTTATTAATGGAATATGAATATGAAGCAATAACCCTCACAAAATAGACCATTGTTCCTCGGGTAAGACACAAGGCTTTAAAGTTTTAATTGTTCAAATATTACATATCCCAAAAAACAAAAAGACAATTACTCTTGAATAAAAGTAATAGGCACAAAATCTTTGGCCTCCCAATTAAGGAGTCCACCATTGATGGTTGGGGAGATCCACTTGTCCAAGTCACAGTCGCTATCACTGTCTTCCAGAGCATTGACTCCATGATTGCTGATCCATAATGGTGGTCCCCCGACGCGAGCACGACGAATGGCTCTCTGGGCTCCTGAAGTAAAACCCAAACTAAATTTGTCAGATTTGTAGGGAATGTCTGGAAGTTGGCCCCAAATGGTATACCCACCTTCTTCAACTACTGCTTTGGCTTACCTTAGAGAAGCCATCTTTAGAGGAGGTCTGGTAGTCTTTGGAACACTGGAAGCAGTCTTGGTTGCAGCAACTGTCTGTGGAACCTCCTCAAAGTTATGACAGGGGGTCTCGATGAACTCGTCGTCCATTTCAACATACCTGAAATAGTTCAGGTGGCTCACCATGTATTCCTTCTCCCCATGGATTGTGATAATCTTTCCATTTACTAGGTACTTCAGCATCTGATGTAGGGTAGAAGTAACAGCACCAGCCCCATGAATTCAGGGTCGAACCAATAAATAGGAATAAGACGAGTGGATGTCTATCACGTAGAAAGCAGAGTCAAAAGTCTGAGTACCAACTTTGATAGGGATGTCCACCTCCCCGTGCACCATTATTTTGGAACCATCAAAGGCCATCACCACAATGTTATTGGGCTTTAGTGTGAGTCATTCGCAATCTAACCTGTTCAGGGTATTCTTGGGTAAGACATTCAACGATGAAGCTGTATCCACCAGAATATGAGCTAGGGTAGTGCCCCTGCACTCAATGGAGACATGCATGGCATCATTATGATTTCTTCCCTTGGATGTCAAATCAGCGTCGGAAAAACCCAGTTTATTATCAGTAGTCAGGTTGGCGATGCAATTCTCGAATTGATCAGCGGAGGTCTCTTGGGGTACATGGGCAGACTTCAGGAATTTTACTAAAGCCTTAGCATGGGCTTCAAAGCACAAAAGTAAGGCCAACATTGATATTTTTGAAGGGGTCTTCCCCAATTTCTCTATGAAATTATAATCACTCTTCTTTATTATCTTCAGTATCTCTTCCATTTCTTTTTTAGAAGCCTTAGAAATAGCTTCATTGTGTTCCTTCGTCTCGACCGACTCAGTAGTAGGGATAACAGCATGGATAACAGTAGGAGTAGCAATGGGAGTACTAGCAGGAGTAGCAGCAGGAATAATCACAAGAGTAGCAATGGGAGAACTAGAAGAAGTAGCAGCAGAAATAGTCACCGGAGTAGCAACAGTCTTTGGAGAGATCTCGGGAGAGAAAACTCTTCTGCTTCTCGTAATTATACTGGACCCAACGATATTGTCGACATCAGGATCAGTATCTTCAGCAACTTTGTCTTTAACAACCAATAAGTCTTGCTTGACTCCATGGTAATAGACGTCAGCCCCATAATTCCAGGGAACAACTTTATCAGAGGAATATGGTATTGGCCCAAGAAGGGTGATGATCAAGGGAGCAAACTTGGGAACAGATGTAATCCTGACGGGTCTTTTGGTGGAGACTCTGGGAGGATTTTCAGAAATGGTAATTATCGAGACATATTCATAAAAACTTCTTGTAAGGGGAACTTTCTCAAACAGAATTTCGTTGTTAGCCATCAGATGATGGACGCCCATCTTTAACAACAAATAACCATCTGGTAGAGACATACATGAGTGGCAACCTTCACCAGAGCCCATAAATAAACCAGCTCGTAACAGATTCTTTTTAACAGTCAGAAGAGGAGTAGCTAACTCATCTACAGAAGAAACAAACCGATCGTCATCAAAAACATTGACACCTTGGCCATGTTTGGGCATTAGGGCAGTTATTACATTAGGTGTCTCTGGAAGGTTAAACTCAATCTCCTTCGCCTTAATGAGATCCTGTACCTTATTATTTAAAGCCCAACAGTCATTTGTATCATGCCCCAGAGTTTCAGAATAGTAGGCAGATCGAGCATTTGGGTTGTAGCGGGGAGACGCAGTATTGGGATTCTTTGGAGCTTCTTTTAGGGTCACCAGATTGGATTTCAGCAGATGTGGAAAAACTTGGGATAAGGTCATGTTGATCGGGGTGAACTATCTTTTGGGCGCATCCGGCCTGCGCTAATTGTTTCGTTGTTGGTTTGATGCAGGACTGGAGATCATAACAGCCCCTACTGTCGGACGATGTTCAGTTTTGTTGTGATTTCTTTGGTCATAAGCAACACTGACCTTCTTCTTTCCAGTGAAAGGTTTCTTTGATGTGCTGGAGGATGCATATCTCTGGATTTTACAACTTTTGATGCCCGCTTCTACCTGTTCACCAGTCAGTATCAGTTCAGTGAACCCAACAGAAGAACTTCCTATCAGATGGTTAAAGAAAGGACCAAACAATATGCCCAAGAACATGTCCACCAGTTTCTATCAAACAACAAAGCTTGGACTCTACCCGCAAGGTCTCCATTTTTGGGCATAATCTTTAAAACCTTCGCTGGAACCTATAGACATACTTTGAAATTGTGTACGAGTTGGGGTTAGGTTAGCGTTATATTGGTACTGCTTGTAGAAAGCATCAACCAGATCTTCCCAACTACGAATGTTGGTTCTTTCCAATTGATAGAACCATTCCAGCTGAGTCCCTGCCAAAATTTCCTGGAAGAAATGTATCCACATATTCCTATCAGTAGTGTGGGGTTGAATCTTCCTGACATATGACCTTAAGTGCAACTTAGGCCAAGAGACACCTTCGTACTTTGCAAAGGTAGGGACCTTGAATTTCTACGAGATGACCACCCCTGAGATCAGTCCTAGCTCTTCAAAATCCAGCCCGAGTACCCTATGGATCTACATAGCATTGAGACGATCCTCTAACTGCTTGTATTTATCATCAGCAGAAGGATACTGCTCCTCAGAATAGTCAGCTTCATCTTCCTCAGACCCTGGATTGTTGTTTTCTTCCGTTGGCTTCTCTTCTTGATTGTCCCCCTCATTTAACTGGGTTGTGAAATCTAGAGCTCGCTTTGCCGGTCCTCTGAACATTCTTCCAAAATTCAAGACACTAGCTGGTTTCTTTTCCTTCTTGGTCTTCTCTTTGACAATCAGAGCTTTCAGATCTTCTTGCCCCTTTTCCAGAGCCAGGAACATTTTGAGCTTGAAGATCCTTTACTGTTTGTTCAAGAGCCATTTCTTTTGCTGAAATAAAAAACAAAAATATAAGAAACCTGTCTCGAAATACCTGCTTAATGTAATGAAATGCATGATAATGTTTATGCAATATTTTCAAGGACTTTTAAGATCTTAAATTTGCTTAGTCAAAGAGAAGAACAAACATTAATTGCATTCATAAGTTTAAATGATTACAATGATGCCTCTCGGGATTACAATGGAAGAAACAAAGATAAACAAAACTCCTAAATCAAACAGGACTCAAGCTTCCCATAAGCGCATCCTCTTTGGTGCAATGTAGGCGTTCAAACTCTGTTCTTCATGCAGTTGTCTTGTAAGATCCAAAACCTTCTTCTCGCTTGCATAGAACTGAGATTCAAAGGTGTCTCTTTCTTCTTTGAGTTGAACCTAAGATCTTTGCAATTCCTCAAGAGTAGTTGGCATGTCGGGATGGAGAGTAGTATGAGGTGCATCTGTCTCGGCAATAAGTTCCATGATGATAGGTAGGATGGAAAGGTAAGGCATCATGAGATTTTGAGCGTATGCTCGCACCCAATTAAGATAAGGCTCCAAAGGGATGGAGTTCTTATGCCCCAATGTCTTTCTATCCACTTTGTTCACTATTCCCCAATCTCGGATAAACCTCTGACGGTACCCTTGAACATCATCCTCGTAGTTGAACACAATGCCTTGAACCAATACATCATGAGGACCATCCCTCATAGCATACCCAAACTGCCACAATAACAAACAAGGGTTATAAGTGATTCATCCCTCAATGCGTAGGAGAGGGACATTAGGTAATTCCCCATAGCGATCAATGATGGTAACGTCTGTTAGAACATAGTTTGATTCTACAACCCTTGATTAGAGTTTTGATGATAACAAAATACAAAGAATAAATTATTTCAAACATATATACAAAGAACAATTATGCTCCTTAGAAATTATGTTTTGTATATGCAGAAGTTCTGATGGAATCAGCATCAGAAGATCAACAATATGTGCTACACGCTGAAGCTACCAGGTCACACGCTGAAGGTTGATGACCAGAATCTGCGCCTAAAAAAATTACTCTGACTCTGATTAAAGACAACTTTACCAAGTCATCAGCACTCTGAAGCATTATCAGCAGGTACAACAAAGAAGACTCTGAAGCGTTACTGGTTATTCAAGACAGAATTAAATGCTAACGGCTTTCTTCAGACAAAGATCTTCTACAAAAGGAAAGTGCATTATTATCATTAAAACATGCTTTATGGACAATGTATCCTTGCTTGCCTATATAAACAGGTATGCTTGTGAAAAGAAGCACGTACGTACGCACTCAAAATTTTACAAGCTATCCAAACCACGCATATTCAAAGCTTTAGCAAATTCATTTTATTCTAAGCTTATTTTTGTGTAATTATCACAGTTGTGATATACAGTTTTGTAAGAAAAAAATAACACACACTTGTTCAATCATTTGTAAAAGAAGTTCCTTGAGACTAACCGGATTGTGGTTGTACTCAAGAAGATTTTAACAGTTGTTAAAGTAGCTGTTGTAATCCTTTGAGAATAGTGGATTAAGACCTCGTTGGAGAGAGGCGAAATCACCTTGACGGGTGGACTGGAGTAGTTTGAGATCAAACGAACCAGGATAAAAATATTGTGTTGATAAGCCTTTTTGATTTAAGTTTTTCAATTCACCCCCCCCCCCCCCCCCTTCTTGTATTTTTCTCATCTTCAATTGGCATCAGAGCTCCTGGTTCTGAGCTTTAACACTTAATCTTGTCAGTACAAGATCCAGCGTCAGAAAAACACAATGGCAGGACCAAGTCAAAACATCAGCAATGACAACAATGAAGAAAGGGACAGATTCAGTGGCAAACCTCCAGTATTTGATGGAGAGAACTTTGACTACTGGAAAGACAAAATTGAGAGTTTCTTTCTAGCCCATGACGCTGATCTGTGGGACATGGTGACTGATGGATACATGCACCTAGTGGATGGACGTGGTCAGAAGATTGACAGGAAAATGATGTCTGATCAGCAAAAGTGTGAGTTTAGAAATCATCACAAGTCCAGAACAATTCTTCTCAGCGCCATCTCATATTCAGAATATGAGAAAATATCAAACAGAGAAACTGCCAAGAATATGTTTGATTCTCTGAGAATGACGCATGAAGGCAACATTCAAGTCAAAGAAACAAAAGCCCTTGCACTCATTCAGAAGTATGAGGCATTCAAGATGGAAGATAGTGAATCAATAAAAGCTATGTTTTCAAGATTCCAAATTCTTGTTGCTGGTCTAAAAGTTCTTGACAAAGGATATTCCACTGCTGATCACGTTAAGAAGATCATCAGAAGCTTTCCAAAACAGTGGAGGCCAATGGTTACAGCGCTTAAGCTAGCCAAGGATCTCAACAAAATCTCTCTGGAGGAACTTGTCAACTCCCTCAGAAGTCACGAGATAGAGCTAGAAGCAGATGAACCTCAAAAGCAAGGTAAGCCATTAGCTTTAAAATCTAACAGAAAATCTGACTCCAAAGTTTTGCAGGCTGTGGAAGAAACCTCTGATGGATCCTCATCAGAAGAAGATGAACTGTCTCTTCTCTCCAGAAGGGTGAACCAACTGTGGAAGCAGAGGCAAAGGAAGTTCAGGAATCCCAGAAGATTAGAAAATCAGAATTAATCTTCCTCCAGATACAGAAGGTCAGAATCCTCCTCTGGACACAAAAGATCTGAAGGCTCTTCAGGATACAGAAAGCCAAACAACAAAGACATCATCTGCTATGAGTGTAACGAGCAAGGGAACTACAAAAGTGGTTGCCCAAATATTCATAAGGAGAATCCCAAAAAGAAGTTTGTCAAGGAAAAGAAGAAAAATCTCATGGCTACATGGGATGATTCTGATACATCTGAAGCTGACTCAGAATCAGATGATGAAAGAGAAAACATAGCTCTCATGGAAAATGTCTCTGAAAACAGTGAAGCGTCTGGTTTAGACTCAGAATCAGATACAGAAGAGGTATTCCCTGACTTTACTATTAACTTTACTAAGGCTGAACTAGCTGAAAGCCTTAATGAAATTCTGGGTATCAGCAGATCGGAGTCAAATTCAGAAACCTGAAAAGGAATCTTGCTTATGACTCTGATAAGACTGAGAGTCTCAAATTGGAGAATTCTAAGTTAAAAGATAAAAATTCAAAATTAGAAAACCAATTGCAAAACTCTCAGAAGGAAATAATCCCTGAAACTCCCAGCAATACTGATGAGATCATCAAAGAGTATGATCACAGCTTTCAGAAGTTTCTGGCTAAAAACATAGACAAAAGCAAAATGGCTTCAATGATCTATGGAGTTAGCAGAAATGGCAGAAAAGGGATAGGATATCAAGGTAAGGTTCCTACACTAAAAAATGCCATGGATTTAGTTATAAAACGTACTCCACTTGATTCACACTTTATATATGGACACACACATGACATAAAATATACAAGTAGTGATTACTCTATCAAACCAAAATTCAACCAGAGTTTTGGTAAAGCTAACAAATCAGGACCCAAGAAAATGTGGGTACCTAAGGATAAAATAATACATGTGGCAGATATCTTTAGCAGCAAAGCAAAGACACCAGTCATGGTACCTAGACTCTGGCTGCTCACGACACATGACGGGAAGAAGGCATATGTTCCAAATCCTGGAACTTAAGCCTGGAGGCCACGTAGGCTTTGGAGGCAATCAGAGGGAAAAGATCATTGGCTCTGGAACAGTAGGTAATGGAAATCTTCCCTCTATAAGTAATGTTTTATTAGTTGATGGATTAATGCATAACCTGTTATCCATAAGCCAATTAAGTGATAACGGTTATGATATAATCTTCAATCAAAATTCATGCAAAGCTGTTAGTCAGAAAGATGGGACTATCCTATTTAATGGAAAGAGGAAAAACAATATTTATAAAATCAAACTTTCTGAACTGAAAAGTCAGAATGTAAAATGTCTTCTGTCTGTTAACAACGAGCAATGGATCTGACACAGAAGATTGGGACATGTTAGTATGAGAAGAATATCTCAGATTAACAAACTCAATCTGGTCAGAGGACTTCCTAACTTTAAGTTCAATTCAAATGCTCTGTGTGAAGCATGTCAGAAAGAAAAGTTTGCAAAACTTGCTTTCAAATCCAAAAACGTTGTTTCCACCTCTAAGCCATTAGAACTTCTGCACATTGACTTATTTGGACCAGTAAAAACTGCTTCAGTCAGTGGCAAGAAGTATGGGTTAGTAATGGTAGATGACTATAGCAGATGGACATGGGTAAAGTTCTTAAGGCACAAGGACGAGTCACACTCTGTGTTTGTTACCTTCTGCAACCAAGTTCAGAATGAAAAAGATCTTAGAATCGTCAAAGTCAGAAGTGGTCATGGTGGAGAATTTGAAAATAAAGATTTTGAATTATTCTTTAATGAAAAAGGCATTCTGCATGATTTCTCTTGTCCTAGAACTCCCTAGCAAAATGGAGTTGTAGAACGAAAGAACAGAACCTTGCAAGAAATAGCAAGAACCATGATCAACGAGACTAACGTTGCTAAGATCTTCTGGGCAGAAGCAATAAACACATCGTGTTACATTCAGAATATAATCTCCATAAGACCTATTCTGGAAAAGACTCCATATGAATTGTGGAAGAACAGAAAGCCCAACATTTCTTATTTTCACCCATTTGGATGTACATGCTTTATTTTGAATGCAAAAAATTATTTGAACAAGTTTGACTCTAAAGCACAAAAGTGTATTATGTTAGGATACTCTGAACGCTCAAGAGGGTACAGAGTATACAATACAGAAACACAGATTGTTGAAGAGTCAATTAGTGTTCGGTTTGATGATAAGCTTGACTCTCAAAAGTCAAAGCATAATGAATTCCTTGCAGGTATGGAAGTTAAACCCACAGGTACTGAAGACAACTCAGAGGCTCTCAACAGAGAAACTCCCTCAACATCAGAAAGAGTCACTGCAAGCAACCCAACACCTTCTGTTGATCAAATCTAGAAAAGACCATCCAGAAGCAGCATTGATCACCCAGAAGAAACAATCTTAGGAAGGAAGGAAGATCCAATCAGAATAAGATATACCTTCTGAAACTCTGAAGAATCACTCATGGGACTGGTTTCTCTGATTGAACCAACAACAATTGATGAAGCACTTCTGGGCAATGCTTGGATTCTGGAAATGCAAGAGGAGCTAAATCAATTCACAAGAAATGACGTATGAGATCTGGTTCCCAAACCAAAAGGATTCAACGTCATTGGTACAAAATGGGTGTTCAGAAACAAACTGAACGAACAAGGTGAAGTCATCAGAAAAAAAGCATGGCTGGTAGCACAAGGTTATAGTCAGCAAGAGGGGATAGACTATACAGAAACCTTTGCCCCAATTGCCAGGTTAGAATTTATCAGACTTTTAATTTCATTTGCTGTTAATAAAGGCATCATTTTGTATCAGATGGATGTCAAGAGTGCATTCTTAAATGGCTATATAGAAGAAGAGGTTTATGTGCACCAACCCCTTGGTTTTGAAAGTTCCAAAAATCTAGAATATATTTTAAAACTAAAGAAGTCACTCTATGGTCTGAAACAAGCTCCTAGAGCTTGGTATGAAAGACTAAGTAACTTCCTGTTAGAAAAGGAATTCACCAGAGGGAAAGTGGACACAACCTTGTTCTGCAAGACAGTTAAGAATGACATCTTAGTATGTCAGATTTATGTTGATGACATTATATTTGGATCCACTAAACCATCTATGGGAAGAGAGTTTGCTAAATGTATGCAGGCAGAATTTGAGATGAGCCTAATGGGGGAACTAAAATTCTTTCTGGGCATTCAGATTAATCAAACTCCAGAAGGAACTTACATTCATCAAAGCAAATATGTCAGATAACTTCTGAAGAAATTTGATCTCTCAGAATGTAAGCCCTCAAGGATTCCAATACATCCCACGTGCATTCTGGAAAAAGAAGAGGTAAGTAAAAAGGTAGAACAGAAGGTCTACAGAGGTATGATTGGTTCTCTTCTCTATCTGACGGCTTCAAGGCCTGACATTCTATTCAGTGTTTGCATTTGTGCTAGATTCCAACCAGATCCTAGAGAATCTCACTTAACAGCAGTTAAGCGAATTTTCAAGTATCTGAAAGGTACTGCTAATCTGGGTTTGTTTTATAGAAAATCAAGTGATTACAGCTTAGTAGGATACTGTGATGCTGATTTTGCTGGAGACATAGTAGAACGTAAAAGTACTTCTGGAAGCTGCCAGTTTTTGGGAGGAAATCTGATCTCATGGTCAAGCAAAAGACAATCCACAATAGCTCTATCAACAGCAGAAGCTGAATACATAGCAGCAGCTGGATGTAGCATGCAAATGCTCTAGATGAAAAGTCAACTTGAGGACTTCAATATATTTGAGAGTAACATCCCCATCCTCTGTGACAATACTTTTGCTATTTGTCTCAGTAAAATTCCTATTTTGCATTCTAGGGCTAAGCATATAGAAATAAAACATCATTTTATTAGGGACTATATTCAGAAAGGGATTCTCAATTTAAAATTCATTGACACAGACCATCAATGGGCTGATGTCTTTACAAAACCTCTTTATGAAGATAGGTTTAACTTCATTCTGAAACATCTCAACATGAAGCTTTTCCCAGAATAAACTATTTTATTTACATATCTTAATCCTCAGAATTTTTGTTATTTTCTGTGAACTACTGATAAACCTGCCTTCAGAATTTTAGAAGTCCAGATTGTATCAGAATCTATCCATGAAGATCTGAGCATTTCATTTCAAGGATAGAAGTGTGCTGTTCACGTAAGAAAATAGTTGTCATCCATTCATCAGCTACCTTCTGAGGCTGAACACGCGTTCATTTTTCTGAAAGGTCAAAAACGCTGATTGGATGCATTGAGACACATGTCATGGGTAACCGTTCCAATATCTTTCTGAATCCCCCAAAATCAGCTGTCATCAATGCTTATAATCATTACAATTTATTTCTCTCTCTTGCAGTTTACGTTTTCAAAATCTATTTAAACACATTTCTCATTCTTTACACTCTTTCACTTTCACTTTCTCTACAATCTAACTGTTTTCAGTTTGCATCTTTTTCAAAAGCCTTTCATTTTCTTCTCAAATTTTCTGTGTGAACATGGCTTCCTCAAGCAACCCAACTTCTAGTACTCAGAGAACAGAATCCTCAGAACAATATGAAGAACCATTCAGAACTCTTCTCACGCCCATTAACAACCTAGAAGTACTCTCAGAATTGATTGTGGACTTTAACAGTCTTCAAGAAAATGGGTTTAATCTTTCTGAAGAAGTAAAGGCTCAAGGATGGAACAAGTATTTTGACAGTCTGGTAGGTCCAACGTTCCCAATCCTTGTGAAGGAATTTTGGATTCATGCTTCATCCTCCAACCATCAATTTACTTCGTATGTAATGGGGAAGAAGATAGTGATTACTGAAGACCTCATTGCAAGATTGATAGGTTACAGTGGTGGTGGCGTAAGATGTATAGACATGGCTGAAAGATGTGCTGATGTCGCTTCAATTGCTAGAGAAATTTTTACTCTTGGTCTTCCCTCCAGCAAGATAAGGGATCTGAAGGACCATCACAGAATATGGGCTAAGATTATTCTGGGATGCATCAACCACAGGAAGCCAACCAACTCTCCTGACTACATCAACATTGATCAGCAGTTTCTGATCTACTTCATCTCCCAGAAGACTAAGGTGAATCTGGCTCATTTGTTGTTCAATCATCTGAGGACTAGTGTTAAGGAGACTAGAGAAGATGAGCGCACTAAAAGGGACTGGATACCCCTTGGAAGGCTCATATCAGATATTCTGACAGAGAATAGGCTGATAGATCATCTAACAGAAGCACAGGAAATCAGCTCTTTAGAGGCAACTGTTGGAAAGCCTTTGAATGCGAAGAATTTGAAGAAGATGAAGATTATTGAGAACATCAAGAAGAAACCCAGTGTTACTTCTTTTGCAACAATCTCCAGCAGAAGAATCCCTCTGGATGACTTTCCCATGTTCTCAGAAATTGATTCCAAGCCTGAAATTATAGTCAGATATCTGGATGCATGCAAGGCAGATGGTACAACACCAGATTTAAACATTCAGGATCTGCAGCAGAAAGCTCCAGAAGTTGTGCTGAAGAAGAACAAGAAAAGGAAGGCAGCAGCAGAAGGATCATCCAAGCGGACTCCCAAAGCAGCTAAAAAGAGAGGTAACCCTTCTTCTGTAACTGTTTTAGATTCAGTATCTGTATCAACATCTGCACCAATTCCTACCCATTCAGAAATTCCTACCCCTCAAACATTTGATGACTTTGACATTGAATTTGACCCCTCAGAAACTTTAACTCTTAGAGGAACTCACTCCATACCTATCAATCCAAATATTGAAACAACTCAACCAGAACTTGCAAAAGTTCTATCAGATATTGAAACCTTTGACCATCATATTTCTGCTCCCATACCAGAAAATCCAAACTCTGAAACCATTTCAGAAGCACCTCAACCAGAAATTCCACTCTATCCACAACCATAAATACCACTACCTCCATCTCCTCAACCAGAAATTCATCCACCTTCTCCACAACCTGAACTATCACAACCAGAAGTTCAAACTTTTGAGGCCCAACCTTCTAAATCCTGTGAACCAGAACCAAATAACACTCAATCCAACCAAACTGAAGAACCCACTTCAGATTCTGATACCATTCTCATTCCATGTATCACTGAACCTCTGGACATCCGTATACCCCCCACCATTCTAGACATACCCCAAATTCCTTCTTCACTAGAATCAACTCCACCAAACTCCCCAACTAGTCCAATAATTATTCCAGACTCTCCCACTCCCTCACCAAAGAACAATCCAAGTGACAACGCCAAAACTGTCATTGATTTAACTATTTTTGAACGCCTTGCTGCCATAACCCACAAAACAGCCATTCCAAAACCAAAACCATCTGAACCTACACCAGATGTTGGTACCAGTTTATTGATATTTGAAACATAAATGCAGAAGTGGATAACTTCCCTGAAGCAAGCTAGTCTTGAGAGGATTAATCCTGCTGCATCAGATTATCTTTGGACAAGTTTCAGAAAATGGGTATGTTCTGAAACTCATAAGATGGAAGAACAAGGCTACGGACAAGTTCAACAGAACTTCAGTAATCTGCTAAAAGTAATTGAAGATCAAGTTCTGAGCCAGCTGCTCAAGGAAGAAGTTCTCCCTCTGGACAATGCTCCCTGGTCAGAACATCGTCCAGCAGACAAAGTTTAACCAGAGTCAGAAGATCTCATTCTGACTGATACTCCAGAGCAGATGATTCCTACAGAGGAGCTGGTTCAAAAAGATGACATTGCAGAATGCTTTGAGAAGCATCTGTTAGAACAAAGTTTGAATCTACTACCCTATATTTAAGTTTTGATGATAACAAAGTGAAAAGATTTAGTATTTATAAGTTTCATAAATGAACTATCTGCTGCCTAAAATTATTATGTTCTGACTTGCAGATACTCTGATTGATATAAGCAAGATCACATCTATTCAGCATCAGAACTTGATTTCAGACACCAGCATCAGAAGTTGCTACATCAGAACGTCAAAATCAGATGATCAACTCACGTACATGCTGAAGCCTGATGAACAAGACTGCGCTCAACACTCTGATACAGAAACAATAATTCATCAGCAACGAAGCAGAGTCAGAATGAGCCAAGCCAGAACTTGCATTAAGTAAGCAACGGTAATATGCATTGAAAGCTAATTAATTCCAACGGCCTCATTCCAGACAAGATCTGCTCAATAAGGAAAGCTTGTTATTAGCATTGAATCAAGAATATTGCATCCAACGTTCATCATCTCAGTGCTATATAAACAAGGCTTTGAAGATTGAAATGGTTAATGCTCTCCAAATCTCTACACGCACAAAAGCTGAACCATAATCTTCGTCCTATCAGTTTTGCTAAACCACACACTCTGATATTCCATTACTGTTTAGCAATCTAGTTTCTAAGCTTCAATTTGTGTATACATCACAGTTGTGATAAAGTTTTTGTAGAAAACATCCACACACATAGTTTTATCTCTTTGTAAGAAAGTGTTACCTTGACAAACCGGGTTGTGGTTTGAATCAAGAAGGCTTTAGCAGTTGTTAAAGCAGTCTGTAATATTCAGTTGAATATAGTGGATTAAGACCTCGTTGGAGAGAGGCGAAATCACCTTGACGGGTGGACTGGAGTAGTTTGAGATCAAACGAACCAGGATAAAAATATCTTGTCAATTGCTTTAGATTTCAGTTTTACAATTCAACCCCCCCTTCTTGTGTTTTTCACCACTTCAATTGGCATCAGAGCGCCTGGTTCTGAGCTAAAACACTTAACCGTGTCAGTACAAGATCCAGCGTCAGAAAAACACAATGGCAGGAAACAATTCTCACATCAGCAATGACAACAATGAGGACAAAGACAGATTCAGTGGCAAACCTCCAGTCTTTGATGGAGAAAACTTTGATTACTGGAAAGACAGAATTGAAAGCTTCTTTCTAGCACATGATGCTGATCTGTGGGATATGGTGACAAATGGATACACGCACCCTGTGAATGCAAGTGGTCAGAAGATTGATAGAAAAACAATGTCTGATCAACAAAAGCGTGACTTCAAGAATCACCACAAGGCCAGAACCATCCTCCTCAGTGCCATCTCCTATACTGAGTATGAAAAGATCTCCAACAGAGACACAGCAAAGAATATTTTTGATTCTCTCAGAATGACGCATGAGGGCAACGTTCAGGTCAAAGAAACAAAAGCTCTGGCGCTCATTCAGAAGTATGAGGCGTTCAAAATGGAAGAATCTGAATCCATTGAAACTATGTTCTCTAGATTCCAGATTCTGGTAGCTGGTCTCAAAGTTCTGGACAAAGGATACTCTACTGCTGACCATGTCAAGAAAATCGTCAGAAGTTTACCCAAGCAGTGGAGGCCTATGGTTACTGCTCTGAAGCTAGCTAAAGATCTCAACAAAATCACTCTGGAGGAACTTATCAGCTCCCTCAGAAGTCATGAGATAGAGCTAGAAGCTGATGAGCCTCAGAAGCAAGGTAAGCCTTTAGCATTAAAATCTAACAGAAAATTTGAGTCTAAAGTTTTGCAGGCAGTTGAAGAAACATCTGATGGATCCTCATCAGAAGAAGACGAACTTTCCCTTCTCTCCAGAAGAGTAAATCAACTGTGGAAGCAAAGACAAAGGAAGTTCAGGAATCCCAGAAGATCTGATCAGAACGAGTCTTCTTCCAGATACAGAAGGACAGATTCTTCCTCTGGATACAGAAGATCTGAAGGCTCCTCCAGTAGCAAGAAGCCAAACACCAAAGACATCATCTGCTATGAGTGCAATGAGCAAGGACACTACAAGAGTGACTGCCCAAAGCTTCAGAGGGAAAAGCCTAAAAAGAAGTTTGGAAGAGAGAAGAAGAAAAGTCTCATGGCCACATGGGATGACTCTGACTCGTCTGAAGCTGACTCAGAATCAGATGATGAAAGGGCAAACATAGCTCTCATGGCTAACATTTCAGAAGATAGTGAAGCTTCTGAATCAGACTCAGAATCAGACACAGAAGAGGTATTTCCTAACTTCGCTGTTAACTTTACAAAGGCTGAACTTGCTGAAAGCCTTAATGAGATTCTGGAACGTTATCAGCAAATTAGAGCTAAATTCAGAGACCTGAAAAGGAATCTTGAATCTGACTCTAATAAGTCTGAGAGTCTCAAATTGGAAAATTCTGAGCTGAGAAATAAGATTTCAAAATTAGAAAACACTTTACAAAACTCTCAGAAGGAACCAATTTCTGAAACTCCCAGCAACGCTGATGAGATCATCAAGGAGTATGATCACAGTTTCCAGAAGTTCCTAGCTAAAAGCATAGATAGAAGCAGAATGGCTTCAATGATCTATGGAGTTAGCAGAAACGGCAGGAAAGGAATAGGATACCAAGGTAAGGTTCCTACACCAAAGAATGTCATGGACTTAACCATTAAACACATTCCTCTGAATTCACACTTTGTGTATGGTCACACACATGATATCAAATATACTAGCAGTAAGCACTCTGTGAAACCAAAATTCAACCAGAGTTTTGGTAAAACTAACAAATCAGGACCCAAGAAAATCTGGGTACCTAAGGATAAAATAATACATGTTGCAGATATCTTTAGCAGCAAGTCAGAAACACCAGTCATGGTACCTGGACTCTGGCTGCTCACGACACATGACGGGAAGAAGGCATATGTTCCAAAGCCTGGAACTTAAGCCTGGAGGCCACGTTGGCTTTGGAGGCAATCAGAGGGGAAAGATAATTGGCTCTGGAACTGTAGGTAATGGAAATCTTCCCTCTATTAATAATGTTCTGCTAGTAGATGGATTGATGCATAATCTGTTATCCATAAGTCAATTAAGTGATAACGGTTATGATATAATCTTTAATCAAAAATCATGTAAAGCTGTTAGTCAGAAAGATGGGACTATCCTGTTTAATGGTAAGAGGAAAAACAACATTTATAAAATCAAACTTTCTGAACTAAAGAGTCAGAATGTAAAATGTCTTCTGTCTGTTAACAACGAGCAGTGGATCTGGCACAGAAGATTGGGGCATGTTAGTATGAGAAGAATATCTCAGATTAACAAACTCAATCTGGTCAGAGGACTTCCTAATTTGAAGTTCAATTCAGATGCTCTGTGTGAAGCATGTCAGAAAGGCAAATTTGCAAAACCTTCTTTTAAATCCAAAAATGTTGTTTCCACCTCTAAGCCATTAGAACTTCTGCACATTGACTTATTTGGACCATTTAAAACTGCTTCAGTCAGTGGTAAGAAGTATGGGTTAGTAATCGTAGATGACTATAGCAGATGGACATGGGTAAAGTTCTTAAGACACAAGGACGAGTCACACTCTGTGTTTGTTACCTTCTGTAACCAAGTTCAGAATGAAAAGGATCTTAGAGTCGTTAAAGTCAGAAGTGATCATGGTGGAGAATTTGAAAATAAAGATTTTGAGTCATTCTTTAATGACAGAGGCATTCTGCATGATTTCTCTTGTCCTAGAACTCCCCAACAAAATGGAGTTGTAGAACGAAAGAACAGAACATTGCAAGAAATGGCCAGAACCATGATCAATGAGACAAACGTTGCTAAGACCTTCTGGGCAGAGGCAATAAACACAGCGTGCTACATTCAGAATAGAATCTCAATAAGACCTATTCTGGAAAAGACTCCATATGAATTGTGGAAGAACAGAAAGCCCAACATTTCATATTTTCATCCATTTGGATGTACTTGCTTTATATTAAATACAAAGAATTATTTGAACAAGTTTGACTCTAAAGCACAGAAGTGTATTATGTTAGGATACTCTGAACGCTCAAGAGGGTACAGAGTATACAATACAGAAACACAGATTGTGGAAGAATCAATCAGTGTTCGTTTTGATGACAAGCTTGACTCTGAAAAGTCAAAGCAGAATGAAGTTTTTGCAGGTATAGAAATTGAATTTGCAGGTTCTGAAGACAAGTCATCAGAAGCTCTCAACACAGACATTCCTTCAACGTCTGAAAGGAGCACTGCTAGAAATCCTACAACAGCTGCTGATCAACCTCAGAAGAGATTACCTAGAAGCAGCTTGGATCACCCAGAAGAGACTATCCTAGGAAGAAAGGAAGATCCAATCAGAACAAGAGCAAGCTTCAGAAACTCTGAAGAAACTCGTATGGGACTGGTGTCTCTGATTGAACCTTCTTCTATTGATGAAGCACTTCTGGATAATGACTGGATTCTGGCAATGCAAGAAGAGCTGAATCAATTCACCAGAAACGACGTATGGGATCTCGTTCCCAGACCAAAAGGATTCAACGTCATTGGAACAAGATGGGTGTTCAGAAACAAGCTAAATGAACAAGGTGAAGTCATCAGAAACAAGGCACGACTGGTTGCACAAGGTTATAGTCAGCAAGAGGGGATAGACTATACAGAAACCTTTGCCCCAGTCGCCAGGTTAGAATCTATCAGACTTTTAATTTCATTTGCTGTTAATAGAGGCATCACTCTGTATCAGATGGATGTCAAAAGTGCATTCTTAAATGGTTATATAGAAGAAGAAGTTTATGTACACCAACCCCCAGGTTTTGAAAATACAAAACATCCAGAACATGTTTTCAAACTAAAGAAGTCACTGTATGGTCTGAAACAAGCTCCCAGAGCTTGGTATGAAAGGCTAAGTAACTTTCTGCTTGAAAATGAATTCACCAGAGGGAAAGTGGACACAACTCTATTCTGTAAATCAGTTAAGAGTGACATCTTAGTCTGTCAAATTTACGTTGATGATATTATTTTTGGTTCTACTAATCCTTCTCTTGGAAGAAAATTTGCTAAGTGTATGCAGGCAGAATTTGAGATGAGCCTCATGGGGGAACTGAAATTCTTTCTAGGAATTCAGATCAATCAAACTCCAGAAGGAACTTACATTCATCAGAGCAAATACATCAGAGATCTTCTGAAGAAATTTGACCTCTCAGAATGTAAGCCATCAAAGATTCCAATGCATCCCACGTGCATTCTGGAAAGAGAAGAGGTAAGCAAAAATGTAGAACAGAAAGTCTACAGAGGTATGATTGGTTCTCTCCTCTATCTGACTGCTTCAAGACCTGACATATTATTCAGTGTTTGTATCTGTGCTAGATTCTAATCAGATCCTAGAGAATCTCACTTAACAGCAGTTAAGCGAATTTTCAAGTATCTGAAAGGTACTACTAATCTGGGTTTGTTTTATAGAAAATCTAGTGATTACAACTTAGTAGGCTACTGTGATGCTGATTTTGCTGGAGACAGAGTGGAACGTAAAAGTACTTCTGGAAGCTGCCAGTTTCTGGGAGAAAATCTGATCTCTTGGTCCAGCAAAAGACAATCAACAATTGCTCTGTCAACAGCAGAAGCTGAGTACATAGCAGCAGCAGGATGTAGCACACAAATGCTCTGGATGAAAAGTCAGCTTGAAGACTTCCAGATTTTTGAGAGTAACATTCCTATACTTTGTGATAATACTTCTGCTATTTGCTTAAGTAAGAATCCCATTCTACATTCTAGAGCTAAGCATATAGAAATAAAACATCACTTCATTAGGGACTATATTCAGAAAGGTATTTTGAACTTAAAATTTATAGATACAGACCATCAATGGGCTGATATCTTTACTAAACCCCTTTAAGAAGATAGGTTTAATTTCATTCTGAGACATCTCAGCATGAAAGTATGCCCAGAGTGAAAATGTTTTAATTCCATATATTTACCTTCAGAATGTAATTATTTTACTGTGAACTTCTGATCAATCTCCTTTCAGAAAGATAGAACATGCAGATTGTATCAGATGCAAGTCTAAAGATCTGAGAGTCTAAGCTCAAAGACAGACGTGCTGATCACTACATCAAACAAGTGTCATCCAATCATCAGCATATCTCTGAAGCAGAACGCGTGCACGCTTCTGAGAAGGCAAAGCGCTGATTGGGTGCATTGAGACACATGTCTGGTAACCGTTTTTAAGTATCTTTCTCAAATCCCCCAAAATCAGCAAGCATTTAATGAAAAGTAATCATGCTTTTAAATGGCAATCATGATTTTTCTCTCTCTTAAAAAACGTTTATCTTTTCAAAATAGTTTTGAAAACTCTATTTAAGCACATTAATCTCTCATTCTTATTCTTTACGCTTTCTCACTAATACTCAAGCATTTTCTGCATATTTCTGAGTTCATCTCTTGCAAACCTTTTTCCACAGTTCATTCTCAAAACCCTTTTAGTGTGAACATGGCAACCTCCAGTAGTGTTTCTGCAGGTAATCAGAAGAAAGCATCATCTGAGCAATATCAAGTGCCACTCAGAACTCTCCTCACTCCGGTGAAGAACCTTGAAGTGCTCTCTGAGTTAATCATTGATTTTGAAAGCTTTAAGGAGAATGGTTTTGACCTAACTGAAGAAGTTAGGGCTCAAAAGTGGGAAAGGTATTTCGATAGGTTGGTTGGACCAACTTTCCCAGCGCTGGTCAAGGAATTTTGGATTCACGCCAAGGTTTCAACACATCTAGTCATCTCCTCTGTTATGGGGAAGAAGATTGTGATTACTAAAGATCTCATTGCAAGGCTAATCAGTCAGAGTGGTGGTGGCGTCCGTTGTGTGGACATGGCTGAAAGATGTGCTGATATAGGTGTGGTAGCTAACAGGATTTTCACTCTTGGGTTGCCCAGCAGCAAGATTAAGGATCTGAAGGATCATTTCAGAGTATGGGCTAAGATAATTCTGGGGTGCTTCAACCACAGGAAACCAACAAGTTCTCCTGATTACATAAATGTGGATCAGCAGTTTCTGATCTACTTTATTGATCAGAAGATAAAGATCAATCTGGCTCACTTCCTGTTCAACCACCTCAGAACCAGTGTAAAAGAAACAAGGGAAGAAGAAAGAACCAAGAGGGATTGGATACCTTTTGGAAGGTTGATATCAGATATTCTGACAGAGAATAGGCTGATTGAGCATCTGATAGAAGCTCAAGAGCTGAGCACTATTGAACCAACAATTGGGAAACCTCTGAACGCAAAGAATCTGAAAAAGATGAAGCTGATAGAGAATATTCATAAGGAACCCAGAGCTACTTCCACTGCTGATATCTCCAGCAGAAGAGTGCCTCTGAGTGATTTTCCGTTATTCTCTGAAACTGAATCCAAACCAGAGGTGATTCTCAGGTACTTGGATGCGTACAAGGCAGATGGTACAGATCCAAAGCTGAATATCAGAGATCTGTATCAACCCCAACCAGAAGTGACTCTGAAGAAGACAAAGAAGAGGAAAGCGCCATCAGAAGGATCATCTCAGCAGACTCCAAAGAAAAGAGGTATTTCATCTGCTGCCCCTGTTTCAAATTCTTTTACTATTCCAACATCTATCCCTCCTCAAACCTCTCATAGAATATCAATCCCAATCCCTACCATAGATGAAACTGTACAAGAAGAAGACCCTTCTGAGGCATTAAAACTCAGAAGACCCAGAACCAAACACCCCAAACAACCAACAATTTCAACAACATCAGCACTTGACCAAGTGCTGTCTGATATTGAGCGTCAACATGCCTCTGCTCAACCAAACTCTGAACCACAAAATGTCCCTCCTCCACAACCAGAACAACAGCAATCTGCTGAAGAACCAGAACAACAACAACAACCACTCACAAAAGAACCTCTGATCCCTGAGCAATCAGAGATTCCACCTCCCTCTCCTCAACCAGAAATTAATCCACCTTCACCACAAACAGAGTTTCACCACTCTGAAACTCCTTCTCCTCATCAATCTGAACCTCATTCACCTCAACCATCACCGTTGGCAATCCAATTGCCATGTGGAACAACTGTTGTCATGCCCCAGTTACCATCCTCATCAGAATCGACACCACCAAATACTCCCAAAACACCACCCAGTCCAATCGTAATATCTGACTCTGATACTCCCTCTCCCAAACAAACAGCTGCTCAGAAAACCTCTGAAAACCCCAGCAGGACTTTCATTGACTTAACCAGTCTTGACCGTCTTGCTGATCTGAAACACAAAATTGCCATCCCAAAACCAAAGCAACCAGATGTTGGCTCTGGTATTTTGAATTTTGAAACAGGTGTGCTGCAATGGATTGCTTCTTTGAAGCAAGTCTGTCCTGGGATGATTGACCCAGCTGCTTCTGATCAGCTCTGGTCACAGTTCAGACTTTGGGTACGTGCTGAAGCCCTCAAGTTGCAGGATATCAACTATGAGCAGGCACAACAAAATTTCAGCAAGCTTCTGAATGAAGTTGGAAGTATGCTTCTGAAAGAGGACGTGCTCCCTCTGGACAGTGAACCTTGGTCTGAGAAACAGCAAGCTGCAAAGGTGCAATCATCAGAAGAAGACAAGACCATTCAGGCTGAAGAAAGTCAAGCAGAGGATGTTGCTGAAAGTTCTGAGAAGCCTCCTCCTTCTGATGCTTCTCAAGCTGCCTTGGACAGGCAGACTCTGGAAAAACTAAGGCTGAATGACATGCGTCTACAGCAGCGGATGGATGAAAACGATCAGAAGATGAAAGAGAGAATGGATGTGCAGGACAGCAAGATTGAGACTGTTGTCAGCATGGTGCATAAACAGAATGAGACTTCTGAAAAGATTCAAGCCATGCTGGAGAACCTGTTCACACGCTTGCCTCCTCAACCTTAATCTTTTCTTTCATGCATGACCTTTTCATGTTTTCCTTGATTTTCTGATGTACTGTTTGATTATGTTTTGTAATATTTTATTGTTTTGATTCTGAACTATCTTAATATGATTAGTTTTTCTGATCTTAATTGTTTTAGCACATCACCAACACTTTTTGATTGCTGACAAAAAGGGGGAGAACAAGAATGATATTTAAATCAATAACGGCTAACTAGACAGAAATTCTCAAACATTCTAACTCTATTACTTGAAATGTTTTTTCTGTTTTGTTAAAAGTCTACAGGCACAAGGAAGCTCCTGGACACTCTGAAGACTAGAAGCTCTGATCAATATGAAGTTGCTCTGATCAATATGAAGTTCTGATCCGCCCTAATATTCTGATCCAAAGCAAAGCTCTGACAAGAAAAGCTCTGAAGCTCTGCTCTGACATAAAGCTTCTGATAAGTCAAAGACTCTGATACTCTGATGTTCAAAGAAAGGCAAAAAGATCTGATCCTGAAGAACACGTATAATCAAAGGGAAGTAATAAACTCAGGGGGAGTATTTCCTTACTCCTTATTCTTTTACTTCTTATTCTGATACATTTTCCAGACACCTTTTCACGTTATTTTCATTTAAAATATCTAGTTTTTGTCATCATCAAAAAGGGGGAGATTGTTAGAACAAAGTTTGAATCTACTACCCTATATTTAAGTTTTGATGATAACAAAGTGAAAAGATGTAGTATTTATAAGTTTCATAAATGAACTATCTGCTGCCTAAAATTATTATGTTCTGACTTGCAGATACTCTGATTGATATAAGCAAGATCACATCTATTCAGCATCAGAACTTGATTTCAGACACCAGCATCAGAAGTTGCTACATCAGAACGTCAAAATCAGATGATCAACTCACGTACATGCTGAAGCCTGATGAACAAGACTGCGCTCAACACTCTGATACAGAAACAATAATTCATCAGCAGCGAAGCAGAGTCAGAATGAGCCAAGCCAGAACTTGCATTAAGTAAGCAACGGTACTGTGCATTGAAAGCTAATTAATTCCAACGGCCTCATTCCAGACAAGATCTGCTCAATAAGGAAAGCTTGTTATTAGCATTGAATCAAGAATTTTGCATCCAACGTTCATCATCTCAGTGCTATATAAACAAGGCTTTGAAGATTGAAATGGTTAATGCTCTCCAAATCTCTACATGCACAAAAGCTGAACCATAATCTTCGTCCTATCAGTTTTGCTAAACCACACACTCTGATATTCCATTACTGTTTAGCAATCTAGTTTCTAAGCTTCAATTTATGTATACATCACAGTTGTGATAAAGTTTTTGTAGAAAACATCCACACACATAGTTTTATCTCTTTGTAAGAAAGTGTTACCTTGACAAACCGGGTTGTGGTTTGAATCAAGAAGGCTTTAGCAGTTGTTAAAGCAGTCTGTAATATTCAGTTGAATATAGTGGATTAAGACCTCGTTGGAGAGAGGCGAAATCACCTTGACGGGTGGACTGGAGTAGTTTGAGATCAAACGAACCAGGATAAAAATATCTTGTCAATTGCTTTAGATTTCAGTTTTACAATTCAACCCCCCCTTCTTGTGTTTTTCACCACTTCAGCATCCAGTTACTGAAGATTCTCAAGCTTCCTCCTATGAAAGGCAGACTCTGGAAGAACTGAAGAGATCTGATATTATTATGCAGGAAAGGATGGATAAACAGGATGACAAAATTTTGGAAATCAAGAGCATGTTAACCAAACAAGAGGAAAATAACATCCAGATCAAGGGCTTGTTGGAAGCTTTGTTCACGCGTCTTCCTCCTCCCTCTTAGATTTTCCTTTGTTTTAAAATTTATTTATCTGTAATATTTTCTACATTGCTGCTTTTCTGTACTTATTATCGTTGATTCTGATTTTAATATAAACCCTTTTGGCTCTGATTATATGTTCTTTTTGATAACTGACAAAAAGGGGGAGAAAGAATAAGATATTTTCAATAACGAATTACTGAGACATAAGTCTCAAACATTCTAATCTACTCAATTTCTTTCTTCTGAAAAGCTTGAACAAGTACAAAACTCTGATGAAAGATACAGTAAGATTCTGATGCTCAAAGACTCATGGAATTAAAGGGAAGTAATCAACTCAGGGGGAGTTGACTCATGGAATTAAAGGGAAGTAATCAACTCAGGGGGAGTTTTTCTTCTTAATTCTATACTGTTTATTCTTTATTCTTAATTGAAAAATCTGGTTTTTGTCATCATCAAAAAGGGGGAGATTGTTAGAACATAGTTTGATTCTACAACCCTTGATTAGAGTTTTGATGATAACAAAATACAAAAATAAATTATTTCAAACATATATACAAAGAACAATTATGCTCCTTAGAAATTATGTTTTGTATATGCAGAAGTTCTGATGGAATCAGCATCAGAAGATCAGCAATATGTACTACACGCTGAAGCTACCAGGACATACGCTGAAGGTTGATGACCAAAATATGCGCCTAAACAAATATACTCTGACTCTGATCAAAGAAATCTTTACCAAGTCATCAGCACTCTGAAGCGTTATCAGCAGGTACAACAAAGAAGACTCTGAAGCGTTGCTGGTTATTCAAGACAGAATTAAATGCTAACGACTTTCTTCAGACAAAGATCTTCTACAAAAGGAAAGTGAATTATTATCATTAAAACCTGCTTTATGGACAATGTATCCTTGCTTTCCTATATAAACAGGTTTGCTTGTGAAAAGAAGCACGTACGTACGCACTCAAAATTTGCCAAGCTATCCAAACCACGCATATTCAAAGCTTTAGCAAATTAATTTTATTCCAAGCTTATTTTTGTGTAATTATCACAGTTGTGATATACAGTTTTGTAAGAAAACAACAACACACACTTGCTCAATCATTTGTAAAAGAAGTTCCTTGAGATTAACCGGATTGTGGTTGTACTCAAGAAGACTTTAACAATTGTTAAACTAGCTGTTGTAATCCTTTGAGAATAGTGGATTAAGACCTCGTTGGAGAGAAGCGAAATCACCTTGACGGGTGGACTGGAGTAGTTTGAGATCAAATGAACCAGGATAAAAATACTGTGTTGATAAGCCTTTTGATTTAAGTTTTTCAATTCAACCCCCCCTTCTTGTGTTTTTCTCATCTTCAACGTATTCCACATATCGAGGACACTAGTGAATATCCGAATGTGTGAGAGACATCAACCTATTGGACCATCTTAAGCCTTGTTTGTTCTTCACAACAAACCAAGGTAGGTGCTAAATAAACCACCTAGCCAACAGGGGAGTGCAACACATAAGGGTTCCTCTTCTCTTTACAGCGTGAGTGTGAAAAGAGTGCAGAATGTCTCCAAGCAAAGTAGGCACCGAATTATGAGACAAGAAGATTTTGACCGCATTCACGTCTATGAGTTGGTCTGGATTAGGGAACAGTACCACCCCATAGATGAGAAGGGCCAACACCTCTTCAAAGGCTTGTAAATCTAAATTATCCCAGAAATAGTGAGCTTTCTCAAACAAGAACTTGGCTCGAAAACCTTTGACACCACTTCTGGTTCCCCAGTTGGTCACAATGCCAGACTGTTGTAAATACAGGGCTTGAGCAATTTCCTCAGGCTTTGGGTCTCTTTCCATACCGTTGAAGGGTAACTAATTGAGGATAGGCACACCCAATAACTGATAAAACTCTTCCATGGTAGGTACCAATTGGTAGTTGGGAAATGTAAAGTAGTGATGTAACGGGTCAAAGAACTGGAAGAGAACTTTCACCATCTCTTCATTAGGGTTGAGGTGACCAAACTGAGGAGTCAACCATGTCTTTTAGTGAACGGGGAATTCTCAGGAACTCTTGATGCCAATTCCCTGAGTTGAGGAGGTACCCTTACAAGGTTGACTTGGATAGTATTTCTGTGAATGAGAGCCATGTCCTACAAAACAAACACAAAGATAAGTCCTAAAAGTCCTTGAAATGGTTATTGTGATATGCCATGTTATGATTTTATGATGTTATGTACAAACAAAATATATACAATCACACAAACAGATCCTTAGGTTTAGGCTTGCATGGATTTCATAAGTAAGTACCCTCTTGAAGTTTAGTTGGTTCAACCTGTCCTATTAATAGTAACTTGGTTCTAGGGAATCTCAATATCACCGATCTTTCTTCACCGGGCATTGTTTCAGCGCAAGCCTCTTTATTGGCGACTGAAATATCTCGGAAGTCAGATCTCAATAAGTGTAGTATGGAGTATCAACCAACTTCGGACTGCACCAAAGCCGACTATCTCACTACTTCCTAATGGCCAAGTTGGTTTAATTAAAGTTTCTAAGGTCAGTTGATGCTTCATGACACCACACAGCGGCCCCGTATTCTCCTTGACTACTCAAGGGCTACCAGTACCAACAAATGTGTTACACCAACGTAGTTATTGTTTCAACCGTATCGGTATGCCCCGCACAATCCCCACGATCTATTGCTACTTACCTAAAAGGTGCCCCAGATCCGGGTGTAGGATCTTTACAAAAAAAACCCAAGCAAAATCCTTTAAGATAAAGAAATCAACGCATACAAGGAATGCAAATTAAAATTATGAACTAAACTCTAAGGTAAACCCACTTTTTACATTCCCCATCAGAGTCGTCAGTTATGTGATACGCTGGCAGAACCGACTGTTTATACTGGTTTTGCGTTTGTATTCGTAAATGTTACAGTAAGCAAGAGTCGCCACTGACTTTTCTTTTGTCCAACGAAGGAAAGGGTGAAAAGAACAGAAAAATACCTTTCGAGATGTTTTTTGAGTAAGGGGGGTAGATTATGTAAAGGGAAGGTGTTAGCACCCTTTCCATCCGTAGTTTTCTACGGGCTCTTAGATGCCTAGCTCAATATTTGAAATACCTTGTGCTTTTTTGGGTGTTGAAAAGTATTTTTGAAAATTACTTACTGCGGTGATTCTCCTTATGATAACTCTTGTATCAGTCCTCAAGAGTTTTGATAAAGCGTTTGAAAATGTTTTTGAATTGTTTTTGTGTAAGTGTGAAAAATTTGTTTTGAGCAAACATCTAGGAACTATCTACTTCTACTCGAAAGGTTTGTTCTTTTCCTCCTATCCTTTAGACAGCGCTATCCTACTATTAGTGACTAAGTAACCCTAGTCGTTGGATGTTTGAGGGACATTCGAAGGGATGTTGTACAGTCATAAAGGCAACATATAGAGACGCCTTAACAATTTTGTTTAAGGGACTAGATCATTTATCGAAAGGCAACATTGTAGGGTCATCGAGGGACTATGATCTTTTTATTTGAGGGTCTTTTCTAAAGCGTCCCTACATTCGAGGGACATGACTATTTTATTTCCGAAGGCAACCAAAATGGGCGTACCCTGGAGGTGTATATGTGTTAGGTCTGTTATGTCCAATTATTTTAGTCTTGTGTTAAGTTTGCTAACGTTTGATTATTAATCTTGTCATACAATCCTATTATCATGCATCTAAATAGTTTAAATATATACAAGAATTTAAAGTGCGGGAATTTAAATCTACGCTATTACAATGCTTCGGGGAGGGGGAATTTACAAGTCCAAGATTTGGGTAAATAAAGCAGCAAAAGTAAAGTCCTAGTTTAAGCTATTACATACTGTGAGCAGTTACAATAACTTGGACAAATGAAATATAATAATGCGCGCGAGTCGAAAGGAACGTCTAAAACCCTAAAAAGTTCTAAGTAAAAGAAACTTCTTTTTGTTGGTTTTGTTAAGAAAAATAATTAGACTACCTTAAATCTAAATTTAATTAAAAAAGATAATTATTAAATGAATTTAAGCCTAATTCTAATATTTTTTTGTATTTTTATTAAGAAAATATTTGAATTAAATAAATCTAATTCTAATTGGTTTTAAATTGATAAAATAAAGTCAAAATAATTAATTAAATTACGAAAATTTAATATTAATTAGAAAAATCCTAAGTCTATTATTTTTTATGATTTTTATATGATTTTTATATGATTTGATAAAAAAAATACGGTTTTAAAAGTAAAATATAAAACAAATAAACAAAATGCTAAAAAGAAAAATAGAAAAAAGATAAAATTGGGCCTGATATTATGAAGCAAATGGGGGGTGTGAGCTGGAATTTGTTAGGCTCAAATTAAGCTGGTCCAGAGTACTATGCATGATTCAGTGTTACTGGCCCTTGAGTGTCCATCATGAGGGGGGCGCTCCAAGAGTGCTGGATCTGGACTCATTATGATCTGATGGTTGGGCTTCGATGATACACGGTAGGCATGCTGGACTTCAATGTACAGGATCTGCAAGAATCAATTAAGATGAAAACAAAATGCAGGAGGAAGGGGTCGAACCCCTGCCCTTATATATGAATTCCTTATTACACGCTATACTTACCACCAGGCCATGCTGCTCAATTGTTAGTATGACAAAGCAAAAATAATATAATGAGAAAACAAATCTATTCCTAGATTTTCAAATGCACACGCCAGTTTATTCAAACTGACCAATAAGGTGATGACATTTGGGCCACCGGAGTCACCACAAGTCAACGGTGTCGGAGTTAAACTCCAGTCTGTAAGATTAAGATTGCGCCTAAGAGGGGGGGTGAATTAGGTGATGGTCGATTTTTGACTTATTTTATACTTTCTGGTTTTGATTTAGTGCTTTAAAACTGTAAAGTGCAGAAAGTAAAGAGACACGGAGAATTATCCTGGTTCCTTCCACAACCCGGAAGTACGTCCAGTCCCCTTGCAAACACGCAAGAGATTTTACTATATTGTTAGAACTTTTACAAGACTCTTCCTAGTCTTATCCACTAAAGAACCTAACAAATAACCAAGAACACCCTCTTGGATTTCCAATAAGTCTAATGAGAACAATCCTCTCAAAAGATACCTCTTGTTTCCAATAATGGACAACAAGGAACAAAAGTAATCTAATACTTAATTCCAACAATCCTGGAAATAAGTTACACTTTGTATGTTTTTATGAAGTATGATTTCTTGAAAGATGTTGATCACATAGAGTGACTTCTTTGAAGTTTCTTCTTTCTTCTCTTGTAAGCAATTCAAACTGTAACACAATGGTTAGATAATGCTCAAAGATTTCTGTTCTTTATATGTGTGAAAGTGCAGAAAATCTTTGTTCTTAAAAGTTAAGAAATATGAAGTTTGAATATTTTACAAAGTTCAGATTTTATTGCAAGAGAAGAGTTGTTTATGATTTGAAATATTTTGTAATATATAGTAATCAAGATACCTTTCCAAAAGGACACTTTTCTGTTTGTAAAACTTGACAAGATGCAATGTTTGATCATGCAACTATTGGAGAAAAGGTATGAAGGATATCTTGAAACCAGTTCAGATTTTTCAAAATTTTCAATGTGCAAATCGATTAACATAACATGCAAATCGATTGCACGTGTTTGTAACGTTCAGAATTTCAAAAAGTTTGAAGTGTAAATCGATTAGCATGTTGTGTCAATTGATTTACAAGTGTTAAAAAATCAGTTTGTTCTGTGATCAATCGATTTACACAACCTGTAAATCGATTGCTGGCAGGAGCAAACAGTTTTTTGAAAAAGCATGTGTAAATCGATTTACACAAGATGTTAATCGATTTACAGCAGAGAAAAACTTTAAAAATTGTTTTTAAATATAATTCAAGTGATGTGGCAAGTGTGTATATCATTTTTGAGCATTTCTAATCAATGTAGTTTAATTGAGAATTGATATACTTGATTGCTTGCCAAGTTCCTTGAAGCTTTGAGTGAATGATGCTTTAAGATGATTTCCACTTCTTTTCCTTCTTTCCACAATGCTTGTTTGTCTTTCATCACACTAGCTTGTTTGTCTTTCATCAAAACTAAAGTTGAGTTGAGGCTTGAGATTACATTCTCCCCCTTTTTGATGATGACAAACCATTTTCCTTTATGTGTTGATCAGAATTTGAGCAAAAGGTGTTTTCTCCCCCTGAGAAGATTTCTCCCCCTATGGAGAAAAAGATTTGAAAATTTGCTCTGTAAAGACAATGAAAACAAACAACCATAAAGTGCTATTACATCCTTCTCCCCCTTTGACATTATCAAAAAGAAGGAAAGATGCAACAAGAAAGTATACCAGAAAGAAATGTATAGGAACATGAATGAAAAACACAAAACTTTGAAAATTATCGAACAAAGTAATTTTCGTTCAGTGGTAAATCGATTTACATATTGTGTAAATCGATTTACACACAAGATTTTATAAAAAAAATGATTTGCTTCAGTAGTAAATCGATTGACATATTGTGTAAATCGATTTACACAGTAGATTTTAATAAAAGAAATGATTTGCTTCAGTAGTAAATCGATTGACATATGGTGTAAATCGATTTACTTAAAGAGAAAATTTAAAACATCATTATTTTTAACATTTGAAACAATGTCTAACCACATATATATGTACATTAAGGTATAGTCAAGGATTGAGTGCACCTTAAATATCTTGTTCATCGAGGATTCCAAGTTCACGACGAATTTTGAAAAATGCATCCTTTGCAAGTGGTTTTGTGAAGATGTCCGCGAGTTGATTTTGAGTGTCCACAAATGTGATCTCGACATCTCCTTTGAGTACATGGTCTCGGATAAAATGATGTCTGATGTCAATGTGTTTCGTCCGGGAATGCATAACTGGATTTTTCGTAATATTGATCGCGCTTGTGTTATCACATCGAAGAGGAATGCATCCAAGGTTTACTCCATAGTCAAGTAATTGTTGTTTTAGCCAAAGAATTTGAGCGCATCCACTTCCAGCCGCAATGTATTCTGCTTCGGCAGTGCTGAGAGCTACGCTTGCTTGCTTTTTGCATGACCATGAAACCAAGGCATTTCCAAGAATGTGACATGTTCCACTTGTACTTTTGCGATCAGTTTTGCAACCTGCATAGTCAGCATCAGAATAACCAACTAGATTGCACATACTACCTTTTGGATACCATAATCCGACGTTGGTTGTTCCTTTGAGATATTTTATTATGCGCTTGACTGCTGCAAGGTGAGACTCTTTAGGATTGGCTTGATATCTTGCACATAGGCAAACGCTGAACATAATGTCAGGTCTACTTGCTGTTAAATAAAGGAGTGAGCCAATCATTCCACGATACTTAGTTATGTCAATAGAATTTCCTGATTCATCTGGGTCAAGATAGGTGCCGGATCCCATAGGAATTGCACTTTCTTTGCTACTTTCCATCTCAAACTTCTTTATAAGGTCTTTGCAATATTTTGATTGGTTTACGAAGATACCATGTTTGAGTTGCTTAATTTGAAGACCAAGAAAGAAATTCAATCTTCCCATCATAGACATCTCAAACTCTCCTTGCATCATAGACGAAAATTCCTTGCACATATTTTGGTTAGTTGAACCGAAAACAATATCATCTACATAGATTTGTACAAGTAAGGTATGATGATTAACATTTTTTATGAAGAGAGTGGTATCAACTTTACCCTTTACAAACCCTTTTTCACATAGGAATGCGCTTAGTCTATCATACCAAGCCCTTGGTGCTTGCTTCAGCCCATAGAGAGCTTTCTTCAGTTTGAAGACATGATTAGGATGTTTGAAGTCTTCAAATCCGGGAGGTTGCTTGACATAGACTTCTTCATTTATGAATCCGTTGAGAAATGCGCTTTTTACATCCATTTGAAAAAGTTCAAAGTCCAATGAGCATGCATATGCAAGTAATAGTCTTATTGCTTCCAAACGTGCTACCGGAGCAAAAGTTTCTTCAAAATCAATTCCTTCCTCTTGGTTGTATCCTTGAGCAACTAGTCTTGCCTTGTTTCAAGTGATTATTCCATTTTCATCCATCTTGTTTTTGAAAACCCATTTGGTTCCAATGATACGTTTATTTCCTGGATTAGGAACAAGTTCCCAAACTTCATTCCGCTCGAATTGGTTTAACTCTTCTTGCATGGCAAGGATCCATTGATCATCTTCTAGTGCTTGAGCCACTTTAGTAGGTTCAACTTGAGATACAAACGCCATATTTAAGCATGCATCCTTAAGATTTAGTCGAGTAGATACTCCTTTGCTAATATCTCCAATTATATTGTCAATTGGATGATCACGATGAGTTCTCCATTCTTGAGGAAGATCATCATCATTTTCATTTTGATGTGAAAGTTCATGTGTTTGTTCCGGATTGACAATTTTGCCATCTCCGCAGGAAATCTCATGAGATAAATCTATAGAATCATCATCATCACAAATAGCAACTTCCTCCTTGGAGGTGTTAGATTCATCAAAAGAAACATGCATTGATTCTTCTATAGTTAAAGTTCTTTTATTGTAAATTCTAAAAGCTTTGCTAGAAAGGGAGTAACCAAGAAAGATACCTTCATCCGATTTTTCATCGAAC
The DNA here is from genome assembly GCA_948472305.1 of Vicia faba. Lineage (NCBI taxonomy): Eukaryota > Viridiplantae > Streptophyta > Magnoliopsida > Fabales > Fabaceae > Vicia > Vicia faba. Next base: position 224,356,854 of record OX451738.1, read on the forward strand.
TTACCGAGATTGTCTTTGTCGTTGTTAAGGACAAAACATTTGCACCCGAAAATATGAAAGTGAGAGATATTTGGTTTTCTTCCTTTGTAGATCTCATATGGAGTTTTCTTTAGTATAGGTCTTATGATCACGCGATTGCTTACATAACATGCCGTGCTTACCGCATCCGCCCAAAAATATTTAGGCAAACTTGAGTCACTTAGCATGGTTCTAGCAAGTTCCACCAAAGACCTATTTTTCCTTTCAACTACTCCATTTTGTTGTGGAGTTCTTGGTGCTGAAAAATTGTGGAAGATCCCATTTTCTTCACAAAATTCTTCAAATAGACTGTTTTGGAACTCTCCACCGTGATCACTTCGGATTGATGTTATCTTTGATGACTTCTCATTTTGAACTTGTTTTGCATATCTCTTGAATGCCTTGAATGCTTCATTCTTGTGTACTAAAAACAAAGTCCAAGTGAACCGGGAAAAATCATCTACAATAACTAATGCATAAATGTTACCTCCGAAGCTTCTTGTTCTAGATGGACCAAAAAGATCCATGTGCAACAATTGAAGTGGTCTTGTTGTTGAAACCACATTCTTTGGTTTGAAAGTTGATTTGGTCTGTTTGCCCTTTTGGCATGCACTACATAATTTGTCTTTGATGAACTTCATCTTTGGTAGACCAATAACTAAGTCATGCTTAACCAATTTGTTCAAGTGCTCCATGTGAATGTGAGCAATCCTCTTATGCCATAACCAAGCGTCATTGTTGTTTACCATAAGACATTGTACCTTCATAGACAAATCATCTAGAGTAATCACAAAAATATTGTTAGATCTTATACCTTTGAGTTTTACCTCATTGGTTGCCTCATCCATAATAAGGCATTCTTCTTTGTTGAATTTGATCTTGAACCCTCTATCGCAAAGTTGACTTATGCTAAGAAGGTTGTGCTTTAATCCTTCAACATAGAGAACATCCTCAATTTGAATGGATGGAGGTGTGCCAACTATTCCAACGCCAAGAATCTTTCCTTTGGTGTTGTCTCCATAGGTGACATACCCTTTGGCTTTATGTACTAGATATGAAAATTGGTGTACATCTCCTGTCATATGCTTTGAACATCCACTGTCAAGATACCAAACATTTGAAGTGGATTTCAAGCATACCTACAAAAACAGATTATTTCTTGTTAGGTACCCAAGTTGCCTTGGGTCCTTCATAGTTAGTTCCCTTTTTCACCCATGCATAATGTCCACTAGCCATACTGAAATTTCTAATATAGCATGCATTTGGTGTGTGTCCAATAATACCACAGTAAAAACAGTTTGGAACAAATTTGCTCTTGTATCTAGGAATTTGTTTTCTTTTAGATACATTAGCCTTTTTCTTTTGATGATTATGAACAACTTGCTTCTTTTCTACTTTCTTGGGATTGGAACTATTACTAGCCTTTACAAAAACAGTGGGATTGTTACTTGGTTTCTTAGTATTCACATAACCAAGACCTCTTTTATCATTAGGATAACGTTGTTGGCTTAGTAATCCTTCCAATCCTATTTGTCCTTTTTCATATCGTTCAATGACTCTTTTCAATTGAACAATTTGAAAGACATTTGATTCACACTTGGAGCATGCAAAGTTTTCCTTTTCTTTTATAAAATTTTGTTTTTGAAGATCAAAATCTTTAGTCATGGTGTCAATTTTTTCTAGACAACTTAGAAGTTCTTTTTCTTGTTTTGACACCTTTTTGTATAAACTTTTGCATTCTTTCAAGAGTTCATCAATTGCACCTTGAACATCATCATCAAAAAGATTAAATTCATTACTAACCTCTTCTTCATTGTCGGAGTGATGCGATGCCATTAAGGCTAAGTTTGCACATTCGTCGCTTTCCGATTCCGATGAACTGCTCATATCATTATCTTCCCATGCTATGTAGGCTTTCTTTTGTTTTGAGTCCTTTCCTTTGAATCCATTTTTCTTTGGGAGATTTGGACAGTTTGGCTTGATGTGTCCTTGCTTTCCACATTCATAACATGAGACATCTTGAGTTGATGTGGAGGCTTCTCTTTTCTTGAAGTGCTTTCTCTTATATGCCTGAGATCCGCCTTTGTCATTTCTGCCAAAAAACTTTCCAAGTCTTTTCACTAGAAGCATGAAATTTTCATCTTCTTCCGGATTGTCTTCTTTTACCACTTCTTTTGAATCAATTTTTAAGGCAATGTTTTTGGACTTCTTTTCTAGATTCTCATGTTTTTCAAGTCTACCGAGTTCCGTTTCGTATTCTTGAAGTTTGCCGAATAATGTAGCGGAAGTCATTGCGGAGAGACTCTTCTTTTCCGAGATTGCCGTTACCTTTGGTTGCCATTCCCTAGTCAATGATCTAAGGATTTTCAAGTTGAGTTCATCATTTGACAGGGTTTTACCAAGAGCAATTAAGTGATTTGTCAAATGCACAAATCTCTTTTGTAAGTCAAGAATGGATTCTCCGGGCTGCATTCGAAATAGTTCATATTCTTGACTCAAGGTATTTAGCCTTGATCTTTTTACTTCAGCCGTTCCTTCATGAGTTTGAACCAAGGTATCCCAAATTTCCTTTGCTGTTTTGCAGTTTGAGACACGAAAAAATTCGTCCATACTGAGAGCACCTTGAAGAAGGTTTATTGCCTTTTTGTCATAGAGAACTTTCTTTTTATCATCGTCGTCCCATACAGTTTTGGGCTTTGCAGACCCAACGCCATTGATTACCGTTATTGGGATAAATGGACCATTTTCAACAGCATCCCATACTTCCTCTCCTTGTGCTTCTAAATGCGCCTTCATGCGTATTTTCCAAAAGTCAAAATATTCACCACAAAATAGAGGAGGCTTGTTGTTACTACCACCATCTCTGAAAACTGGTTGATGATTTGCGGAAGCCATTCTGGATCTCTAGGAGCAGGTTACCTATAACCTGCTCTGATACCAATTGTAAGATTAAGATTGCGCCTAAGAGGGGGGGTGAATTAGGTGATGGTCGATTTTTGACTTATTTTATACTTTCTGGTTTTGATTTAGTGCTTTAAAACTGTAAAGTGCAGAAAGTAAAGAGACACGGAGAATTATCCTGGTTCCTTCCACAACCCGGAAGTACGTCCAGTCCCCTTGCAAACACGCAAGAGATTTTACTATATTGTTAGAACTTTTACAAGACTCTTCCTAGTCTTATCCACTAAAGAACCTAACAAATAACCAAGAACACCCTCTTGGATTTCCAATAAGTCTAATGAGAACAATCCTCTCAAAAGATACCTCTTGTTTCCAATAATGGACAACAAGGAACAAAAGTAATCTAATACTTAATTCCAACAATCCTGGAAATAAGTTACACTTTGTATGTTTTTATGAAGTATGATTTCTTGAAAGATGTTGATCACATAGAGTGACTTCTTTGAAGTTTCTTCTTTCTTCTCTTGTAAGCAATTCAAACTGTAACACAATGGTTAGATAATGCTCAAAGATTTCTGTTCTTTATATGTGTGAAAGTGCAGAAAATCTTTGTTCTTAAAAGTTAAGAAATATGAAGTTTGAATATTTTACAAAGTTCAGATTTTATTGCAAGAGAAGAGTTGTTTATGATTTGAAATATTTTGTAATATATAGTAATCAAGATACCTTTCCAAAAGGACACTTTTCTGTTTGTAAAACTTGACAAGATGCAATGTTTGATCATGCAACTATTGGAGAAAAGGTATGAAGGATATCTTGAAACCAGTTCAGATTTTTCAAAATTTTCAATGTGCAAATCGATTAACATAACATGCAAATCGATTGCACGTGTTTGTAACGTTCAGAATTTCAAAAAGTTTGAAGTGTAAATCGATTAGCATGTTGTGTCAATCGATTTACAAGTGTTAAAAAATCAGTTTGTTCTGTGATCAATCGATTTACACAACCTGTAAATCGATTGCTGGCAGGAGCAAACAGTTTTTTGAAAAAGCATGTGTAAATCGATTTACACAAGATGTTAATCGATTTACAGCAGAGAAAAACTTTAAAAATTGTTTTTAAATATAATTGAAGTGATGTGGCAAGTGTGTATATCATTTTTGAGCATTTCTAATCAATGTAGTTTAATTGAGAATTGATATACTTGATTGCTTGCCAAGTTCCTTGAAGCTTTGAGTGAATGATGCTTTAAGATGATTTCCACTTCTTTTCCTTCTTTCCACAATGCTTGTTTGTCTTTCATCACACTAGCTTGTTTGTCTTTCATCAAAACTAAAGTTGAGTTGAGGCTTGAGATTACACAGTCACCTTCTCCGATCGTCCAAACAACTTAAACCTGCGAAAACGTGAGATTTGAAAATGGTTAAAGGGCCCATCCTACATAAAATCGAGCCCTGAATCCGGTGTTGGCCTTAAATTGGCCCGAAAGCAACTATACCATGAGGTATGAACCAAACAGAACTTCATGCTCTAATCATGGTGTTTCTTTATCCCTGCGTTAGAACTTACAAACAATAGGTCAAAACAAATCCAGACATGTTCATGAGCACGTATGTATGCATAAAATCAATTGAAACCGCATGAATAAATAGTTTGAATTTTATGAAAACTACAAATTGGTACCACTTGATATGGTCGTTTTGGACGCAGATCTACTTCAAGGAGGGTCAAGGCAGGTTCTTGAGACCTTCAGGAGATGGATAAGATTCCTGGAAGGGGTTTAATATGGATGGATCAGTTGTTTCGAGTTTGACAACTTTGTTGAATTTTTTGCAATTTTTTTGTGGCTTCTTTAGGCAGTGCGTATGCGTGTTTGGGGCCTCCTTTTGGCTTACAAATGATGTTATATTTATAGAGGAGCATAGTGGCTTGAAAAATATGGAAAGGATCAACCACTAAACATGGTTTTGAAAATAAGATCAAAGAATTGAAAAACATGCCATTTTGGGTGATTCTCTTGCCATTCTCATTTTTGCATGAACCTGGACCTTTCTAATGTATCCTGCACGAAAATTGGGCCTTAAAACAAATCCAAACATCAGCCCACCTTGAATGGTTGGACAATAATGAAGCAAATCTATGAAAACTGTAAAGGCAGTGTAAACAGGAAGAAAAGTTGCATTTTGAACTGTTATGTATCGACACAATGCTACTATGCATCAACACATAACTCTTCTTCCTCCTGTAAAAACAAAATCAACTCAGTATTAGTCGATGCATAATGAGATGTGTTGACTCATTCACTTTTTCTCCCTCTATTTTGGATCATGGATAATAGTATGTATCGACACATAAGGCTTTATGTCGACCCATGCACGTTTGTGTCGACTCATGCACCCTTCATCCTTCTGTTTTAGGACTGGATAAAAATATGAGGCGATGTATAAGGCCATGTGTCGACTCATACCATGTTTTGTCACTAGAATGATTCGACTCATGTGAGTATGTGTCAACTCATGCTATAGTTTTTTTCCTTAAACATTTGTTTTGAATTTGAACCTTTTTCAAGAAGCTGTGGTAGCCTCCCTCTGTATTGGAAGCTGTAGTGTATGAGCATGTATCTTCCAAATGATGCATTTCTTGAACTTGAGGATAAAATAGGAGTTGTAGGAAACTAGATTCTCTTCAAAATGAGCTTTGGTTGGGGAAAAATGGATGATGCATGTGAAAGTTATGCCTGGTCAAACTTCAGTTGACTTTTCCTATAGAAACCCTAATTTTACAATTCTTGACTTTGGATAGATTAGGAGCATTTCTTGAGGAATCATAATCAATGTAGCGGTAGAAATGTTTAAGACTAAGCCATTGGATTGACTAGACTTATACAGATCAAAAATAAAAAATGTCACCGCGCTTTATTGTTTCCAAAGGAATGGGAAAAGAGCGAATAACCCAAAAGAGGGGGGAAAGATTCAAGGTAAGGGGGTTGGTTATGCAAAAGGAAGGTATTAGCACCCTAAACATCAACGATACTCCGCATGAACCTCTTTGTAAAATCTGTATATTTTGGCTATAAAATGTTGTATAAAAATAGCTGGTGGAGGTGAGAAAAGAAATATTTTTATAATTTTTGAACCCTCCGCGGTTGCGAACCTTTAGTGCCTACGTACCACCTTTCGTGCAATAGAGGATCAGAGTACACGTAGTTCCTCTTTAAAAAATTTCTAAAATACAAGTGTGTTGGTTTAATTTTTATGAGATAAAACATCATCGTCATTGTCCATGTGGAAAACATACTTACTACCCACAATCATGAGAAAGGAGAATTTGCATCATCTCAAAGTGGAGGATATGGCTTGGATCTTAAAATCAACAATGCCTCGCTTAACACCCAAGGGGAAAATATCTCTCTTCACTACATATTGTAGAAGTATAGTTGTTTGCATCACTACAAGGACTGACAAGAGTTCAATATTTTGAGAAAAATTTAAAGATAAAAGCTAAAGTGGAAAAATAGTTTGAAATGAGATTGATTGACTTTTAGTCTTCTCACAAAAATGTCAAAGTATTATTAAGTTTATTTAAGTTCATTTATGAAAATGTTTTGAAAATGCATGGGCCTAAGTACGAGTTTATTATAAAAGTGGTTCATGTTAAAAAAAACAAGAAGAGTTTTCAAAAGGAGAGAGAAGATTTTTGAAATTAAAGAAGATGGGAGGAGAAGAAGAGACTATACTAAAGAATAAGGTAAAAGCTAGGGATAAGAACCATATAACCAACAAGAAGCCAATACTTGACATTATGAGTCAAGATAGAATTCCCATTCTTTGGATTGGAACCAAGAAAGCAAAGATAGTAGACCTCTTGAGAGAACCATACTTCAAGTGTATTAAGTCTTCACAAAAATTGGACAGAGTAACGGCTGTATACGAGTGAATTCCAAATTACAAACAAAGAGTGTAATCACAATAACCTGCACACAAAACAAATAAACAACCCAATGCCTTGAGGTAAACCTCAAGAGCTCCAGACAAAATAATCAGATAAGGTCACACGATCTCCAATTATAGGCCAAGGTTTCTAATCCTAGGTCAAAAAAGTCCAATACTCCATAATGTCAAGGATATTAACCAAATAGTCCAAGTATCATTAACGATTTTTAAGGTTTATGTTGATTATTAGGTGTTTTGAAAAAGAAAAGTAAATCTCAAATAAGCAAAAATAAAAATGACAAGAAAGTAAATACTCAAATGAGCAAAGATGAAAATGACATGAAATGTAAATGCTAAAAGTAAATAGTGCATAAAAATAAAAGGGGGATATAATAAAAATAAAGGATAAAGTCAATTATTAGTGATTAGTGGTTAGTTGGATGATCATTTGAAACTTGCATTTGGAAATCATTAGAGGATGGGTAGAACCAAAGCCTCCACACAACAAGTTGCATTTTCTTTTTGTCAAGTATATCATCCATTTGGAATCCTTATGAGTACCATTTAATGATCAATGATGTTTAAGTGATCCGCATTGACCAAAGGTGTTGTAGATCCATTAGAGGATTGGTAGAAATAAAGCCTCCACACAATGAATCTCAAGGTTATTGAATCAAAGAGATCAAATTAACATACTTGGGCTTGCAAACATAAGTTTGGGCCACGAATGATCATTTATTCGAATCGGGACAAAATTTAGCGCTATGTTAAGCAATCGTAAGTGGACTTATATAGAAGTCACACCTATTTTGAGACCGGTAAATAGAAATCTATGCATCATTTCTTTTGAGACATGATATAGAGATCATGCTCCAATAACACTTAGTGCAATAAGAAAAGGGATGCGATGAAGAGGGGTGGGAGAGAATACACAAACCACTTTTGAGTTAAATTTAATCAAACTATTATTAAAATCATTCATCCATTTTTGTGGAGTTTGACTCAACACCACAGATCCAATGATGTTAATAAAGTTCATGATAAAAAATTTAACCCAAGATCAGCCAGAAAATAGTCACAAAATAATATTACATTTAATATACAAGAAAAAGTTTAAAAAATGTTTTAAAATAGAAATAAAAGAGAAAAATATCAACTATGTTCAAATTGATCAAGAAGTAAAAAGTAAGTCCATAGAAAAATCAGAAAAGGACTCAAATGATCTTATAAACTTTTTTGGTAATTTTTAAAGTCAAAATATTTTTAAAATTAAAATAAATGAGTAAAATAAACTAAAAATAATAAAAATACCAAAGTCAGAAATAAAAAATAAGTGAGGTCACCAATATTTGTCAAAATATCATTGGATCATTCCGTAATTTTTTCAGAATTTAAAAATGCATAAAAGTATTTTTAAACATTTAAAACAATTCAAATAAAGTGAAAATTTATAAAAAATACCAAAACAAAAAATTAAATTGTGAAAAAATAAAAATCAGAAAGAGAATAATCAAAAATATTTTTCATAACTTTTTCAGAATTTTTGGACTAAAAATGGATTTTCTATGATTTTTTTGAATTTTAAAACAATTAAATATAAAAATCAGAAAAGAAAATAATAATAAAAAATATGTGGACCATTGGATGAGAGTCAAAACGCGTTAGTAATCAAATCCAAGGGATCTGGCGCGCTGTGCATACCATGGTCATTAGTGAATAAAGCATAAAATCAAAAAGTAAAATCAGATTTTTAAAAAAAACAAGTGGCACGCCATCATTGGTTGGAAGATGACACATAGGTTATCTTCAACCTCCAGCCAACATGAATTTCAGGTCTCTCAAACTGTAAAATCAGAAGCTCAGACCTATGTCATTCGCTTTGTCTTTTCAAGACGAAGTCAACCACACCCTCGAGCCAAATTTATATAAACTGTAGCTCAAGCAATTTAGAAGGAAAATTTTGAAAAGAGATTTGAAATTTCATGGTCAAAACATGTTTCAAGTAAAAATCAAGTATTGTGACTAGAACCAGGGCAATGAGAGTATCACAATGATATCAAAGTTTTGAAGAATTGATAAAGGAATCTACCTATTAAAGTTGAGTTGCAGAGCTCTGAAGCTGGACTTCTATGGAGCAATATAGGGCACGATTCTTGAATGTAATTATATGGTTAGCTTCAGGGAAGATCAAGGAAGGTGAATTGATGGAAAAATTGGATTGAAAAAGGCTTGAGAATGGATTTCGAAGTTGCTGAATTTTGAGTTATGGAACAAGTTTGACAGGGTGATTCTGGCTATCCAAGCTTGAGGAAATGAATGGGGAATGACCATCTATTTATAGGGAATCATATGGAATGTCCAAGCGTGTGAAATGATGAAGTTTGTAGGGAAATCGTGTGAAGTTGCAAACAAGAAAAGTGTGACTTCCAATTTGATTAAAACTCATCCAAAACGTGCGTTTTGCTATGCTAATCACTTCTGGAAGTTCACTAAACACGTTTAGAGGCATAAACGTGCAGCAACAAAGTGTTTAAAATCCAAATCAAGGATTTCAAACTTCTGACTTGGTGAAAAATTCAGTTTCAAATTGCCAACTTCTGACCAATGGCATTCTCAGCTCAAGGGGTCTTAGGGAATGATTCTTGATGCTTTAGAAAGATGAGGTTACAAGCTTTGCAATGTGAAAAGAATGGAGACATCTGGAGGACTTGTAATCTTTCTTCTTCATCAAGTTTCTTCCACATGAAAACTCCTTGGAACATTTGAAGTTATTTGTTAATAACCCTTTGAAGAGAATGACGTCTTTGGAATCACTAAAAAATACCAAAAGATGAGCAAGATATACTCCTTTGAAGTTCAAAACCGTAGCTCCTAGATTAAGAAACATGCCTTGAGGAATTTTGACAATTTTGAACAAACTTCTTGTACCAACACAAATGCTTTATAAATATAAGTTGTTGAGGATGCACTTGTGACCAAATGGAACAAAGTCTTGTCCAAACATGACTATTTTTTTCAATCAACCCCTTGTACTTTTTTGGATCAAATTTGATAATCTTGAAATGTGGTGAACCAAAATAAGCTTTCCATGCAATTTCACCCAAAACAACTTCAATGGTGAGGCTTGAACTTCTCAAGCTTTATTAACTAGGGCATGGAAATAAACTCATGAACCCATGGAGAAACTTGCTGAATCTTATTGCCTTTACCTACATGTATAAGCAAGACAAACCAACATTGTATTTTATTAATTAAAAGAAAAAATCAAGACAAAAATATTCAGGATCACAAAAGAACACAAGTCAAGGTGCTTGGTGATTCCTCAAAGAGAAAATCTAAATATAGGGAGGGGAACAAAGAATCCTAATGTGATCTTGTTGTGATGGGATCAACATGGTATGATGAAGGGATCTTAGGGGCAAAAATTGGGGTACAACAGCTGCCCTTATTTAAGTTTCTTCTATCTGGAGATACAAAGGTTAAAAATCTTCGTGTCGACGTGATTGAAGATACTTAAATATAAAACAAACCCTATTTTTGGCCCTAAGATGCCATGCAATGTTTATGAGCATGAATGCATATGAACAAGACCAAAGAGACGCAAAACACCATTGGGGATGTAACAATAATAAAGAAACAAGAGAGCAACCCGACGAGGAAAATAAATCACTGGTGGATCAAAAGACCCAACTTAGAGAGGGTGGTAAAATGGTCAAAGGATACACAACTCTTACTGAAGGCGAGACTACCAACATTCACTGAAGGTAGAAAGAGGAAAGAAATAATAACACCGACGTTCACTGACGGTGAGCTACCAACGTTCACTGAAGGTAGAGAGAAAGAATCATCGTCGTTCACTAACGATGAACTACTAACTTTTACTGAAGGTAGAAGAAAAAGAAATATTAGAACATTGCCGTTCACTGACGATGAACTACCAACATTCATTGAGGGTAGCAAAAAGATAACAAACACAAACATTCACTGAAGGTGACCTACCGACTTTCACTGAAGGTAGAGATAAAATATATCATAGCATCTCCGTTCATTGATGATGAACTACCAACGTTCACTGAGGGTAGCAAAAAGATAACAATCACCAACTTTCGTTGATGGTGACCTACCAACTTTCACTAAAGGTAGAGAGAAAATATATCATAGCATCACCATTCACTAACGATGAACTACCAATGTTCACTGAAGGAAGAAAAAAGATAACAAGCACCATCTTTCACTGATGGTGATCTACCATATTTTACTGAAGGTAGAGAGAAAATATATCATAGCATCGCCGTTCACTGACGATGAACTACCAACGTTCACTGAGGGTAGAAAAAAATAACAATCACTAACTTTCACTGAAGGTGACCTACTAACTTTCACTAAAGGTAGAGAGAAAATATATCATAGTATCGCCGTTCACTGACGATGAACTACCAACATTCACTGAGGGTAGAAAAAAGATAACAATCACCAACTTTCACTGACGGTGACCTACCAACTTTCACTGAAGGTAGAGAGAAAATATATCATAGCATCGCCGTTCACTGACGATGAACTACCAATGTTCACTGAGGGTAGCAAAAAGATAACAATCACCAACTTCTTCTTTAACCGAGGCACTTTTCCTGGAAAGGGTGAGCTGTCTCAAATAAAGAGACTTCCACATGCCAAGATTTCACAACGAACTGTCTCCGCGAATTTTGAAAGTCTTGCCATCCGCTGGTGTAAACTAACGATGGACTGCAAAATATCCACTCGTAGAGGAGATAGCAAAATAGTTATGTAGACTTTTACAGGGAAGCACAAGTTGCTCAAATAAAGAGACCTGTCACTTGTTGTCATGGAGGATTGTAAAAAGAAAAGACTTTATGGGGAGAACAATATGGCTTCCTGGGGAATGAAATATGACTTCCTGGGGAAACGCCACGATATTCCTGCTGAGGAGATAAAGTCTTGTGCAAAATAAATGCACGAACTAAAACTCGAAGCTTTCAGAGATCTAGAGTAAATAATATTGTTGGGAAACCAAAGATTCAAATCAGAAATAAACTGGAATGAAAGAGTCAACCAAAATACAACCTTTGAGAAATAAACTCAAGAGGGAAAACCGAATCCATGCAAACAAGGAGCTGTACAGGAAGGCTAAAGAAAAAAATATTGCACGAGGGATAACTCAGTGGGGAAATTGAAAGAATATACGCTTTCTACTTAAGGCCAACACTCTATTTAAGAGAGGACAACGTAACTCTACAAAACAGGGTGATATGTCAACAAAAATATTAACAAATGTTAATGAGAAATGATTTGCCAATTTTAGCTATGCATGATGTACGTATGAATGCACGAGTGTTATCGTGCGTATGCTGACAAAACAGATGTACAACACTGGGGGTAACCAGTCAAAACCATCTCAGACACAAGAAACACTCGGCTAAATCACATCTAAGATGATCATCCTAAAAAAAAAGTAAGCGCCAGATGAGGAAACATAACCGACTGCCTTCTTCAACTTTACTGGGGAGAAACATAATCTAGAGGTAAACAAATCAAAGTGACAGAAAAGTACAGATACAGGGATAAAACATCCTTCTCCAGGCTTCACTGGGGAAAAAAATGTTTTCAAAAGTAACACTTCTACTGGGGATTGCAAAACCAATCTCAAGTAAAGTAGATGGACACCAAATCATCAAAACATTCACTGGGGAATTCAGGCCCACTTCATTGGGGAGGTTAACACCATATTCACAAAGGGAAAACCAATATACGTTCTTCACTGGGGAAAACAGAGGTCCATATTCTTCGAGATTAATTATTGTACCGACTTCTCTGGAAAAAATAACTTCTACTAGAGCGAATGAAAACTTCACTGGGGAAATCTCGGATTAAAAACCTTACATCATGAAAACTCAGACAAGGAGGAGGAATGAATCCAAACTTGACCGAGGATACCGGAGTCTCGAACCCAATACGGTGAATCATCCTGAGTAAACCTTCCCGAGGGGAACAAAAACTTCTTAAAACAACTAGAGTTTGTCCATTCCTGGGATCACCATTTTTGTTTTTTTTTTTTTTTGCGTCACAAATTCTAAAGTAAAAGCAAATTGTAAATTATTTTTGAAAAATCGATTTTGTTATTTAATCTTTTTGCTTTCAAAGTTATTATCAATAATAAATGGAGTCGTTGCAAGCTAAACAAAATCAGAGACACAAAGAATTGGGTAACATCTCAAATTTATTAATAGAATGGTAGTCCGCGAACGGCTAAACTCCATAGATGATTACAAAGTTTGGAAAATGGTAATATATAATGGAAAAATATACATTGAGATACAATGGCCACTATCCCCTCTAACAATTTTTGAAATCCTGAGCAGTAGCTTCCGTTGAAGTATAATGAGGATTCGAGAAGATTGTTGCTTCAATGATCAGATCTTGCATGATGCAGTTACTTGCCAAGAAATTCCCTAACTTTTGCCTAAGTTGCCCTTGTGGGTTTTCAACTTAGCGGGAAATTTATTCTGTTTATGTCTCTAACTTTTGCCTAGACCTCCCTTTCGGGTTTTATGCCTATCGAGACGCTCTTTTTTGCCTAAGCCGCCCTTTCGGGTTTTCAACTTAGTGAGTTGTTCTTTTATTTCTTTAGGCAAAGTATTTCTTGGCTGCATCAACATTCATGGGACGTGGGAACTCCTCGCCATCCATAGCTTCAAGAATTAATGCACCGCCAGAGAAGTATTTCTTGACAACATATGGGACTTCAAAATTGGGAGTCCACTTTCCCCTAGAATCAGTGTTGAAAGACATGATCTTCCTGAGCACGTGGTCGCCTTCTCTGAATTCCCGAGGTTTGACCTTTTTATCAAAAGCTTTCTTCATTCTTTTCTGATATAACTGTCTGTGGCATAAAGTTGTCATCCTCTTTTCTTTGATCATATTCAATTGGTCAAACCGGTTTTGGACCCATTCATCCTCTGTCAACTTGGTTTTCATTATCACACGCAAAGAGGGAATCTCAACCTCGATTGGGAGTACAACTTCCATTCCATACACCAGGGAGAACGGAGTTGCTCCCGTTGAAATGTGGACATACGTTCGATATCCATGCAAAGCAAAAGGGAGCATTTCATGCCAATCCTTATAAGTAATGACCATTTTCTGGATAATTTCCTTGATATTCTTATTAGCAACTTCAACAGCCCCATTCATCTTTGGCCTATACGAAGAGGAATTATGATGGACAATCTTGAATTCTTCACACAGCTCTGTCATCATTTTATTGTTCAAATTCGAGCCATTGTCGGTGATAATTCTACTCGGCACGCCATGCCGACATATAAGATTATTCTTGATGAAGCGCACAACCACCTACTTAGTAACATTGGCATATGAAGCAGCCTCCACCCACTTGGTGAAGTAATCAATTGCTACCAAGATGAAAAGGTGTCCATTCGAAGCTTTAGGTTCTATCATCCCAATCATGTCAATACCCCACATGAAGAAAGGCCACGGGGAGGAAATCACATTGAGAAGTGTTAGAGGCACATGGACCTTATCTGCATAAATCTGGCATTTATGACACTTTGCAAATTTATAACAATCAGATTCCATTGTCAGCCAATAGTAAGCTGCCCTTAGCATCTTTTTAGTCATCGAATGTCCATTGGTGTTGTACCCCAAAATTTTCCCTCCCATATTCTTCAAAGTTTGACAAGCATCATCTCAATTTGCTCAAGTCTACTCAAGGGTTGCATAGTCAACCACCCTCCTAAGCCAGTAAAATTAGGGTTTTGGTTCTTGCAAGGAAGTTGAGGTTTTCAAGGGCTCAATCAAGTCTCACATGCCTATAAACATTGTCAAGCATCTACATGCCAAGTTTCAAGGCTCACAGCATCAAGTTACACAGTTAAAAACCCTAATTGCTTCACAATCAACTGCAGGGGCAAAATGGTCATTTGGCAGTCAAAAGTCAAATTTTTTGGTCAAAATCTTATTTTGAAGCCACAATCATCATTTGATCAAGTCTTGATCATGATTCCACAAGAATGGCTCAAACATCATCAAGATGCAAAAGTTTCTATTTTTGGACAGTTGAAAAGTCAACTGTAACTTGACCAAGACATAACTTTTTCATGGTTCATCAGAAAAATCCCATCCAATGCTCATTTTGAAGGGGAGGACATTTCCTACAACTCATATTCACATTCCAAGTCCAAGAAATGCTCTCACAAAAAGTTATCAATTTCAACATTATAGGTCATTTTCAAAAGTCAACAAAAAGGCATTTTAAGTCAAAGACCATAACTTGCGATTGGTAAATCTAAATGACATGGGACCAAAGGCATTGGTTAGAGGACTTCAAGACCTTTCCAAAATGTCCAAGAACATGTTCATATGATCAAAATTGAGCAAGATATACATTGGAGAAGTTGGGAAATTTTTGTGAAATGGCAAAAGTCAACTATCCTTGAAACTTCAATTTTTGACAAAAGGGCCCACTTTTTCCACTTGATTCATCCTTTTCATGCCACCCACGTGTCCCATGATTAAATTCAAGATTAAACATTTATTTTTTCTATTTTTATTTAATTTTATTGATTTAATTCATTTTAAATCCATAAAATTCAAATAAAAATCAAAAAAATTAATTAAGTGATATCTTGTGGTTTGAATGACCTTGATGCATCATAATACACATACCAAAACCGTGCCAAGTCCATTTTAAGCATAAAAATTCAAATTTGAACAAAATTGGCAAGTTGCTTTAATGGTGGTTATGGAGAAATCCAAAGTTTAATTGCAATGGTTAAGAGCTCATAATAGTGACTGATTCTCACTCATTACTATATATACAAGCCTTGCAAGCCTCATTCAAAAACCTAGAAAAAGTGCACAAACGGCCAGAGAAAAGTTCAAAATTTGTCAAAAAAAGTGTGAGATCAAAAGGAGTTTTTGCAAGCATTTTCAGGCCAAGAGGAGAACGTGACTCTCTTCTTTGCCATACCCTGAAGCTAAAGCAACCCTTGCCACGTCCTAAGGTCCATTATCAAGCACTGTAAGTATTCCCATGTCCCTCAATTTCCTTGGTTCCATTTTTTCTCAATGTATTCCTGTGCAGGTTTCTAAAAGTGGTACACCATGTGCCCTGACGCTTCAGTATGCCAAGTGTCTACAAACAACAATCCAGTGGCCAGGAAATGATGAGCACCATGCTTTTCAGTCAACCATACGCACATGATTCCAGGAGTCAACGTGACTTTGTGCAAATGGGCCACAACAATGCTAAACAAACCCTCAATTCTGGTCCAACACCCCTATGGTTCTATTTTATTTTCTTTTGTTTTCTTTTCCTTTTTTATTTTCTTTTAACTAATTTTTTAATTATTATCATTATTGTTAATTAACCTAACGTAATTAATATTTTCATAAAAAATCCAAAAAAAGAACTAATATTATTATTATTATTAATTTCATGTTATTTTTGTAAATAAATACTAATAAATTGAATTAGTTTTAATTAGGCAACTTTAACTTTTTTTTTTCTTAATAACTAAAATAAATTTAGAATTAGTTTTTTATTAACTTTTAATTTTATTTCCTTTTATTTCATTTCATTAAAAACATAAAAATACAAAAACATTTTTTTCTTTTAATAAATTAATTAATTAGTTTAATCATTAGTTTTAATTTCATTTAATCACAAAAAAGGACAAAAAATTCATTTCTTTTCTTAAAAGGGTCAAAACCCTTAGGACGTTCCCGATTTAATTTTTATTCGCGCGCATTGATTTTGTTTTGATTATTTATGTAACTGTCTCCAGATATGTAATAGTTAATTAGGAATTTTACCGCTTTATTTAAATTTCTCGCACTTATTTACCAAAACGAGTCTTTGTTTTTTTGGCGATGTATAGACCCGCGCCTTGTAATAGCGTAGAATTTATATTTCCGCAATTTACTTTCCGCACCCCTAACTGTTAAATGCATAAAAGAATGTATATAAATAAAACCAATCCGTAGCTCACAAATAATATACAAAGACAAACATAAACTGAAATTAAACACACATGCACATGCCACTCTTAGGGTACGCCTCACTGGTTGCCTCGAACGTGGTCATCAAGTATAGGACGTCTTAGAGGTCACCCTTTGTCTAAAGATCCAGTTGCCTCGAAACGGTTGCCTCGGATAAAAGGATCTAGGACATTAGGGTTACTTCTAAGGTGTCCTACCATTGCTTTGGTGACCACACTGTCCCTCATAATCGAATTGACCCGAACACCTCCAACGATGGTGCAACCTACCTCTCAATGATGGGATAGTACTATCTAAAGGACTCTTACACAGCCTAATTCCTTAGAGTAGGTAGATCTCTTAAGTACTTGCTCTTTCTCAAAACAAACAAAAATACTTTTCACACCTCACACTTTCAAAAGTTTTCAAACAAAACACTTCATACACTCTTGAGGACTGATACAAGAGTTACTTAGAAGTTTTCAAACGAACTTTTTCAAACGCCACACACATTTGAAAAGCAAACAAATTTTGAAAACATAAGAGCAAGTACCTAAGAGCCCGTGGATAACCACGGATAGAAAGGGTGCTAACACCTTCCCTTTTTATAAATCTACCTCCCGAACCGAGAAACATTCTCAAAGAAGGAATTTTGCTGTGCTTTTGTCCTTTCCATATTGGAGAACATAAAAGACGGTGGCGACTCTTGCTTACCGCGACATTTCGCGAAACCAGCCTTAAAAACAGTCAGTTCTATTTCCACCGATCACAGAACTGGCGACTCTACTGGGGACTATAATAAGTGGGGTGTACCTTAGGAATAGTTCATCATCATGTTTTCAATTGCTTGATTTGTTTGCTTTAAAATTGTGGGCCTGTTTTGGGAGTTTCATAGATCCTAACCCGGATCTGGGAGATACCTTTTAGAAAGTAGCAACAAAACTATGAGGGAACTGTACGGGGTATACCGACACGGTTGAAGCAGTTTGCTATGTTGATGTGGCACTTTGGTGAGTACCGGTAACCCTTGAGTCAAGTCAAGGAGAGTACGGGGCCGCCGCGTGGTGTCATGAAGCATCAACTGACTTTAGGAACCTTACTTGACCATCCTGGCCTCTTTAGGGGTAGTGAGATGACTGACTTTGGTGCAGTCCGAAGTTGGTTGATACTCGATACTATACTCATTGAGGGTTGTTTTCTTGGAATATTTTAATCGCTAGTTCAGTGGCTAAATCAAAACAATGAACATAGAAAACAACCCTATGATATTGAGCTCCTTAGAACCCGGTTACTTTTGATAGGACAAGTTTTGAGCCCACCAACTTCAAGAGGGTAGTATCCCAAACTTCATGCTGGCCTAAACTCTAAGGGCTCTTTGTGTGACTTGTGTGCCTTCAAACTTGACTACTTGCATACTTGTTATCTGACACTTGAGTTTCTTGCAGGTTTTGTTTACAGTCCTTAATTTGGACTCATAACAGGGCTTACCTACATTACTCCACGCATAGCATAACATCATACCATCATACCATTGCATGCATCCTACATAAGGACTAATCCATTTCAAGGACCTCAAGGGTTTTGTGATGCAGGTCATGATGAATCAAATGTCCAGCAAGGGGTAAAGGGGATTTATTTTCCTCTAGCCAAGGTTAATGACTTGAGTCAGGGGCTATGACCCACTCGATATGGTGAGCCTTGACTCTTGAAGAAGGACTCTCATCAACATGAAGTCCCTTCCATCAAGCTACAAAATTCAAATTCTAACAATTTTCTTGTTTACCCCGCGAGATCCTTGAAAACATTGCATGCATACATGCATATCATTGCATTACAGGTACTCCTTTGACAGGTCACTTACCATCTTCGCTGTTTATTTCAGCAATGGCTTCCCAACAAAACAACCAGGATCTTCATGCTCAAGAGACTCGGTTCGGGGAGATCCTCCTAAATCTATCCAAGGGGCAGGAAGAGCTGAGAACACTCCTCATGGGGACTTTGGTCAGGAACAGTCCTGAAGACGATAAGGACGAACGACTGAAACGTCTGCAAGCTGAGGTAGATACAATGAGAACCCATATGCTGGGGCAGATGGCTCTCATCCAAGGCTTAGCTCAGGAGCAAGAAGAGTTGAGGACCATGATCAGTCAGCTTCATCAAGACAGATACCACATGAAGCAACCAGTCCAAGTCAGGGACCAGGTCATTGATCAGCTTCCAAGAGGACAAGGGTCTGGTATGGTGAAGAATAGACCTCTCCAAATTGCTACCACTTCACAAGTCCAACCACAACCTCGCCCAGAGAAACGGGTTGATCAGAGCAAGCCCAGGAGGCAATTCACCCAGCTTAACACGTCGTTGTCCCAAGCTTTGCAACACTTGTTAAGGTTGAATCTGGTGACGTTGATAGGACCTCACCCTAATCCTAAGACTTCTTCACCCAACTATAATCCTGGGGCCAGGTGTGCATACCATTCTAACAGCCCGGGGCACGATACTGACGACTGTTGGAAGTTGAAGTACAAAATCCAGGACCTGATTGATGAAGGAGCAGTGGAATTCACCCAAGATGGTCAGGCGGAGTTCTTCTACTATTCCTGCAAGATTCATCACTTGAAGTGACTAGTTCAAATTAGAAGACTTTTGTTCATTAGATTTTTCAAGTTGTAATTTTCTTTTGATTGTTCAAACAATTATTGTCATAGCAAACTTTATTACTTTATCAATGCATCGCATATGTCTGTTTTGAATCAATATATTCGCATTCCCTATATGCAAACTGTTTTCATATTTTTATGATGATCAACTCTTGGTTGAAAATTCTAAGCCTCTTGAGGGAGGATGACGAAAATGATACCACAATCTACAGTATGCTTTTGAACCAACCCCGCTGATGAGGTACAGGCATTGTTTCAATTCCTAAACACTAGAGTTATAAGGAAGATAACCCCTCGTCAACCCCCTTCGAGCCAAAGAAGTAGGAGTTTTTTCTTTTCGAAAATTAAAACCCTTTAATCATAACCTGGGGCAGGGTAGTTCTCTCAGTTGATCCAGGTGCATAACGAATGGCATCAAATGAGTCCTTACAAAACAAAAGATTTGATGGTTCCGAATAATCATAAAAGACAGGCAGTCATTATATCTCAAAAATAAAAGCCCATTAAGTCAAAACCTATGAAGGAGACTTACAAAACTGGGGTATCCCACTGACTGTAATCACAAAAGAAACAGTTCAGGCAAAAACAGGGATAACGAAATCAAAAAGAAAGAGGTCCTACAAACCCTCAACCAAAAAAAGGAATGACTGCCTATTCAAAATAAATCGTCAATGTCCGAACCATCACTGATATGTCAAAGCAAAGATTCAACAAGGTCTAACGCACGATTGGCTGAGTTTAGGATTGAAGAACATCACGAAGAGCGGGTGGGTACAGATACTTTGAACCTTTATCTTTTGTTTCTTAAGCCGTGAACCAAGCCACGCTACAACCCTTAAAAAGTCCTAGCTGAAGCATGGGTTAATTCGAAAAGCATACTGTTACAAAGGTATCCTGACTCCTTAAGGCTCGCTGTAAAATTTTGAGTTTGACATCACACTTTACAAAATTCACTGGTTTTACTGAAAAAACACATTTTCAAAAACTTCAAGACAGACATGAGCTTTGCATTTTAATATAACATTGCTTGCATATGACTATTTGTTTGAACAACATAGAAGTTCGCACGACGAATGTCTAATGAACAAAAGCACCTCCCATCAAGGGGCGGGGCATGATCATTGTCCATCATCTGGAGTAGTTAAGTTTAGATTCGGAGAATCTCTCAAAAGGCCAACCAGCTTGGGGCAAATCTCTACCTGGATCACTTGGGGCATTGGACGATCAAACGAAGATCTTCTGGTAGTAGGGCAACACAACACTACTGACAGGGGCACCTCCCTACATCCTGAGAGCACGGTCATAGTCGAAAAAATACTACGCATAATCAAAGACCCGCTAGGTTGACACACCTAGGCAAAAATAAGGGCTTCCCGGCGAACCAAAAGGGTTCGGGCAAAAATAAGGGATGAAATGAAAAATCTGTACACCCGGCAAGTCGAAAACCTGAAAAGGCAGCTTGGGCAAAAATGGGTATCCCGGTGGACTGAAAACTCGAAAGGGCGGTCCAGGCAAAAGTTAGGGATCAAAAGCATACGACTATGTTCCGTCATCTCGTCACTTGCCTACCAGAAGAAGATTTGTCAACCGGCAGTCATCAAGCGCCTCCACAAGTATCTTCTCCCATAGAAACAGGGGCAATATGAGTTGTCTAAGCGATCTAGTTGCTCTGTCCACCAAGGTACTAAGGTAGGTTCAGCTGAAGAACGTGACCAAGATATCTTCACTCCCCGCAGAGTAAGACAGGAGTCAACAATACTCTTCCCCGAGCAGAGTTTGGTCTCCCAATCAGCCCTGAAAAGGCACAACATTCTCCAGCAAGTCAGCAACACTCTCCCCAAGCAGAGTTAATCTACCGTCAGCCATAAGGAAGATGGGTATTCCCATAAAATATCAGTATTCCCCAGCGAAGTACGCAGATATTCCTTAACAAGCATCCCCGACAGTCTTAATATAAGATTATTCCCCGGCGGAATACCAGACACCCCAGTGGAGCCATTCCCCAGTAAAGTTCAAAAGTCTCCCCAGGAGAGTTGAATCAATCTCCCCAGTAGATTCTGGAAGCTTATCCCTGCAGAGCACGAACACGTCTCCCGGACTTTATTCAAAGGTTATTCTCCACCAGAGCTTATAACTGGGTTATCCTCAGCTAAAAACCACGGAAAGATCGTCCTCGGAGAAGTTCTTCCTATCCCCGGCGGAGTTCATCGGATCTTCCAACATAACTCATCAACGGTATCCCCAGCGGAGTTATCATCAATTTCAAAACCTCGGCGAAGTATCTCTTCCCACAGAGTATTCCCCGCAGAGTAATCTCTCCAACAAGTTTATTACCCCAACGGAGTCATCTTCTCCTACCGGTTTATTCTTGCAACCATCATCCCCAGCGGAAACGAAGAACTCCACTCTTCAAACATCAAGCCCAGGATTCAATAAACTCTCGGCATCTGTCAAGGATTTATTTTCCCAGACGAAGATACATTCATAAACATCACATCATGATACATGCATATGCGCATCATGTCATACAATCTCATTTATGTCGAGAACATCATTGCTTGATCCATATCATGCATTGTATACGACTGACCTTTACCTTTCAGGAAGGATACAGTTAAATGATCAGCTATGTCAAAGAAGACAGATACAGTCGAAAGAGACCAATCCAGTCAAAGAAGACAGATTCAGTCAAAAAAGACAAGTCTAGTTAAATCCCAAAGGTTTTTCTGATGCTCATCCAGTCAAAGAAGACAGATTCAGTCAAAAAAGACAAGTCCAGTTAAATCCCAAAGGTTTTTCTGATGCTCATCCAGTCAAAGAAGACAAGTCTAGTTAAAATTAATTCCCGTCATTATAGGCACCCGTCGTCATAGACACCCGTCGTTATAGACACCCGTCATCATAGACACCCGTCGTCATAGACACCCGTCGTCATAGACACCCGTCGTCATAGACACCTGTCGTCATAGACACCCGTCGTCATAGAAACTCGTCATTATAGACACCCGTCGTTATAGACACCCGTCGTCATAGACACCTGTCGTCATAGACACCCGTCGTCATAGACACCCGTCATTATAGACACCCGTCGTCATAGACACCCGTCGTCATAGACACCCGTCGTCATAGACACCCGTCTTCATAGAAACCCATTGTCATAGACACCCGTCGTCATAGACACCCGTCGTTATAGACACCCGTCGTTATAGACACCCGTCATTATAGACATCCTGTCATTGAAGACAACTCGTCATTTAAGACAACTCGTCATTGAAGATAACTTGTCATTAAAGACAACTCGTCATTGAAGACAACTCGTCATTGAAGACAACTCGTCATTGAAGATCACTCGTCATTGAAGACAACCCGTCCAAAGAGACAACTCGTCAAGAAAGACAAAACCTCCTCTGGTTCAGTTAAATTCTAAAGATTTTTCTGAGATAACCTGTCAGTAGAGACAACCCATCAACCTTTTGAAGTTCCAGATTCGATACCTGTATCTAGCCAGGGCATGTCTGTGAGCGACTGAGTGAGGATCAACACCTGTAACAGGCCAGGAAATTATCTTTCTCAGGTACGCAAGTTCTCGCCAAGGAATCTCTTACGCGATCGACACTTAGATGGCATCTATAAGCCCATCCACATACCACATCTCCAAATGGCATCTGTAAGCCCATTCCTGACAAGGTCATGTCACATCCAGATGGCATCTATAAGCCCATCCTCCTATCCAACAATCTCCAAATGGCATTTGTAAGCCCATTCCCGCCATCACACTACTGATACTCCACTATGCGAGTGCAAATTTCTGGGCACTCTAGTGTTCAATCATCTTCCACCTTCGGATCACGAAAGGCACGCAAGCCAATCTACATCCTCAGGTCTAAGAAGATTGAACAGGGGCAACTGTTGTACCCCAAAATTTGCCCTCCCATATTCTTCAAAGTTTGACAAGCATCATCTCAATTTGCTCAAGTCTACTCAAGGGTTGCACAGTCAACCACCCTCCTAAGCCA
This sequence comes from Vicia faba, assembly GCA_948472305.1. NCBI lineage: Eukaryota > Viridiplantae > Streptophyta > Magnoliopsida > Fabales > Fabaceae > Vicia > Vicia faba. The sequence continues at coordinate 224,380,392 of OX451738.1, forward strand.
GTAAAATTAGGGTTTTGGTTCTTGCAAGGAAGTTGAGGTTTTCAAGGGCTCAATCAAGTACCACATGCCTATAAACATTGTCAAGCATCTACATGCCAAGTTTCAAGGCTCACAGCATCAAGTTACACAGTCAAAAACCCTAATTGCTTCACAATCAACTGCAGGGGCAAAATGGTCATTTGGCAGTCAAAAGTCAAATTTTTTGGTCAACATCTTATTTTGAAGCCACAATCATCATTTGATCAAGTCTTGATCATGATTCCACAAGAATGGCTCAAACATCATCAAGATGCAAAAGTTTCTATTTTTGGACAGTTGAAAAGTCAACTGTAACTTGACCAAGACATAACTTTTTCATGGTTCATCATAAAAATCCCATCCAATGCTCATTTTGAAGGGGAGGACATTTCCTACAACTCATATTCACATTCCAAGTCCAAGAAATGCTCTCACAAAAAGTTATCAATTTCAACATTATAGGTCATTTTCAAAAGTCAACAAAAAGGCATTTTAAGTCAAAGACCATAACTTGCGATTGGTAAATCAAAATGACATGGGACCAAAGGCATTGGTTAGAGGACTTCAAGACCTTTCCAAAATGTCCAAGAACATGTTCATATGATCAAAATTGAGCAAGATATACATTGGAGAAGTTGGGAAATTTTTGTGAAATGGCAAAAGTCAACTATCCTTGAAACTTCAATTTTTGACAAAAGGGCCCACTTTTTCCACTTGATTCATCCTTTTCATGCCACCCACGTGTCCCATGATTAAATTCAAGATTAAACATTTATTTTTTCTATTTTTATTTAATTTTATTGATTTAATTCATTTTAAATCCATAAAATTCAAATAAAAATCAAAAAAATTAATTAAGTGATATCTTGTGGTTTGAATGACCTTGATGCATCATAATACACATACCAAAACCGTGCCAAGTCCATTTTAAGCATAAAAATTCAAATTTGAACAAAATTGGCAAGTTGCTTTAATGGTGGTTATGGAGAAATCCAAAGTTTAATTGCAATGGTTAAGAGCTCATAATAGTGACTGATTCTCACTCATTACTATATATACAAGCCTTGCAAGCCTCATTCAAAAACCTAGAAAAAGTGCACAAACGGCCAGAGAAAAGTTCAAAATTTGTCAAAAAAAGTGTGAGATCAAAAGGAGTTTTTGCAAGCATTTTCAGGCCAAGAGGAGAACGTGACTCTCTTCTTTGCCATACCCTGAAGCTAAAGCAACCCTTGCCATGTCCTAAGGTCCATTATCAAGCACTGTAAGTATTCCCATGTCCCTCAATTTCCTTGGTTCCATTTTTTCTCAATGTATTCCTGTGCAGGTTTCTAAAAGTGGTACACCATGTGCCCTGACGCTTCAGTATGCCAAGTGTCTACAAACAACAATCCAGTGGCCAGGAAATGATGAGCACCATGCTTTTCAGTCAACCATACGCACATGATTCCAGGAGTCAACGTGACTTTGTGCAAATGGGCCACAACAATGCTAAACAAACCCTCAATTCTGGTCCAACACCCATATGGTTCTATTTTATTTTCTTTTGTTTTCTTTTCCTTTTTTATTTTCTTTTAACTAATTTTTTAATTATTATCATTATTGTTAATTAACCTAACGTAATTAATATTTTCATAAAAAATCCAAAAAAAGAACTAATATTATTATTATTATTAATTTCATGTTATTTTTGTAAATAAATACTAATAAATTGAATTAGTTTTAATTAGGCAACTTTAACTTTTTTTTTCTTAATAACTAAAATAAATTTAGAATTAGTTTTTTATTAACTTTTAATTTTATTTCCTTTTATTTCATTTCATTAAAAACATAAAAATACAAAAACATTTTTTTCTTTTAATAAATTAATTAATTAGTTTAATCATTAGTTTTAATTTCATTTAATCACAAAAAAGGACAAAAAATTCATTTCTTTTCTTAAAAGGGTCAAAACCCTTAGGACGTTCCCGATTTAATTTTTATTCGCGCGCATTGATTTTGTTTTGATTATTTATGTAACTGTCTCCAGATATGTAATAGTTAATTAGGAATTTTACCGCTTTATTTAAATTTCTCGCACTTATTTACCAAAACGAGTCTTTGTTTTTTTGGCGATGTATAGACCCGCGCCTTGTAATAGCGTAGAATTTATATTTCCGCAATTTACTTTCCGCACCCCTAACTGTTAAATTCATAAAAGAATGTATATAAATAAAACCAATCCGTAGCTCACAAATAATATACAAAGACAAACATAAACTGAAATTAAACACACATGCACATGCCACTCTTAGGGTACGCCTCACTGGTTGCCTCGAACGTGGTCATCAAGTATAGGACGTCTTAGAGGTCACCCTTTGTCTAAAGATCCAGTTGCCTCGAAACGGTTGCCTCGGATAAAAGGATCTAGGACATTAGGGTTACTTCTAAGGTGTCCTACCATTGCTTTGGTGACCACACTGTCCCTCATAATCGAATTGACCCGAACACCTCCAACGATGGTGCAACCTACCTCTCAATGGTGGGATAGTACTATCTAAAGGACTCTTACACAGCCTAATTCCTTAGAGTAGGTAGATCTCTTAAGTACTTGCTCTTTCTCAAAACAAACAAAAATACTTTTCACACCTCACACTTTCAAAAGTTTTCAAACAAAACACTTCATACACTCTTGAGGACTGATACAAGAGTTACTTAGAAGTTTTCAAACGAACTTTTTCAAACGCCACACACATTTGAAAAGCAAACAAATTTTGAAAACATAAGAGCAAGTACCTAAGAGCCCGTGGATAACCACGGATAGAAAGGGTGTTAACACCTTCCCTTTTTATAAATCTACCTCCCGAACCGAGAAACATTCTCAAAGAAGGAATTTTGCTGTGCTTTTGTCCTTTCCATATTGGAGAACATAAAAGACGGTGGCGACTCTTGCTTACCGCGACATTTCGCGAAACCAGCCTTAAAAACAGTCAGTTCTATTTCCACCGATCACAATTGGCATGAGTGCCAAATGAACCTTCATGATCCTCATGCATCAACATGCCTGCTTCGTGTCTATCCACGCATCTGAGCAAGACCATATCATAATTTCTTTTATACAACACATTTTCATTGAGGAAGAAACTGCCAACCAATCTTCTCAATGTCTTTCTATCCTTCCTCGATGCACCGATCGGGTATTCCCGAGTCTGAAGAAAATGCTTGATGTCATAATACCAAGGTTTTTCATCTGCTACCTCTTCTGTTGTAAACACATGAGCGGGCCTATCCAGTCGTCGAACCATAATTCGAGGTATATCATTCTAAGTATTTACTTGGTACATAGAACCCAGAGTTTCCAGAGCATCCGCCATCTGATTTTCATCTCTTGGAATATGATGGAATTCAACTTTATTAAAGAAGGGTAACAACCTTCTAGCATAATCTTTGTATGGGATCAAGTCAAGGTGACGAGTATCCCATTCTCTTTTAATCTGGTTTATTACCAAAGCTGAATCACCATACACATCTAGATTTTTAATTCTGAGATCAATAGCTTCTTCGAGACCCATGATGCAAGCCTCACATTCTTCCATATTATTAGTACAATCAAATGTTAACCTTGCGGTAAAATGAATGTGAGATCCATGTGGAGTGACAATCACAACACCAATTCCTTTACCATAAGCATTCACAGCTCCATCAAATATCAAACTCCAACGAGATTCAGGATCAGGACCTTCCTCAGGCAATGGTTCCTCACAATCTTTCACTTTTAGGAACACCACATCCTCATCGGGGAATTCATATTCTACAGACTGATGGTCTTCCATTGGTTGGTGAGCAAGATAATCTGCCAACCCAATGCTTTTGATAGCTTTTTGAGTCTGGTATTCGATATCATATTCAGATAACAACATCTGCTAGCGGACAATTCTCCCAGTAAGAGCAGGCTTTTCAAAAATGTACTTAATTGGATCCATTTTGGAGATCAACCAATTATTGTGATTCTACATATACTACTGCAAACACTTTGCTGCCCAGGCCAAAGCACAACATGTCTTTTCCAGCATGGAATACCGCGACTCACAATCAGTGAACTTTTTACTGAGATGATAAATGGTGAACTCTTTCTTCCCTGTTTAATCCAGTTGTCCCAGAATACAACCCATGGATTTATCTAATACTGCCAGATACATAATCAACGGTCTTCCTTAGATAGGAGGGAGCAAGATAAGAGGTTCAAGCAGATATTCTTTAATACTTTTAAATTCCCTTTGGCAGTCATCCATCTACACACAACCTTGATCTTTCTTTAACAACTTAAAGATCGGTTCACATGTTGCAGTCATGTGGGAGATGAATCTGGAAATATAATTCAAACGCCTGAGGAACCATCTAACTTGCTTTTCAGTTCTTGGTGCTGGTATCTCTTGAATTTCTTTGCCTTTATCAGGGTCAAATTTAATTCCTTTCTGGATAACAATGAAACCCAACAATTTCCCTGATCGGACACCGAAGATGCATTTATTTGGATTCAAGCGAAGACGATACTTCCTCAAACACTGAAACAACTTCAACAAATCTTCTGCATGCCCTTCTTCAGTCTGGAATTTGGAAATCATATCATCAACATATACTTCGATTTCCTTGTGCATCAGATCATGGAATAGGATTGTCAAAGCCCTCTGGTACGTTGCACCAGCGTTCTTCAACCCGAAGGGCATCACTCTGTAACAGAATGTTCCCCAGGGTGTGATAAACATTGTTTTTTTATGTCCTCTGGAGCCATTCTTATTTGATTATACCCGGAAAATTCGTCCATGAACGAGAATACTTTGAATTTTGTTGTACTATCCACTAACATATCAATGTGTGGCAATGGAAAATCATCTTTTGGACTAGCTTTATTTAGATCTCTGTAATTTACGCACATGCGAACTTTTCCGTCTTTTTTCAGTACTAGGACAATATTAGCAATCCATTGAGGATACACTAATGTCACAAGAAAACCAACATTAATCTACTTTAGAACCTCCTCTTTGATCTTCACTACCATATCTGAGTGAGTTCTTCTCAACTTTTATTTAATTGGCGGACACTCTAGCTTCAACGGCAAACGGTGCTCTACAATATCTGTATCTAGACCAGGCATATCTTGATAAGACCAAGCAAAAATATCCACATGCTCTTTCAACAACTCAATCAACCTGCTCTTCACATCAGGATGCAACAATACTCCAATCTTGACTTCCTTCGGATCTTCTTCTGAACCCAAATTGATCACTTCCAATGGCTCTTTATATGGAGGAATGGTATTTTCCTCGTGCTCAAGCAACCATGAGACCTCTTCTAGAATCTCATCATAGTCTTCTTCTTCAGCCCCATACACAGGACATTCAACGTTGGGAGAGGGTGCAGGGTCATTGTATTCAACGTGTTTTTTAATTAATCTGCACATATGATTTATGATTACTTTTAGAAACTGACACATATAATAAGTGATCATGCAGATCGAATTTCAGTTATTTATTTATTTGAAAGGTTTTTTTTATTACCATTTTCCAAGAAAAAGCAGAAAATAAAGACACAATTTGGGAAACAATGACAACTTTTATTATTGATTTTAAAAGACACAGCAAACAGATAATCCCTACAACATTAATACTTCCACCTGGGGCAGAGTGAAAGCTTTTCAAAAAGATTAACAAAACAAATTACTTTGAAACATGTATGCAAGAGGGAACATCAATGGTGATCCAGTTATGAACCCTAACTCCGTGCGTCACATAATTCAGCATTTCCTGCTATGCTTCATCTTCTACAATGGCATTAATCCCGGAAACAGTTGGATAAAGATAACCCCCACTATAGAAGATGTCTTGATACTTGCCTGCAACAGACTTCGGCTTCATGCTCTTACCTTTGTCATTCTTCAAAGAGAACCCCAAGCCGACTTTGGTCTTGTTCACAGGTGGATCCACAATCTGTCCCCATACCTCGCTATGACCCTTTCGCACAACTTGCTGCGCATCCTTAAGCGATAGCATGGAATTCTCATTTCCTCTTATGTTATCAATAGATACGGCTTGGAACTGAGTTTCGATAGCAGCTTCATCTGCCTCCACGATGCTGAAAGAGGACAAATGAGATATCAATAATGCTTATTCCCCATTTATGATCACTACTTCCCTTTCACGTACAAACTTCAGCTTCTGGTGTAAAGTTGAAGTGACAGTCCCTGCCTCATGAATCCACGGCCTTCATAGAAAACAACTATAAGCGGGTACAATATCCATGACCTGAAAAGTTATCTGAAAAAAATATGGTCCTATATGAATAGGCAAGTCCACTTCACCAATAACAAATTTCCTTGATCCATCAAACGCATTCACAATGATGCCACTCGGGTGCATAGGCGTTCCTCGATATTTCAACTTCATAAGAGTTCTCCTCGGTATAACGTTCAAAGCGGATCCATTATCAATAAGCACATTGGATAGTGAATCATTCTTGAAATTCATAGAGATGTGGAGGGCCAACTTGTGATTCCTTCCTTCATCTGGTAATTCATCATCGCAGAAACTAAAATTATTACATGATGTAATGTTCCCTATTACGCTGCTGAATTGGTCTATTGGCACATCACTCTCCACAAAAGCTTGGTCCAATACCCTCATCAAGGATTCTCTATGAGAAGAGGAGTTCATCAATAAAGCCAAGATAGATATTTTTGAAGGAGTCTGCAGTAGCTGATCTACAATTCTGTAGTCGCTCATCTTGATTATCTTCAAAATATCATCCACTTCTTTCTCTAACGTAGCCCCACTAGTCTCACCCGTAGCCTTCTTGGGTTCAACATTCTCAGCAATTTTCTTTCCAGCACTAACATCTCCTCGAAAAACTGGTGCAAACACACGACCGCTGCGGGTCACCCTACTATTTTCAGCAATATTTCCGACATTAGGCATTGGCTGGATGGGAACTCCCACTCCATCCTCTAAGATTGTAGCATTGTATTTGTAGGGTACAACCTTATCTGGCTTGTAGGGGATAGGACCCGACAAACTAATCACGAATGGGGTAACAACTGGCTTGCTATAATACTCAACTTCAAAATGGATAGGTGCCCCAAAACAAGGTACAATGATGTTTACCCCTTCTTCAACATAATTAGTCATTATTGAGTCATTTTTGGAAAACAAATCCTCATATAAGGAGAAATACTCATCTGCAGAGGCATACTCTTCATCCGACTCTTCTTCAGTCAAGCAAACCTCAATCAAATCAACTTCATGGTAATTATCCCTTTTACCTGTAACCTTGATAGTTCCATTGTCCAACAACAACTAAACACCCTTCTTCGTGATTGAACATCCTCGGGAGTCCCAGTAGCAAATTCGGCAAGATCCATACTGGTGTTCTACCTGACCAGTCATATGGCATAAAGTAGCATGCAATTGCACAAGGTCCTCATTCATATACTCTACATTAAAAATTATGAATTCTCCACGACATCCAGAAACCACATTCACCTCCTCTTCATACTCTGCCCTAGGCCTGATTATGTGGATTAGGCCCTCATCCATCATTTCCTGCACATCGGCCTTTATCTTATCGCAACCTTGTATGTCTGTACTGCAAATAGCACAACCGGAATGGTCATACGTATAGTAGCTAAATTCAAAAAGGTCTGTATGCATTTTCACCAAATCTCCTCTAACCAGATTAATATCAAAAATCCGGAAGTCGCCTGGACAACCGGCCACCATATTCACAACATTTACTCCCCCATGCTTGGGTAGAGGATTGTCTTTCACATTAGGTCCCACATCCTGAAAGAAATAATACCAGACTTCACCAATTTCTGCACGTCAGTCTTCAAAGGATATCAATTCTCAACATTATGCCCCGGTGCTCCCTGATGAAAAGCATATGTTTGGTCTTCCTTGTAGTACCAAGGCAATGTTGATGGTACATCGGGAGGTGGTTGAGTCTGAACCATCTTCTTCTGAATCAATGCCGGTAGTAACTCTGTATAGCTCATAGGAATATGATCATAACTCTCCCTTCTCTGATTATACCCTTGATTCCCCTGCTGGGATGGTCTCTGATAAGCAACGGTAGTTGGAGTTGCACCCACAACTGGAGTAACTGAGGCAACTTGCTGGTGACGCTGATGATTCCTTCTAGGAGTATTAAACCTCCTCTCTTGCATAACAACATTTGCATCCCCTTCCTTTTTCTTGGTAAACCCATAAGATGGTTTCTTCATACCTCCATAACTTTCACTCTTCGTTAAACGACCCTCTCTTACAGCCTCTTCTAAGTGGATACCCATTCCTTCCATTTCAGTAAAGTCACTTGGCACACTTGCTACCATCTTCTCGTAGTAGAAAGCACCAAGCGTTTTCAAGAAAATCTTAGTCATTTCATTCTCTTCCATGGGAGGAATCACTTGGGCGGCTACCTCACGCCATCTCTATGCATATTCTTTGAACGATTCCCTGTCATTCTGAACCATGGCCTTGAGTTGATCACGGTCAGGCTCCATGTCCACGTTTTACTTGTATTGTCTGATAAATGATTCTCCCAAATCATTGAAAGTATGGATGTTAACACTGTCCAAACTCATATACCACTTTAGTGCAACACCGATCAAACTATCCTGAAAAAAGTGAATCAACAGCCGTTAATCATTAGTATGGGTAGGCATTCTCCTTACGCACATCACCAGATGAGCACGATGGCAAGTGTTGCCCTTGTACTTCTCAAACTCCGGGACCTTAAACTTAGCAGGTATCTTAACATTCAGGATTAAGCATAACTCATTCATATTCTGCCCAAATAGCTCTTTTCCCCTGAGGGCCTTCATCTCTCTTTGCATCTTGTCAAACTGCTCTTAAAAATCATCCATTCTGTCATAAAGACCCAAGTCTTCACTCGGTGGCGGGAAAGGACGACACACATCATCATTAACAAATGGAACCATATTCATCGAAGGAGGTGCGGCAGGAGTAGCATGCACCACAGGAGGTGCCAGAGTAACAATAGTCTGAATAAATGGAGTATCTTGAGGACCAAGATTGAAACCTTCAGGTGCAAAATTCTCTGGCATTCCCCATGGATAACCTTGAGGCATGAGGTTTTGAACAACAATTGGAGTAGCAGATACGGGAAAAGTCAGAGCTTCAGTAGTTTCGCTTGTTGGTTGAGGTTAGACACTCGGTGGCTGATTCTGAGCAGCCACCATAGCTTCCATCAGAGCAGTCAGATTGGCCATGCCGGCCTTCAAATCAGAAACCTTCTCGCGTAGCTTGTGATTCTCTTGTTCTAGGTTGTCTATCTTATTTCTGAAATTAGCCCGAGTGTTGTAGTGGTGAGTCAGCTTGTTGAACAAAGTAAAGAAGCTTTGTGAGACACCTGGATATGCCTTCCAAATGCGATAAATATGTGCAATATGATGCATGATATGCAATTCACATGATTTTATTTTATTATTTAATATTTCAAGGGATTTAAAATTTATGGACATATTGCAAATATCAAAGTAATAACGCATTTGAAAATACTAAAAATTCCATTATAACAACTCCAAAAAATGGATTACAAGTTTCAATGATCCCGAGTACAAGATGAAAATAAAATCTAAAACCCTAAAAAGTAAAACTGATGGAGATCACTCTATACGCTGGCGCTTCCCCGTGATCTTGGCAATCTGAGCCTTTAACCTCTGTTTTTCTTCCGCATATCTGATGGCAACCTTCTTCCAATCACCTGAATCAGGAAATGAGTAATCAACATCTGATTGAGGCTTAGGAGAAAATAAATCCCCTTGCCTCTCCATAGTCTCTACCGCTCGACTCTCAAGGATCTCAATCAAGTCATCTTTCTCCTTCAAGTCTGCTCTATAGGAAATCTCTAAAGTTTGGCACTTGTTCTTCCAAGCATGCTTTTCCTGTTGCATCCTGACCAAAGTAAGCTACAACTCTTTTAGATCATCTAATAAGGGAGGAGTGGTCTTCACAAATAGATCAGGCATAGGTGTTTCTCGGGAATATGACATCTTCAACTGAATAGCTCTCGTTTGGACCCACTGAAGATATGCCTCCAAAGAAACATCACCCCTAGGTCCCAAATCCTTCCTACTCTTCTTATTAATGTGACGCCAGGCCTTCGCAATCTGCTTCCTAGATCCCATATGGTCTTCTCCTTCTTTAGAAAGAAACTACTCAAATGAATACTATTTGGTTTATCCCTCATCGGATAACCAATCTATCTTTATGCTAGAACAGGGTTATAGTTAATTCCTCCCTTTGTACCAAGAAGGGGTACATTGAGGAAACTACCACAACTGTCAATAATCTCTATATCCTGGTAAGCTCGATGATACCAATCAATATTCGAGTGAGTAAGTTCCATGATCTTAGGAGCCCAACGGGGTTCCTTCCTGACATCCCAAAAAGCATCAGACTGAGGCATATGAGAGATAAACCACTGGTACAACAGAGGCATGCAACAGAAAATCATCCCCCATGATAAGAACTCCGAAGATGAATAGAGTAATAAGCATCACCCAACAATGTAGGAATTAGGTTTCCAATCATGAAGATCCTGATAGCATGAATGTCAACAAACTTGTCCACATTAGGAAATAAGAACAACCCGTAAGCAAGTAGAGAAAAGATGGCCTCTAAAGCGACTGTACTCTTCATCCTGGAAAAGTAACGAGCTTTCTCCAATAAGAACTAAGCTGGTAATCCTCTAATCCATCCTTTAGTATTCATATGGGCTTCCACCTAAGACTTCCCCAGATGAATCAAAGCAACAATCTCATGTGGTTTTGGCTCACCCTCCAAACCAGTAAAAGGAACAGGATCGGTAACAGGTAAATCCAATAGATAAGAATACTTCTCCAGTGTAGGCATCAACTAATAGTTGGGAAAAGTAAAACAATGATACATCGGATTATAGAAGTGGACCAAGGTTGAGAGAATACCATCCTTCATCTTCAGCTTCATGAGAGGAATGATGGATCCATACTTCTTCCGAAAGTCTGCAGAACACTCGATCTCGGGAATTAGACTGATCAACTTATCTATCTTGGGATCCTTGAAACTGTAATTCTCGATCTTTCTCTTTCCAGAATCCATGGTTAAAAAGTACCTGAGATATTCACAAATGGTCAACTTTTAAATCCCTTGAAATAAGATATCTTCAAAAGATGGTTATGAGTGCATGGATGTATGATGCAACAATCACACACAAGATCACACATATAGGGTTCATAGGTTCAATGTCACGAGCATGAGGTCGAAGGTACTACCCATAAGGTATTGGTATAAAAGTTATCACCTGCCGAACAAGGTTCTAGAGGTTCCCAGAGTCTACATCCTTACTTCGGATATTACCAACTTTCTGATTAACTCGGTAATTAGTAATATTCTCAAGAAAAACTTGTCTGAGTGTAGTATCGCATGACAACTATTTCCGGATTACTCTGTCATAGCTTCCGCACTACACCTAAAAGGCCAAGATGGGTTTGGTATTCTACGGTCCTCAACATCAGCAGGCTCCCAGGTCAAAAGCAGTACGTTTTCCCAATTACTCGGTAAACGACACTACAGTCAAAGGGGCCTCCAATGAGTGGGGGATCTCATGCCTCATTTTTGGGATTACTCCCTCAAAGTTAAGATGACTATACCGCCCGTCCTATCTTAAAGTTTGTCCAAGTCCGGGTATAGGACTTATAAGTAATCACCAAGCCCCTAAAAACCAGGAAAATCCAGGCAAACATACATACAAAAAATAATATAACACGTAACAACAATAGCACATATACAGATATAAACAAAGATAGGCTCAACCCACTTAGGGATGGACCAGCAAGAGGTCAATCTTTCCCCAGTGAAGTCTCCATTTTTTTTGTAGCGGTAGAAATGTTTAAGACTAAGCCATTGGATTGACTAGACTTATACATACCAAAAATAAAAATCACCATCGCGCTTTATTGTTTCCAAAGGAATTGGAAAAGAGCTAATAACCCAAAATAGGGGGGAAAGATTCAAGGTAAGGGGGTTGGTTATGCAAAGGGAATTTATTAGCACCCTAAACATCTACGGTACTCCGCAGGAACCTCTTTGTAAAATCTGTATATTTTTTCTATAAAATGTTGTATAAAAATAGATGGTGGAGGTGAGAAAAGAAATATTTTTATAATTTTTGCACCCGCTGCGGTTGCGAACCTTTAGTGCCTATGTACCACCTTTCGTGCAATAGGGGATCAGGGTACATGTAGTTCCTCTTTAAAAAATTTCTAAAATAAAAGTGTGTTGGTTTAATTTTTATGAGATAAAACATCATCGTCATTGTCCGTGTGGAAAACATACTTACTACCCACAATCATGAGAAAGGAGAATTTGCATCATCTCAAAGTGGAGGATATGGCTTGGATCTTAAAATCAACAATGCCTCGCTCAACACCCAAGTGGAAAATATCTCTCTTCACTACATATTGTAGAAGTATAGTTGTTTGCATCACTACAAGGATTGACAAGAGTTCAATCTTTTGAGAAAAGTTTAAAGATAAAATTCAAAGTTGAAAAATAGTTTGAAATGAGACTGATTGACTTTTAGTCTTCTCACAAAAATGTCAAAGTATTATTAAGTTTGTTGAAGTTTATTTATGAAAATGTTTTGAAAATGCATGGACCTAAGTCCAAGTTTATTATAAAAGTGGTTCAAGTTAAAAAAAAAGAAGAGTTTTCAAAAGGAGAGAGAAGATTTTTGAAATTAAAGAAGATATGAGGAGAAGAAGAGACTATCCTAAAGCATAAGATAAAAGCTAGGGATATGAACCATCTAACCAACAAGAAGCCAATACTCGACATTATGAGTCAAGATAGAATTCCCATTCTTTGGATTGGAACCAAGAAAGAAAAGATACTAGACCTCTTGAGAGAACCAGACTTCAAGTGTATTAAGTCTTCATAAAAATTGGGCAGAGTAACGACTGTATATGGGTGAATCTAAAATTACAAAAAAGAGTGTAATCACAATAACCTGCATACAAAACAAACAAACAACCCAATGCCTTGAGGTAAATCTCAAGAGCTCAAGACAAAATAATCAGATAAGGTCACATGGTCTCCAATCATAGGCCAAGGTTTCTAATCCTAAGACCAAAAAGTCCAATACTCCATAATGCCAAGGATAGTAACCAAATAGTCCAAGTATCATTAAAGATTTTTAGGGTTTATGTTGATTATTAGGTGTTTTGAAAAATAAAAGTAAAGCTCAAATGAGTAAAAATAAAAATGACAAGAAAGTAAATACTCAAATGAGCAAAGATGAAAATGGCAGGAAATGTAAAGGAAAATGGCATGAAATGTAAATGCTAAAAGTAAATAGTGCATAAAAATAAAAGGGGCATATAATAAAAATAAAGGATAAAGTCAATTATTAGTGATTAGTGGTTAGTTGCATGATCATCTTGAAACTTGCATTTGGAACTCATTAGAGGATTGGTAGAACCAAAGTCTCCACACAACAAGTTGCATTTTCTTTTTGTCAAGTATATCATCCATTTGGAATCCTCATGAGTATCATTTAATGATCAACGATGTTTAAGTGATCCGCGTTGACCAAATGTGTTGTAGATCCATTAGAGGATTGGTAGAACCAAAGCCTCCACACAATGAATCTCAAGGCTATTGGATCAAAGAGATCAAATTAACATGCTTGGGCTTGGAAACATAAGTTTGGGCCACGAATGATCATTTATTCGAATCGGGACAAAATTTAGCGCTATATTAAGCAATCATAAGTGGACTTATATAGAAGTCGCACCTATTTTGAGGCCGGTCAATAGAAATCTATGCACCATTAATTTTGAAACATGATATAGAGATCATGCTCCAATAACACTTAGTGTAATAAGAAAAGGGATGAGATGAAGAGGGGTGAGAGAGAATACACAAACCACTTTTGAATTAAATTTAATCAAACTATTATTAAAATCATTCATCCATTTTTGTGGAGTTTGACTCAACACCATGGATCCAATGGTGTTAATAAAGTTCATGATAAAAATTTTAAACCCAAGATCAGCCAGAAAATAGTCACAAAATAATATTACATTTAATATATACAAGAAAAAGTTTAAATTTTTTTTTAAAATAGAAATAAAAGAGAAAAATATCAACTATGTTCAAATTAATCAAGAAATAAAAAGTAAGTCCATAGAAAAATCAGAAAAGGACTCAAATGATCTTATAAATTTTTTTGGTAATTTTTAAAGTCAGAAACTATTTTTGCAATTAAAAGAAATGAGTAAAATAAACTAAAAATGATAAAAATACCAAAGTCAGAAATAAAAAATAAGTGAGGTTACCAATATTTGTCACAATATCATTGGATCATTCCATAATTTTTTCAGAATTTAAAAATGCATAAAAGTATTTTTAAACATTTAAAATAATTCATATAAAGTGAAAATTTATAAAAAATACCAAAACCCAAAATTAAATTGTGAAAAAATAAAAATCAAAAAGAGAATAATCAAATATTTTTCAGAATTTTTGGACTAAAAATGGATTTTCTATGATTTTTTTGAATTTTAAAACAATTAAATATAAAAATCAGAAAAGAAAATAAAAGTGAAAAATATGTGGACCATTGGATGAGAGTCAAAACGTGTTAGTAATCAAATCTAAGGGATCAGGCACGCTGTGCATATCATAGTCATTAGTGAATAAAGCATAAAATCAAAAAGTAAAATTAGATTTAAAAAAAAAACAAGTGGCACGCCATCATTGGTTGGAAGATGATACGTAGGTCATCTTCAACCTCCAGCCAACGTAAATTGCAGATCTCTCAAACTGTAAAATTAGAAGCTCATACCTATGCCATTCACTTCGTCTCTTCAAGACGAAGACAACCACACCCTCGCGCCAAATTCATATAAACTGTAGCTCAAGTAATTTGGAAGAAATGTTTTGAAAAGGGATTTGAAATTTCATGGTCAAAACGTATTTCCAGCAAAAAGCAAGTGTTGCAACTAGAACCAGGGAAATGAGAGCATCACAATGATATCAAAGTTTTGAAGAACTGATGAAGGAATATACCTATTGAAGTTGAGTTGCAGAGCTCTGGAACGGGACTTCTATGGAGAAATATAGGGCACGATTATTAAATGTAATTATATGGTTAGCTTCAGGGAAGATCAAGGAAGGTTAATTGATGTAAAAATTGGATTGAAAAAGGCTTGAGAATGGATTTCGAAGTTGCTGAATTTTGAGTTATGGAACAAGTTTGGCAGGGTGATTCTGGCTATCCAAGATTGAGGAAATGAATGGGGAATGACCCTCTATTTATAGGGAATCAAATGGAATATCCAAGCTTGTGAAATGGTGAAGTTTGGAGGGAAATCGTGTGAAGCTGCAAACAAGAAAAGTGTGACTTCCAATTTGATCAAAACTCATCCATAACGCGTGTTTTGCTATGCTAATCACTTCTGGAAGTTCACTAAACACGTTTAGAGGCATAAACGCACAACAAAAAAGTGTTTAAAAGCCAAATTAAGGATTTCAAACTTCTGACTTGGTGAAAAATTCAGTTTCAAATTGCCAACTTCTGACCAATGGCATTCTCAGCTCAAGGGGTCTTAGGACATGATTCTAGATACTTTAGAAATATGAGGTTACAAGCTTTGCAATGTGAAAAGAATGGAGACAAATGGATGCTTGATATGAAAGTTATAACGAGTCAAAGTTGGAAAAAATGTTGACTTTCCATACTTTGAAATATTTTAAAATTTTCTTAAAAAATGACTTATAATGTCTTGCATCCAAACATAGACTTCCACTTGGAATTTGCTCTTGACCAAAAAAGATGGAATGAAATATATCTCTTGAATGATATTTTTAAACTTTAACCATTCAAAATATCCAAAAAATGAGAGAGCTATGACCTGTTGAAGTTGGAAAATTTTCATAAAATGACCTATAATCTTTTGTATCCTTAAGGTAACTTCCATCCATTTTCTCACTTTGCATGTAAAAGAAGGCATAAAGTTCACATCCACAAAATAATTTTGGAAAATTAATGGGCTCAAGGTGATAAAAAGTTCCCAAGTTATGATCATTTGAAGTCACACATGGAAATTGGGGATTCATCTGGAGGACTTGTAATCTTTCTTCTTCATCAAGTTTTTTCCACATGAAAGCTCCTTGGAACCTTTGAAGTGATTTGTTAATAACAATTTTAAGAGAATGATGTATTTTTAATCACTCAAAAATACCAAAAGATGAGCAAGATATACTCCTTTGAAGTGCAAAACCCTAGCTCCTAGAATAAGAAACATGCCTTGAGGAACTTTGACAATTTTGAACAAACTTCTTGTACCAAAACAAATGCTTTGTAAATATAAGTTGTTGAGGATGATGATTAGAACTCATATCAACCACAACCACTTACATATCTTTAGAATTGAGAGAAATATGCACTTGTGACCAAATGGAACAAAGTCTTGTTCAAACATGACTATTTTTTTCAATCTACCCCTTGTACTTTTTTGGATCAAATTTGATAATCTTGAAATGTGGTGAACCAAAATAAGATTGCCATGCCATTTCCTCCAAAACAACTTCAATGGTGAGGCTTGAACTTCTCAAGCTTTATTAACTAGGGCATGGAAATAAACTCATGAACCCATGGAGAAACTTGCTGAATCTTATTGCCTTTACCTACATGGATAAGCAAGACAAACCAACATTGCATTTTATTAATTAAAATAAAAAATCAAGACAAAAATATTCATGATCACAAAAAATCAAGACAAAAAGGTGCTTGGTGATTCCTCAAAGAGCAAAAAGCTAAATATAGGGAGGGGAACCAAGAATCCTAATGTGATCCTGTTGTGATGGGATCAACATGGTATGATGAAGGGATCTTAGGGGAAAAATTGGGGTACAACAATAAACCCTTGATAAAATTATGGATATCACTTCAAAATGTTGATGTTTACCAAGAACCTTGAAGTTTGACTGTATATAGGTCACAATTGACTTTTGACCTAACACAGTTGATTTTCAAACATTTGAGCAATTGAATGAGCAAACTTGTAGTGGAAGGCATGAAACTTGGCATGTATAATATTTAATACTATTAGGACCATGGAAAACATTTGAGACCTTTGGAGTTCACACATATTGGTGTAAAGTGAAACCCTAGTTAAAGGTTCTTTGCTTAGGAGGAGAATTTGTCTAGTCAATTCTTGGTCATCCTTGAGCAATTGAAGACCTCAATGTCTTGAGTAAAATGGGAGGGAAAATTTTGGGGTACAACAAATACCAACTCTTCTGGGGAGGCTAAAGTTAAATGATATCTGGCCCTGTTTCAGATTCTGTAGCAACTCTCTGGGGATAGCAAACTGGACTACCCTTTGTTGGAGAGGGGAATTTTGCCGGGGATTTGCAGTAATCAGAGAAATGAACTTTGTTGGGGAAATGAACCCTATTGGGGAAATAAACCTTGCTGGAGAAATATATCCTGCCGAGGAAATGAAACCTGCTGGGAAAGATAATTCTGCAGGGGATAATGTTAGAGAAATAAACTCCGTTAGAGGATTGAATTCATGTGAACTGTATTGAGGAATTATAATATCTGATGAGGATTGGAATTCTACAGGCCGTGTGGGGGAGGTTTCCTCTATATGCGGGAGAAATGATCAAACTCCTTTATCCACTAGGGGGATCTGCTGGGGAGTATGGTTATGTTAATAGATGAAAGATGCCCCAATTTTTGTCTGAGGACATATTAGACTTGCAGAGGAATGTATTTTCGCCGGGGATGAGCTTGTGTAGGTAGCTTTGCAGGGATTTTTCTATGGGGATTCGTGGATGACTTGAATGTTATCCCAACTCCTAGAGTCTTTAGTAAATACTGATCCCTATTTTTATGCATATATTCGTTAACAGTAGTCATACTCATATGCATATTTTCATTCCATTTAGTCATTGGACATTTTTGCAAACAAAACAGAAAAAGTAAAACAAAATTTGAATTTTGAAATTGTATTTGTATTGAAAGTTTTCCTATAAACATGTGGTTTTGTACAAAGAAGACAAAAATCCTAGTAAGAGGAAATCATTGTAAAATGAAAAGAGCTCAAAGAAAAACAAAGAAATACAGCTATGTGGAAACAGTCCCATCGAGTTTCAACTCTTCTATTGCCCCTATGTCTTCAAGCATCTCATCCATCGTTGTCGGAAGAAGCTGGTTGAATTTATTTGTACTATTTGAACTTGACATTGATAATAAATCTTGCTGTAAATAGGTGATCTAATGGGACATAGTCATGCGCTTTAATCCCTAACTTTTTCTTGGACCTCCCTTTCGGGTTTTAAGTCCACCGGGATACCCTTTTTTGCCCAAGCCGCCTTTTCAGGTTTTCGACTTGCCGAGTGTACACTCTTTATATACATCCCTAATTTTTGCCTGAACCCTTTTGGTTCGCCGGGATGCCATTATTTTTTCCTAGACCAGTCAACCTAGCGGGTCACTTTCATGCGTAGTATTTTTTGACTATGTTCGCGTTCACAGGGTGCGAAAAATCTTCACCGTCCATGGTGGTAAGTATCATAGCACCGTTAGAAAATATCTTCTTGTTTACAAATGGCCCTTCGTAGGTGGGAGTCCATTTTCCCCTGGGATCACCATGTGGTAAGATGATGGGATTTATTACTAAGTCACCAGCCTGGTATACCCAATGTTTGATCTTCTTGTTGAAGGCTTTGATCATACGCTTCTGATACATATGACTGTGACAAACAACCGCAAGCCTTTTCTCGACAAGAAAATTTAGCTGGTCCAACCTAATATGAACCCATTCGTCTTCGTTTAAATCTGCATCTTTCATAATCCTTAGAGAAGGAATCTGAATTTCGACAGGTAGGACCTCTTCCATACCATAGACTAGGGAGAATGGGGTTGCCCCAGTTGATGTCCATGCTGAAGTGCGATAACCATGAAGAGAAAATGGTAACATCTCATGCCAATCTTTATACGTCACTGTCATCTTATGTATAATCTTCTTGATGTTCTAATTGGCGGCTTCCAATGTGACATTCATCTTCGGTCAATACGGAGAAGAATTATGGTGCTTAATCTTGAACTGCGTGCAAAGTTTCGTAATCATAGTATTGTTGAGATTGGTACCATTGTCCGTGATAATCCTTTTGGGGATGCCATACCGACAGATGAGGTTATGCTTAATAGACTGGGCCACCACATTCTTGGTAACAAAGGCAAATGGGGTTGCTTCAACCCACTTTGTGAAATAATCAATGGCGACGAGGATGAAAATATGTCCATTAGAAGCAGTAGGATTAATCTCTCCAATCATATCAATGCCGCACATTGCAAATGGCCAAGGAGCAATCAAGACATTTAGAGGAACCGGAGGCACGTGTACTTTGTCAGTGTATATCTGGAATTTGTGACAGGTTCTGGAGTGATGATGGCAATCAGTTTCAATAGTCGACCAATAGTAACCCGCTCTCAGAATCTTCTTAGCCATGGTATGACCGCTGGAATGAGTACCGAAGATACTTTTGTGCATATCTTCCATAATTTTCTCAACTTCCTTCTTGTCCATACACCGAAGCAGGGTCGAATCATGGTTTCGTTTGTACAAAATTCTGTTTCTCAAGAAGAATTTGGTGGAGAACCTCTGTAGGAATTTCTTGTCATTGATAGATGCCCCCTCAGGGTACTCTTGAGCCTCGAGGTATCTTTTTACTTCGTGAAACCAAGGTTTTTCCTCTACTCTATTAGTATCAACTTCATAGCAATGTGCCGGTTCATCTAGTCTCTCAATAGTAATTCGAGGAGCCTCGCTGTTTCATATGACTTTGAACATAGATGACATGATTGCCAATGCGTCTTCCAGCTGATTCTCTTCTCGTGGGATATGCGCAAATGTGATTTCCTCGAAGTATGAGATTAAGGTCAACACACGTTCCCGATGAGGAATGAGATTCAGGTGCTTCGTATCCCGTTCTCCCTTAATCTAACTTATGACTAGGGCGGACTCCATATACACATCTAAGAACTTGATCCTCATGTCAATAGCAGCTTTGATACCCATGATGCACACTTCGTATTCGGCCATGTTGTTGGTACAGTTAAAGCAAAGTCTGGACATTAAGGGAATATGGCAACACTTTGGGGAAATAATCACAAAACCGATTCCGTTACAAAGTGCATTGGAAGTTCCATCAAAAACCATAGTCCATCAGGATCCTGGCTTAGGTCCTTCATACAATCCAGGTTCTTCATAATTTGTAACTAGCATAATATTCTCATCCGGGAACTCAAAATTCATAGACTGATAGTCGCCTACAGCTTGATGAGCCAAATGATATGCCAGTACACTTCCTTTGATTGCCTTCTGAGTTGTGTATTGAATGTCATATTCTGTTAAGACCATTTCCCATTGGGCTATTCTTAGAGAGAGAGCGCGTTTCTCGAATATGTATTTTATGGGATCCATTTTAGAGATCAGCCAAGTAGTATGGGTCAACATATACTATCTTAGTCGGCGAGCAACCCATGCCAAAGCACAAAAAAATTTCTAGAGCAGTGGATATATTTTTTCACAGTCGGTAAACTTTTTTTTAAGGTAGTATATTGCATGCTCTTTTTGACCGGACTCGTCATGTTGGCCCAGTACACACCCCATTGAGTTCTCTAACACTGTTAAGTACATGATTAAAAGTATTCCTTTAACTGGTGGCATCAGAATCGAAGGTTCTTGTAGGTACTCCTTGATTTTGTCAAAGGTTGTTTGGCAGTCATTGTTCCACTTCACTACTTGATCTTTCTTCAGCAACTTGAAGATCAACTCACAAGTAGCGGTCAAATGAGAAATAAACCTGGCAATATGGTTTAGTCGTCCCAAGAAACCTATGACTTCCTTCTCAGTATGGGGAGTTGGAATTCCTTGAATGGATTTGACCTTGGCGTGATCAACTTCAATACCTTTACCACTGACAATGAAACTTAGGAGTTTACCGGATCTCACCCCAAAAGTGCACTTGTTCGGATTTAACCTTAGCTTGTACTTCTTTAGTCTCTCAAACAGTTTATGTAGATGGTTGAGATGTTCTTCTTCAGTCTGAGATATGGCTATCATGTCGTCAACATAAACCTCTATCTTATGATGAATCATGTCATGGAACAAGGCTACCATAGCACGCTGATATGTTGCGCCAACATTTTTTAACTCGAAAGGCATAACCTTGTAGTAGAAAGCGCCCCACTGTGTAACGAAAGTAGTCTTCTCCATGTCTTCGGGTGCCATTGTGATCTGATTATAACCTGAAAAACCATCCATGAAAGAGAATACCCTGTGTTGAGCGGTGTTATCAACCAGAACATCAATATGTGGAAACAAAAAGTCATCTTTAGGGCTCGCCCTATTCAGATCCCTGTAGTCTACACACATTTGTACTTTTCCATCTTTCTTCAGTACCAAAACCACATTTGCAACCCATTGAGGATATGATGTAACAGCCAAGAAAACTGCATTGAATTTTTCATAACCTCAACCTTGATCTTCTCTGAAATCTCAGGACGCATACAACAAACCTTATGCTTTATTGGAGAACAATCCTCTTTCATCGATAGACGGTGAACCACAATATCAGTATCAAGCCATGACATGTCTTCGTATGATCACGCAAAGATCTCAACATAGTCATGCAACATCTGGATTAACCTGTTCTTGGCACTTTCCTCTAGGTTGGCGCATATCTTGACTTCTTTTCTGTCTGCTTCAATACCCAAGTTTACAACCTCAACTGGCTCTTCATGCGGTTGTATAGCTTTTTTCTCTTGCACTAGCAGTCTGGCAATTTCTCTAGGTATTTCACAATCTTCCCCACCTCCGTCCTCAGCTTGGTAGATATGATTCTCGAAATCATAAATGGCAATAGGAGAATTGTTATCAACGGGATCCATAGTGGATGTGGGTCTGCAATTTATTATGTGGGTGTGTTCTTTGTTGCGGTAGAGTGGCAAGAAAAAAGTAAAGCATTAATTTAACGGGTGATATTTATGTTATATCGTATCGTGTCCACAAAGATTGGTTATTGATTCGCCATTCGATAAATCATTCGTTAATGAGTTTGGGATTGAATGGGTTGAAAGAAAAATGTATTAACAGAAAATAAATGTATAAAAAGGAAAAAGGAATAACTTATCAAGCATGCATATATGCTACTTCTCACAGACTTAAACCTATCGACCTGTTATACTCAACCTACGATATTCATCAATGTCACTATGTATCACTCATAACCTAAGTCATATCTAACCAAAATTGAGAGGCCGACTGCATCACCTCGGTAGCAATCTCTCAATCACCTCAACAACACAGAAGTCAACCATGCTCGCCTGTATCGATAATCTCTCAGAGTGACACAAACAACACAGAGGCATTAAGCTCTAATACACAAGTATATGTTAGTTCTAAATCCATCTCTAGAGTTCAGAAACTAATAGATAATCATCCTAGATAAGAATCTAAGTCGTATATGTCTAAAACAACTTAAATCCCTAACACAGTAAAAATCCAGGACAAAAATCCATAAAGATTCGTAAAGCAAGTTTTATATAATGCCAAGGGCGACAAATATACATGAGTTCAAAGAAAATATACATACAAACACGACCAATAGAGAATACACAAAGAGGAAGAGAAATGAATCATAGATCTACCAGTATGTCAGTGCCTATCAAAGAGTAATCCACCCCGAATCATCCGTATGCAAGCTCCATAGTTGTTATCTAAGCTAATCCTAACAAAATTTACAAGTTAATGGAGTTGGGAGAAAAAAATTCCCCAAAACCATAACCTAAAAATGACTTAAAATGAAGTTATAAAACAAATCTCAGCAGACAGTGCTAAGCGGCCTCATCGCGCTAAGCGGACTTCACAATATTTACACACTAAACCGACGTAAACCGCGCTAAGCGCTCTATCTGCACTAAGCCGGCTTCAAAACATTGGTTCTGCCAAATTGTCAAATGCAAATAATATGCTACAAAATGCGCTGAGCGCCAATCGCGCTTAGCGGCCTCTGCGCGCTAAGTGGGCTCTCCTGGACAACAAGTCCTAAAACATATTTTTTCTTCTGAAAACGCATCTCTAGAGCCGTGCCTTCGACACCTTATTCCTCAATGCTCAAAAATTCAAAAAATACCTACAAAATGAATGGAAAAACATAAAACGATACACTATGTACACAAAAACACAAATAAACATAAACTAAACGTGTTTACACAAAAGTCGGGGTTATTCAACGATATTGACAATAAAAAGTCGGTAAGTGCAACCAAAAATATATACAAAAATAACTACAATTTGCACTTATCATGTGTGTAAGAACACATAGCCATTTTGATAGTGTAGTAAAGTAAAAAGAAAGTCAAAGAGCGCAATGTTTGAATGCAAAACGTCTGATGTTTTATTGAATGAAAATATGCTTATGAAATGACAACCCTTAACAAATGGACCATTGTACCCCAGGTAAGGCACCCGGCTTAAAGTCGTTGTTTAAAAATTTCATAACCAAAACTTTTGAAAATAATAAACAGGAAATAATAATTACTCCTGACTAAAGGATATTGAGATAAGGTCTTCAATCATCTAGTTGCTGAGCTCATTGCCGATGGTAGAAAAGATCCAACTGTCAAGGTCGTAGTCACTGTCAGCATCTTCTATCACGTTGGCTCCATCGTTGCTCACGCGGAATAGTGGTCTTCCAGCATGAGCGTGACAAACATCCCTTTGAGCCTTTGTAGTGAAACCCAAACCAAAATTTTTAGATTTATACGGAATGTCAGGAAGGTGACCCCAAGTAGTGCAACCTCATTCCTCTACTACAACTCTAGCATCCTTCAATGAAGACATCCTGGGTGGAATCCTGGTAACCTTGGGAATAGCAGAAACGTCTTTAGTAGCGGTAGGAGGGATAACTTCAAAATCCTGGAAGGGAGTTTCAATGAATTCACCATCCATCTCAACGTACCTGAATGAGTTTAAGTGACTCACCATATACTCTTATTCACCACAGATTTTAACAACCTTTCCTTTCACATGATACTTTAGCTTTTGGTCTAAGGTTAAAGTAACAACGCCTACCCCATAAATCCAGGGGCGTCCGAGTAAACAAGAATAAGCCAGTCGGATATCCATCACATAGAAGGTAGATTCAAAGACCTGCAAACCTACCTTAATTGGAAGATCCACTTCTCCGTGTACCATCCTCTTTGAACCGTCAAAGGCTCGGACTATAATATCACTTGGTTTCAGCACAACCCCTTCACAATCAAGCATGTTGAGAGCACCCTTTGGTAAGACATTCAGTGAGGAACCCGTATCAACCAATACATGTGCTAAAGTAGTTCCCCTGCATTCAATAGAGACATACAACACCTTGTTGTGGTTTCTTCCTCCAGGAGTCAAATCGACATCAGAAAAGCCTAACCCATTGTCGGTCATTAGGCTAGCAATATAACTTCCAAATTGATCGGCAGAAATTTCTTGCGGCACGTGAGCAGATCTTAAGAACTTCACCAAAGCCTATACATGGGCTTCAGAACACGGTAAGATGGATAACATGGAGACTTTAGAGGGAGTCTGTCCCAGCTGTTCAATAATCTTGTAATCACTCTTGCAGATAATTTTCAATACCTCCTCCAACTCTTGCCTGGAAGTATCCTCAGTGGTAACTTCTTTAGGTGCCTCCGTCTGGGCAGGCTCTGTTATTTTCTCTTTTCCAGTAGTTGACTCAGTAGCGGTAACATGAACTGGTGTGGCGACAGTCCTCA
This sequence comes from Vicia faba, assembly GCA_948472305.1. Classification (NCBI taxonomy): domain Eukaryota; kingdom Viridiplantae; phylum Streptophyta; class Magnoliopsida; order Fabales; family Fabaceae; genus Vicia; species Vicia faba. Next base: position 224,405,283 of record OX451738.1, read on the forward strand.
GAGAGGTTTCCGGAGAGAAAACCCTTCCACTTCTAGTAACTTTGTTGGTCCCAACAATATTGTCAATGTTGGGATCAACAACTTCAGTACCTTTATTCTCAACGATCAATGGCTCTTGCTTGATTCCATGGTAGTAGACGTTGGCTCCATAGTTCTAAGGGACAAACTTGTCCGAGGAATACGGAATTGGTCCGGGTGAAGTGATTATCATAGAAGTGATTTTGGGTTTAGCCTTAATCTTCATAGGACCTTTGGCAGTGATCCTGATAAGAGTGTCGGAAATTATGGATAAATCTTGAAACAAATTCTCAATATAAGGAATCTTCTCAACTACAATGATATGGTTGTCCATCAGACGTTGAATACCTTCTTTCAACAACTTACAACCATTAGATTGGGCTGTGCAGCAGTAACATCTTTCAATATAACCCGGAAATAAACTAACTTGTAATAGATTCTTCTTAATGATGGATAGGGGAGTAGTCAATTCACTTATAGCATAAACATAAATGACATCATCAATAGCACTTATGCCTTTGTCGTGCTTCAGCATAGGTGCAATAATTACATTAGGGATCTCAGATGGATCAAACTCAATCTCTTTATTGTCAATCATGTCCTGAATTTTATTCTTCAAGGCCCAACAGCTATTGGTGGCGTGCCCAGGGATATTGGAATGGTAAGCACATTTCACATTAGGATTATAATGAGGATATGAGGTGTTGGGATTCTGAGGAGGATCACTCAATGTAATCAACTTCGCTTTCAGTAAGTGTTTTAATGCCTGATACAATGACATGTTGATCTTTGTAAACTGTATTCTAGGTGCCTCTGACCTATGCTGATTGCCCTGTTGTTGTTGTTGTTGCACAGACACATGATTAGAAATTAGTACCACCCCCACAGATTGGTTGTGATCATTTCTAGTACAACCCTTCTGGACATACACATCATTTGTTTCCTTCTTACTATTGAATGTCTTCTTCACAGTGCTTGAAGACGCGGCCACTTGAATCTTTCCACTTCGGATACCACTTTTGACACGTTCTCCTGTTAGTATCAACTCGGTAAAACCAGATGAAGAGCTTTTGATCAGATGATTAAAAAAATGTCTTATTAAAGTTCCCATGAATGTGTCAACCAGCTTGCTATCAGACAGAGGAGGTTGAACCCTTCCAGCTAAATCTCTCCACTTCTGGGCATACTTTTTAAACCCTTCATAAGAGCCCATAGTTATACTTTGTAATTGCACACGGGTTGGTGCAAGGTCAGTATTGTATTGATATTTCTTATAAAAAGTAGCGAACGAGTCTTCCCAAGTACGTATATCGGTTCCTTCCAGTTGATAGAACCATTCTAGTTGTGTCCCCGATAAGCTCTCTTGAAAAAAGTGAACCCATAACTTTCTGTCAGTAGTACGGGGTTGGATCTTCTGGACACAAGACCTCAGATGAAGCTTAGGACAAGAAACACTATCATATTTGGCAAAAGTAGGGACCTTGAACTTGTGAGGGATAATAACCCCCAAGACTAATCCCAACTCTTCAAAATCTAACCCAGGCACTTTCTGGATTTCCATGGCATTCAGACGATTTTCCAACTGTTTGTATCTTTCATCAGCGGGAGGATATTGCTCATTAGAATAGTCTTCTTCATCAGGAATTTTACCATAACCAAGGTTGCTTCCCCCCTAAGCTTTGATACTTTGGCCTTCTTCTTCTTAATTGTCATCTTCATCTGATGGGATATCAGAAGCTTGAACCTGTTTCGCAGGACCTTTGAATCTTCTCCCCATGTTGAAGATACTAGCCGGTTTCCTAGTCTTTTTATTCTTGGCGATGAGCGCCATCAACTCTTGCTTCCCCTTGGCTAAGTTCAGGAGCGTCTTTTGGAATTCGGCATTTTGAGCTTGAAGGTATTTCACAGTTTGTTAGAGAGCCATCTTTTACTGAAATAAATAGCAAGAAGATGAGAAAGCCTGTCTTGGGAAATATCTGTTATGTAATGACATGCATGATATGTACATGCAATGTTTTCAAGGATCTCGTAGGGTAAAGAAAAGGAAATGTTAGAAGTTGAGTCTGGTTGCAGCTTGGACTGAAGAACTTGGCGTCTTTGAACATCCTTCTATGAGAATCAAGCTCACCATGTTGAGTGGGTCCTAGCCTTTGACTCAATCTAAAGTACTTTGATCTTTGGTGGCATTAGAAGAAAATAAATCCCCTCGCCCCTTGCTAGCAGTCTGGTTCATGATAAACCTGTATCACATGCCCTTTAGATCCTAGAAATGGTTACTGAAAATGCTATGGTATGATGTCATGATGTTATGATGTCAAGTTTGAATAGATAACAAACACAAACAAAGCACACAAGAGCCTTAGGTTTAAGGCTTGCATGGGGTTCGTAGGTAAGTACCCTCTTGAAGTTCAGTTGGCTCAACGTGTCCTAAGAATAGTAACCAGGTTCTAGGAGTCTCATATCACTGATCTTTCTCGCAGGCGTTGATTCAGCAGTGCAACTGACTTGCCACAGAAATATCTCGAGAGTCGAATATCAATGAGTGTAGCATCGAGTATCAACCAACTTTGGACTGCACCAAAGCCGACCATCTCACTACCTTCTAATGGATAAGTTGGGTCAATTAAGGTTCTAAAGGTTAGTTAGTGCTTATGACACCACATGATAGCCTAGTATTCTCCTCGACTGACTCAAGGGACACCAGCACAAACCAAAGTGTCGCACTAACGTAGCCATCACTTCAACCATATCGGTCTATGTCGTACAGTTTCCATGATCTATAACTACTTACCTAAGGTCCCCAAATACGGGTATAGGATCTTTACAAGAACTTAAACCCAATCAAGCCCCAAATGTAAAGCAAACAATTCAAATAAATCAAATAAAATGATCTAACTCTAAGGTAACCCCTCCTTTTTTAGTATTCCCCAACAGAGTCGCCAGTTTTGTAATACGGTGGGAGAACTGACTTGGTTTTGTGTTTTATCACAAATGTTGCGGATAGAAAGAGTCACCACCGAATTTTATTTTATCAAATAAGGAAAGGGTGAAAAGAATAGGAAATACCTTCGATATTTTTGAGTTCGGGGGGTAGGTTATGAAAAAGGAAGGTGTTAGCACCCTTTTCATCTGCAACTATCTACGAGCTCTTAATCTCTAGCTCACTTTGTTTTGAAAAATTGCTTTGTGTTGTGTGTTTGAAAAAATATTTTGAAACGTTGAACTTTGTAATGATTCTCGTATTTTTCCATGAGAATGCGTATACATTGTTTGTTTGAAAATATTTTGGAAGAGTGTAATTGTGTGAAAAATGTTTTATTTTTGTGAGCAAGCGACTAACAGCGTTTCATCTACTCAAAGGTCTTTCTGGTACTCTTATTCTCCTTTAGATAGTACTATCCTAACATTAGTTAGTAGGAAGCCCTATTGTTAGATGTGAAGGGACATGAGTGGGTCATCGTACAATCATAGAAGGCAACTAATAAGTACGCTTTAACAATTATCATTAAGGGACTAGATCATTTCTCGAAGACAACGTCTAAAGGATCGTCAAGGGACTATGATCTTTGTATCGAGGGACTTTGCTAAAGCGTCCCCACTTTTGAGGGACACAACTGTTTATTTTCTGAAAGACAACAAGGGAGGTTACCTTAGAGGTGTGAGTGTACGAGTGATTTATTTTCAGTTATGTTTATCTTTGAAATTAGGGTTAGCTACCGATTATTTTTATCTTTCCATACAAGACCTAATTACTAACGGTAATATAGTAAAATAGAAAAGCAGTAAAGTGCGAAAAATAAATGCGGAAAGGCAAACCCTAGACTATTACAATGCTTTGGGAGAGGTACATAATTAAGAGAATATGGAAAGTAAATCCTAATTACTATTACAAACCGGGAAACAATTAGATAATAATTAAGAGAAAAGAAATGCGAGAAATAAACTACGCAAAATGTAAAAATAGGAAAAAGGAAATTGAAAGTGTTTTTGGTGATTTTCGATAAAAAAAAGTTTGATGATTAACCTAAAAAACCCTAATTGATTTTAATTAAAAAAAAGAAATTGATTAATTATATTAATTATAAAAAACTAAACCTAAAAACCTAATTTGATTAGGGTTCATGAAAAGAAAAACATTTTGGTTTTTGTAAGAAAAGGGTTTCTAAGTGAAAAATTGATAAAAAAACAAGGTTTAAAAAATACTGCCAGGGGTGGGTGTTAAATCCACGCCCTTAGCTCTTTCATCCAGCGTGTTCACCACTAGGTCAGGCACGTTCTTGTGTCAAGGAATGAAAGCTAACGCGCTTAGTAATCTGCAAAACATAAAATTATTAAAAAAACCTCAAAATGCCAAAAGCAGGGATCGAACCCGTGCCCTGGGACAGAAGTGACTTAGCATGCGTGTTTTAACCACTAGGGTATACATCCATTTTTTAAAAAAACAATTAATTAAATAGTCAAAATAATAAATTGGACCGGAGAGGCGCCAAAGCCCTAACTCCGATCGTCTTCTCCGGTGAGTATATTTCTTGTTCCTGTAAAACAATAAGAATTAGAGATCCAAAGGGGCCCTACCCCCCCTAAATCGAGGCTTATGAGTTTAATGGAATCATTATTTAGGACTGAATCGCAATGGTTTGTGAGGTATGATCAAAACAACATGGATCGATGCATGTATGATAACTCGTGATTCTGATAACATGGAGGTCACACAATCTACTTTTCCTGCACTAACATACCTCAATAACACGTTAATACAATTAGTTTGCAATGAAACATGAAAGAAATAAAAATATGAATTTTGCAAAAAAAATATGAAATAGAGATGTATGCGTGGAGGTTCTGGGGGCTTTGGATCATCAGGTTTGATCCATTCTTGTTCTATAGGGTTGCTTGAAGTGAATGAGCAGGTTTGTTTGCCTTGGAAATGGCTGCAATAAGGCTTTGCAATTTTCCCTAACTTGAATAATTTTTGTGAATTTTGGAAGATGATTTTTCTGCAAGTTTTTTTTCTTCTGGTTTTGATGTCTGAATGCATGCAATATAAATAGAAGAGAATTGGGTCAAATATAGTGGGCTTGGACTTGTGTAAGAAACTTTTGTTTTACCCTTTTTTATTTGACTTTTAAAATAATAAAAATAAAAAAATAAAAAAAAACCAAAGGGGGGTGTATGAACAAGTCTTAAGGTGCGTTATAATCTGCAAAACACATTTGGACTTTGAAACAATAGCCCATTAGACCAAAAATCCAAGTTTGCTCAATTTGATCTTCATGCATTTTCTCAACATTTTCCAACTTGCACTAGTCATAACTCCCTCAATTTTTGTCATTGGAAGGTGATCTTTAACTTTTTGGAAAGCTTAAGATGTCCTCTAAAATCTTTATTTTGATCGTTTTTGCATTTGAATAATTTATCTTGATGTAAGTTTCCTTGATAAAAAGTGTATTTTTGTTGACTTTTAAAATGACATATAATGTATTGGCCCATATCTCTCAAATGAAGCATTTTTTGGACTTTAGCTTAGAGAGACAAAGTTGTATAGATTTTAATTTCCTTCAAAACAATATTCGTTTGAGGATAATATGATGAAGCATGTGAAAGTCATACGTGGTCAAAGTTCAGTTGACTTCTCCTTAAGAAAACCCTAATTTGGCAACTTTTAACTTTTGATGATTTGGGAGTTTTCTTGATGAATAATGATCAAACCTTGATCAAATGATGAATATGACTTCAAAATATTAATATTGATCAAAAATCTTGAAGTTTTACTGTATATTGACCATATTTGACTTTTTGCCCAAAGTAGTTGATTTTCAGTCATCTGAGTAGTTGGCTGGGAAAACTTGTGATGCAAGGCATGAAACTTGGTATGAGAATTCTTGGAAACATGTAAGAAGCTATGAAATCCCCTTGATGCCTTAGAAACTCAATCTTCCTTGGGAAAAGTGAAACCCTAGTTTTAAGTCCATTGCTTAGGAGGAGGATTTGTCGGATCAATTCTTGAGCAACCTTAAGCATTTGAGACCCTAGGAGAATGCTTTGAATGAAATGAGAGGGAAAATTTTGAGTTACAACAGATACTAACCATTTTTATTAATGTATATTGTTCTAGCCGTCAAAAAGAAAAACATTAAGAAGGAACAACCTAGTTCAAAGATAATTTCAACTGCAACTTTCAAACCAGCCAATACTTCAACTAAAAGTAACACTCCAGACACCAAGAAATCAAAAGCATCAAAGGTATGATTCGAAATTCTGTATGCTTTTGTACTATATTCCTTCTTCTAATTTTATTATTCTTTCAGGCTAGCTAACTACCTCCAAAATCTCCACACAAAAGAAACCCACTCATGACACTCTAGTGGATGTAGAAGATGATGAAGATACTCCTCCAACTCCTTTACAAACTAAGAAGATAAAGTAAAAGAAGGAAAAAACTTCTGATGCAGCCTCTTCGCAGCCAACAAGGCAGAAACCTGAACTCACTATATTTCCCCCAAAGCCCAAAGATAAAAACACGTCTCAACCATTTAGAGGTGTAGTCTTGGAGCGGGTTTAAAGTGACAATTCAAATCCTGATGGGCAAAACGTATAAATTTTATTCTTTACACTTCTTCGATCACCATTGTTCTTTTATTCAAACTATTGTCTTTTTTATGTTGTAGGAAAATAAAACAATTCTCACTGAGTATCCCACCAAGCGAAATGTTCTTCCTGATAGTTTGCTGCTTCGTACCATCCTTTGTCTAATGATAAACAATTCAACAAAAGATATTCGTTTTCAATTAACAAACTTGATGCAACCGTACTATCAGAGAAAGAAAATATTCCCTAAGCTGAGAATGATCCAGAGGTGCATCAAGGAACCAAGAGGGCTAGTGATGACAAAGGGAAGAAGGATAATAGCCTTAATGACTCTTTACCAAAAAAATCAAATTTGCTGATGACCTTCTTGATGATGATGAACCCCTTACTGATGAGGAAGTTGCAAAATTCTTCGCTAAAGATGTAAAAATATAAGAAGAAGAAACTCAAGGAGAATAAAATAAGGAACCTCACATCGAAGCAAATTATCAAGATAAAGTTACTCTTGTAAATCAACAACCTCAAAGCAATACCTCCATAGAGCTTTCCCAAGAAACACTGGATGCTTTGAATTTAAGGATAAGCCTCTTGAGTATGTAAGGATAATAATGGAAAAGGGTACCATTTTCCCAAAAGACTTACCCTAGTCCATATGCAACTTCGAGTGGGAGTTCTCAAGATGAAACCAATGAACAACTTCTCTAGAAAACCAAAGAGAAAATCTTCGAAGGTGACTTGTTCGAAGTCTTGAAGGGTAATGCCACTGCAAGCGCTGTACTCAAGAAGTTGGTAAATCAAATTGATATAGTCACTTGTCCTTCTGAGACTGCTGAAGTCCTGATGGATGTGACTACTTTGATCAACACAATCAGTGCAGATTTCCTTAGGGATCAAGATGTAGCCTCGAAGCTCTAAGAAAAGGAAACTCTTCAAGAGACTGAGGGGTCGAAAGACCTTGACTCCACCACCAAGGCTGAGAAACTTGGCAAAGAATTTAACCATGCCAAAGAGGAGTTCGAGACCAACACTTTCTCTATCTCTTTCTGGAAAGAGAAAATCAAAGAGTTAAAATAAAATATTTCTCAGACGGAAGCACGCAAAAAAGTCATTGAGCAAATGGATCACACTGAGATGTAACGCAAAATTGCTCAAAGTGTGCAACATGTGGATGCAACCAAGAAACTTGAGAATGGAATAAATGCCCTTCACGCCACAAAGTCATCTATTGAATGTATGTTGAAGCTGGAGAAGACCAAATATGACAGGATGAAGGCTAACTTTCCTTTCTAAATTTGTTGAAAATTTTGATGTACTGTCATTTCTTATATCTTGGGCACTTTTTGCTTATGTAATTTCAAGACAAGGCCATTTTGGCACTTTATGACACCCTTTTGGATTTTATTTCGTTACCTCTACTATTCTGTCGAAATGTTTAGTTCTTGAAGGATATGTTTATACCTTTATAAGTATTTTCTGTTTATCTTTAAGATTCTTCAATCCTCTGCCAACTCTTCTATTTCGTAGGCGTTATTTGTAAATGTTTGGATAATTCAAAAAGGTCCTTTCCAATGTGGAGACCAATTTCCTAAAAAATTGTTCATTAGATCCATAGGCAATATTACATTCCATATCAAATCATCATTTGAAAAAAAATTTCCCCTGACTCTTTTATTATATGCTCTAGCTATTCTTTCTTTTTGTCTTCTCAGGACCTCTAAGGCGTGCAACCTTTCTTCATTCAGATCAACTAGTTCATTCATCATCATTTCCCAATAATAGTCAGAAGGAATTTCATTCAGCCTCTATAATCTTACTGATTGTAAATATATCTCCACTGGAAGAACTGTATCATGCCCAAAAGTTAAATGAAATGGAGTTGTGTTTGTTTCTTCTTTTGGAGATGTTCGACAAGCCCATAAAGCTTGATCTAAAGGCATATGCCAATTATTTGGTTTTCTCCCTACATGTCTTTTTATTAAACCAATAATTACCTTGTTTGCGACTTTGACCTATCCATTCGCCTGAGCATAATAGGGTGTAAAAGTCAATAATTTGAATCCCATTTCCTTAGCAAATTCCTGCATATTTATATCAGTGAAGACTGATCCTTGGTCAGTTTTAATTGTTTTTGGGATTCCAAATCTATAGATTATATTCCTTTGAATAAATTCGATAATATTATCTTGATCCATATTTACCAAAGGTAATGCTTCAATCCATTTTGTAAAATAATCAATCCCTACTAGGATATATCTCTATCCTTTGGATGAAGCTGGTCAAATCTCTCCAACCAAATCTACTGCCCAACCTATAAAGGGCCAAGGTTTAACGATCGAATGCAATTCACTTGCAGGAGCATGCTTAATACCTGCAAGAACTTGACACTCTTGGCATCCCTTGGCGAATTCTATGCAATCTTTCAACATGGAGGGCCAATACATGCCATAACGGTACAAGAGCCATTTCATCTTATGACCTGCTTGATGTGCTCCACATGCCCCATCATGTACATTCGACAACACCAAGTATGCTTCACTTTCTCCTAAACACTTGAGTAAGATTCCTTGTGGTGTTTTCTTAAACAATTCGTTACCTATTAAAACATACTTCATTTGGGCTTCTCCAATCTTTATTTGCTAAGCTATCTATGGCCATAACTTCAAAATATACTTCATTTGCATATCCCAAACTTGTATTTTTTAAATCTGTTGGAGAAAATTTATTAGCTAGCACCTTTCCACAAATTTCGACTAACTCTTCCAACTTCTCTTTTGATACTTTGTACCCTGAAGCAATCCGGGCTAAGTCATTTTCCTCTTGGTTCTTCCCTCTAGGAATATGCTTGATATTAACATACTCAAATATTTGAATCTGTCTATTTGCTACCACAAAGTACATTATCAAATTTCCTTTTATTCACTTGTACTCCTTGGTTATTTGTTTGATCACTAGTTCAGAATCGCCTCTTATTTCGACTCTGGTTGTCCCCAATTCCAACAAAGCTTCAATTCCTATTATTAAACCTTCATATTCATCTTCATTATTTGAACAAGGAGGACCTTAGATCTTGTACTTGAATTTGGTTGGAATTTTATCATGAGAAATAATTAGTATTCCAAATCCAGTTCCATGTTTATGGGTAGAACCATCGAAGAATAATTTCCAAGGTTCTAACTCCACAAGATTTTGAGGAATTTCGACCACTACGTGGTCAACTATAAAGTCAGATACTACTTTCCCTTTCATAGATTTTAAAGGTATGAAAGTTAAGGAATATTAAATCAAGGAAAGTGCCCATTTTCCAATTCGACTATGCAAGATTGGTTTTGAAACATATGTTTAATGACATCAAAATATGAAGAAACATAAACATCGACTGGCTTTATATAATACTTCAACTTGGTGCATGAAAAGTAAAAACAAAGACATAACTTTTATATAGTACTATATCTAGTTTCTACATCATTTAATACTCGACTGAGGTAATAGATGACTCTTTCAATGCCATTCTCATTCTCTTGTGTAAGCATACTTCCTGTAGTAACATCTGATTCAGATATATACAATCTCATACACTTATTTCTGCAAGGAGGTGACAAGATAAAGGGTTGGACAAGGTATTGCTTAATTTTGTCAAACGCCTTTTGATTCTCCGACTTCCAGTCTAAACCACCTTGTTTTAGACGCAAAAGGGGAGAGAAGGCTTGAGTGTGTCCACTTAGGTTCAAAATAAATCTTTTTAAGAAGTTTATCTTTCCCAGAAGTGACTGTAACTCTCTCTTTGTTGATGGTGCTTTCACTTCCATAATAGACTTTGTCTTAGTTTGATTAATTTCTATCCTATTCTTATGGACAACAAAGCCCAAAAAATCACCATCCTGTACGAAAAAGGCACACTTAAGAGGATTCATCTTCAGGCCATGCTTTCTCATTCTTTCAAATGATTAGAAAAGGTGATCCATATGATTTTCATGTGATACAAATTTCACTACTATGTCATCAATATAAATCTGCATGAAAGTCTCAATAAAATCATGAAATGTAGAATTTATTGATCTCTAATAAGTTGCCCCAAAATTATTTAAACTAAAAGGCATGACTACCCATTCATAGGTGCCTAATTCCCCATGGCATCGAAAAGCTGTATTGGGCACATCTTCTTCAACAACGAAAATCTGATTATATCCAGAGTATCCATCAAGCATACTAATATACTCGAATCCCGCGGCTAAATCAATTACCATTTCTTCCATAGGCATTGGATATTCATCCTTTGGGGTTGCAGAATTCAAATCTCAAAAATCTAGCAAACCCTAAGAGACCCATTTTTCTTAATAACAGGAACAGTATTTGCAATCCATTTGACATACCTTGTGGTCAAGATGAACTTGCAACAGAGGAGTCTTTCAATCTATTCCTTTATCTTTGAGAGAATCTCTGGTGCGAACCTTCTTGGGGTCTACTTGATGGGCTTCTTTCCATCCTTAATAGGAAGGTTTAGTTCAACCATATCTCTGCTTGGACCAGGCATCTCATCGTAATCCCACGCGAAACAATCCTTGTATTCTTTTAGCAATTGGATTGCTTTAGCTTTCATATCTGGGTTGAGTTTTGAAATCACGTAGGTGGGTCTTTTGATGGACCCCTCACCCAGTTCCACTTCTTTGAGAGGGTTTTGCGCCATCATCTTTGCATTTGACGTTGTTGGATCTTTCTTGAATCCCAAAGGCTCTCCGTCGTATATTGCATCTAGCCTCTGGTCTTTTCCTTTGAAGTCCATCCTAGGTCCCTTCGCATGCATTGCTTCATCTTTGGCTTCGACAAACATGTACTTCACATTGGCCTCTAAGGCCGTTTTTAATTTATTCTCGGCCAAATAAGCCGAAATCTTTTTGAAAAAATGGGACTCAGACATTACCAATGTCTTCGTCAATCCATCCAGTTGGCCGTATTCCTGAGACATCTTCGACATTAGCTTCTTATCCTATAATTTCCATATCCCATTGGAATCCATGAGTGGGATGTAGATTAAGGAAATATATAGCATTCTTGTTAGGTGAATATGCATCATCAGCAGGGTTGCATGGCCCAATGTTGGCCAAATTCCTATCAAAGTTTCTTATATCTACATGTTTAACTTCTGCCATGTAATAGCTTTGTTCAGCTTCAATATTCTCGACAATTCCGTCCTCTCTCCATATTGATATTCGTTGATGCATGGAGGAAGGCACTGGCCCAATACCATGGATAATTCACGTCCCAACAACAAGTTATAATTTTTTTTGATGCAATGACCACGGACATCGTAGGTCTTGTAATTGAACCCACTGTTAGATCCACTTGAACCACTCCTAAAGTGTAACCTATTTTACCTTCATAATTTTAGAGCACTGTGTTGTGGGGCCTGATGTCAGTGTCGAACATTCCAATTCTCCTTAACATGAATTAGGGCATCGGATTCACTGCAACTCCCCCATCTACCAGAATTTTGTTGATTCCTGGACTCTCCACCTTTCCCCTTATGAATAGAGGTTTAAGGTGATTCTTCATCCCTTGATCAGGTCATTCGAAGAACATATTTTGTTCTTCAATAACTCCATTATTCAGGATATAGTAACACACTAGCCTGTGTTTTTCCATTTGCATCTCATCATCTTCCTCTGATTCTCTGACTTCCAATATTTGATCATATTCACGTGGAAGCACCAAGACCACATTGCAGTTGATGTTGAGGGAGGACTCTCCATCTAACGCAAAGTCATCAGTGAGCATGTATTCATCATTTTCTAGATCCTTTTGTTCTTTCTCACCAGCTTCTTATTTCCTTGGGGAAAACAATCTTCTCCCAACAGGTGGATTTTCTTCGACCGTGATGGTTGAGGGAATTTGGTTATTGCTGAACTCTCCCACTTCTTTATTTTCCAATTCTCTCTGTTCCTTTTTTGTCCTTTGGTGTCTTCACCACCGGGATTTGGACATGTGGTTCTTCCCCTTGTAATTCTCTGACCTATATGCTTATTGTTTTGACACTTGAAATTGTTTTCGATATGTTATTGATGTATATCCTCATGCCTCAAAACTCCTCCACTTTCCTTTTCCTGCTTCCTTCCCTTCGTTTAGATGTATCCACTTGTCAGTTGGGATGTTTGTAGGTTGTTTGAAGGTGACTTTTCAATTTCCTTTTGGGTAAGGACTATCAGGCCTCCTGGGAACTCCCCTCTTGTCGAATGTAAAGTTTTTCCTAGGGCCCCTCCGGTTGTCCCAACAACAAACATATGAGATTCTTTCAAAAGTTTTTGACGCTTTTCGATCATAGGTTGCACTGCACCTTTGGTACATTAGGCACTCTGATTTCACTTTATGGAAGTGGACAAGGAAACCTAGAAAACTTTCCCCAACTTTTGGGTAGACAATTTCCATCTGATCATCTTTCTTCCAATTGCCCCCAGTTCGAGCATGTTGGATTCTTTCATAAGTGTCTACTACCTTTCGATCATAGATTAGAATGCATCTGGGAAACATTAGCCCCTCAGAATTCTTCTTGTGGCAGCAAACCAGATAGTCTAGCAAACTTTCTCCAGCCTTTGGGTAACTTTTTATCATTTGATCATCTTCCATCCTGAGGCGCCTTTCCACTTCCCCCATCTCAGGAGCAGGCTGATTCAAGTCCACCATGTTAACTTCCTGGTTAGGACCTTCAGTAATCCTGACCTTTTCAAACTATACCCTAAGGCCCTCAGTGGACTTTGTCATTCTGACATTGGTGGCAACATCCTTAGTAGTCTTGCCTTCGACATTCTGGTTAATTAGACTTTCAGTAGTCTTTTGTACTTCGATACGTGTAACAAAATCATCAATAATTTTTCAAGTTGTTGGAAAGGCCTTAAGTAGCCTCATTTGCTTCGACGCCTGCAACATAATCTTCAGTGATCTTGTCCTCAGGGTGTTTGTCGAAACCAACAAAATCCAACATGTAGACTTCTGCAGGTTTGTCATAATTGTTTTCTGCTACATGGACAGAGTCAGAATTAACCTTTATTTGGCTCTTGGTCTTTTCTCCAAACTTCAATCTCCCTTCCTTGATAGCATTCTGAATCAAATCCATGAAAACAAAACACTAAGGTTTTATGTCCCAAAAAGTTATGATATTTACAAAAACCTCTTTTCTTCCATTGGTCTAACGGAGGAATTTTGGCACCGAGTGGCACTATTATCTGGCTATCCTTTACCAACAAGTTAAATATTTCTTTGCATTTTATTACATCGAAGGTATATGTTCTCTTAGGAAACTTATCATTCTTTTCTGGTTCTGCATTATTCTTCCTGTTCAAAGGGGCCAGAACTTTGCAAGGATATGGTGGCCCTTGCTTTAATTCATCCAAATCTACTTCACATTCCTTGAAATCAGAAAAGTCACTGCATGCTTCTTGTTCATATATGTCTTTTTCGACATAAGCAACTCTTTCTTTTCTATGACTTTTGTTTTCCATAACTTTTTTTACCTTTAAGCGCTCCACTTGTCAAATCTGATCTTCCAATTGGACCATATCCCTTAAGTAATGAGGGTCTAACTTCTTTCTAATGGAGAAATCTAATCCTCTTGAATCCGTATCAACTAATTCATGTTCAGGCACTTGGGTGAAACATCTTGCCTTTAGCAGGCAGAATCTGTTGAGATAATCATCAATTGACTTGCTAAACTTGCGCTTAATGTTTTCCAATTCACTTAGACTTATCATTGATTGACCTACATAAATTTTTTCATGAAATAGTCTTTCTAAACGCGTCCAATTTTGGATAGAATTCACTGCGAGGGTAGTAAACCATGTGAAAGTATTTTTGGTTAGTGAACTAGGAAAATATTTTATCCTTAAGTTTTCATTATTCGTTATGTCCCCAGCCTCGGTAAGGTACCTGACTATATGTTCGACGGTTGACTCGCTGGTGTCACCAGAGAATTTTGTGAATTTTTGGAATTTCCAACCCCTGGGCAATTCAGTATGTAAAATATATTCAGATAAGGGAGAAATGTAATTTGGCCTAGTGAGGCCTACATTTACACCATTTTGTGCCATGATTCTTTCGACCATGGCTTCCATATTATTATTTACTGCAATATTATTTTGTCGAACTTGATATAAAACTTCATAAGCATTTTGATTTATATTTACCATCATAACTCTAGGTTCTGGTTTTTTTAAAATTTATGGTTCTTGCCTAAAAGGTTCAACCCTAGGTATTTCGATATTCGCAACTCTAGGAACTTCGACTATTCCTCCATGATTTACCATATTCGCCTAGGGTGCATTGCTTTGTTTTGTTGAACTTGGTTAATTGTTGGGTCTTCTTCTAAGATCGTCCCTTGATTTTCCCTGACCCACTCCCTTTGAGGATGTGTTTGGGGTTGAGGCTCAACAAAGAAATCAGTGATGCGCGTCATTTGCGCAACCATTTGTTGGTTCACATGATTGGTGTTTTGAATCAGAGGGTTAAATATTGTACACATTGTCTGTGCAAGCATCTGGACCATTTCATGGTTACTTTTGTCCATTTGCTGTCTAATGACTGCTGCAGATTGATTTATTAAATTTGGCATTTGGGAAGAAACTCATATGATTTGTGGTTTGACATTTCGACCCCTGTTATTAACCGCATATCTAGAACCTTATAATGGCGAAGTAACGTTCATCACAGGGTCTGAATATGTTAAAGTAGAGTTATGTAAACCCATCATAAATGAAGATGGCATGCCATAAGGACGATCACGGCCATTTTGAGGCATGGAAAAACCAGGTGGCCCCTGAGGCCTATGAAAAGAACTTCCCTTTGGAGGTGGGGTTCCTTGTGAACCCTATGGGCCTATATAAGTTAAAAGAGGACCGATATAAGCGTTCGAATGTGTTGGCGTTGAACTTATTGACAATGACAAAGCCTCAGAAGAAGGCGCATAAACTGTATTTCCCCCTATCAAAGTGACTGGGGGTGATACTTCATCATTCTTAGGAGGATTTTTGTTACCTGTCTTGCCTTGATTCGCCATTTTCCTAACGTAATTTATTTTAGGTATTTCCTTGTTGTTTGTGGCTAATTTACCACTCCTAAGTCTCATACTACGCAGAAAAATACAAAAAGAAACTAGAGATTTTCAAAACTTTTTTACTGGAACAGAAAAATGATAGAAATATTGAATACAGGTCCCACCGAGTATGCCAATATGTTTACCGTGAAATTTGATAATCAACCCCTGGTCTTCCAAATCGAATAAAAATTGGTGACTTACAGGATCGACCAGATTGATCCTAAGTACATGTGTTCTTATTCAAAATTTATGTTCTTGAAACCAAGAATATTTTCGAAAACATTCTTATTCTTTTAAACAAAGTTGATTTCAATTGTTACTTCGTAGGTAGTAATGCAATGCTTTAAAGAAAACTTTGTAATGTAAAAGGTTTTCGAATAAAATTTAAAGGGAATATATAAAACTTCAATTAAATTTGAATGACAATAGACATAAAAATGGTGCGTCATATGTACATTCTCACAACTCGTTTCTCGAACAATGGTACTTTGAGTAATTTAGAGTATTTGTACAAAGATCTGAACACATTGAATCATAATGCTAAGACCCTTATTTATACTAATTCGACCAAAACGGTCTCTTCATAAAATATTTCCACGTTCAACATCTGCATGCGTCTTCGAACTCTATGCTTTCACGCGTCTCTTTGGATAAAATCAAACTTTTGAATTTTAAAACTCGTTGTCTTCGAAGTTCCAAATATCATAATCGTGATGGTCGAAAATATGCTTTCTAATATTTTGAATAACTTAAATCCCAATGATTTTCATACGAACCCTTCGCTAATACTTTATCAAAAATGAAGCTCTTATTAACTTTTCATCTATTGAAATATTTACAAAGACTTCTTTATTCTTCCTTTCAAACTATAATCTCCAAAATATATCATTCCAGCTAAAAACTCATGTAGTCAAAATTTTCAGTCCACAAAATCCTGTCGAAATTCGACACATCGACCGCCGTCTGAATGTAATACGCAACCTTGCAATCTTTCTTCTTGGCTTCGTTGTAGGTTGTTTTCTGTGCGTTAGTTGCATCTGCAGCCAGCGCAGAAACGCCATTTGTAACCACATCTAGGGTTTCATGAAATCCAAACAGAGATTGCATTTGTTTTCTCCATCGAATCCAATTCTTGGCGTCAAGAGTTGGAAGAGAATTCAGAATACTATTGTTACCATTCATCTTCGCAGCGATTGATTGACAATAACACACAATCTCGGAAATACGATCTCTGACGTGTGATTCTTGAAAACATGATCAAGAATCTAACCGGAGCTCTAGATACTAATTTGTTAGTGCGTGAGACACTTTTGATGAGGAGACAAAGAGAGAATAAAGGAAATAAGAATTGTTTTATTGAATTGAATTGTTACAAATAATGATACAGACTAGTCTATTTATATACAACTGACTTGTAAACTAAGTAGGCTAACAAACTCTAATTGAGTTTGAGCTTAAATTACACAACTTAAATTATATCTAATATTATATTTAATATTTCAACAAAATGATGATGAGATGCTTGAATATGATGATCCTGTTGAATTTATTGAGAGATTGCACGAATAGTTAAAAAGGTGAAAATGTTTAATGGATGATATGTTCGATCTTCGAAGTTCTTTGATTTGGCTATTTTCTAATTAAGTTTATTGTGGTTATGGTCAGTTTCAATGTTTGTGTTATGTGTAGGTTTAGCCTAAATTTTTTCTTCTTGATCATGTAAATGTAAATTTATTATAGTTGGAATTGTTGATGTAGTGTCAACTTTTGTTTGTGGAATGTCTATGAATGAGAGTCTTAGTAAGATTAGGGGTAACTTGTATAGATGGAACATGTTCATCAATAAAAGGTTTTGATGTGTGATAGGTCTAATTAAGTATAGGATTGGGCTTATGATTAGGTAAAATATGTTCATGATGAGTCACATCTCTTATAGGAAGATGCTTTTATTATTAATGTAAGTATCAAAACATTTTTCATTCATGACTTATATCCCAAGAAAAGACATTTTCTTGCTATGGGTTCCAATATTGTATGTGATTATGTAATGAATATGCATAACATAATGAATCAGATATTTTTAAAAGGTGACAAGGCGTCTTATTGTTCAAGAAAGGGATATGTACCCTATTAATAATGAAAGTGGCATGACTCATAGCATAAGACCATAATTGTTTAAGCAATTTCGATTGAAGTAGTAGGACTTTTCCTACATTGATTATTATACTTTGGTGTTTTAACATTACTAGTTTGGTGATTGCCTATTTAGATGCATCATAGTTTGGTGAGTATTATACACATGGAAAATTTTGGCCCATTAACATTTCTAATAGTTTTGACATTGGTGTTATATTAGTTTTCAATCATAAAGATAAATTGTTGAACTAGATTGGTTACTTGAGATTTAGTTTTAAATAAGATAATTCAAACAAAGCAGCTAAAATCATCAAGAAAAGTAAGAAAACTGATATTCATTAATAAATTGTATAGCAATAGGACCCTGTATATCAAAATAAAGCAAATCACAACATTTGACACCCTTATTATCGCTATGTTTGTAAGACAATCTTTTGTGTTTGGTTAAATGACAAATGTCACATACATAGTTTTCATAGATTTTTATAAAAGTAAAATATGATAAATTAAGTCATAGGTCAAGTTGATTGGTCTAACAAGCTATTGGACATAATAACTTAGACAAGTGAAATCATATGATGAGTCATAAAATTCTAGAGTTCAGTAGATATGGCCACTAGCACAGGAGTGTATAATCATTGATTTTGAGTTTGAATTATGTACATAACTGGAGAGGCAAGCTATACTGGAATGACCAAGATTATCTGGAGGATTAGAAGCTATTAGTATATTAAAATGTGCAGAAGATGAAGTAACTTGATTTGTGGAAGTGGCGTGGAAAAAATCACCAATTTATCACATTGTTCCTTACTAAAGCCATGTGAATCAATGCCTTAGTTGCTTTTGGTATCATTATAATCAACTTGTTCTTCAAAAAATGCATTATTTGTGTTGAATCAAAAATGATTTGAAAAATAATAACCTTTAATTTTAGAGTTTTGATGATAAATATAAAATTAAGAATAATTAAAACTCTAATTGTGTGATTCCATATTTAGAAAAATTATGGATCATTTGCTCGAAAAATATCTATAATCATATGCTCAAAGATCGACATATGCTCAAAGATTGAGATATGACCATCTGTCACTAGATAGAGAATATAATCATATGATCACCAAATAGAGGACATGATCATCTGCACCCCATTCAAATTGATCACATGTGTCCAAATGGTGAATGATCAGTTGCGTTGAAATGTCATTCATTTAAGCCACATAGAATGGTTTCCAACAGTCACATCATGAGAGTTGTGTCACTACAAGGATAATATAATTCACAACAACTCTATTTCCATTCGTCTAATGATTGTTAAATCAAATTTCAAGACCTCTATAAAAGGAGATTTTCAAATGTTTAAGATGCAAGACTTTGTAGAAGAACTTGTATAATATTTAGAATAATTTATGCTTTGAGATTTATTGAATTTACCTCTCTGTGAGTTGTTGTAAAAAAACTTATTTTTATAATTCAAGAAAGTCCTCTAGCATGAGGTAAGGAAGTCCTCTAGTGTGAGACAAAAATGAAAGAAAGACTTGGACTTAATAATTATAGTGCGTAAGGATACATTGCATTACCATAAAATAGATTATTTTTCTGACTGTCATGTTTTGCAAAAGTAAATATGTTCGTTACTTGAGGCTGATAGTCTTAATGATTGTTGTAATACATATAGATTATAATCAAAATCCTTCAAGTCTTGAAGAAATGGATTAACATCGAGTGTGGAGGGACCGAACTAGCTTCACATTGTGCAGTGAGTTATCATAAATTCCTTGGGTGAACCTCCTTCTCTAATCTATTTACTACTCTGGTATACAAATTTTGATAAAAAGCATACACAATTCAAACCTTACCCCCTTTTTCATGTGTTTTTCTCACCTGCAATTTGCAACTGCATTTTTTTCCTATTTTGGTGGGAATTAACTTTTGTATAACATGTATCATTTGTGTTGTGTGGTCTATTCCAATTACTACACATACGACTAGGAATCTTGAAGCTTGAATCTTGAGAAGCTCATTTACCACAACCTTGTAGCTTTCTTAAATCAAAAACATTTATCACAATTTTGGAATCATCATTTTGTGCGACAAAATCATGTAATGTGGAATATATTTCTTGTTGGATAGCCATAGAAATATTTTATTTATAGGAGCCAAAGGATCCATAAGTAAAATTTATGATCTTACAAGATCAAAAAAGTCATTCATATCATTAAGAAATCGGATGGAATAGATTAAGTCATGCTAACGTCTAGTATTAGTCAAATCAGTAATGTATACACACTTATGTTGAAGTTACAAATAGGAATGGGAAGGTGTCATACCCTAATTTTTAATCCTATGATCTAATATCATATTGTATTATTGTATATCATCAATATCATAAACATGGTTGCTTCTTAACCCTTATCTCTATAAATTTTACCCTTTGTAGAGGTCATCAAGCACTCTTTCATGTATCTTTATTTTTTATGAATATATAATTTATATTATACTAACCACTAATCAAAATATCAAAAAATATGCTTTGTTTCCTTTTAATGATTGTGTCAGGTAGGTTTTGAATCAAGAGCATCAAGCATGGTCCCTTCAGCTAGGGTTTGCTTCCTCAAAGTCAAACTGTCAAAGTATGGTCTATCATTGGTTCTCAAAGGCTTGATCATTAAAGCATGACTTCTAATCTCAAATCATAAGGTATCAAACATCATTCAATCTTATCTTGATCAAGAGTGCCTCAAAGATTGATAACTTATTTCTCAAGAAATTTCAAAGGTTCATGTGTTTATTTCCATGTCTTCTTCAACAAGTTACCTCAAACCTTGGCCAAGTTAATCAAAGGACATCAAAGGGCACATAATTTTGAGTTCATATGATCCTCAATGTACCTTGGATTTTCATAAAAGCTCAAAAGATTCAAGTTTGATCAAGGTAGTTTGACCAAAAAGTCAACCTTTCAAGTCCAAGTTCAAAATATCATAATTCACTTATTTTTCAATAGTTTTTAGTGATCCTTTGAGCATATAACTCTCCTTGACATAATCTACAAATTCTCTTTATAAGTCAAGAGGTAATTATGTTTGGAAGATCATCAAAAGTTTGGAAACATTATATGTCACTTTGTGGACTTAGTAAAATTTGACATAATTTCAAGTGATTTTTGCTCAACTTCCCAAGATCATAACTCTCTTCACTACGAAAAAAACAATTTTTGGCAGCGCATCTACGAAAGCGCTTTTAAGAGAAAGCGCTTTCGTAGCCTTTAAAAAAAATTCGCTTAAAAAAAGCGCTTTTATAGGGTTTCCTACGAAAGCGCTTTTCAGAAAGCTCTTTCATAGGTATTTGAAATATCTAACCTACGAAAGCGCTTTTGAAAAGCGCTCTTATAGGTGGCCCTATAAAAGCGCTTTTGAAAAGCGCTCTGAAAGGGGGACCTACGAAAGCGCTTTCTAAAGCGCTCTTATATGGGGGACATACGAAAGCGCTTTTTACCTCAGAAACACTCTCATATATGGGTCTTAGAAAGCGCTTTTAAAAGCGCTTTCGTAGCCTATATCCCTAAATACGAAATTTGCCCTCACTTGTTCATTTCTTCGCCTTCTTCATTTCTTCTTCCTGTTACCGTTCGTTTCTTCTTCCTGCCGCCGTTCATTTATTCCTGCCGCCGTTCCTGTTCCTGTTCGTTTGTTTGTCGCCGTTACTGTTCGTCTTCCTTGCATTCCGTTCCTGTTCCTGTTCGTGTTCGTCCCATTGTTTCTTCGTTCTTCCCTCTTCTTCAGTCGTTGCCGCCGTTCACTGCGTTCTTATCCATCTTGGTAAGTTTCTTCTTCTTCCATTATCTGTTCCGTTATTTGACCGTTTAGTTATGCATGTTATGGCCTGTTCCGATTTCTTCTTCCATTATCTGAGTATTTCTAGGGATAGATAATGCTGTTAGTATATGTTTGGATTCTTGTTGGAAAACACCAACGTTATGATACAGGAAGAAACTTACGCACATTTTACTTGTTGTGCTACAGTATGTTTAATATTGGTTACTCTGGATTGTTTGTAGTTGATGACACTCCAAAGATGTTATGTGGCCTGTCTTGATTCCATATACCGATTTTTAAACGCACCCGTGTCATTCATTATATATTCTTGCATGTTTACCCAATTTGGCTAACTTTTGAAGATGATACACAATGGTTCTATAACTTCTTAAAGATGATAATTAGAGAAGCTGAAAATATGAGTTAAATTTTAAGTACTTTCTTGACTTTGGCCCTACACCCTTCACAGTTCATATTAGTTTTACCTTCAACTTTTTTAGTTTGGTCATCAAATGACACTTGTAGTCTTTGAATGTACTTAAGTTACAAAGTTGTTCCCGTAAGTTTGAATTACATTCATTTTTTAGTTTGGTCATCAAATGCCTCCGGAGATTGTAAGGTAAAAAAACATATGAAAATGGATATAAAAGTCCCTTACATGGCATCTTTTCAAATATCTTTTAGTTATAATTGTTATTTCCCTTTTTTGTAATGCTTTGTATTTATAGAATTATGTATATAGAATTATGTATATTTCCCTTTTTTCAAATATCTTTTAATTATGTATTTACAAATCTAACACTATCCTTTTTCTACTTATTTTTTGTTTATATGTTTCTTATTTGTGGGTTGATGTATGTTTTATTTCTCCGGGTGCATGCTACATAATTTTGGTGGTAACATTGAAATGGTTTGTGTTTTGGATTATATTTGTGGGTTTATGTTGACTTTGTGAATTCACTATTTCTAATATTTGTGTTGTATTATTGTCATAGCTTTCCCAAACATTGAAAATATATATGTGACATTTATTGTGAACCTTTATGTTAAAATAGTATATATCTTTCGACAATCGATCCGAAATATTGAATAACATTCTATGAATTTGCAGCGTTTCCGGGCCTAGTTCGACGTACGACGCTCATTCTCCGCGTTTCTTAGAGTTCGAAACATCTGAGAGGTAACTTTCTTCCTCAAATTACTGGTATATATTGTGATGAATTTGTCTTAAATTGTCTTTCGTATGTTGCATTTTCTTGATACGGATTCATTCCGTGTATACTTTGCGTTTTGACAGAAACGCAATATACTACTGTTTTATGCACTAATTAGTTGATATGGATAAGACATGGATGTATTCCAATCGATTGTCGAAAGACTACGAGAATGGTGTTTCCGAGTTTGTTAAGTTTGCTGTTGCGCACGCCAAAGACCCCAGTCGTATGACATGTCCCTGTTTGTATTGCTGTTATGGGAACCGGGTTGACGCAGTTCAGTTGGCATTGCATTTAATTCGGTATGGAATTGATAGGAGTTATACATGTTGGAATATGCATGGTGAGAAAAGTAACGGGAATGTTGAATCGGGGTATGCAAGGACCTATGTTTCAAATGATGATTGCACAGATACATACGATTATGATCGAGTCGAAGAAATTGCAGAAGCGCTTGAAGAAGATCTTAACGATTGTCCCAAAATGTTCGAGAGGTTGGTAAGCGATGCAGAGAAACCGTTGCATAATGGTTGTACAAAATTCACAAGATTGTCTGCGGTGTTAAAGTTGTACAACTTAAAGCCGGCAATGGATGGTCGGATAAAAGTTTCACAGAGTTATTAGCCCTTATGAAAGATATGCTACCAGAGGATAATGTTCTTCCCAATCGAACGTATGAGGCCAAAAAGATGTTGTACTCCATTGGCATGAGCTATGATAAGATACATGCGTGTCCAAAAGATTGCGTTTTGTTTCGAAACGAGTATGCATCGTTAAATGAGTGTCCTAAATGCGGTGCCCCTCGATATAAGAAAAAGTTGTCTCCGACAAAAGTCTTATGGTATTTTCCTATAATCCCGAGATTTAGACGGATGTATCGTAGTAAAACCGATTCAAGACACTTGACTTGGCATTCAGATGAAAGAATTATTGATGGAAAATTTCGACATCCGGCAGATTCTCCACAGTGGATGAAAATTTATAATGATTATCCTGAATTTGGAAAAGAAGCAAGAAACCTTCGCTTGGCATTGTCTACTGATGGAATGAACCCACACGGTATTCAAAGTATCTCGCATAGCACATGGCCTGTGATTCTTATGATTTATAACCTACCTCCATGGCTATGTATGAAGCGTAAGTACATGATGCTGTCTATGTTAATTTCTGGGCCTAAACAACCAGGAAATGACATAGACGTATACTTGGAACCATTAATCGAAGATTTGAAGATTTTGTGGGAGAACGGTGTGGAGGTTTATGATGGTTATAGGAAAGAAAGTTTCAACTGAGGGCGATGTTGTTTGGAACAATTAACGATTTTCCAGCATACGGCAATCTATTCGGGTATAGCATTAAAGGTGAAAAAGCGTGTCCTGTTTGTGAAGACGGAACCGATACCATGCGATTGAAACTTTGTCAGAAGAATGTCTTTCTCGGTCATCGTAGATTCTTAACTTCTAAACATCAGTATCGTGGATGGAGAAAAGCGTTCAACGGAGATACCGAACAACGTAGAGCTCCGCCTGGTTTGACAGGTGATCAAATTTTTGAAAAGGTGAAAGATGTGAATATTCAGTTTGGAAAGCCTTTTGCACATAAAGTTGTCACAGGTGGGTGGAAGAAGAGGTCGATTTTTTTTTTAATTGCCATATTAGAAATCTTTGTACGTAAGACATTTTCTTGATGTGATGCATATTGAAAAAAATGTATTTGACAGTGTTATTGGTACATTACTCAATATAAAAGGGAAGTCTAAGGATGGCCTTAAATCAAGGGAGGACATGGTAGACATGGGAATAAGAACTGAACTGGGACCCGTGAAGAAAGGAAGACAGACATACCTACCACCTGCTGTTTACACTCTATCTAGAAAGGAGAAAAAAATATTGTGTAAGTTTCTGAGTGAAGTTAAAGTTCCAGAAGGCTACTCATCAGATATTAGAAGACTTGTGTCTATGAAAGACCTCAAGTTAAAGAGTTTAAAGACGCATGATTGCCATGTTATAATGGAACATTTTCTACCGATAGGTATACGTTCTATTATGCCAGAAAAGGTAAGAAGCACAATAACTAAATAGTGTTTTTTCTTCAAGTCAATTTGCAGTAAGGTGATCGATCCTGAGATCTTGCCAACATTGCAAAAAGAAATAGTTGTTACTTTGTGTGAGCTTGAAATGTATTTTCCTCCCTCGTTTTTTGACATAATGATTCATCTTGTCGTTCATCTTGTGAAAGAGACACAATTGTGCGGACCAGCTTATATGAGATGGATGTACCCTGCTGAACGTTATATGAAAATATTAAAAGGGTATGTGAAAAATCGGAGTCGACCAGAGGGTTGTATTGCCGAAAGATACATTGTTGAAGAAGCGGTTGAGTTTTGTACTGAATATTTGTCAAATGTTCAATCAATTGGACTCCCTAAATCTCATGTTGTTGAAAAAAAAGAAGGTAAGAAGCTAATTGGAAATAAAGTTGTGACAGTATCAAGGGTCGAACGGGATCAAGTGCATTTGTATGTTCTGCACAATGAGATTGAGGTTGAGCCGTATGCTGAAATACACAAGGGTGTTCTTCGAGGTTTAAATTCGAATAGAAATGAGAATTGGATTGTACGAGAGCACAATCGAAGTTTCATACCATGGTTTAAGGAACATATTTATTCAAAGTATCGTTCAGATCCCGCCTCAGTGACAGAAAGGTTGAGATGTTTAGCATATGGTCCAAGTTTGGTTGCATTTTCTTATAGCGCATACGCAATTAATGGATACACATTTTATACCAAAGAACAAGATGATAAAAGTACTGTGCAAAATAGTGGTGTCACCTTGGTAGCTGAAGCAATGCACATATCTAGTGTGAAGGACTTAAACCTGAAATTTGCAAATCTGTCGTATTTTGGGGTTATCGAGCGCATTTGGGTCTTTGATTACGAGAAATTTCAGATTCCTATATTCGGTTGAAAGTGGGTTGAAAATAATAATGGTATACGGATGGATAAGTCAGGATTTTTGCAAGTGGATCTTAACTGGGCGGGGTACAAAGATGGGCCTTTCATTCTAGCCTCTCAAGCTAAACAAGTGTTCTATGTCACTGATCCGACAAGTACGAAATGGTCTTTTGTGGCATGGCCATCAGACCTCATCTGCATAGATGATCAGGTATGTTGAAAACCATTATGAATCTTTAAGTATTCAACTGACAGTTCTGACCTGAATTTTATACATGGTAATTTTAGACTCCTACAAAACCCGCATCTAAGGATAAAGGGATTTTGCAGCACTTCGAGTCTATTGCATCGCAAAGACAGGTACTTTTAAAGTGTTTCATTTATGATCGGAATAAAAAACTGCATAACTTTGTATCTTACATAATTCTATATGATTTTTAAGGTACCTTCTCAAGATCAGTCACAGCAGGTGAGCCAGAAAGTTAGTAGGGTTCCACCTAAGAAGAAGGTTCCTGTCCGTAAATTTGTGCCTAGGTATCGACAGTGTCTGGAGACACTAGTTGGCACATCAGATTTGATGAATGATGGAATTCGTCAAATCGATGTGGATGAAATTGTCTTTGGTTTTCCATGTACCGAAACAATTGGATTAGAGGACATGGAACAAATCTTTCATCATCGAGAGTTAGGCATCAGTGTGATACACTCGTACATCCGGTAACCCGATCAATATATTATTTAATTGGTTGAACATTTTTTTAAACATTTAATTGAAATAGTCTAATATTAATTATGTTTTTATTTAAGGATGTTATTTGACAAATTGATGCGCGGGAATCAATTGTCAAATAGATTCCGTTTCGTGTCTTCCTCCCGTGTCAGCGGAGCAACAATTTCTAGGGAACCTGATTCAGTAAGAGAACACTTGATCGAAAGATTCATGACAACTGCCAGTACAGAGAGCTTGTATCTTTTGCCTTATAATACATGGTTAGATTTTCATTCTAAGTTCCTTTTAATATTTGTATTTTTTACATTAAAATTCGCTTCTAAATTGTTGCTTTAATTTATAGATGTCACTGGTTGTTGCTTGCAATCAATCCCATAAAAGAAGTGGTCTATTACCTGAATTCGGTTGACGGTGATTGGACAAATTATCCGGAAATGAAGCTAGTGATTGATACGTAAGTGACATTATTCTAAATATTCGTTTGTGTTTATATATTTAATTATTTCAATGTCATTGTTCTAAATAAATATTTTAATTTTGTCATCAGTTCAATACAAGTATTCCGATGTCAAAGGGAAGCACGAGTACCACGGTCTAAATCAAACAACATTAATTGGATCAAAGTACAGGTACATAAATTTCAACAATTTTGCTTATAATATTTATGCTACTTGATAAATCAATAGATGTGTATAATCTTATTTGTTTTTCTATGTAGTGCCCTCAACAACAAAACGGCATAGATTGCGGATACTTCGTTTTGAAGTTTATCAAAGAAATCATTCAAATGAATGAAATCGAGATTCCAATCACGATATGGATTTATACTTTGTTTTATTACTTATCGGATTTTGCATATAATTTATTACATTAAACTAAATCATGCATATATTTTGTTTTGTAATGTAGTATTTTGATCAATACAATTGTCCATATTACTCGCCACGTCAATTGGAAGAACTCAAAGAGGAGTTGTGCCAATATTTTATTGAGCTAAGAATCTTATAATAAGGTAC
Organism: Vicia faba; assembly: GCA_948472305.1. Classification (NCBI taxonomy): domain Eukaryota; kingdom Viridiplantae; phylum Streptophyta; class Magnoliopsida; order Fabales; family Fabaceae; genus Vicia; species Vicia faba. The sequence continues at coordinate 224,432,829 of OX451738.1, forward strand.
GAATACATTGTTGTGTGAAAATTGGTTAATTATGAATATATTGTTTTGTGTATACAACATTGACCGTGTTATTATGTTCATATTGCAGGATCAGGACCTTGGATATATATGTAGATTAGGATTGATTTACTTAGTGTTATATAGCTGATTTCTTAGGGTGTATTTTGTTACGTTTAAAAACATGTTAATATTGAATTACCATGGTGTATATATATTTTGGATATGAATTGATTATAATGGTATTTGTATATATATATATATATATATATATATATATATATATATATATATATATATATATATATATATATATATATATATATATATATATATATATATATATATATATATATATATATATATATATATATATATATATATAATATTTGGTATTTGAATTACATTTGGTATTTGGATTAAAACTAATATATATTGGTATTTCTAGATTAGATTGTAAAATACCGGTTTAAGAATTACAGGTTTGCTGCAAAAAAATGCAGGTTTAGAAATTTTTTAAATTTTAGATTTTTCATTAGAAAACCTATGAAAGCGCTTTTAAGAAAAAAGCGCTCTCGTAGGCCTACCTATGAAAGCGCTTTTTGATAAAAAGCGCTTTCATAGGTAGGCCTACGAGAGCGCTTTTTTCTGAACAAAAAGCGCTCTTATAGGCCTACTTTAGATTGCCTGACACGCATTCTGAATACACCTATGAAAGCGCTTTTTCAGAAAAAAGCGCTCTCGTAGGCCTACCTATGAAAGCGCTTTTTACCAAAAAGCGCTTTCATAGGTAGGCCTACGAGAGCGCTTTTTTCTGAACAAAAAGCGCTGCTAAAACCTTTAGCAGCGCCACCTACGAGAGCGCTTTTAAGCGCTTTTAAAGCCCAAAAAAAGCGCTTTCGTAGGTTATTTCTGGCATAGTGCTTAATTCTCAAAAATATTTGGTGATTATTTTTTCTACCTATCATTGATGATTCCCTCTGCAAGTTTTTTTCAAGGTTCAAAGTCCAATTATGCTTGGAAGGCCATCAACAATATTCAAACATTACATGTCATTTTGAACTTTGAAATTTCAAGACTTCCATTTTTTCAAGTTTTTGTACCAATTTCAACATGTCATAACTTTTAACTCAAGCATCCAAATGCAACCTTTCTTGGCACATTATACTCTTTTCCATGAAGATAGTACATTGCAAAAATAATGGGATCAAAAAGCTAATTGTACATGTGAGCATACAAGCTTGAAGTGGCGTACTTGGAACTGCATTTCAATTGAAGTCAGATTTTTACATTCACTAAACTTGACTAACTGACCAAATTGAAGTGTGTTTTGCATCTAAATATGTTTAGTGATGTATTATGAAGCTAAATGACTCATAAAACTCCAAGTTTGACTGCATTTTGATGCACATGAAGTCACACTTTTTTAACTCATGAGCCAAACTCTATTGGAACGATTCAACAAGCGATTCACATGTATGAGATCACCAATCACTTCCTTATAAATATAGAAACATACCTAAACCAATTTCCAAGCTTTGATAGCCAAAAACACTTTGTTCAGATCCCATTCAAACTCTAAAACTTCTTACTTCAGCTTCTTTTTTCGAAGTATTTTCAATTCATTTTCTCATTCTCTCTAGCACCTATAGGATACAATATTCTCTGAAGCTAACCCAAGAAAAAGTAAGGTAAATGGTGCAATGAAGCTCTCTAACCAAGTACAGTTTTGAAGCTCATCATGCATACTTTATTTAGGTAGTTGGAGGCTTCATTTTGAACAATTTAAAACATTAAGATGTAGTATTTTGCTTGCTGATGCTTCCTGTATCCTTGGTTTTGATCCAATGTGTATTTAACCTTGCTTGATTTTGAATTTCCGTTTGTTATTTTCTTTCGCATTTTGCAAAATTCTCCATTCTTCATTCAAATAAATGAATGAGATGCATATGGTTGAGTTCGTGCCAATAAGATGGTCCAAATGGTATAGGTTTTGAAGCCTGAATTTACCATTTCAGAATTCTATGGCAAAGGCTTCCTGAGAAGATGACCGAAGGAATCTGGTTTTTGTTTGTGTGCAATTTGAACCACTGACCAATCACGTTGCAACATACGCTTTATTTCTATTGGCTGGTTCTATTTTAACATTCATGTGGTAAATCACTTAACATCCACTGTGTTCATCATGATCATAGTCGTTTGATGAGCTTACTGTGCTATCATTGACCAGATCCAATGACCTACATCTTTTTCAATTTATTTTATTTTGTATTTTCTATTTTTAATTGCATTTAACTTCTTTAATTCATATTAAATCTATTTTGCATCCAAAGAAACCAAATTATTCAAAAAAATGATTTGAATTATTTTATATCTGATTTTTATTTTTCCATAATTTTATTTTATAAGTTTCTATTGTTTACTAATTTCTCCATTTTCATGCATTTTACATAGTTAAAAAATACTTTTCTATATTAAAAAATTCTGAAATTTTTTGTGAATACTTCTTGACTTGTTTCTGACCTGTTTTGATTTTATTGGATTTTTGTTTGGTGCCTTTTTGGTATTTTCATCCATTCAATCCATGTAAATATCAATTTTAATTTCATTTTATTGTGCATATTTGATATTTTTGTAAATATTTCTAAGTTGCTTCTGACTTGCCTTGGATCTTGGCTCAATTGGTTATAAGTTTCATTAAACTCAATGGATTTTGGGTGTTGATGGGGTGAAAACCCTAATCCACTAAAATGGATGATTAGTTTTGATGATGACTTGGTCAATGATTTGATTCAATTTGTGATTTCTTTTTGTCTTCATCTCTTTCTTCTTCTTTTTATTTTTCTTTTGATCAATTAGATGATGATGATTCATCTTAGTTCAATTAAGTGTGGATTGGTTCTTGATGAACTTTCATCATTTCAAATCTACCTCTAAGTGATCAATTGATCACTCAATGTACTTTGGATTAGTGAAAGTTTGTCCTAAGTTATCATGAAGAACTTGATTGGTGTAATGATCTCATCTCCTTGACTTAGTATTAATCACCTTTGCTTTTAAACCATGGTGTGCATTATATGCAATACACCTACATTATTTTATCCCGACCTCAGATAGGTGCAACTTCTATATAAGTTCATTTACGATTTCTTAACATAGCGCCAAATTGTCCTGAATCGGAATACTAATTAATAACATTGATTATAATTATACTAACATTTAATTTTCTGTAACTTTACATTTATGTCTTTTAAATTTCTTGCAATTTACTTTATGCAATTTACTTTTATCATTTTATCATTCATGCCATTTTATTTTTTCCTTTTACTTTTATTGCCTTTTTCTCTTTTCTTTTTCTTTTAAAAGACATTAATAAATATTAAACCCTAATTTTTTTAATGGTTTTCTTGGACTATGGTGACTATCCTTGGCATTGATTTGGATTTGTGGACTTAGATTAGGTTCTTGATCCTTTGCTTTGGAGTTCTAACTTAAGACCTTGATACCTTGATCCATCTGAGACCTTTGAGCCTTCATATGAGACCTTTGAGCCTTCATTTGAGACCTTAGGACTTTCATATGATCATTGGGTTTTATATGTCTGTTTGCTTTTGTGTGTTTTCATCTAATCATAGGGAATGGATGCATAGTTTGACTCATCTCAAGATGATTCCTCTAGCCTGGTCAAATGTTTTCTACCTTTAGCTTTTACTTTATGCTTTAGGATAGTCCCCTCATCTCTTGCCCATCTTCTTCAATTTTTAAAGCTTCTCTATTTTTAAAAACCTTATTTGTTTTCAAACTTTAAACCCCTTTCATTAAAAACCTTGACTTTGTCAAGTGCATTTTCAAACTTTCTTTTCTTAAATAAATGCTAAGACATCTTAATCATATTAACATAATTTCAAAAGACAAAAAAACACATAAACTCATTTAAATATTTTTGTCATGTTGGCTTTTCATTTTCAAATATTTTCTCTAAGAATTAGACATGAGTCATCTTCATAGTTTAGATGTAATTCTCATTTCTCCATAATATTGATTGATATTGTGTTGATCCTTTTCAACTTAAAAGAGTTATTGGCATACTTGTTGATTTCTATACAAGTTGGAGCCCTTCTTTCATTGTGATGCAAAGGTCCATCTTTCTCGTGTTTATGGATGATTAGTTGAGTATTCTCCTTAAGATGACAAAATTTATCTTCATCAAAAATCAATCAACAAACAAATTTTGTTCTTTTTTAAAAGAACTACGTGGTTTTGATTTCTTCATTGCACATTGGAGGTATGTAGGCACATAAATCTTGAAGTTTTGCTGAATCAAAATCATAAAAACCATTTCTTTTCTGATATCTACAATCTTTTTGCAAACAACCAATTTTAGCCAAACACACGGATTTTCAAGAGGTTCCTATGGAGTACCATGTATGTTGATGGTGGTAACACCTTCCCTTTGCATAACCAACCCCTGAACCTTGTTCTCTTTGTTTTATTAGTTTTAAAAAAAAAACTTTTGTGGGTTTTATTTTCTCTTTTCCCATTTATTTGGAAACAATAAAGTGTAGTGGCGACTCTTACTTTGTGAGTTAAGTTAATCAATAGCTTAATCTCAATTTTTCACTGCTATAGAAATTTGGCGACTCTGCTGGGCACTATCCTAAAATGGGTTAAGCCTATCTTGTTTGCCTATGTTTTGTTATTATTATTGTTGTTTTCTTATTTGTTTGGTTTTTTCTAGTTTTTAGGGTGCTTGGTGATCTCTTGGAAGTACTATACCTAGACTTGGGAAAACTTGAGATAAGATTGTGGTATAGTCATGTTGACATGCCTGGAGTAATCCTCAACATGTTCACTTGAGAACCCCACTTAGTGTAGGCCCCTTTGAGGGTAGTATTTGTCGTTGCGAGTAGTCATAATGGCATTATTACTTTTCGACCTGGGAGCTTGAAAATCTGATGACCATAAAACCTTTTTAACCCGTCTTGGCATATATAGGATGTAGTGTGGTGATTATTCGAGAGTAGGCCCGACGTAGTTGATATGCGATGCTAGACTCAAACAAGTTTTTCTTGAGAATATTATTGGTTCCCAATTAATCGGTAGAATGATAATATCTGAAAGAGGATCTAAGAATCTGGTAACTTTTTATAACCTTGTTCTACAGGTGGTTAAACCCTTAGTGCATACCTTGTGGGTGGTTCTAAACCTTGACTCCATGATCGTGACGTCGAGCCTTTGAACATATCTTGTTTGTGATCTTGTTTGTGATTATTGTATAACCATGCACTCATGCATTCATGAAACATCATTTTCACCTGGTTTTTAAGGAAATTATAATATTTCTTTACAAACATCACATGTACTGTTATTATGGATCTTGGAAGAAGGAGTACTCGAAAGTACAGTTTCAAGAGTCCTAACTTACTAAAGTTGAAAATGGTAGCATATTTGGTATCTAATCTTGTAGATTTAAAAGGGAGTTATTAAAGGATTCTTTCTATCCTATCCACTGATGTTGCAGATAGGATTCTTAATAATTTGGTTCACTTATATGATTCTTTGTATCATTGTTTCACTTTTCCTAATTATCAGCTTATGCCAACTTTGGAGGAGTATTCTTATTGGGTGGGGCTGCTTGTCTCAGATAATATTCCTTTTAGTGGTTTAGAGGAGATTCCTAAACCCCAATTTATTTCAAGTACTCTTCATTTTAGAAAGTATGACATTGAGGGTAAACTTATTGTTAAAGAGGGTATTCAAGGGTTGACATCTGAATTCTTGATAGAGAAAGCTTCCACCTTTTCCAATACTAGTAGCATGGATGCTTTTAAGTATATTCTTGCCTTACTTATCTATGGCCTAGTATTATTCCCTAACATTGATGGTTTTGTTGATGTTAATTCTCTCCAGATATTTTTGATTGGAACCCAGTGCCTACATTAGTTAGGGACGCTTACCATTCCATTCATCATGGGACTTCCAAGGGTTATGGAGCCATCACATGTTGTGCACCTTTGTTGTATAAGTGGTTTATTTCTCACTTTCCACATCCAGACTCTTTGAAGATAACCAAGACAAGCTTAGGTGGTCTCAGAGGCTTATGTCCCTCACTCAAGAAGATATGACTTGGTATAATTTAGCATATGATATTGGAGTGATTATTGATAGTTGTGGAGAATTTCCTAATGTACCTCTTCTTGGTATACAAGGGGGGGTTAACTACAACCCTATTTTTTCTAGGCCGCTAGTTTGGATATCCTTTAAGGGACAAAACTGACAACATTCTGTTATCGGATTTCTTTTTCCTTAATGAAGAAGGGAACTTATATTTGAAGAAGAGACTTGTGCTTGCTTGGTACAAAATTCACAGGAAAGGCAAAGATCAGTTAGGGAGGAAGCACTGTGTTGTCTTTGAGCCTTACATTCAGTGGGTTCATGCTAGAGCTTGTAATCTCAATATGCCTTATCCTCTTGAGAAGTCATTGTTCCCTGTAGCTACACCAACATCTTCAACCATTCCCATTGAAAACAAGGAAGAGTTTCAAGAAGCTTTGGCTAGGATGAAGCAGGAGAGATACACTTGGGAGAGAAAGTTTCATGCTTCAAATCTTGAGAAGATAGAATTACAAAAGAACTTGAAGGAGATGTATGATTTGATTGAGGTGCTTGAGCAGTATGCTATGGAAAGACTGATGGAGGAAGAGGTTCATTTTCCTCTAGCATTCAACAAGTTCCTAGTGTTCATGAGTATTCTTATATTCTTCCCACCTCAGGTGTTTGGAAGAAGATTGTTGACAAGCTTGTGGTTAAGAATGCTCAGTTAAAGTCTTATTATAAGAGTCATCTTAGGAGGCTTAAGAGGAAGTATCAACATGGAGTTGGATTGTCTTCAGATATGGTTCCTTAGGACCCTTAGATTATAACTTTCTTCTCTCTTTTAGGATTCTTTGAAACTTTGTACTTCAAATTGTAATCCTTCCAATTATTAATGAAATGAGGAGTTTCAGTATTTCAAATGTGTTATTTCTTTGGATGTTTGCAAATATTATAACTTCTGAAGTTCCTTGAAAATTGAAATAATAAAAACAATCATTTGCATTGCATATCATGCATCATCCCGTACTTGGTTTTGCATTTTGCAAGTTTTCCAGAGGTCTTACTCATTTCTCTTGGTCTTCATTCAGTCAAGCTACCTCATCAGTAGAATTCTCAAGCTAATTATCAAAGAAGGATGGATTATCTTGAGCAAGAGAATCAGGAACTCCACGAAGAGGTGACTACTTTGAGGTATGGAATGGAAAGACTGTCTACTTTGGTGGAATCTTTGGTGGCTTCTCAGAATCAACCACCACCTCCTTCTCTTCATGCAGCTCAGACTCAACCATAAGTTACCATTATTTCTAAGATCTTATCAGGTTCCACAACATCAGATTCAACATGGTTTTCCTTGGGGCATACCTATGAACTTTTATTCTGAAGGTTATCATCCTGTTGTTGAGGTTACTGTTATGCAACCAATTATGATTTTTCTCCTTCCGTGGTTCATATTGTTCCACATGCTGATGAGTCTGTGTGTCATGTTGTTGCTCCAAGTGAAAGCCTTGGTTGATGTCCATGCCCATGAACTCAACCTTATTCTTAATGTAAAGATACCTTCCAAATTCAAGGTCCCAGATTTGAGAAGTACAAGTTAAACTCCTTCCCTCAAAGCCATCTAGTGATGTATGCTAGAAATATGTCTACCCAGACTTATAACCATCAACTTTTAATTCATTACTTTCAAGATAGTCTTACTCGTGTTGCTCTTAAGTGGTACATGGGATTAGATAGTTCTCATATTCGTACTTTTAATGACTTGGGTGAGGTGTTTGTCCGCCAATATAAATATAATGTTGATATGGAGCCTGACAGGGATCAACTCGGGGCCATGTCTCAAAAGGAAAGGGAAACTTTCAAGGAGTATGCCCATAGGTGGCGTGAGATTTATACATGGATCATTCCTCCCTTAGAGGAGAAAGAAATGACTAATCTCTTTTTGAAAACTCTGAGTTCCTTTTAATAAGAAAGGATGGTGACTAGCACGTCTAGTGATTTTATTGAGATGGTAAATATGTGAATGTGTCTTGAAGAGGGAGTCCGAGAAGGGTGCTTGACTAAAGAAGGTAGTTCTTCCGGTAGTTCGAAGAAGTTTGGAAGTGGTTTCTCTAAGAAGAAAGAACTTGATGCTAATGTTGTCTCTCAGGAAAAGCATAGGAGGTCTAGAGGGAGGAATAATCATCATCAGGTGGCAGCTGTCGCACCTATTATTAATCCTTCTCATGTTTCCCACGCAACTCCTGCCTATCAACCTCAATTCCAACAACGTGTTCATTAATAGTTTAATCAGCAGAATCATACTCAGAAGAAGATGCAGTTTGACCTAATTCTTATGGCATATGTTGAATTGTTCCCTACTTTAGTGTAGAAGAATCTTGTGCAAACCAGGTCTCCACATGTCACTCCAAAGGAACTTTCTTGGTGGTACCAAGTTGGGCAGTTATGTGCATACCATCAAAGAGTAACCGGTGATAGCATATCAAATTATTTTAGTTTGAAGTCTGATGTGCAAAATTTGATTAGAAGTGGTGTTCTATCTTTCAAAGATTATGGACCCTAATGTCTGATATCCCAATGCCCAATCATGGGGGTGCTGTTGTAAATATGGTGGAGGGTTGTCCAGGGGAATACCGTATATTTGATGTTAATTTGATAAGAGGATCTTTGGTTGAAATGCATAGGACTTTGTGTGAGTTTGGTTATTATGTGCAAGATCATGTTTCTTGCATAACTTGATCAAGAATTCCTCGTGATTGCTCTATTGTGAAGAGGGATCTCCAAGAGATGTTGGACCAGGTGCTTATCTATATTAACAAAGCAAAGGCTGATGTTGGTGAAGTTAATGTAATTGTTCCTTATTTCAACATTCCTAAACCAGTTGAAATTTCTTACAGTAGTCAAAAGTATGGTGTTTCTCATTTGGTTATCAGCCTGCCAGAGCCTGTTCCCTACAATAATGATAAAGTAGTTCCATACAAGTACAATGCGACTATGATGGAAGACGGTAAAGAAGTTAGTATTCAGTCTCTTCTTTCTGTTATTAACATTGTTGATGTTAGCAGAGTGACCCATAGTGGCCGTGTGGTCGCTTCTGCGCCTCTTAAGGATGTTAGGGATGTGTTTTTTGGTAAGAAAATTCAAGTTAAAGGACCCGTTGTGCAGACTGGATATATGTTGGTGCCAGGTCAGTCTAATTGTTTGGGTTCAAATGCTGATGATGATGAAGTGTTGAAGCTGATCAAGAAGAGTGAGTATAAGATTATTGATCAACTCCTTCAAACTCCCTCCAAGATCTTTGTTCTATCCTAGTTGATGAATTTTGATGCTCACAGAATAACCTTGATGAAGGTGTTGGATCATGCATTTGTTGATCACAATGTTACTATTGACCAGTTTGATGGCATTGTTGGTAATATAACTACATGCAATAATGTGAGCTTCAGTGATGAGGAATTTCCCGAGCAAGGTAGGAACCATAATTTGGCTCTGTATATCTCCATGGACTGTCAGAATGATGCTTTATCAAATGTGTTAATTGATAATGGTTCAACATTGAATATGATGCCTAAGTCAACTTTGTCAAGATTATCTTATCAGGGAACCCCTATGAGATTCAATGGTGTAGTTATGAAAGCTTTCGATGAATCAAGGAAATCTGTGATTAGGGAAGTTGATATCCTGATGAAGATTGGGCCTTACTCTTTCTATATTACATTTCAGGTGATGGATATCCATCCTGCTTATAGTTTCTTGTTGGGTCGTCCATGGATCCATGAAGTCGGGGAATTTACCTCTAACCTTTACCAGAAGCTGGAGTTTCTCAAGAATGGAAAACTTATGGTCATAGAAGGTGAGCAGGAAGTATTGGTGATTCATCTTTCCTTGTTCAGTTATATTGATGCAAATGAAGCTCTTGGGACTTAATTTCAAGGTCTTTCTGTTGATTGTGTTAAGAAGAGTGGGGCATCCATCTCTTCTCTGAAGGACGTGTAACAGGTAGTTCAGCAAGGTTCTGTCGAAGGATAATGTCATGTTTTAAATATTTCGGATGACAAGCACCGTGTTGGGTTGGGATTTTCTCATGCATCTGGAAAGGTTGTGAAAAAGGAGGTTATTTTCCTCCGATTGAAGATGTGTTCCGTAGTGGAGGTTTTGTCAATCCAGTTCACTCATAGGTTGATGCTATACTTGATGATAATTCAGAAGCAGATTATCTGAGCTTTATAACGCATGGAGGGACCATCCAAAATTGGAAAGTTGTTAATATTCCTTCTGTTATACACATTTCAAAGTAAATAGCTTTTATTATTTTTCAAAAATAAAATCCTTTCACTCTGCTCAAGGTGAAAGTGAGTTGTTTGGAATGACCTTTTTTTGGTCTCAATTATTAAAACCATCAATACAAGATATTTTGTTATCCATATTGCGTTTTTATTATTTTTTATTTTCTGGAAAAATGGTAATCTAAAAAACCCATAAATAATAATAATCTCAATATCTGCATATCACTGTCAAATTTATCTATTTTCTAAAATTAAGCATCAATCATATGAGCAGATTAGTTAATAAACCCATTGAAAACAATGACTCTGCACCTTGTCCCAACTTTGAATTTCTTGTGTATGAAGTTGAAGAGGAGGAATTAGATGATATTCCATAAGAAGTCACTCGGTTGCTTGAGCACGAGGACAAGACTATTCAGCCATACAAAGAGTCATTAGAGTTGGTGAACTTGGGTTCTGAAGAGGATAAGAAAGAGGTCAAGATTGGGGCACTGCTAGGTCAGAAGATCAAGAATAGATTGATATAATTTCTTGGAGAATATGTTGATGTTTATGCTTGGTCCTATCAATACATGTCAGGTCTTGATACAAATATTGTAGAGGATAAGCTATGGTTGAAGCCAGAATGTCTTCCTGTGAAGCAGAAGTTACGAAGAACTCATCCTGACATGGCTCTCAAGATCAAAGAGGAAGTTTTGAAGCAAATTGATGTTGGTTTTCTAGTTACCTCAGTTTATCCTCAGTGGATTTTTAATATTATGCCAGTACCGAAGAAAGATGGGAAAATTCGGATGTGTGTTGATTGTAGAGACCTGGACAAGACTAGTCTGAAAGATGATTTCTCTCTATCACATATTGATATGTTGGTAGACAACACAGAAAAACTCATTGTTTTCTCATTTATGGATGGATTTTACAGTTATAATTAGATCAAGATGGCACCTGGCGACATGGAAAAAATAACATTCATCACACCCTAGGGAACATTATGCTATAGAGCGATTATCTTCGGGTTGAAGAACGCTAGTCCAACATACTAGAAGGTAATGAATTCCATGGCGTGATGCACAAGGAAATAGAAGTCTATGTGGATGACATGATTTCCAAGTCAAAGACTGAAGAGGGCCATATTGAAAATTTGTTGAAGCTATTTAAGTGTTTGAGGAAGTACCGTCTCTGCTTGAATCCCAACAAATGCACTTTTGGTGTCCGTTTAGGGAAATTATTAGGTTTCATTATCAGTCAAAGAGGTATTGAAGTTGATCCTGATAAAGTCAGGGCTATTTAGGAAATTCCAGCACCAAAGATAGAAAAGTAAGTGAGAGGTTTCCTTAGACGTTTGAATTATATATACAGGTTTATCTCCCATATGACTGCTACTTGTGAGCCAATCTTCAAGCTGTTAAAGAAAAACCAGGCTTATGTGTGGACTGATGATTGTCAGAAAGAATTTTACATCATCAAAGAGTATCTTCTTGAGCCTCATATTTCTCTCCCTCTTGTTGAAGGAAGACCTTAGATCATGTATCTAGATGTGCTAGATAATTTCATGGCTTGTATCCTGGGTCATCAAGATGAAACTAGTAGAAAAGAATATGTTATCTACTATTTGAGCAAGAAGTTCACGGATTGTGAGTCGCAATATTCATTGCTTGAAAATACATGTTATGCTTTGGCATGGGTTACAAAGCATTTGTGTCAGTATGTTAACTCATACTACTTGATTGATATCCAAAATGGATCCAATCAAGTATATATTTGAAAATCCTAATCTTACCGAAAGAATTTCTTGTTGGGAGATGTTGTTGTCCGAATATGAAATTGAATAACGCACTCAAAAGGCTATTAAAGGAAGTGTGTTGGCAAATCATTTGGCTCACCAACTGTTGCGATTGGTTTTTAAATCAGAGTCGCCACTATTAGTTTTTATCCTAGGGAAGGGAATCTAACAGAAAACCCTAATTCGCAGATAGAGATTTTAGGTTTCAGACTTATTTAGACGAAAGGAAGGTGTTAGGAACCTTTCATCTACCTTGTTCACAAGGATATTAGGTTTTAGGTTTAAGTTGGGGTAAATGGGGTTTTAATTTTTAATTAGGAGGAAAGGGTTTATACTTTTAATAGGAGAACACGCTACGAATTTTGATCGTGTGTCTACGTATCCTCTTAAGAGGAATCAGAGTCTCAATTCGTAGTTCGTATGGAGTTGGTGTTTTTTAGAGGTCGCAAATGTACTTTGAATCACCTCGCATTTTGGTCGGGAGTAGTGATTGTGGATATTTTGGATAAATGCGCAGTAAGTCAAAACCAGTTTGAAACCCTTTTGCAAAAACAATTGATTAGCTTAGTTTATTGCGAAAAATAGTTTGATGATTTGTTTGTGTTTTTAATCGTATTAATTGCAAAGATCTTGATTAATGCATGATTAGGAAATATTTTAATACAAATAATATATAAAATAACATATGCAATTTTGATATAAAATAAATTTATTTGATAATATAGTAATACTTAAATAGTAAATAAAATATATTAATAATAATATTTACATAAAAAGGGATTATAAATAATAAATGATAATTATAAATAATAATAATAATAATAATAATAATAATAATAAATCACTATTTGATAATAATAATAATAATAATAATAATAATAATAATAATAATAATAATAATAATAATAATAATTTAAATAAATAATATATATGTATATTTATAAAAATTAGAAATGATAATTGAATTATAAAAGAAAATAAATAAATTAAATTCAGGGGGGGTGTAAATTCTAATTAACAAGTAAAACAGGGGGGGTGTTAAAAGAAGATCTGGGCTAGGCCCATTGACAACTCAGATCAGGGGGGTGTATTTTGTTTTGTGGTTTAGTAATTAGGCAGAAGGGGGGGGGGGGGGGTGAAAAGGAACAGGCTTAGGCCCACTGTACGCTTGGAGATGGGCTGGTTTGATCATGTGGGTAAGGGAGCATGAGGCTTACCGTAGGACTTGGCCTACGGCCGTCCAACGAAGATCTAAGGGATAATAACAAGGGAGCATGTTAGTTATGGTAAGCGCGCAGATACGTGATTGAAACGGATTATAATATGTTTTTCTTCATTTTTCTATTTTACAGTGACAATATTATCTCACTTTCTCTCTCGTATACCATCCTCAAATTCCCCTTTCTCAACCCTAATTCCTCCCTCTCCGCGGCGGCTACGAATCCCTAATCCATCCCTTTCAATAAACCCACCATGATACAAGAACAACAACAATCATGAACAAATGCTAAGCTGTTTTACCCTCTTGCGATTTTCTGACGCCAAGTTTTTTCGATTCGTTCCTGACCTTCCCTTTCCTTCTTTTGCAGGTTCTATGGAGGTGGTGTGTTAACGTGGTGAACACGATTTAGCGATGGAGCTTGAGTTTGATGAAGGTGGCGCGGTGAGAAGTTCAAGGTGGCGGCGTTCACACGGTTAAGGTTTCAAAAATTGAAACCCCAACCGTCCTCTTCAGCGATGGTTCCTCCCCTTTCTTACCGTTTGATTCCTTCGTCTTCTATTATCCCCTCTCCCCTCCTTTCTGTAACCCTTATTAGTATATATAGGTTTCTTATAATTAGGGTTTGTTAGAACTGTTACAGATTATTAGCAAATATTATGGGTGCTGTTTAGGTTTATAGTTGATTGATTTTGAGATTGTAATAGCAAGATTCGATTTGCTGTAATTTTTTGTTTAGATTTGGATTTGATTTTGTAAATAAAGATTGATTCTATAATGTTTGTAATCTGATTTGGTTTTTGCAATATATGAATTCTGGATTTGTATTAATGCAGATTTGATTTAATTTAAGATTATCTTGTCTTTAATTTCAACAGTAGTCGTTCCAGCATGTTTTTAAGGATGATTAAAACAGTTGTTGTTTCTATACTGGGCCTGCGCTCTGATTTTGGCCACTTAGCCCAATAATACTTAATTATTTTATTACAGCAAAACTTTAAAAACAGGCCCAAGTGCCTTCTCCATATTTTCAGATAAATCTTTAATTAAGAAAAAGATTTTATAAAATATATTTTTTTTAGCAAATCATTTTTTTAACTATAACTTTCTCAATAAAACATTATACGATAAATCTGCTTAATGTCACATTTTACTTTAAACAATATATGCCTTTTATTTCATTAAACTTAATAATAATAGACAATTTTTTTCTCTTTTTTAATAACAATACCCAACAACAATAAAATGGTAAATGGGCTAACTTCTCTTAACAAGAGCCTCAATGGACCTTTAACTGCAATTTCACACCTCCTTTTTACTAACGACAAAACAGGCTAAGTCATTCAATTTTTTAATTAAGAGCAACTTAAACTTGAGTTGCCTTAATAATTTAATAACTTAGTAATTATTAGAACAAATTTTTATTTTCAAATTGCATGGGCCATTGGCCAACATGCCTCCCGAACATTCACATATACACGAGTCTTCCTGATTTAGAAAGCCTCATTTTCGCGAATTAAAATACACTCCCTATTCTTGGATAAAGATGGGCCATCAGATACTGTTGTACCATCCTTAATTAAACATTTCTTATATTTTAATCTCGAAAAACAAAATTATCGAGGTAGGACAAATTTGGGGTACGACAGCTGCCCCTGTTCAATCATCTTCCAGTCGAATAGCATGAGAGAAACTCGAGTCTTGCGCATTTCGATTGGAATTTTATTTCATACTTCAAGTATCCCAAAATTTGTTTGACAAACATAAGGTTACACTGATATAGCATACCTTTAAGAGTCTTAAGAATATAGGCAAAGTTGATGATGTATCGCTTACCAGGGTTTGATAACGAGGCAAACAATTTTACGAGTGCAATTTCGTGTGTCTTGGTTTGGTTTTTTGATTACTCACCCATTTGCGAGATCAATACAACAATGATTGATGATGCAGGGCTGCTTGAAGACCGAGGTCATGGATTATACTCGCGAATCACTGCATGACGTCTGAGGCGATGGGCTAGAGTTTTGTTTTCTTTTGAGCATCGCAGCATGAAGTCTGAGGCGATGATCAGTGTTTATGGAATAACGAAACGTATTGCTGCATGAAGTCTGATGCAATGGGTTAAAGTGTTTTTCTTCTGAGCATCGCAGCATGAAGTCTGAGGCGATGATCAGTGTTTATGGAACAAATAAACGTATTGCTGCCTGAAGTCTGATGCAATGGGTTAGATTTGCAAATTATTGCGTGAAGTCTGAGAAGATAAGATAGATTTGGTTTTCAGAAATCGCTGCATGAAGTCTGAGGCGATGGTTTCTGTTACAGAATAAAGAAATGTAAATTGATGCATGAAGTATGAGGCAATGAGTTTGGTTCGCAAATCGCTGCGTGAAGTCTGATGCGATAGGCTGGATTTTATGGAATAAAAAAATGAATTGCTGCATGAAGACTAAGGCAATGGGTTAGGTTCACAAATCATTGCGTGAAGTCTGATATGATAATCTAAATTTGGTTTCTAAAATCACTGCATGAAGTCTGAAGCAGTGATCTGGAGTTTGGAACACGTTGCTGCATGAAGTATGAGGCAATGGGTTAGGTTCGCAAATCACTATGTGAAGTCTGATGTGATAAGCTAAATTTGTTGTTTAGAACATCGTTGCATGAAGTCTGAGACGATGATATGGAACTTGGCATAACGAATCACATTGCTGCATGAAGTCTGAGGCAATGGATTGGGTTCGCAAATCGCTGTGTGAAGTCTGAGGCGATAAGCTAAACTTGGTTGTCAAACATCGCTACATGAAGTCTGAGGCAATAATCTGTATTGTGGAATAAAAGAAACACATTGTTGCATGAAGTCTGGGGAAATGGGTTAGGTTCACAAATCGCCGCGTGAAGTCTGAGGCGATAAGATAAATTTGATTTTCCAACATCGCTGCCTGATATCTGAGGCGATGGTCTAGGATTTGCAAATACATTGCGGCTTAGAGGCAATGTAATAAGTTTATGACTGCATTGCAGCTTAGAGGCAATGTAATGAGTATTGTTCACTACTGCATGGAGACTTAGGTAATGGACTACTTTGTAAAGAACTCATCACCGCACGGAGAATTAAGTGACGGGTTGAATTGCAGGAGAAGTATTTTGTTGGTTGACCCTTAGATAGCTAGATTGAGGGCGAGAGTTTGTTTGTTTGCTATGTGATACATGCGTATGTATGCATATTTAATGTTGTATGTATGCGGAATTTATGATGTTTGATGTGTGGAACCCTGAGTGTATTCACATTGGATGTTGAACTGTATAGGGTATGTATGCTTTAGATATGCAAAATGTGTGTATGTATGAAATGTGTGTAAGATGCGCGTATGCCTTGAAATGTTATGAAGACTATTTTTGGAATTCTCTCATTTAAACTATTGGCTTAGAGTTACCAATTCCTGGCGTTGTATGTTGTGTCGTCGTAGCATTGTTGAACATGATTTGAATGCAGTGAAAAAGTGTTAGCAAAATTTTGAACAATGATTTTGCATTGTGAGCGCGGGTGTAGACGTAGATGTAGACTTAGGTAATGGTACATGTAATGCCCGTAATTTAATTAATTATTTAATTAAATTATTTTTAGAATAATTGTGAAGATGTGTTGTGATTAATTGGATTTATTTATTTTATTAAGTGGTGAAATAATATTAGAAGTATAATATTATTTGATGTGGGCTTGTTTTAAAGGAATAGAAGTAATAAGGGGGGTGTATTAGCTTAAGCCCAATAAAGAGTTAAGAGAATAATAGGTTATTTTATTATTGTTAGAAGGAATAGAAAGAAGAAGCAGTAGAAGAATAAGGGTTTGAGAAGAAGAACGTGAAGCTGTTGGAAAAGAAGAAAAATGGTAGAACGAGGATTCGACCGGAAATTATAGAGCAACCTTCAATCCAAGGTAAGGGTGGGATTCTGAATCTATAATTGGGTTCATGATTATTGGTATGTAAGGTTAGAGGTGATTGTTGTCTTGTCTATGAATTGAATGTATATGATGTTGTACGATGAAAAATTGATGAATTATAGATGAATAATGATGTCCCGATGCAGTTTAATTGATGTAGAATTATAGGATAACTGTAAGTGATGATTATCCATGATTAGATTCAGTTTTTAGGGCTTAAAGTATAGAATCCGTAGTGAAAATGCAGAGAAAATTGCAGAAATTATGCAGGAGAGAGCAGTATGTGTCGACCCCAAACATGATGTGTCGATACAAGAAGGTTTAGAGACTCTGGATGAGTCGACACGAAGGAGCCTTGCATCGATAAATGCAGACTTTTAGACTCAGGATGAGTCGATACGTAGGGGGCATGTGTCGATACATGTTGTATGTTAGACTCAGGATAAGTCGATCTAAGAGGGGATGCATCGACTCATGTTGCGAGTTCAGTGTAGTACGCATCGATCCAAGGAGTTATGCATCGATCCATGTTGTCTAGTTTTTAGCAGAATCATTTAGAAAAGGTTGTAACTTGAGTTTTTGGACTCCGTTTGAGGTGTCATTCGAAGTGTTGAATAGCTAACACGGTGAGATTCATTCTTATTGATTAAACAGAGGAATAAGAAGGATAACCATAAGATTTAAATTAGTTTCCGTGTAGATCGCTATGATGGTTTTTATGTAGAATGATGAGGATGAGATGCTTATAGGTTGTTGTTTGATTTGTAACAGTAGGATTAATAATAATAATGATGTAATATTACAGAACAATAGTATGTAGAGGTCTGGTGATTTAGAAGTAAGCCTTAGTTGATTAACTAATTATGGGCAATCTCTTGTTGTAGGCCTATGGCCAACGTTGTGAAATGATGAGTACTATCGCAATACCGTA
This sequence comes from Vicia faba, assembly GCA_948472305.1. Taxonomy (NCBI): domain Eukaryota; kingdom Viridiplantae; phylum Streptophyta; class Magnoliopsida; order Fabales; family Fabaceae; genus Vicia; species Vicia faba. The sequence goes on from OX451738.1 coordinate 224,451,075, forward strand.
CAACTGAGTTGTTGTTGAGATAATATTAATGAAATTGTGTTTGATAAATTATGATGATAAATGATGTTGATGAAGAGATGTTGAGATGCTTTTAAGATGTAGGCCTTTGGCCAACAATGGTGTTGTATTGAGATGTTGTCAATTATGGTATTGTTATTACATTCATGATTGTGTCGCATACATTGCATTTTGAGATGGAGCTTATGCTCGTTGAGATGGCCTGTATTGGAAAATATTGAGATGAAGGCTTATGCCTTGTGGATGCTTATATTAATTGGCAATTTTTTAGATGGGAGTTCTGCTCCAATGGTACCACATGCATTTGCATAGTATTGAGTCGCATTATATGATTGCATAAAGAAGTGTGTTTTGATGTGGTGAATGTGTATTATTGTTGTGATTATTGTTGATTATGAGATGAGAAGTGGTGATTTTATGTGATCTAATTTAATATATTAATTATCATGCGGTTTATTATATTGTTAGATATCTCGCCCCTTCTGTTTGAATGTTAACCTTATGTTGGTAACATGCATGTAATCAAGAGTGAAGGCTCTATACCTTCAATAGTTCGATTCAGTGTCATTACTTTGATATGTAACACTCGAGGGGATGAACGCTTGTTGCTTTTGATTGTTGATTACTCAGTTGTTGAACTTCAAGTTGATTATTATTAAATTGTGTTGTTTTGAAGTCGTTGTATTGATGATAAAGATGTTATTAAGAATTCCACTGCGTAGATGTTGAATTGTTGAATTAATTAATTACAGTTGTTTTGATGACGGTTCATCCGATGTTTTAAAGTGTTACGTATCCACGATGAATGCAATGAATTTTGAAAGAAGAATTTGTGGCATCCCGATTCATTTTCATGAATGATTTTTATAACTCTGATTTAATTATATAATTGTCGGGGTAGAATTGGGGTGTTACAGTACAGGCATAGACGTATGTATTGGCATGTGTGTGTCCTTTATAAGCGCAGACGTAAGGGTAGACATATGTAAATTCGTATGTTATGAGCGCAGGCGTAAGCGTAGACGTATGTGTAGAATTGGCAGGAGTACACATGTGCATGGACGCGTGCGAACGTAGTCCTCGTATTGCAAGTTAGGCATAGGAACTGACATGGACTTAGACTTTGTGTGCGGATGCGTAGATGTAAGCATAGACTTTGTATTGTTGAGTGCAAGCATTTGCGCAGATGTACGTGTGGGCGTAGACTTTTCGCGTCGTGAGCGTAGATGTAGGCGTAAACATGTGTATAGATTTTTGTATTTCAAGACGTAAGAATAGCCCTATACGTGGACGTAGACGTGGATTTTCTTTCGATATTTTTCTAATCAAAATTCTTTTTAGATGTTTTGTCAAACGCTTTTATTTTGGTAATCCCCCGAAATGATTTCAAGACAATATTCACAAGTAATGATCGTAGTATTTTGTTAAACAAGTATGAGAAAAAGAAAAATGCAATTTGAAAGATGCAAAGAAAGCAAATGTTTTATTGATATGCCTCTGAATAGGTGAGAGTATAAGATGCAATTCCTATGAAGAGGTAATTACATAAAGTTTTAAACTGTAAATGGTAATAAAAATGATAATTGTTGCTGCTGTTCCCCAATATCCTTTTAATGATCTTATCTCCTTTACTTGTGAGTTGCATGATTCAGATTTGTCTCTCCCTTCGTGGTTCGTAGTCGCAGTTCTTAGATCGTAGTCTTTTTGTTCTTTATTTCTTTGTATGAAGTCCCTAACTTTTTCCTAGATTTCCCTTTATGGTTTTCAATCCACCGGGATAATCTTTGTTATATGCCCCTAATTTTTTCCCTGGATCGCCCTTTAGGGTTTTCGATCCACCGGGACACTCCTTTTTTCCTAAGTCGCCTGTTTGAGGTTTGAGCTTAGTGAGCTTCTTATACATAGTATTTTTGACTGCGTATGAGTTTTCCGGTTGTGGTAGTTCTTCCCCATCCATTGTTATGAGGATAAGATCACCATTGGAGAATATTGTTTTGACTATGTACGGACCTTCGTAGTTGGGGGTCCATTTACCACGTGAGTCGAGGAGAGGTAACCGAATCTCCTGGAGCACTAGACCATGTCGTGGTCCACCTCTTGCAATATACTGTTACTCGGAAAGAATTTCGAGGTTAAATTTTGCTTGTCGATGCTAGAGGCATTTTCTGGATGTTCTGTTTTTCGAGGTTCTTCTTGATGTCGTAAACCCAAGGCTCGTTATATTGTCATTTTTCAAGGCAGTGTGCGGACTCTTCGAAGTGTCTATTTGTGATGCGTGGTTCGTGGTTTGACCAGGTTACTTTGAACGTAGCTGATAGATTTTCCCGGGCGCCCGCCATTTGATTTTCTTTTCGTGGGATGTAACTGAAAGTGATCTTTGTGAATTCCGCAATCAGTTTTCTAAACATGATCCCGATATGAAACCAGTTTTGGATGTTAATATCCCGTTCACCCTTAACTTGGTATATGGCTTGTGAGCATTCTTTGGAGAAGTTAGTACTTCCCCTCTATCGTGCCCTGGTGTATTTGAAGCCTCGTCGAACGTGGATATCCAACGTGCCCCTGGCTTGGGTTCTTCGTCAGATCTTGGTATTTCGTAGTTGCTTATTTTTAAAGCACCGTATGTATTTGACCTTGGCCTGTTTCTGTAGATATGCGCAATAACTTGATCAGCTTCTTTGTGGCTCCTTTCTTTCAGATCTTCCCCTGTGCTCAGATTAATGGTCTTAATAGGCTCCTAATATGGTTGCGTATTATTAGCTTTTCTTTTTGTTTCCCTCATCCTTTCTCAGAGAGTTCAAGATCTTTATCATCTTCCTCTTTAGCTTGGTTGATAGGAGCATTAAAATTATATCGGATTACAGCAGTAGCATTATCGGTGGTTTTGGGCATGAATTTGCACCTTTATCATGTTTTGGTGCGGATTTAGTATATGAATATTTGAAAATGCATGTGCAGAGAAAGTATTGCCATTTTTTAAATTTAAGATATAAATGCAAGAGAAAGACAGGGATCTTGATTAAAAACAAAACATAACTTTTATTAATCGTAAATATTGTCTGAAACAAAATGGGGAACACTTACAAGCAACCCCTATGCCCTGGGCTTGACATAGGTTCTTTCAAAAACAAGAAAAAAATTACTTAGGAAAGAAAAAGATCTCGGGAATCTCCACGGTAGTCCATCTTTTGAGTTCTTCTCCTGGCACGTATTTTCGGATGAGGCCAGTTGCCTTTTTGGTGTTGACCTTTGTTTTATATCTTTTCCACATGTCCGCCATGCTCTACTCCCTTGTTGACAAAGGTCTCTTGGATTGGAGGAAAATGTGCTTCGCCCTTCAGAGCGAATTTATATTTTTCTTCAGGGTATGGTCCGAATTGGACTATGCCCTGGTCCCCTAGCCTTTGTAGAGTTCTTGAAAAAGCCTTATTGTGTTCTAGCGGGAATCCACATCCCAACAGATATTCTTTCAGCAAGTTTATCGGGGTTTTTGCTTGTCTGCTTGCCCCAGAGTTAGTGACTACTTCAATTGCATTTATTGTCAGCCCATCATGCGAAGGCGTAGGGTCTGATTTGATGTTAGGCTTCTTGAAAGTGATGTCTTGAGATTCAAAAAAATCCAGTACCTTGTGTTTGAATGGCCAACAATGTTCTATGGTATGTACCAGGAGAATTAGCGTGATACTCACATCTGGAGTTGGCATCGTATCTTCGTGGGAGTGGCCCGACTTGGGAAGATAGAGGCTTGAGTTCCACTAAGGATGCCTTAACTAGCTGTTGTAATAACTGGATAGGTGGCATAGGGAGTGGATCAAATTTCCTGGGTGGCCTTCTTCCTTGTTACTGCCCTTGTGGGATCACTAATGGTTGTTGTACCCTGGGTTGTGACGATACAACATTAATTTCACATTCTCTTCCTTTGGGGAAGTTTGAAGCAGGCCTCTTTGAATTGTAGGGAGCATTTGATGGATCCCCAGATATCTTCCCAATTTTTATCCCAGTCTCGATTCTTTCTCCGATGGTTACTAGGTCTGAGAACCCTGAAGAGATACTTCCAACCATCTTCTCATAATACAACCCTTACAAAGTCCCCATGAAGGTGTCTACTAATTCTTTCTCCAATAGTGGTGGTTGCACACGGGATGCCAACTCCCTCCATCTCTGAGCATACTCCTTGAAGGACTCTTCTGGGACAGATTTTGGAGTTGCATGCGGGTAGGCGCCATGTCTAGGTTATATTTATAATGCTTTAGAAAAGCATTAGCAAGATCTGCCCAGGTTCGAATATGCGTTCGCTCCAATTGCATATACCAGCCTGAAGATGCCCCACTCAGGCTATCTTGAAAATAGTGAATCATCAACTTCTGATCATGGGCGTGGGCATGCATCTTCCTGCAATACATACGAAGATGATTTCTTGGACAAGTGATCCCCTTGTATTTTTCAAAGTCAGGCACTTTGAACTTCGGCGGGATCACCACATCAAGAACTAGACCCATTTCAAGGGTGTCTACTTCGAAAGCGTCAAAACCCTCCACAACTCTTAATCTTTCCTCTAGAGCTTTATACTGATTTATTACCAGTAGATTATCAACAACAAGAGTACCAGTCGTCTTTAAGGGTGCTTGGTTGGCAACTTATGGGTCGTGATCTCTGTATTGTAGGTCCAAGTAGTTATCTACATTACTGGTTGGGATCTGTAGGGTATGTGATGCCCTTGCTTTTGGTGGTGATAGGACAAACCCTCCAGTTTCAGCTTCTTGTTGGGCCATGACTGACTTTCAGAGTCCTGCTTCTGGCTCTTTCCTTGGTTGGTGACCGCTTGATGCACCAATAGTTTGGGCTACTTCCTCGAAAGCTACCCTGGGAATCTGGTCTTGCCTGTCAATGATGTTCTTCAAAGCTAGGAGAACTTGACTCAGATCTCCTTTCATTGAAGTGACATCACCCTTTACTTGGTCGAGATCCTCTTTAAATGCAACCTGAGTTTCCTCGATTTTATCTATTTCTTTTTGTTGATAGGCCCTTGTTTGATATGGAGGCTAAGGAGGTGGAGATCTTCTTCTACCAATGGTTCAATTGGAGAGATGTTTTTGAAAAATGAGTTTTGATATGATATGCAGGTTCTCGTGAATGCATGCGTGTTAACAGATGTGTATGAACATGATATGGTTTCTTGTGTTAAATGTCTTATTCCCTTGGGTACATGCTGGTCTTTTGCTATTTTTACTCGGTGACCGGCTTAGAAATAGACACGCAAGCAAGATGTGGGAAAAAAATGCCGTTATTGAAGGTAACATAATTCAGATATTGAAAAATATTACAATCTTAAACCAAAACTTTATTTGCGTGAAATTAAGCAAAGGGAAATAAGTCTTCTAGGTGCGGCGATGAATATCTGCTCTTTAAATCATCCACCTTTGCTTGACAAAGCTTAAGAAAATCTTCTGCACATTATTCCCCTTTTGTGGTTTTGATTTCAGACATGTTTGGCGCATTGACGTGGACAAGTTGTTTCCTACGGTATCCATTTTAAAGACAGTTACCGGGATCTTGAGTTTATTGTTATATTTTATACCCCCTTTTGAATAAGACAAATGTAAGGGTGACGAATATATGAAATGCACGACGTATACATGAAATGTGTGAATGCGTGGGTGTAAGGTTGAGTGACGGGATTTTGTGATAAGTACCCCTATGAGGTAGGGACGTATGGTTCGGTGACAGGTTTTTTGTTATAAGTACCCTTAGAAGGTAGGTTCCTTAATCTTGACCTACAGTTGATCTACCCTCCTAAAAAGTGGCTTCCTTAAGGGTGTCATGAATAACACTAGAGGTAAAAGGCACAAGGGACTCCCTTAAGTGGAGTCTCTTTACGGACTGAGACTTTCGTCTTAAAGTCCTGAAAGGTCTCTTCATGAGATTTTAGGTTAAGGTTGTTACAAAGAGTCATGGGTGACCTTCCAAAGTCCTACTCGTCAAGAGGATATCTCTCGATAAGTATTCCTTTTTCGGAAGTTCACCGACTCGAGGCGAAGTCGTCACATAAGCGCGCGGGGATGATGTACCCCCTAAGCTAATAGACGAACCTTCTTTCTAAGGGTTATCGAAAATATTTTTTTGAAATAAAACCCCCCACATAGTAAATATATAATAATAAATAAAAATAGACAATAAAATAAAAATATGCAATAAATAAATTAATGCAAATAAATAAATAAAAATAAAAACCCAAAAGAGACCTAAAACCTAGGGTTAAGCAGAGTCTCCAGCAGAGTGGCCAGCTGTTGCGACTGGTTTTTAAATCAGTCTCCACTATTATTTTTTATCCTAGGGAAGGGAATATAACATAAAACCCTAATTTATAGATAGAGATTCTAGGTTTCAGACTTCTTTAGACGAAAGGAAGGTGTTAGGCACCTTTCATCTATCTTGTTCACAAGGATATTAGGTTTTAGGTTTGAGTTGGGGTAAACGAGGTTTTAAATTTTAATTAGGAGGAAAGGGTTTAAATTTTTAATAGGAGAACTCGCTATGATTTTTGATCGTATGCCTACGTATCCTCTTAAGAGGAATCAGAGTCCCAATTCGTAGTTCGTATGGGGTTGGTGTTTTATAGGGGTCGCAAACGTACTTTGAATCACTTCGCATTTTGGTCAGGAGTAGTGATTGTGGAGATTTTGACTAAATGCGCAGTAAGTCAAAACCAGTTTGAAACCCTTTTGCAAAAACAATTGATTAGCTTAGTTTATTGCGAAAATAGTTTGATGATTTTTTTTGTGTTTTTTAATCGTATTAATTGCAAAGATCTTGATTAATGCATGATTAGGAAATATTTTAATGCAAATAATATATAAAATAACATATGTAATTTTGATATAAAATAAATTTATTTGATAATATAGTAATATTTAAATAGTAAATAAAATATATTAATAATAATATTTACATAAAAAGGGAATATAAATAATAAATGATAATTATAAATAATAATAAAAAATTAAGTAATTATAACAATATATAATAATAATATCAAAATATTATAATATTAATAAAAAAATCACTATTTGATAATAATAATAATAATTATTGTAAATATATAATATTATATGTATATTTATAAAAATTAGAAATGATAATTGAATTATAAAAGAAAATAAATAAATTAAATTCAGGGGGGTGTAAATTCTAATTAACAAGTAAAATAGGGGGTGTTAAAAGGAGATATGGGCTAGGCCTATTGACAACTCAAATCAGGGGGGTGTATGTTGTTTTGTGGTTTAGTAATTAGGTAGAACGGGGGTGTGAAAAGGATATTCGCTTGAAAATGGGATGGTTTGATCATGTGGGTGATGGAGCATGAGGCTTACCGTAGGACTTGGCCTACGGCCGTCCAACGAAGATCGAAGGGATAATAACAAGGGAGCATGTTAGTTATGGTAAGCGTGCAGATACGTGATTGAAACGGATTATAATATGTTTTTCTTCATTTTTCTATTTTACAGTGACAACATTATCTCACTTTCTCTCTCGTATACCATCCCCAAATTCCCCTTTCTCAACCCTAATTCCTCCCTCTCCGCGGAGGCTACGAATCCCTAATCCAGCCCTTTCAATAAACCCACCATGATACAAGAACAACAACAATCATGAACAAATGCTAAGCTATTTTACCCTCTTGCAATTTTCTGACATCGAGTTTTTCCGATTCGTTCCCGACCTTCCCTTTCCTTCTTTTGCAGGTTCTATGGAGGTGGTGCGTTGACATGGTGAAGACGAGTCAACAATGGAGCTTGAGTTTGATGAAGGTGGCGCGGTGAGAAGCTCAAGGTGGCGACGTTTACACGGTTAGGGTTTCAGAAATTGATACCTCAACTGTCCTCTTCAGCGATGGTTCCTCCCCTTTCTTGCCGTTTGATTCGATCGTCTTTTATTATCCCCTCTCCCCTCCTTTTTGTAACCCTTACTAGTATATATAGGTTTCTTGTAATTAGGGTTTGTTAGAACTGTTACGGATTATTAGCAAAGATTAGGGGTGCTTTTTAGGTTTATAGTTGATTGATTCTGATTGTAATAGCAAGATTTGATTTGCTGTAATTTTTTGTTTAGATTTGGATTTGATTTTGTAAATCAAGATTGATTCTGTAATGTTTGTAATCTGATTTGATTTTTGAAATTTATGAATTCTCGATTTGTATTAATGCAGATTTGATTTAATTTAATATTATATTGTCTTTAATTTCAACAGTAGTCGTTCCAACATGTTTTTCAGGATGATTGAAACAATTGTTGTTTCTGCACTGGGCATGTGCTTTGATTTTGGTCACTTAGCCCAATAATACTTACTTATTTTATTATAGAAAAACTTTAAAAACAGGCCCAAGTGCCTTCTCCATATTTTCAGATAAATCTTTAATTAAGAAAAAGATTTTATAAAATAGATTTTTTTTTAGAAAATCATTTTTTTTACTATAACTTTCTCAATAAAACATTATAAGATAAACCAGCTTAATGTCACACCTTTTATTTCATTAAACTTAATAATAATAGACAATATTTTTCTCTTTTTTAATAACAATACCCAACAACAATAAAATGGTAAATGGGCTAACTTCTCTTTACAAGAGCCTCAATGGACCTTTAACTGCAATTTCACACCTCCTTTTTACTAACGACGAAACACGCTAATCATTCAATTCTTTAATTAAGAGCAACTTAAACTTGAGTCGCCTTAATAATTTAATAACTTAGTAATTATTAGAACAAATTTTTATTTTCGAATTGCATGGGCCATTAGCCAACATGCCTCCCAAACATTCACTGATACACGAGTCTTCCTAATTTAGAAAACCTCATTTTCGCGAATTAAAATACACTCCCTAGTCTTGGATAAAGATGGGCCATCAAATACTGCTGTACCATTCTTAATTAAACATTTCTTCTATTTTAATCTCGAAAAATAAAATTATCGAGGTAGGACAAATTTGGTGTACGACACCAACCAATTGAAGATTACCATTCCATCCGGTTTGAATTCTCTGATAAGGATGTGATGTATTTAAAAGCCAAAGATTGTGATGAAACTTTGCTTGAGGAAGTCCCAGAGCTAGAATCTCGGTGGGGTTTGATATTTGACGGAGCTGTAAATGCTTATGGTAAAGGGGTTGGTGCAGTTATTATTACTCCTCAAGGTTCCCATATGCATTTCACTGCAAGGTTTATGTTTGATTGTACTAACAATATGACAGAGTATGAAGCTTGTATCATGGCTCTCGAAGAAGCCATTGATCTTAGAATCAAGATTCTTGATGTGTACGGAGACTCAGCATTGGTAATTAATCAAATAAAAGGAGAATGGGAGGCTTTTCATCCTGGATGCACTTTAATAGGGGCGACCCCTTTCTCTCTGGTGTATGGAATGGAAGCAGTGCTCCCTGTAGAGGTTAAGATCCCATCAATGTGAGTCTTGATGGAAGCCAAGTTGATTGAGGCTTAATGGTGCCAAAGCAAGTTTTATCAGTTGAATTTGATAGAAGAAAAGAGGATGACAACCTTATGTCATGGCCAGTTATATAGTAATGAATGAAGAAAGCATTTGATAGAAAAAGTCAGACCTCGTGCTCAAAAATATATTGTCTTTCAACACTGATTCTAAGGGAAAGTGGAGTCCTAATTATGAAGGCCCATATGTTGTTAAGAAAGCCTTATCTAGCGGTGTTTTGATTCTTGTAACTATGGATAATGAGGAGCTCCCACATTTCTTGATTGCTGATGCAGTCAAGAAATACTTTGCCTAGAAAAATAAAAGAATAACTCGCTAAGCTAAAAACCCGAAAGGGTGACTTAGGCAAAAATGAGCGCCTTAAGGGGTTGAAAATCCGAAAGGGTGGTCCAAACAAATGTTAGAGTCATAAACAGAAATAATTCATCTTAGTATATTGAAAACTTTAAAAGGAAATCTAGAAAAATGTTAGGGATCCATGTCAAGTAATTGCATCAGACAAGACTTGATCTCCTGAAGCAACGTTATCCATCAAGGAGTCTCATTATTTCTCAACAGAAGCTTGAGCACTAGAATTTAAAGTTGTAAGGTAGAATAGTAGTCATTGCATTTAAATGTAGCCCTTTCCCTGTATTTACCATTTCTCCAAACTTTGTAATCATGCATGGAGTCACTCCATTTGCAGACTACCATTCTATTAATAATGTTTGAGCCTCCTTCCAACTATTTGCAATTCTTATTTCTTTCTACTTGAAAATTTTCATATATTATTGATAGTAATTTTTGAAACAAAAAGGTTTAAATAAAAAATCATGTTTTCTGAAGAAACAAATTACAAAACTATTTTCTTCTGATTTGTGAATCAAACTAAAAGGGAATAGTAACAGTTTCCCAAAGATGGTTAAATCTCGAAGTGAGTAACTTAGCATTCCCAAGCATAGAATCATCTTGCAGACATGTTCAAGTTTCTCCTGCATTTGTTCAAGTAGACAATGGTTTTCCTTCAAGTCATTTTAATATGATTGGGTCATGGCATGGTTGATCCAACTTTCCTTAGATGAGTTTAGTTTCCTCAGGGAATTATCCAGTTTGAAGTGTTATTTTCCATCAAAGTGAGTAAGCCCTGGGATTTTGCTTTGTGTAATCCTATCAAAATTTCCTCCTTCCACAACAGAGTTTGTGCAAGCTCCTCAGTGGATTCTTGTTATCAGAGGATTGTGCAGTATCTTCATTCCCTAAGCAGTAGTAGGATCTTTGTTCCTTCGAAGATTGTTTTTATCTATCAATATCTCCATCTTGTTGTGTTTTAGTTGAGTATCTCTTTGTATTGTGGCATTTGATTTTTCCCAGCTGAGTGGTGGTGTCTTCTCTAGCTGAGTCTGTAATGAATTATTTCCTAGTTGAACCTGTGATATTTAGTCTTCTTCAGCTGAGTTGCTATTTATTTTGTCAGCATAAACTTGACATTCATAACATAACATTCATTCACTCCTCATGCATAGCTTAATGAGGATTCATGTTCATTTGCATTTCTTGATATTTCTAATGTTGTTTTATCTTATCACCAAAGTGTGTATCCTCTCTCCAGTAGAGTGTCTACCTTAGGCATAAAGTGTATACCCTTTCTAATTCCCCACCGAGCTCATTCCTTGTGGAAGAATCTTGCTTTAGTTTTCCTTTCTAGCTCATTATCTGGATGGAACTGCTCCCCAATTGAGTTATTTCCTCACTGGATAGAGTCTTGTTTGACCGTTTTATTCTAATTTATTCCTGGATTAAACTTTAGTCCCCTGCAACATTGTTTTTTATCTCTCTAGGCTCCAAAACCTAGATTGAGAGGCATTTATTTTGCACCTTGGAGGATTTTATTTTCTCTCAGCAAATGTTTGTTTATGATTTCCCCATCAGAAGATGAAGACTTTACTTCCCTAGAAGTATTGTTACAATAATCTTTTAGAATCTTTGCTTGACAATAATTGGAAGTCTCTTTATTTGAGCAGTTTGTATGTCATTAACACGCTTTTTTTAACAAGAAGTGGCAGCCTCTTTATATGAGCAGTTTGTGTGTCATACAAACATCAGTCAATTATCCTCATAATAAGTGGTAGTCTCTCCAGTTTATCCTTAGAATAGGAGATTTTATGAACTCCTTGATTCACATTCAAGTGAGACACTGGACTCATTATTTGAATAATTGTTTATCTCGGTATTTCAGAAGCTGGTTGCAACTGCCTCAACTTTTTTCCATTAAATGACATCTCTCTGGAAAAGTCTCGCAGAGAAGTTTTTTGTGAAACCATTACAGGTGATATTCTCTTTATTTGAGAAACCTGTTTTGCAATTCAACATGCCCACATCTCTTTTAAGTATCCCCGGTAGAATTGATGATTCCTAATTCATAGTAGGCCTCAGTCCCTTTAGCAGAGACAACTTGTATTTTCCCCTTTCCAAGTGGAAGACTTGGTTAAAGAAGAAATTGTGTCTTGATGGCCAAATGGATAGGGAGGTTTATTTCCACTTTTCAAGTATAAATCTTGATTAATAATGGAGTTGAAACCTATTCTAGGTGGAATACCTTTGATAGTTGAAGCTCATTTCAACTTGGTTCATTGTTTTAACAAGTGGTTATCTCTTTGATAGATAAACTTGTTGCGATTCCATTTCAGCTTGGTTCGTTGTTTTAACAAGTGGTTATCTCTTGGATAGAGAAGCTTGTTGCAATTTCATTTCATCTTGGTTCGTTGTTTTAACAAGTGGTTAACTCTTTGACAGAGAATCTTGTTATGATTCCATTTCAGCTTGGTTCATTGTTTTAACATGTGGTTATCTATTTATTTGAGAATCCTGCTGTGAATCCATTTCTCAAGTTAATCCTTGGAGCAAGTAGTAATCTACCAAGCTTTGTCCCCGGTAGAGAAGCTTGTTGCAACCTCATTCCAACACTATTGTGTTATTTGAATAAGTGGTGTCTCTTTGATAGATAAGCTTGTTGTGATCCAGTCAATTTGTTAAACTTGGAAGGCGGGTGTCTCTTTATTTGAGAAACATGTTGCTTGTTTGACATGCTCATTGAGTATCTCGAGCAGGGTGTTTGTCTATTCTTTCCCAATAGTGTTCTCTAACTCAAGATCACTCCTCAATAAGAAGACATCTCATGGGAGTCTATATCCTCTTTTTCCATATAGATTTTGTTCCCCATAACATCCTCAACTGGAATTCAATCTTTCTTTTTGCATTCATACTCATAAATATTGCATAGCATCTTAAGACCAAAAATTAGGTCTTCTTGTATTTAAGTATCCTCAATCACATCGAGACAAAGATTTCAATCTTCATATATCCGAATAGAATAAACATAAATAGGGGTCATTTTTATACCCTAATTTTTACCCCTAATATCACATATCATGTTTCATTAATTCATATCATCAAAATCACAAACATGGTTGCTTCTTAACCCTTATCTCTCCAAGTTTTGCCCTTTGTAGAGGTCATCAAGCACCCTTTTGTGTATCTTTATTTTTTGTGTGTTGTACCCCAAAATTTCCCCTCTCTATTCTCAAGACATTTCTCACCAAAGATCTCAAATGCTCTAGGGTTTGATCAGATAAGCTAACCTCCTAAGCACTGAGCCTCGAAATTATGGTTTTGATTTTCTCAAGTAAAATTGGACTTTTGATGCCTCAAATGAATTTCATGGTTAATTATAGGCCTTCAAGATTTCTCATACCAAATTTCAAGCCTTGCATCACAAATTTGCTCAGTCAATTGCTCAAATGATTGAAAATCACCTTTATTGGGTAAAAGTTAATTGTGGTCAATATACAGTCAAACTTCATGATTTTTGGCCAACATCAAAATTTTGAAGCCATATCCATCAATTTACCAAGGTTTGATCACAATGCCTCAAGAAAAGCACTCTGTTATACCCCAGAATTTTCCCTCTCATTTTATCAAGATTCTCCTCACAAGATTTCTTGGACTCAAGACCAGATTAGGATTTGCTCAGCTCAAGACCTCTCCTTGCAATGTTGACCTGAAATTAGGGTTTGAGATTGCACAAGTATTTTTGGACTTCCAATGCCTCATGTGACTTTCATGCTTCATGTTGGACCTCTAAGATTGCTCATACCATGTTTCAAGCCTTAAATCACATTTTGCCCAGTCAATTGGACAATTGACCTAAAAATCAGCTGTATTGGGGAAAAAGTCAACCATGAACAATTTATAGTCAAACTTCATAATTTTTGATCCACATCAACATTATAGACTTATATTAACCATTTGATCAATTTTGGACCACAACTCCTCAAGAAATTTGATCAAATCATCAAAAGGGCAAAATGGTCAAAATTAGGGTTTTGATTGAAGAAGGGTAATTTCTCATTTTCACCTAGCCAATGGCAAATTGGGTTCAAATATTGTTTCAAGGACTCAAGGGAATCATCTTTACCTAATCACAAGGTTCAAAAGATCTCAAATGCATAAGATTGACAGATGAATTTTCCAGTCAACTGATCAAAAATCAACTGTACACTGAAAAGTCAAACTTTGACTTTTAGGTCAAAATCAAGTGCCAAGGGTCATTTTTCTTAAAGATGTGTCAAAACATGAAACTTGTTCACCAATAAACTTAAATTTGGAAATTAGGGTTTAAGTTTGAAAATTTTCATAACTTAGAAATTTTCTAAGTTATGAAAATTTCTTATTTTTTCCCAACTTTTCCCAACTTTTTCACCATGATGAAATTGGACTCAAAGAAAACCTACAACATGAAAGTTGTAGTCCTCCACAAAATATACAACTTTTATTCACAAATTTTTCCCAAAATCTGCTTGGATCTCAAGTTATGATTTTGTGAATAGGGGTCCATAAACTTTTTAACTTGGTGAAATTTTGCCCTAGTTTAGGCAAATTTTTGACCTAACTTCATGGCAATATTTCACGTAGTTCCAAGAGGAATCTCAAAATGAATTTCAAAGATGGATTGTAGAGCATGTTACAAGCTTTCCAAAATGTCCAAGAAATCTCTAAGATCATTTATGGTTAGTGAGAATCGAAGAAATGAAAATGGCAAATTATCACTTTTGTCCAAGGCATTTTTCACAATAGTTCAAGTTGCAAATTTGTCCTAAGCATGCTTGTACTTGGTTTTAAAGGTCCTAATCCCTTCTACACTCATTAATTTAATGCAAACACATTGGACAATGGCTTTGTTCTGAGCTTTGGAGCATTGTACAAAGAATTATTCCAAAAATGGCATAAAGTTCACATTGCTACTTTGATAAAGCATGCTTTATGTAACTTTGTTTATCTTGAGCCATGGACCTAATCTCTTGCTGCAAACAAAGTCCACAAATATCAGGCAAACTTCACCAACTATGTGCAGCTAAGGAACAGGCCTGTACAGGCTTTGGGCATTGTCATCTCACCTTTTCTTCAAAAGCAAGCAAGCTTGCAAAAGTCCACATAACTTGGATATCTGATAAAACCAAGACTAAGCATCATTTTAACTAACTTCAAAACAATTTTGCAAGTCTAAGACACGAATACACAATCTCTCAAACACCCAAATACACCAAAAACCCCATTTTTGCCCAAAACAGGGCAACCTATGCAGAACCTTAGCCATTTCCATTTTTCCTCGTGCGTTTTGCTTGAAATCACTTTAAATACATTCCATACAATACACCTAAACTGTCCAGGCCCCTGTCCAGCAACTGTGAGCTCACTTTCACACTTCACCATTTTCATTTTCTGAGTTTGCAGGTTGACTTCTACAAGAAGATTCATGCAACTTCAATGCAAGCTGAGCATTGGGAAAGGTTGAGGGAACTTCAAGCAAGCTAACACGACCTTCAGACCTCACTCAAAACTCCTACATTGCCATATCCAAACTAACTGAACAAGGTATTTGTCAAGTTTCTAACTCCTTATTTAGGCATCATTAAGCTTAGGTTTATGAAGAAAAAATGTAGTCCCTAATGTGCTTGAGCTATACATATGCATATCTTCCTTTTATATTAATTGTGCTAGGAGTATTTGATTGTTGAAGTTGCTGAAAAAACTAGGTCAGAAATTAGGGGTGATAAAATTCTCCTTGGTCGTTGAGAGTTAGGTCATGTTTTTTATATCATTAGAATCGTGAGTTAACATGCTACAAGTTTAATGTTGCAAGATTTTGTTTTTATGCACATATGCAAGAGATACAGTTTGAAGCAGGGCGCGCGCGTTTTATTTTTTCTAGAGGACAGGGATGAAGTTTGTATGGGACTGGCGCTTTGGGCTTGTTTCTATTCACACCCCTTGTTTACTTTCTGCACCCCCTTGGCCCATTTTATTTATTTTGCATATTTTTTTTCATTTCTTTTATATTTTTGACTTTATTTATTTTTTCTGAACATTTAAAATCACAAAAAATATTTTTTTTATTTTTGGGATTTTATCATATTCTTTATTTTTTTTTTGCATAATAAATAGTTTATTAGGTTAATATAATTTATTTTCTTTATTAAAACTTGTAAATAATATAAAAATATCATATATTTTTATTATTTATACACTTAAAATAATATTTTCATACTTATTTCAATTTTTTAATATTTTGTATATATTTTATTTTATTTTTTCTTGAACAAAAATGAACAAAATAAATAATATAGACTATTTTCTATTAAACCAAACATTAGGGTTTTCACCCTTTCAAAAATAATCATTTTAATTTTTCTTATTTTTTAAGACATAAATAAATTTATTTTCTCATACATAAAATTAATACAAACACATTTCTTGCATATTTACATTTTTGTTGCATATTTAAATATTTGCTTATTTATTTATTTATTTATACAATAAATTCAATTTGGTTGTAATAGTTTTAGGGTTTTATTTTGAGCAATATCCGCCTATTCAAAACTTGTATCCCCCTTCCCATAATAATTTTTGTAATAGTCTAGATTTACTTTACGCATTTTATTGCTTTCATATACCATGATAGTAAACTAGGGTTTTGTATGCAAAGACCAAAAATCAAAACCAATAGCATGACCTAAATACAAGACAAAATGCATGAAAATGACAACACATTGCACACAAGCACCCCTAGGGTTTTATCCACTTTGTTGCCTTAAAATGGTCATGGTATGCATGCTAGGTATCTTGGCAAAATCAAAACAAAACAAAATATCATAGTCCCTCGATGACGCTATCAAAATGTTGCCTAAAAACAAATGATCTTAGTCCCTAAAACTTTCTAAGATACTTGGCACCATTGCTATCATGATCATACGATGACCCACACACGTCCCGTTTAACATCCAAAGATAGGGTTGTTTACCAAATGCAATGGTAAAACAACAATGTCAAAGGAATAAAAATGTGCAAGAAAGACTTTTGAGTAGGGTAGACAACTCCTAGTTGCTTGATCACTTTCAAACAATCCTTGCTATTTTCAAATAAACACACACAATTTGAAAACATTTTCCAAACAAACTTTCAAACATTCAAACATTTTTCAAAAGACAATACATCTTTGTATACATTCTGACGAACGAGAATCGTTACAAAGTTTGCCTAAACAAAGGCCTCTTTTCAAAATACTTTCAAAACCTCACAAAGCACCATTTCAAACAATTGAAAAGAAAAAGCAAGTGATCTAAAACAAGTAACTAAGAGCCCATGGAAAACCATGGATGAAAAGAGTGCTAGCACCTTCCCTTTTCATACTCTACCCCCGAACCCAATAACAATCTCAAAGGTCTTTCCTGTGCTTTTTTACCTTTCCTTTTGGATAAAATAAAAGTCGGTGGCGACTCTTGCTAAACCGCAACATTTGCGAATACAAACGCAAAACCTCAAGTCAGTTCTCCCACCGCATCACAGAACTGGCGACTCTGCTGGGGGGAAAATTTATAAAAGTGGGGTTACCTTAGGGTTTTAGATCACCTTTACATGCTTATCTTGCTTGATTTGTTTGCTTTACATTTTGGTTCTATTGTTTGGGTTTGAATCCTCTACCCAGATTTGGGAAACATTCATAGGTAAATAGAAATACGTTGTGGAAACTGTGCGGGGTATACCGACATGGTTGAAGCAATAGCTATATTAGTGCGACATATTTGTGGGTACCGGTAGCCTTTGAGTTAATCAAACAGAATACATGCCCGCTGAGTGATGTCATGAAGCACTAATGGACTTTTAGAACCTTTACTTGACCAACTTGGCCTTTTAGGATGTAGTGAGATTACCGGCTTTGGTGCAGTCCGAAGTTGGTAGATACTCGATACTACACTCATTAAGGGTTGTTTTCTTGGAATATTTCGGTCGCCAGTAAAGTGGATAAACTAAAACAATGAACACAGAAAACAATCCAGTGATATTGAACTCCTCAGAACCCGGTTACTATTTCTAGGACAGGTTGAGCCAACTAAAACTTCAAGATGGTACTTACCTATGAAACCCCATGCAAGCCTAAACTAGGAACTTGTGTGATTTGTTTGTACATATATACTTGTGCATAACATCATGGACATCATGAAGCATCATATGCATCCACTAACCATTTCAAGGATTTGGATTTTCATCTTTGTTCCTGTTTTGTAGGTAATGGATTCACTTCGCAGGAAAACTATCCAAGTCAACCTTGTAAGAATTCCTCCTCAACTAAAGGAGCTAGCTTCAAGGATTCCTGAGAATTCTCCATTCACCGAGAGGCATGGTCGTCTTCTCAACTTAGTCTCTACCAACACTGAGGAGGATATGCTGAAAGTTCTCTTCCAGTTCTTTGACCCTTTGCATCATTGCTTCACATTTCCTGACTACCAACTTGAGCCTACTTTGGAGGAATTTTCTCAACTCTTGAGGATTCCTATTCTCAATCAACTACCCTTCAATGGTACGGAAAGAGATCCAAAGCCAAAAGAGATTGCTCAAGCCTTACACTTGCACTCCTCTGATGTCACAACACATTGAGAAACTAGAAGTGGTGTCAAAGGTTTCTTGTCAAAGTTTCGGTTTAAGAAGGCCCAAAGCTGCTGGGATTCCTTGGACTTACAAGCTTTTGAGGAGATTGTAGCAATTCTCATCTATGGATTGGTCTTGTTCCCTAACCCTGACCAACTCATAGGTTTAAGTGCTGTCAAAATCTTCATGGCTCGCAACCCGGTGCCTACATTGCTTGGGGATATCCTCCATTCTTTTCACACTCGAACAATGAGAAAAAGAGGTGTTCTCATGTGTTGCACTCCTCTACTGGCAAGATAGTTTATTTCTCATCTTCCCCAATCAGTTTTGAAGAATGAGCAAGGTTTGAGGTGGTCATAACGATTGATGACTCTTACACATTCAGATATTCATTGGTGTTCTCGATCAAAAGAGAATGTTATCATTATTGACCGTTGTGGGGAATTCCCTAATGTCCCTCTACTTGGCATTAGGGGAGTCATCACCTAAAACCCTTGCTTGGCTCTGAGACAATTTGGGTATGCCCTAAGGGATGGCCCACATGACATGCTGATTCCATACTTGGTTTTTGACTTCGACAACGACGACCAAGGACTCCGACAAAGGTTCATCCAAGCTTGGAGGATGCCCAACAAGGTGGACAGTAAGACCTTGGGACACAAGAATTCCATCCCTCTTGAGCCTTACCTCAAGTGGGTACAAACCCGCGCCCAAAGTCTTATGATGCCTTACCCCTACATTTTCCCTATGATTATAGAGCCTGTTATGGAAGGAGAGGTTCCATACACCCTCCTACATCCTGACATGCCAACATCACTCAAAGATCTGCAAAGGAGTTGGATACAGCTCAAGGGAGAGCGCGATACTTTTAAAGCCCAATTCTACACAAGCGAGAAGAAGGTTTTGGAACTCACTCGTCAACTTCACGAAGAGCTGACTCTCAACACCTACATTTCACCAAAGAGGATGCGCAACGTCTTTTTACCTTAGAATTTTGTATTATTTTGCCCATGGGGCATTGATGTACTAACAAATTCTATCTTATTAATATGACGTGTGTTCTTTTTGTTTAAAAAAAATTTGAATTTCTGAATCCTTAAATGCATTACATGAATACATATCATTTATCATATGCATAAACAGGTCTTCACACCAAGTTTCCTCATCTCTCTGTTGTTTATTTCAGCAAGATGGATATTGAACAAATGGTCAAAGACTTACAAGCTCAAAATTCACAATTTCAACAGCTACTTCTGACCTTGGCCAAGGGGCAGGAGGAGCTCAAGACTCTACTAGAGAAGGAAAAAGAGAAAAAGAAGAAGAAGAGGGCTGGTGTGGCTACCATGGGCAGAAGATTTAAAGGTCAAGCCATAAGGGTCCTGGATTTCCCCTCAACATCTGATGAAGGGGTAAGAAAGGGAAAAGAAACTGCAGTGCCATCTGATTATGAGGAAGAAGAAGAACAAGAGGATGAAGACTAGAGAGTGCCTGGGCTAGACTTTGAGGAGTTAGGGTTGGTTTCTGGAATTGTAATCCCTCCTAAATTCAAAGTACCGTTGTTTGCTAAGTATGATGGTTTGTCTTGTCCCAAGATGCACCTACGATCTTATGTCAGGAAAATCCAACCATATTCTTCTGACAAGGATCTGTGGGTCCAGTTTTTGCAAGACAGTTTATCGGGTATGCAGCTGGATTGGTTTTACCAGTTGGAGAGGTCTGATGTGCATAATTGGGAAGATTTAGCGGCCACCTTCTACAAACAGTATCAACATAATGCGGACTTAGCACCAACCCGTACTCAATTATAGAGTATGGGCATGGTCTCAAATGAAGGTTTCAAAGAGTATGCCCAGAAATGGAGGGATTTGGCCGGAAGGGTGCAACCACCTTTATCTGAAAAAGAGCTTGTGGATATGTTCTTAGGGACTCTGTCAGGCCCCTTATTCAATCACCTGATTGGAAGTTCGTCTGCGGGGTTCACTGAGTTGATTCTAACTGGTGAGAGAGTTAAAGTCGGCATAAAGAGCGGGAAAATTCAAAAAGATGCATCTGCTTCCGCTGCCATGAAAAATACTTTTCCAGAAAAGAAGGAAGTATCAGCTGTTTACTCCCAAAGAGGTCAAGGAAGAGTTGAGCGCCGGTCAGCAGTGGGGGCCGTAATGATTCAGAAGTTTGCAGTTGATCAGCCTAGAAACAATCAACCCAGAACCAACCAAACAAGGGTGGAAAGGCCTGTACAGCAATTCACCCAGATAAACATGACACCTGCTCATGTTCTAACCCATCTCTTGAAGTTAAACCTTTCCAGTCTGAAAGAAGCCCCAAAGAATCCGAATACAGCTTCTCCTTACTACCATTCGAACGCCAAGTGTGCTTATCATTCAGGGAGTATAGGGCACGACACCAACAATTGTTGGGCCCTCAAGAACAAGATTCAGGATTTTATAGACGCTAAAGAAGTTGAATTCAACGCCCCTGAAAAGCCGAATGTAATCTCTGCTCCAATGCCAAAGCACGGCCACAATGCCCATGTTGTTGAAGAAGATCTTTTTGTTGCTACTGTTGATGATTTGATGACTCCGCTACCGATAATCAAGTTGAATTTGCTGAAGGCTGGGATTTTCCCAGGTTGTGAAGAAGATTGCTGCCTTTGTTCATCCTTACCAACCGACTGTCCATTGTTAAAGTTAGGCATCCAACGCCTAATGGATAACCAAGAAATCCTTTTTGAAAAGACTCCTGTTACACCGACTCCTGTCAATGATGTTTCAATAATAACCATATCCGCCAATCTTTCCAAGATCTCCGAAATACATGTTAAGATTACATCCGTTCCGAAGACTGCACCGTTGAAGATAACCATGCCCGAGCTCGTCCCGTACAAGTCCAACAGATCAGTACCGTGGAACTATGGTGGAGAAATCTACTACCACGGTATTAAGAAAATTGAATCAACTGAAGAGAGTTCTGATGAAGAGACTTCTGACATTGGAAACATTGTTGGAACGAGCAAAATCACCTACAGTGGAAGAATCTTCTCTCCAGAGATTGCCCCTCCAAAGGCAATCTTTGGACCCTCAGCTGCTCCTAAGGATACCCCTGCACCGGTCAACATATCTGCGAGAAATCCAATTATTAAAGAAATTGTAACTCCTGTGGTTGTCCCCTCTGCTGCTGCTGATGATAGGGGGAAAGGGATCCAAGAAGAGCCCGTCAGGACGAGGGCTCGGCCATTGGTCATCCCTGAAACCTCTCAAAAAGAAATGGAAGAAATTTTGAAAATAATCAAGAAAAGCGATTATGATGTTGTGGAACAACTGGGGAAAACTACCTCAAAGATCTCTATGTTGGCCCTGCTGCTTTGTTCAGAAGCTCATGCTAAAGCTTTGATAAGATTCTTGAAGACGGCCCACGTGCCACAGAAAACCTCCGCGGATCAGTTCCAGGAATGTGTAGCTAGCTTAACAGTTGAAAATGGCCTGGGGTTTTCCGATGCAGACTTGACCTCTAAAGGGAGAAAACATAATGACGCTTTGCATGTCTCGGTGGAATACAGAGGGACTACTCTAGCACACGTACTGGTAGACACTGGTTCATCGCTGAACGTCTTGCCGAAGGAGGCCTTGGATAGACTAGATTGTGAAGGTTTAACCTTGAAGCCCAACAATATAATTGTCAGAGCCTTTGATGGTTCTAAAAGGATGGTCCACGGGGAGGTGGACATCCCGATTAAAGTGGGAACTGAAACCTTCAACTCCACATTCTATGTGATGGACATCCGTCCTTCCTATTCTTGCCTGTTGGGAAGACCCTGGATTCACAATGCTGGAGCCGTCACTTCTACTCTGTATCAAATGCTCAAGTACCCTGTCCAGGGGAAAATCATAATTATTCACGGCGAAGAGGAATACATGATAAGCCATCTAAATTCTTTCTGCTATGTAGAATTGGATGGCAAATTCATCGAAACCCCTTTTCAGCAATTTGAAGAGGTAGATCAAGAGATTGCGGCAACCAAGACAGTGTCTTTTGTACCCATGATTACCAGACCTCTGCCTCAGATGTCCTCTCTCAAAGATGCAAAGGCTGTGATTGAAGAAGGAGGAAGCACAATCTGGGGGCAGTTTCCCGACTTTCCTTTCAAATCAGATAAATTATGCTTGGGATTCACTTCTTCTCCTCAAAAGGTTGTACGCTGCTCCCGAGCTAGAGGGCCACCAGTGAAGATCACCCATAATGGAGTCAATGCTTTGGAGGATAGTGAAGAGGAGAGCAACTTGGAAGACTGGATTTTCCCTACTGTTGACGGAGGACTGTGCAACTGGGAAGCAAAAGACTTTGTTCCGATTACTTTCATACCGCAGTAATTTATCTTTCAAACATTTCTGTTGGTTTGTAATAATTCTCAAACAATTCGTACACTTTTAACCTTGTGCCTTACCCGAGGCACATAGGTCCATTTGTAAGGGTTTGATTTTTCATCTTCATATGCCATTTTAATGAATCATGGACGTTTTCACATATAAACTTTTGTGTTCATTGTATTTCTTTTTTACATTTTATTTGTTTAAAGGTGGCTATCCCTTACACACACCCACACTCACAAATGCAGGTACCCTTCCATTCCGGATTCCATGGGTAACAATTCTACTATGGCCTTCAGTGACTCTGAAGATCTGGTCTACCATACTAAATACGAAGGTGGGGAAGATTGTGAGGTGCCGGGAGAGTTGGCTAGACTGCTACAACAGGAAGAAAGGGCTATTCTACCTCATGAGGAGCTGTTAGAGACAATCAACTTGGGTACTGAGGAAGACAGAAAAGAAGTCAGAGTGGGTGCCAACCTAGAGCCAAGTGTCAAAGAGCGCCTAATTCAGCTGTTGCATGAATATGTTGAGATCTTCGCTTGGTCATACAAAGACATGCCGGGACTCGATACAGATATTGTGGTTCACCATCTACCCACAAGAGAAGACTGTCCACTAGTTAAACAGAAATTCCACCGCATGAGACCTGACATGTATGAAAAGATCAAAGCAGAAGTTGTGAAGCAGTTCAATGCTGGATTTCTTGTTGTTACTTCCTATCTGCAATGGGTTGCTAACATTGTGCCCGTGCCTAAGAAGGACAACAAAGTCAGAATGTGCGTGGACTACAGAGACTTAAACATGGCCATCCCTAAAGATTACTTTCCACTTCCGCACATCGATATCCTGGTTGATAATACAGCTCAGCACAAGGTATTTTCTTTCTTGGACGGATTCTCAGGCTATAATCAGATCAAAATGGCACCTGAGGACATGGAGAAAACTACTTTTGTTACGCAGTGGGGTACGTTCTGCTACAAAGTGATGCCATTCGGACTGAAGAATGTCGTGGCAACCTATCAACGCGCCATGGTAGCTTTGTTTCATGACATGATACATCATGAGATAGAGGTCTACGTAGATGACATGATAGCCCGATCACAAACTGAAGAAGAACACCTCGACCATCTGCAAAAGCTGTTTGTCAGGTTGAAGGAGTACAAGCTCATACTGAACCCTAGCAAGTGTACATTCGGAGTCAGGTCCAGTAAGCTCTTGGGTTTCATTGTCAGCAACAAATGCATCGAGGTTGATCCTGCCAAAGTCAAAGCTATACAAGAAATGCCTGCTCCTCGCACTGAGAAGGTGGTCAGAGGTTTCTTGGGACGCCTAAAATACATTGCTAGGTTCATTTCTCACCTAACATCTACCTGTGAACCAATCTTCAAGTTGTTGAAGAAAGATCAGGTAGTTAAATAGAATGATGACTGTCAAGTTGCTTTCGATAAAATCAAGGAGTATTTGCTAAAACCTCCTATCTTGATGCCACTCGTTGAAGGAAGACCGCTAATCATGTATCTGACTGTCCTAGAGAATTCAATGGGGTGCTTACTAGGCCAACATGACGAGTCTGGCCGAAAAGAGCATGCCATTTATTACCTTAACAAAAAGTTTACCGACTGTGAGACCCGATACTCACTGCTCGAGAAAACTTGTTGCGCTTTGGTATGGGCTGCTCGTCGGCTAAGGCAGTATATGTTGACTCATACCACTTTGCTGATATCTAAGATGGATCCGATCAAGTACATCTTTGAAAAGCCTGCTTTATCTGGAAGGATCGCTAGATGGCAGATGATCCTAACGGAATACGATATACAGTACACAACCCAAAAAGCTATACAGGGGAGTTTGATAGCTGACCATCTGGCTCATCAAGCTATCGAAGATTACCAATCCATGAGGTTCGACTTCCCCGACGAGGATATCCTGACATTGGACAAAATTGAAGATTTCAGACCATATGACGGACCTGAACAAGTATCCTGATGGACCCTGTACTTTGATGGTGCCTCCAATGCACTTGGCAACGGTATCGGCGCAGTACTCATCTCTCCAGAAGGTTGCCATACACCTTTCACTGCCCGACTTTGATTTAAATGCACCAATAACATGGTAGAGTATGAAGCTTGTATCTTTGGACTCAAGGCTGCTATTGACTTGGGAATCAAATATTTGATTGTGTTTGGGGACTCAACTTTGGTCATCAGTCATATCAAAGGAGAGTGGGACACTAAACATCCAAACCTCATCCCTTATAAAGAACATGTCTTGACATTGTTACCACATTTCAAGCAGATTACCTTCGAGCACTTGCCGCGAGAAGAAAATCAGCAAGCAGATGCTCTAGCTACAATGTCATCCATGTTTAAACTTAACTGGGATAATGAGGCTCCCCAAATCACCGTTGAACGGATGGATGAACCTGCACATTGTCGTGAGATTAATACTGAAGAAGTAGTGGACCGACCTTGGTTTCATGAAGTCAAAAGGTATCTCGAGGCTCAAGAATATCCTGAAGGAGCTTCAGTCAACGACAAAAAGTTCTTAAGAAGATTCTAAGCTAAGTTATTCTTGAGCAATGGTATCCTGTACAAGCGCAATCATGATTGCATTCTGCTCCGTTGTGTGGACTAGATTGAAGCTGAATAGATCATGGCTGAACTGCACAATGGTACTTTGGCACTCACTCTAGCGGACATACAATGGCTAAGAAGATTCTATGGGCAGGCTATTACTGGTCTACCATGGAAGCTGACTGCTATCAACATTCCAGGACTTGTCTCAAATTTTAAATCTATGCAGACAAGGTACATATACCTCCAGTTCCTCTCAATGTCTTAACATCTCCTTGGTCGTTCGCTATGTGGGGGATAGACATGATTGGGGAGATCAAGCCTACAACATCCAATGGACACCGCTTTATTCTAGTGGCCATTGACTACTTCACCAAGTGGGTCGAAGCAGCTTCCTTCGCATCTGTTACAAAGAATGTGGTTGCCCGCTTCATCAAACAAAATCTTATTTGCCGGTATGGTATCCCCGAAAGGATCATCACTGATAATGGTACAAACCTTAACAATACTATGATCAAACTCCTTGTGCGAGCAGTTCCAGATCCAATATCACAATTCATCTCCCTATCGGCCAAAGATGAATGATGCTGTCGAAGCGGCAAGTAAAAATATCAAGAAAATCATACAAAAGATGGCAATCACATACAAGGACTGGCATGAGATGTTACTGTTTGCTCTTCACGGGTACCGTACGACGGCACGCACATCAACTGGGGCAACACCCTATTCCTTGGTATATGGCATGGAAGCTGTTTTACCTATCGAGGTTCAGATTCCCTCCTTGAGAATCATGAAGGATGCTGGTTTGAGTGAAGACGATTGGATTCAGACCCGGCTTGATCAACTTAACTTGATTGACGAGAAGAGACTTACTGCTGTTTGCCATGGTCAAACGCATCAAAAACGGATGATCAAGGATTTCAACAAGAAAGTCAGGCGCCAGGTATATCAAGTCGGGGATCTTGTAATCAAGCGCATCATCTTGCCGTAAAGTGATCCCAGGGGAAAATGGACTCCTACCTACGAAGGACCATTTGTGATCAAAGGTGTCTTTTCTGGTGGGGAAATGATCTTCACCACCATGGACGGCGACGACCTGCCGCACCCTGCGAACGCAGACATAGTCAAAAGATATTACGCATAAATGACCTGCTAGGTTGACACACCTAGGCAAAAAAAAGGGGCATCCCGGTGAATCGAAAACCCGAAAGGGCGGTTCAGGCAAAAATTAGGGATAAACAAAAAATCTGTACACCCGGCAAGTTGAAAACCCAAAAGGGAGACTTGAGCAAAAAAGGGTTTCCCGGTGGATCAAAAACCCGAAAGGGAGGTCCAGGCAAAAGTTAGGGAATTAAAGCATATGACTATGTCTCGTCGAATCACTTTAAGGACAATCTCTTCACAGACAAGCTCCTGGCTTCTGATCCACTCAATCATCTTCGGACGAAGCAATAAATGGACAAGATATTCAGAGTTACGAAGGCTATAGCAGAATGGGAACCCCGTGGAATTTTTACACATAGCCATCTTTCTTTGTATAAATTTTTCTCATTTTTATGACAACGTTCTCTTACTAGGATGTCTGTCTCCTCTGTACAAAATACTTACACAAAGTTAATACAAAGATACTTCAAAGTGTAGAAAACTATTTACCTTTTCTTCTTTTTACACTTGTGTTTTATTTGAAAACGTCCAATGATTTATTAAATGAGCATATGCATTTGAATATAATCACTGTTTACAAATAAACGAAATGGGAAAGAATAATTACTGACAGGTTGAAAGTATAGGAAAATGTCTTTTGGCTATTCCAAGAGAAATCCCCTGCAGTACATCATCTAGATCCCCAGCGGAGCTAAACACTTGAAATACATATCCCCAGCGGAGTTATATTTTCAAATCCTTAATTCCCATCAGAGTTAAAACATCAAACTCCCAATCCCCAGCGGAGTAAAAAATTTGAACTACAGACCCTCAGCAGAGATGAAACCTTCTTCCCAAGTCGAGTCAAATCTCCAACTATCAATCCCCAGCGGGAACCACTCAATTGTTCCCTAAATTCCCCAGTAAGTTGTCTTAAAAGTCTGAGAATCAACCAGATAACAGTTGACTTTTATCCCCAACCTAGGATAACTCCCCATTAGAGTGGCATACAACCCAAACTCCTAAATTTTTTCCAAACAGGAATAAGCTTTTTCCCCCAAAGTCCTGAACTTACTCTCCAGCAGTAAGCCTTCTTCCCCACAGAGTTTTCACTCCCCAACAGAATGAAGATTCTCATTCCTGATTCCCCAGTGAAGTTGCCAGAGTCTTCATTACTCCCCAGCATGAATGTGTCAGAATTTTATTCCCCTGCAGATCGAAGATTCTCATTCTTGGTTCCCCGCGGAAATCATCAGAATTTTCCCTATTCCCCAGCCGAGTAAGGATTCCTGTTATTTAACCCCCAGTAGAAGTCTTCAAAGTTCTCTGGATTTACCAAGCAGATTTCTCAAGTAGTTTGGCATTACTCTCACAACAGAATTTTGTCAATACTCCAACTTCAAGACATGAAGGATCCTCATATCCCCACAGAAGTTATCAAAGATTTTGAATCTCCAACATCGGTCAAGGATTTATTTTCCCCGGCAGCAGTCAAAGATTTCATTATCCCCAGCCGTCAAGGATTTATTTTCCTCAGCAAGACAGCAAATCAGCTTACATGCACATACATTACACTCAAATATCATAAACATTGATAAAACACATTTTATTGCATCATACATTTCATGCAACATAAGTTTGTGTTTTAGCTAACATTTTACCCTTTTCAAGATAAGATTACCAGCTATCTTTAAACAAATATTCAAAGATTTCAGATACAGTATAGATACACTCCATACGCGGAAGTCATTCTGTTACTCATTCAGATTTCAACTTCAGATACAGTACGGATACACTCCAGACACATAAGTCCTTCTGTTACTCATTCAGATTTCAATTTCAGATACAGTACAGATACACTCTAGACGCGGAAGTCATTATGTTACTCATTTAGATTTCAACTTCAGATACAGTACGGATACACTCTAGACACGGAAGTCATTCTGTTACTCATTCAGAATTCAAGGTAAAGATATAGTCCAGATACGCTCTAGACTCGGAAGCCATTCTGTCACTTATTCAGATCCCTTATTCAGATTCCAACTATCAGATACAGATTAGATACGCTCCAGACACGGAAGCCATTCCATTTCTCATTCAGATTCAGCTATCAATTTCAAGTTCAGATACACTCCAGACACGGAAGTCATTCTGCCACCTATTCAAGATACAGTCCAGATACGCTCTAGACACGGCTGCCATTCTGTCACTTATTCTGACTTTTTCCCCAGCTCAGATACACTCCGAACATGGAAGTCATTTTGTCACCTATTCAAGATACATTCCAGATACGCTCCATACATGGAAGCCATTCTGTCACTTATTCAGATTCAAATCTCCAGATACAACTCAGATACGTTCCAGATACGGATACCATTCTGATGTTCATTCTCCTGATTTACAACAACAGTCTTGGATGGAATCTACAAGCCCATCTCCAACAATATTTTATCATCTCTCCAAATGGGATCTTTAAGCCCATTCCTTCAACTACATTTTGACGAGTGCAAATTTACGGGCATTCTAGTGTCCAATCATCTTTTACCTTCGAGTCACGAATGACAAAGCTCGCCAATCTAACTCTTCAGGTTCATGAAGATTGAACAGGGGCAGCTGTTGTACCCCAAAATTTTCCCTCTCATTTTATCAAGATTCTCCTCACAAGATTTCTTGGACTCAAGACCAGATTAAGATTTGCTCAGCTCAAGACCTCTCCTTGCACTGTTGACCTGAAATTAGGGTTTGAGTTTGCACATGGATTTTTGGACTTCCAATGCCTCATGTGACTTTCATGCTTCATGTTGGACCTCTAAGATTGCTCATACCAAGTTTCAAGCCTTAAATCACATTTTTGCCCAGTCAATTGGACAATTGACCTAAAAATCAGTTGTATTGGGGAAAAAGTCAACCATGGCCAATTTACAGTCAAACTTCATAATTTTTGATCCACATCAACATTATAGACTTATATGAACCATTTGATCAAGTTTGGACCACAACTCCTCAAGAAATTTGATCAAATCATCAAAAGGGCAAAATGGTCAAAATTAGGGTTTTGACTGAAGAAGGGTAATTTATGATTTTTCACCTAGCCAATGGCAAATTGGGTTCAAATATGGTTTCAAGGACTCAAGGGAATCATATTGACCTAATCACAAGTTTCAAAAGATCTCAAATGCATAAGATTGACAAATGAATTTTCCAATCAACTGATCAAAAATCAATTGTACACTGAAAAAGTCAAACTTTGACTTTTTGGTCAAAATCAAGTGCCAAGGGTCATTTTTCATCAAGATATGTCAAAACATGAAACTTGTTCACCAAGAAACTTAAATTTGGAAATTAGGGTTTAAGTTTGAAAATTTTCATAACTTAGAAATTTTCTAAGTTATGAAAATTTCTTATTTTCCCCCAAATTTTCCCAACTTTTTCACCATGATTCAATTGGATTCAAAGAAAACCTACAACATGAAAGTTGTAGTCCTCCATAAAATATACAACTTTGATTCACAAAGTTTTCCCAAAAGATGCTTGGATCTCAAGTTATGATTTTGTGAATAGGGGTCCATAAACTTTTTAACTTAGTGAAATTTTGCCCTAGTTTAGGCAGATTTTTGACCTTACTTCATGGCAACTTTTTACCTATTTCCAAGAGGAATCTCAAAATGTATTTCAAATATAGATTGTAGAGCATGTTACAAGCTTTCCAAAATATCCAAGAACTCTCCAAGATCATTTATGGTTATGGAGAATCGAAGAAATGAAAATGGCAAATTATCACTTTTGTCCAAGGCATTTTTCACAATGGTTCAAGTTGCAAATCTGTCCTAAGCATGCTTGTACTTGGTTTTACAGGTCCTAATCCCTTCTACACTCATTAATTTAATGCAAACACGTTGGACAATGGCTTTGTTCTGAGCTTTGGAGCATTGTACAATGAATTATTCCAAAAATGGCATAAAGTTCACATTGCTACTTTGATAAAGCATGCTTTATGTAACTTTGTTTATCTTGAGCCATGGACCTAATCTCTTGCTGCAAACAAAGTCCATAAATATCAGGCAAAGTTCACCAACTATGTGCAGCTAACGAACAGGCCTGTACAGGCTTTGGGCATTGCCATCTCACCTTTTCTTCAAAAGCAAGCAAGCTTGCAAAAGTCCACATAACTTGGATATCTGATAAAACCAAGACTAAACATCATTTAAACTAACTTCAGAACATTGTTGCAAGCCTAAGACACGAATACATAACCTCTCAAACACCCAAATACACCAAAAAAGCAATTTCTGCCCAAAACAGGGCAACCTCTGCAGAACCTTAGCCATTTCCATTTTGCCTCGTGCGTTTTTCTTGAAATCACTTCAAATACATTCCATACAATACACCTGAACTGTCCAGGCCCCTGTCCAGCAACTGTGGGCTCATTTTCACACTTCACCATTTTCATTTTCTGAGTTTGCAGGTTGACTTCTACAAGAAGATTCAAGCAACTTCAATGCAAGCTGAGCATTGGGAAAGGTTGAGGGAACTTCAAGCAAGCTAACACGACCTTCAGGCCTCACTCAAAACTCCTACATTTCCATATCC
The DNA here is from genome assembly GCA_948472305.1 of Vicia faba. NCBI lineage: Eukaryota > Viridiplantae > Streptophyta > Magnoliopsida > Fabales > Fabaceae > Vicia > Vicia faba. Next base: position 224,482,229 of record OX451738.1, read on the forward strand.
AAACTCAACTGAACAAGGTATTTGTCAAGTTTCTAACTCCTTATTTAGGCATCATTAAGCTTAGGTTTGTGAAGCAAAAATGTAGTCCCTAATGTGCTTGATTATTACATATGCATAGCTTCCATTTATATTAACTCTGCTAGGAGTATTTGATTGTTGAAGTTGCTGAAAAAACTAGGTCAGAAATTAGGGGTGATAAAATTCTCTTTGGTCTTTGAGAGTTAGGTCATGTTTTTTATATCATTAAAATCGTGAGTTAACATGCTACAAGTTTCATGTTGCAAGATTTTGTTTTTATGCACATATGCAAGAGATACAGTTTGAAGCAGGGCGCGCGCGTTTTCTTTTTTCTGGAGGACAGGGATGAAGTTTGTATGGGCCTGGCGCTTTGGGCTTGTTTCTATTCACACCCCTGTTTACTTTCTGCACCCCCTTGGCCCATTTTCTTTATTTTGCATATTTTTTTCATTTCTTTTATATTTTTGACTTTATTTATTTTTTCTAAACATTTAAAATCACAAAAAATATTTTCTTTATTTTTGGCATTTTATCATATTCTTTATTTTATTTTTTTTGCATAATAAATAGTTTATTAGGTTAATATAATTTATTTTCTTTATTAAAACTTGTAAATAATATAAAAATATCATATATTTTTATTATTTATACACTTAAAATAATATTTTCATACTTATTTCAATTTTTTAATATTTTGTATATATTTTTTTTCTTGAACAAAAATGAACAAAATAAATAATATAGACTATTTTCTATTAAACCAAAAATTAGGGTTTTCACCCTTTCAAAAATAATCATTTTAATTTTTCTTATTTTTTAAGACATAAATAAATTTATTTTCTCATACATAAAATTAATACAAAAACATTTCTTGCATATTTACATTTTTGTTGCATATTTAAATATTTGCTTATTTATTTATTTATACAATAAATTCAATTTGGTTATAATAATTTTAGGGTTTTATTTTGAGCAATATCCCCCTATTCAAAACTTGTATCCCCCTTCCCATAATAATTTTTGTAATAGTCTAGATTTACTTTACGCATTTTATTGCTTTCATATACCATGATAGTAAACTAGGGTTTTGTATGCAAAGACCAAAAATCAAAATCAATAGCATGACCTAAATACAAGACAAAATGCATGAAAATGACAACACATTACACACAAGCACCCCTAGGGTTTCATCTACTTTGTTGCCTTAAAATGGCCATGGTATGCATGCTAGGTATCTTGGCAAAATCAAAATAAAACAAAAGATCATAGTCCCTCGATGACGCTATCAAAATGTTGCCTAAAAACAAATGATCTTAGTCCCTAAAACTTGCTAAGATACTTGGCACCATTGCTATCATGATCATACGATGACCCACGCCTGTCCCGTTTAACATCCAAAGATAGGGTTGTTTACCAAATGCAATGGTAAAACAACAATGTCAAAGGAATAAAAATGTGCAAGAAAGACTTTTGAGTAGGGTAGACAACTCCTAGTTACTTGATCACTTTCAAACAATCCTTGCTATTTTCAAACAAACACACACAATTTCAAAACATTTTCCAAACAAACTTTCAAACATTGAAACATTTTTCAAAAGACAATACATCTTTGTATACATTCTGACGAACGAGAATCATTACAAAGATTGCCTAAACAAAGGTCTCTTTTCAAAATACTTTCAAAACCACACAAAGCACCATTTCAAACAATTGAAAAGAAAAAGCAAGTGATCTAAAACAAGTAACTAAGAGCCCATGGAAAACCATGGATGAAAAGGGTGCTAGCACCTTCCCTTTTCATAATCTACCCCACGAACCCAAAAACAATCTCAAAGGTCTTTCCTGTGCTTTTTTACCTTTCCTTTTGGATAAAATAAAAGTCGGTGGCGACTCTTGCTAAACCGCAACATTTATAAATACAAATGCAAAACCTCAAGTCAGTTCTCCCACTGCATCACACACTCAAATAATCAAAGGGGCAAATTTGTCAAAATTAGGGTTTTGACTGAGAAGAACTGATCAGTGACTTTTGACCTAGTACATGACCTAATGGCTTGAAAAATGATATCAAGGACTCAAACACAACATGTTGACCTAATTTCATGGCTCAAATCATTTCTCAATATCAATGGATTGATAGTTGAAATTTGATCAACTGGTGAAAAGTCAACTGATACACAAAAAAGTCAAACTTTGACTTTTTGGTCAACATTAAATTTAAAAGATCAAAATTCATAAAGACATTAAAAAATATCAAACTTGATCATCAAGAATCAAGAAAGTCAAGAAAGTCCAAAAAAAGTCAAAGTTTTCAATACTTAGAAAATTTCTAAGTATTTTTAACCTTGATAATTTCAATACTTCATGACAGTTTTTCACCAAGATGCAAGATGATTCAAGGAAAACTTTCAACTGGAAAGTTTTAGATCCTGATGAATTCTACAAAATTTTCCCTCAGGGTTGATGTCCAAAAATGCTTAGATTTGAAGATATAAGCTCATAAAGTCATGACATTTTTCATAAAACACTTAGTGAATATTTTAGCAAGTTTAGGCAGATTTTTGACCTAACTTCTTGTCCAATTTTCACCTAGTTCCAAGATGATTTTTGTCAATGTTGTCAACATGAAGGTTGTATACAATGTTTCAAGCTTTCTAAAATTTTCAAGAACTTGAGGAGAACATTTTTTGGCTAGGAGTTTCGTAGAGAAGAAGTTGGGCATCCATTCTTGAATTATAGGTCATTTTCATGAAGAACACTTGAAAAAATCTCAAGCCATGTTGTATAAATCTTACTTTACCGGCTCAAACTTGCAAATAACTCAATAATTAAATGCTTACACAACTGATTAAGCCATAGTCTAAGAATTTGAGCCATTGTCCAAGTGATTAATCCATTTTTGGCACAAAGGTAACATTGCCATACGCCTTTCACTGTCAGACTTTGCTTTGACTGTACCAACAATATGACCGAGTATGAAGTGTGCATCCTGGGTCTTAAAGATAATATTGTCATAAGAATAAAATTCTTAAGTGTATATGGAGACTCTGCTTTGATAATCAGTCAAGTTAAGGGAGAATGGGATACAAAACATCCAAACCTTATCCCTTACAAAGAGCTTGTGCTAACCTTGATCTCGTACTTTGAAGAAATCACCTTTGAACACGTTTCGAGGGAAGAAAATCAGTTGGAAGATGCCTTAGCTACCATGTATTCTATGTTCAAGGTGAAGTGGGACAATGAAACTTCCAGAATTACTGTCGAAAGATTTGACAAACCTGCACACTGTTATGAGATTGACACTGATGGTGTAGAGGAGAAGCCTTGGTTTCATAAGGTGAAAATATATCTCGAAGCTCAAGAGTATCCTGAAGGAGCATCTATCAACGATAAGAAATTCCTACGGAGGTTCTCAGCCAAGTTCTTCCTAAGCAATGGGATCTTATACAAGCGCAACCATGATCCAATTATGCTCCGTTGTATGGATAAGAAGGAAGCGGAGAAGATTATGGAGGATATGCATGAAGGTATCTTTGGTACTCACTCTAGTAGACATACTATGGCCAAGAAGATTTTGAGAGCTGGTTACTATTGGTCGACCATGGAAACCGATTGTCATCACCACTGAGGACTTCCCATAAGTGTCAAATTTATGCTTATAAGGTTCACATGCCTCCAATACATTTAAATGTCATGACTGCCCCTAGGCCATTTGTAATGTGGGTAATCGATATGATTGGAGAAATCAAACCTACTGCCTCTAATGAACATTGTTTCATTCTTGTCCCCATTGACTACTTTACCAAGTGGGTTGAAGCAGCTTCATTTGCCTCAATTACCAAGAACGTCGTGGTCTGGTTTATCAAGCATAACTTCATCTCCCGATATGGTACCCCTGAGAGGATCTTCATTGATAATGGCACCAACCTTAACAATGCCATGATCACTGAACTCTGCACACAGTTCAAGATCAAGCATCACAACTCTTCTCCATACAGACCTAGGATGAATGGTGAGCGGAAGCTGCTAACAAGAATATAAAGAAGATTGTGCAAAATATGGTGGTGACCTACAAAGACTGGCATGAAATGCTACCATTTGCTCTTCATGACTACCGTACTTAGGTGCAAACATCAATTGGGGAAACCCCTTTCTCTTTGGTCTATGGCATCGAAGTTGTCCTGCCTGTCAAAGTTCAAATCCCTTCTCTAAGGATTATGAAAGAAGCAAACTTATACGAAGACAAATGGATTCAGGAAAGGTTGGATAAGTTGAATTTGATTGACGAGAAGAGGATGACTGCTATTTGTCATGGTCAGATGTATCAAAATGTATGATCAAAGATTTCAACAAAAAAAATCAACATCGGGTATACCAGGCTGGCGACTTGGTAATAAAGTGCATCATTTTACCCCAAGGCGATCCCAGGGGCAAATAGAATCCTACCTATGAAGGGCCATTTGTTATTAAGAAAGTATTCTCAGGCGGCACTATGATGCTAACCACTAAGGACGGCGAAGAGTTCCCGCACCCTGTGAACGTAAACAAAGTCAAAAAATACTACACAAAAGAATGACCCGCTAGGTTGACATACCTAGGCAAAAATATGGGCATCCCGGAGAACCAAAATGGTTCGGGAAAAAGTAAGGGATATATACAAAAGACTGTACACCCAGCAAGTTGAAAACCTGAAAAGGCGACTTAGGCAAAAAAGGGTATCCTGGTGGACTAAAAACCCGAGAGGGCAGTCCAGGAAAAAATTAGGGATTAAAGCGTACAACTATGTCCTGTTGGATCACTTACGGCCAACTTTATTACCAAGATCAAAATATCAAATGGTACAAGATCAGTGCAATCAACTTCTTTTGACAGCAAGAGAAGAGATGTTTAAAGACATAAGGGCAATAGTGGAGTTGGAACCCAATGAAATCACTTCCACATGGCTATATACACTTATTTTCACTTTGTACTCTTTCATTTCACAACGACTTCCTCTTACTTGGATTTCTGTCTCTTTGTACAAAATCGCCTATTTATAGGAGAATTATCAATACAAATATACTTTAAAGTCCAAAAAATTTGTTTTTCAGTTTTTCTTGCAAAAACGTCCAATGATTAAAATTGAATGAGCATATGCATATGACCATGATTAAGTGTTAATAAATATACGCATAAGAACAAGATTAAGCATTTACTCAAAACTCTAAGAAACTGGGATGATACTCAAGTTGTCCATAAATCTCCACAAAATCTCTTTCATAAGGTATTCCTCGTGAAGTCGCCAAAGCCACCTCTATAAGATTATCCCCACAGAATAGTCTTCACAAACAAGGGTACATTCCCCATAATCTCCCCGGTAGATCACTCTAAAGAAGTATAATCTCCTCCCCGTTAAATCTCCCCACTGAGTCCCAATCAGTACAATTCATGGAAATTTTCTTCCCCAACTGAGTTTGTTCCTCCAAAACTGAATAAAGAGACCCTGCAGAGATTTTTCTCTCTAGCAAAATTCAATTCCTCCAAGAGAATTTGTTTCCTCAACAGAGCACTTCGCTGAAAAATAGGCTTTACTTCCCCAACAGGTTTTATTTCCCCAACAATCTACAAATTTCCCAGCTCGAGTCTATTTCTCAGACTACTACAAATCACTGACAAAATTCCTCTCCCCAGTAAAGTCATCACTATACCCAGAAAGTTATTGTAAAACCTGGAACCCGACCAGATACCAGTTAACTTTATCCTCCCTAAACAAGTCAGAATTTTAACTGTCTCTTTTATCCCCATCCAAGGTATATAAGAAATAAATTCCCCAGTAGAGCAACAGACGACCGATATTCCTAAACTTTACTCCCCAAACATAAATCAATACATCCCCTGCAGATTTTCCTCAAACAAGTAACCAGGAATCCCCAACAGAAGCATTCTAGACAAGATTGAAGATACACATACTCTTCATCCCCAACAATAGTCAGGGATTTATTTCTAAGACAAAGATATAGCACGGGCTTACAAATACATTTTACATTCATACATCATAATATATGCATACGAAACGCATATAGCACAATCTCATTTATTTTGAGAACATCCTTACGCAATGCATTTCATACATCATGACATTGCATACAGCTAACTCATTACCTTTTTAGGAAAGATCAATCAACAGATGAATATCATCAACAATTTTCAACAGTTCCAGATTAATTCCCGAAACAAGTTGGATACTCCCTTTAGACATATGCTGGCTCAGATTAAATCGACCAAAGATTTGTTCTGATACTTCTCTCATTAGAACTTTTTCTGGATCAGATTAAATAGACCAAAGATTTATTCAGATACTTCTCTCAGTTAAAGATTTAAAGACATCTGCTAGCTCAGATTAAATCGACCAAAGATTTATTCTGATACTTCTCTCAGAAGACCTTTTTATGGCTCAGATAAAATTGACCAAAGATTTATTCTGATACTTCTCTCAGTTAAAGATTTAAATACATCTGCTTGCTCAGATTAAATCGACCAAATATTTATTTCGATACTTCTCTCAGTAGACCTTTTTTTGGCTCATATTAAATCGACCAAATATTTATTCTGGTACTTCTCTCAGTTAAGGTTTTAAAGACATTTGTTGGCTCAGATTAAATCGACCAAAGATTTATTCTGATACTTCTCTCAGTAGACCTTTTTTTGGCTCAGATTAAATCGACCAAAGATTTATTGTGATACTTCTCTCAGTTAAAGATTTAAAGACCTCAGTTGGCTCAGATTAAATCGACCAAAGATTTCCTCTGATACTTCTCTCAATAGACCTTTTTCTGGCTCAGATTAAATCGACCATTGATTTATTTTGATACTTCTCTCAGTTAAAGATTTAAAGACCTCTGCTGGCTCAGATTAAATCGACCAAATATTTATTCCGATACTTCTCTCAGTAGACCTTTTTTTGGCTCAGATTAAATCGACCAAAGATTTATTCTGGTACTTCTCTAAGTTAAGGTTTTAAATACATCTGCTGTCTCAGGTTAAATCGACCAAAGATTTATTCTAATACTTCTCTCAATAGACATTTTTCTGGCTCAGAATAAATATTTATTCTAATACTTCTCTCAATAGAAATTTTTCTGGATCAGATTAAAGATTTATTCTAATACTTCTCTCAGTTAAAGATTTAAAGACCTTCGCTGACTCAGAATAAATCGACCAAAGATTTATTCTGATACTTCTCTCAGTAGACCTTTTTCTAGCTCAGATTAAATCGACCAAATATTTATTCTGATACTTCTCTCAGTTAAAGATTTAAAGATATCTGCTGGCTCAGTTTAAATCGACCAAAGATTTATTTTGATACTTCTGTCAGTAGACCTTTTTCTGGATCAGATTAAATCGATCAAAGATTTATTCTGATACTTCTCTCAGTAGAACTTTTTCTGGCTCAGATTAAATCGACCAAAGATTTATTCTGATACTTCTCTTAGTAGACCCTTTTCAGACTCAGATTAAATCGACCAAAGATTTTTCTTATACTTCTTCAGACACAGTCGAGCGAAGACTCGTTCTGATACTTCTATCAACAATTACCCCTGGATGGCATCTATAAGCCCATCTTTGACGATTTTCTGTCACCTCTCTAAATCACATCTCTAAGCACATTCCTTATATAATCAACACACAGTTTTACTTCGTGCACAAGCGAGTGCAAATTTCTGGGCACTTAAGTGTTCAATCATCTTCTACCCTCAAGTCATGAATGGAGAACAAGCCAATCTAACTCTTCAGGTTTAAGAAGATTGTACAGGGGCAACTATTGTACCCCAAAATTTTCCCTCTCCATTCTCAAGACATTTCTCACAAAAGATCTCAAATGCTCAAGGGTTTGATCAGATAAGCTCACGTCCTAAGCATTGAGCCTCCAAATTAGGGTTTTGATTTTCTCAAGTACAATTGGACTTTTGATGCCTCAAATTACTTTCATGGTTCATTATAGGCCTTCAAGATTGCTCATACCAAATTTCAAGATTTGCATCACAAATTTGCTCAGTTGATTGAAAATCAGTTGTATTGGGTAAAAAGTCAAATGTGGTCAATATACAATTAAACTTCATGATTTTTGGAAAACATCAACATTTTGAAGCAATATCCATTCATTAACCAAGAGTTGATCATAATGCCTCAATAAAACACTCAAATAATCAAAGGGGCAAATTTGTCAAAATTAGGGTTTTAATTGAGAAGGACTGACCAGTGACTTTTGACCTAGTACATGACCTAATGGCTTGAAACATGATCTCAAGGACTCAAACACAACGTGTTGACCTAATTTCATGGCTCAAATCATTTCTCAAGACAATAGATTGATAGTTGAAATTTAATCAACTGATGAAAAGTCAACTGATACACAAAAAAGTCAAACTTTGACTTTTTGGTCAACATTAAATTTAAAAGATCAAAATTCATCAAGACATTCAAAAATAGAAAACTTGATCATCAAGAATCACGAAAGTCAAGAAAGTCCACAAAAATTCAAAGTTTTCAATACTTAGAAAATTTCTACGTATTTTTAACCTTGATAATTCTACAACTTTATCCCTTAGGGTTGACGTCCAAAAAATGCTTAGATTTGAAGATATAAGCTCATAAAGTCATGATATTTTTCATAAAACACTTTAGCAAGTTTAGGAAGATTTTTGACCTAACTTCTTGACCAATTTTAACCTAGTTCCAAGATGATTTTTGTCAAAGTGGTCAACATGAATGTTGTATATAATGTTTCAAGCTTTCGAAAATGTCCAAGAAATTGAGGAGATAATTTTTGTGCTAGGAGTTTCAAAGAGAAGAAGTTGGGCATCCATTCTTGAATTATACGTCATTTTCATGGAGAACACTTGAACAAATATCAAGCCATGCTGTATAAATCTTAATTTTCAGGTTTCAAACTTGCAATCACTAAATAATTAAATTCTTACATAACTGATTAAGCCATTTTCCAAGCATTTGAGCCATTGTCCAAGTGATTAATCCATTTTTGGCACAAAGGTAACATTGCCATTTTGGAAAAGTGGCTTTAATCACAAAGTCCACTCTCCTTGAGCTTTGCACTTGTTCCTTCTTCACATACACAATCTCAAATCCATAAGCAACTTGTCTAGATCCTGTCAACCACCCTACAAGTCCTTGTACCATGCATTGGAACTATATTTGTCAAGCTTGCTTCAAAAACAAGTTTCAAAACCAAAACATGTGATCTCTTGTTTATGATCCCTTCAAGCTTCCAAACCTTTTGTCTATAAATAGAGAGGTTATATGCAACCTAACACACAAATTCACAAGCCTTGAAACTCCCTAAAACTCATTATTGCATCCAAACCTCCATAACTTGTCATTTCTGGCCAAAAACTTTAATCTCACAATCCACTCATGTGTTTTCCCTCTAAATCATTCTCAAAGCCTCCATACATCAAATATAACTCATCCCCATACCAGTTTCACAACTGCAACATCATCTACCTTATCTTCCAAGTACAAAAATAGAACTCTGCACATTGACTTCTCCAGCACGATTCAAGCACTCTCAGCATAAAGTAAGGATTGCATTAGCTTCCTAGGAGTCCAATAAAGCTATCCAGATCATCACCACACCTTCAGGAGTGCTCAAACTCCATACACGATTTCCAATTTTGAGGTAATTTTTCTTAACTTTGAACTCTCTCTACAAGCATCATTAATGGTTACTTTGTGAATGAAAAATGTAGACATCATAGCCCTGAAGCTAACCATGCCCTTAGATTTCATTTATGTTGCCTGAGTGATGCGAATTTTAAGTTTGAACTTTCTGAAAAAATTAGGTTTTATTTGGTACCAACAGAAATTAATGTTCATCTTTGATTTATAGTTTAAGTTGTTTACATGGTTGAATTCGTATTAAAAAATGGAGCAAGTTTCATGTTTATACTTTTTCAAATGGTTGAGAAATGAGGAAGTTCCAAAAATTAAAAATGGTGGTGTTTGTTATGCGCCCGAAGGAGGAAGAAGATGAAGTTCAAAACTCAGAATTGAGTTTATTTTATATTTAGTTGAAGTTGTTTTACTACCGGATATAACAACCACCCTAATGGAAGAGCGCACGCGTATAAGGAATTCCTACGCCTGGTCATGTGTTCGAGCCAGGCGTGGGACATTTTGTTATTTTCATGTTTGTTTCATGCTAATCGGGTGAAAGTAAGCTAAGGACGCGCATGATGTACCCCTCATCCATACCATCCATCTGCCAGGCAAGCAGATCCAGTGCACCATACGTGCAACCATGGTACACTCCAATAAGCCAGTAACATGAAATCCATACAGGTGCTTGGACTCTTCAGTTGGGCCTTTTTATTTTCTGATCTCATACCCCCCTAATTACTATACCAAGCGTAGGTCCATACACACTTTTTTTATTTCTTATTTCTTATTTCAAACAAATACATCTTAGGCCTAACCTTTTACTACTTTTTATCAGCCTTTTTACTTTTAAACACCCTGCCCATTTATTTTATATTTTCATTATTTTCATTTATTTATTTATCTAATTAAAACTATAAAAAAACAAAAAATAAATTTTTCTTAAATAATTTAATTTAAATATTTTATTTTATTTTTATTAAATTAAATTCTATTATTTTCTTTTACATTGTAAAAATATTTTCCAAGTTAATACTAACATTCAAATTATTTTCTAAATAAATTACTTAGAATTAGGTTTTGTTTTCTTCTTGAATTAAATTGGCCTAGATTTTAGGTTTTGTTAAAAATTAATTAACTTCTTTTGTAATTAAAATTAATTAGTTTAATTAGGTTAATCTCTAAACCTTTTCATCAAAAACCCTAAAATCAAATTGCCTTTCTTTTCTTCTTCACCTTTACATTTTGTACATTCTGTCATTATTCATGTATATGGTTTGTAATAGTAATTAGGGGTTTATTGCTTTCTTCCCCCATTCACAAAGTTGTACCCCCCATTCCCAAAGCATTGTAATAGCGTAGGATATTTAAATTCCACAATTTATCGCTTTCCTTATTATTGCTAGTAATTAGGGTTTGCATGACAAGACTAAAGTCAAACCATAGAAAACCTTAATTCAAAGAAAATATACATAAAAACAAAACACTTTGCACACTTGCACCTCTAGAGTAACCCATACTTGTTGCCTCAGATAAAAACAGTCATGTCCCTCAAACGTGGTATGTATGATCGGTGGAAATAGAACTGACTGTTTAAAGCTGGATCGCGTATGTCACGGTAAGCAAGAGTCGCCACGTCTTTTATTTTCTCCAACATGGAAAGGACAAAAGCACAGTAAAATTCCTTATTGAGAATGTCTCTCGGTTCGGGAGGTAGATTTATAGAAAGGGAAGGTGTTAGCACCCTTTCTATCCATGGTTATCCATGGGCTCTTAGGTACTTGCTCTTATGTTTTCAAAAGATGTTTGCTTTTCAAATGTGAGTGGATTTTGAAAAAAGTTTCGTTTGAAAGATTTCTAAGCGACTCTTGTATATGTCCTCAAGAGTGTATGAAAAATTTGTTTTGAAAATTTTTGAAAGTGTCAGTGTGAAAAGATGTTTTGTTTGTTTTTGAAGAGAGCAAGTACCCATGAGTCATCTACATACCCTAAGGAATTAGGCTGTGTAAGAGTCCTTTAGATAGTGCTATCCCACCATTGAGAGGTAGGTAGCACCACCGTTGGAGGTGTTCGGGTCAATTCGATTATTAGGGACATGTGGTAACCGAAGCAATAATAAGACACTTTAGAAGTAACCCTAATGTCCTAGATCCTTTTTAATCCGAGGCAACTGTTTCGAGGCAACCGGATCTTTAGACATAAGGGCGACCGCTAAAACACCCTATACTTGACGACCACGTTTCGAAGGCAACGAGTGAGGCGTACCCTAGAAGTGGCATGTGCTTTGTGTGTTGTTTTCATGTTATGTTTTATCTTTGATCATGGCATTGTGAGCTACGAGTTGTTTTTAATTACCATACATTCTTTCATGCAATTTAGAATTTAGGAGTGCGGAAAATAAAATACGGAAAGGTAAAAACTACGTATTACAAGGCGCGGGTCTATACATCGCCAAAAAACAAAGACCCGTTTTTGATAAAGATGCGGAAAGTAAAAAAAGCAATAAACCTAATTACTATTACATTTCGGAAACAATTACATAATAATCAAAAGACATAAGAATAACGTGCGAAAGAATTAAAATCAGGACGTCCTCGGGTTTTGACCCTTTGCTTGAAATTAAATTAAATTAAAACCTAATTAATTAATTAATTATTTACAAGAAAGATGTTTTTTATGTTTTTTTGTATTTATGGAAATAAAGCAATTAAAATTAAAAGAAAACCCTAGTTCTAAGTTTATTTTAATTATTAAGAAAAATGTTAAAGTTAAACTAATTTAAGCTAATTAATTAATTTTCATGTTATTTACAAAAAAATAATAATTAATTAATAATGATGATAATAATAAAAAAAAGTCAAAACCTAATTCTATGCAATTTTTATTTATTAAAGAAAAAGGATTAGAATTAAAACCTAAATTAAGCTAAATTAATTGTTAATATTTATTTACAAAAATAGGTTAATGATGAAATTAATAAATAATTAAAAATATTTACATTTTTGAGTTTCTGATTTTTATTAGGAAAAACTATTTTATGGTGAATTAATAATAATTATTAAAAAAACAATTGAAAGAAATTAAAAGAAAAGAAAAGAAAAGAAAATTAATTATGCAAACCAAGGGGGTGTGTTGGCCCAAGTGGAGGTGAAATGCTGGAATTCAGGCCCAGGAAGCACAAAGCCTCGTTGACTTTTCGTGATCATGCGCTTGCTGGATGACTAGGGTGTACCATGCTCCATATCTCCTGGCCTTCAGATTGTTGATCCTGGGCACTTGGCAAGCTTAGACGTGAGGCTCATGGTGGACTATTGAATCATATGCTGCACTGGAATTGGTTAATAAAAATATGAAGAAATATATGGGGGACCTGGGAATCGAACCCAGGTCCCAGTGGTGAACAAACACGTCACTAGCCACTCAACCATCGCGCTGTATTTGTAATAATAATAACCAACGAAAATAATATGTGAAAAGCAACAATTATGCCTGGACACAAAAAGCGCTCGCTGAGTTTGAATGATCCACTAGCGTTTGGACATCTCACCCTTCTTCTTCGTTTACCTGCAATAATATGAAACAGATAGCGGGGGTTTTAAACCCCCACAAAACAAAAGTCCCAATAATAGCGATTAGAGCTATGGGTCACATAAAAAGAGCGCGAGGGTCTTAATGGTTTCGTCTTGTCCTGAAGAATTTATCTATATAGGTCTTGATGCCTAATTTTACAGCATATGAAAACCCCCAATATGGAAGCTCTGAAACCCTAGCGTTTGTCCATGGCAGATTTTGATACAGGATGTTTCAACACAATTAATCCACACCAAAAGTTTCAGGAAGATGTCAGCAACACAAATCAATAATCAAAACATATCAATGATGCATAAAAAATGGATTTCGATTATGGCAATGTTTGTTCAAACCGTGACTCTGTTTTACCGTTTCTTTGCATATTAGAGCTTGTTCTTGATGGCAATAGACTCCTGGAGACTTAAGCAAGGTGTTGGAATCCTTTTCAGGCTTTGAATCGTGCTGCAATTATGATTTCAGTTTCACAATTTTCTTGAGTTTTTTGCAATTTGGTTATATGGTTTCAGCAGCAATTGTGCATGTAAGGATTCAGGGTTTCATTCAGCATATGTATGTGATGAGAATTAGGTCAAAACCTTGGCCCAAAAGTCCATGAATTTATGTTTTCAATCCTTGATTTTCAATCATATAATTTCCAATCTTTTTTGAATGAAAACCTTGCCAAATATGGATGATTTTCCCTTTTTGATTGAGAAACGAGTTTGCCAGCTTGCCCTGATCTGATTTGCTTCACAAAAGATCCAAAAAACATATCTTTTTAATTTTCCTATAATTAAAATCAATTAAATGAATTAATATTAATATAAATTCAATTAATTAATTAAAAATAAGAAAATAAATCAAATTAAGTTAAATGGGTCGTGCATAGGCTTTGGGTAAAGATTCAAGAAGGAATTTGAGGCCCATTAGCAAAAATGAAGTGTTTTAGGCAAAGTTGACTTTTGAAAGTTCCCAAAAATATCCCAACTTCTCCAATGCATATCTTGCTCAATTTTGAAGCTATGAACATGTTCTTTGACATTTTGGAAAGGTCTTGAATTCCTCTAACCAATGCCTTTGGTCCCATGTCGTTTTGATTTACAAATCTCAAGTTATGGTCTTTGACTTAAAGTGCCTTTTTGTTGACTTTTGAAAATGACCTATAATGTTGAAATTGATAACTTTTTGTGAGAGCATTTCTTGGACTTGGAATGTGAAGATGAGTTGTAGGAAATGTCATCCTATTAAAAATGAGCATTGGATGGGATTTTTATGATAAACTATGAAAAAGTTATGCCTTGGTCAAGTTACAGTTGACTTTTCCAACTGTCCAAAAATAGAAACTTTTGCATCTTGAGACTTTTTGAGCCATGCTTGTGGAATCATGATCAAGAATTGATCAAATGATGATTGTGGCTTCAAAATAAGATGTTGACCAAAATTTTTGACTTTTGACTGTCAAATGACCATTTTGCCCCTGCAGTTGATTGTGAAGCAATTAGGGCTTTTGACTGGGTAACTTGATGCTATGAGTCTTGAAACTTGACATATGGATGCTTGACAATGTATATAGGCATATGGGACTTGATTGGACCCTTGAAAACCTCATTTTCTTTGCAAGAACCAAAACCCTAATTTTGACTGTGTTAGGAGGCAATTGGACTGTGCAATCCTTGAGAGATTTTGAACCATTTGGAGATTGATCTTGGCAAATCTTGAAGAATATGGGAGGGAAAATTTTGGGGTACAAAAGTTGCCCCTGTTCAATCTTCTTAGACCTGAGGATGTAGATTGGCTGGCGTGCCTTTCGTAATCCGAAGGTGGAAGATGATTGAACACTAGAGTGCCTAGAAATTTGCACTCACATAGTAGAATGTTAGCAGTGTGATGGCAAGAATGGGCTTACAGATTCCATTTGGAGGAATGATGGATAGGAGGATGGGCTTATAGATGCCATCTGGAGCTGTGACAGAGCCTTGTCGGGAATGGGCTTATAGACGCCATTTGGAGACTGTTGGTATGTGGATGGGCTTATAGATGCCATCTAGGTGTCGATCGCGTAAGAGATTCCTTAGCGAGAACTTGCGTACCTGAGAAAGGAAGATAATTACCTGGCCTGTTACAGGGGTTGATCTTCAAACTCTTTATGTAGATATGCCCTGGCTAGATACAGGTATCGAATCTCTAAACTCTTTATGTAGATATGCCCTGGCTGGATACAGGTATCGAGTCTACAATCAGTTACTCACAGATGTGCCCTGGCTAGATACAGGAATCGAATCTGGAATTAGTCGTCAACAGATATGCCCTGGCTGGATACAGGTATCAAATCTTCATACTCTTCAGACGTGCCCTGGCTGGATACAGGAATCGAGTCCGGAAATAATCGTCAACAGATATGCCCTGGCTGGATACAGGAATCGAATCTTCAAAATCTTCAGACGTGCCCTGGCTGGATACAGGAATCGAGTCCGGAAATAGTCGTCAACAAATATGCCCTAGCTGGATACAGGAATCGAATCTTCAAACTCTTCAGACGTGCCCTGGCTGGATACAGGAATCGAGTCCGGAAATAGTCGTCAACAGATATGCCCTGGCTGGATATAGGAATCGAATCTTCAAACTCTTCAGACGTGCCCTAGCTGGATACAGGAATCGAGTCCGGAAATAGTCGTCAACAGATATGCCCTGGCTGGATACAGGAATCGAATCTTCAAACTCTTCAGACGTGCCCTGGCTGGATACAGGAATCGAGTCCGGAAATAGTCGTCAACAGATATGCCCTTGCTGGATACAGGAATCGAATCTTCAAACTCTTCAGACGTGCCCTGGCTGGATACAAGAATCGAGTCCGGAAATTGTCGTCAACAGATATGCCCTGGATGGATACAGGAATCGAATCTTCAAACTCTTCAGACGTGCCCTGGCTGGATACAGGAATCGAGTCCGGAAATTCTTCATGTAGATATGCCCTGGCTAGTTACAGGTGTCGAATCTGCAAGTAATCGTTCACAGATATGCCCTGGCTAAATACAGGTATCGAATCTGGAATTGCGACAGTTGATAGTAATCCTCTTTGTATTGACCTTTTTCCTGAAAAGGCAAAACGTCGGTAGTATGCAATGTCATGATGTATGAAATGCGTGATGTTCTCAAAATAAATGAGATTGTATGTTCATGATGCATATGCGCATGCTATAATGTATGAAGATGTGATGTTTATGAATGTATTTTTGTCTAGGAAAATAAATCCTTGACGAATGCCGGGAAGTCAAATCCTGGGCTGATGTTTGAGGAGGAGAGTTCTTCGTTTCCGCCGGGGATGATGGTTGCGAGAATAAACCTGTAGGAGAAGATGACTCCGTGAGGAATAAACTTTGCTGGAGAGATTACTCTGCGGGAAAATACTCTGTGGGAAGAGATACTTCGCTGAGGTTTTGACGATAACTCCGCTGGGGATACCGTTGATGAGCTTTGTTAAGGAATTTGATGAACTCCGCTGGGGATAGGAAGAACTTCGCCGAGGACGATCTTTCCGTGGCTTTTAGTTGAGGATAACCCAGTTATAAGCTCTGGTGGAGCATAACCTTTGAATAAAGCCGGGGAGAGCGTTCGTATCCTGCAGGGGATAAGCTTCCAGAATCTACTGGGGATAAGCTTCCTACTGGGGAGATTGATTCAACTTTCCTGGGGAAACTTTTGAGATTGCACTGGGGAAGTGGCTCCACTTGTAGTGTCTGGATTCTGCCGGGGAATAATCTTATATTAAGACTGCCGGGGATGCTTGCTTAGGAACATCTGTATACTCCGTTGGGGAATATTGAGATCTTTGGGGGATAATCCAACTCCTTGAGACTGACAGTAGACTAACTCTGCTTGGGGGGAGTGTTGATGACTTGCTTGGGATACTGTGCCTTGTTAGGGCTGACGGGAGGCCAACTCTGCTTGGGGTCAATTGTTGATTCTTGTCTTACTCGGCGGGGAGTGAAAGTATCTGGGTTACATTCTTCAGCCGAACTTACCTTAGTTCCTTGGTGGACAGAGCAACTAGATCGCTTTAGACGACTCATTATTGCCCCTGTTTCTGATGTCACCTGTAATTAGCCCTTTGTTTCATATGCAAATATTTATGAATTAGCAATTAGTGTCAAATGCATATATCAAAATTTGAACATTGGACGTTCTTTGCACAACAAAACAGAAAAAGGAAAAATAATTGGCAATTTATCTGAAAAGTGAATTTGTATTGATTTGGATTTTGCCTGTAAATAGGCGTTTATGTACAAGAGGCTGACGTCCTAGTAAGAAAACTCCGCCGAACAAACAGAGTTTATACAATTTTGTGAAAAAGGAAAACAAAACAGCTATGTGAAGAAAGATAATCCCACTGGGTTCCAACTCTGCTATCGCCTTTATATCTTCGAGCGTCTCATCACTTGGCTTCTTAGTTGAAGATGAAGTTGATTGATCGATGCCGTTTGAACCTGATGTTTGATACCGGATTCTGGATGCAAGGTGATTCAATGAGACATAGTATTACGCTTTAATCCCTAACTTTTTCCTGGACTGCCCTTTCGGGTTTTTAGTCCACCGGGATACCCATTTTTGCCCAAGCCGCCTTTTCAGGTTTTCGACTTGCCGGGTGTACAAATTTTTTTTCATTTTTCATCCCTTATTTTTGCCCGAACCCTTTTGGTTCGCCGGGAAGCCCTTACTTTTTCCTAGGTGTGTCAACCTAGCGGGTCTTTTATTATGCGTAGTATCTTTTTACTATATCTGCATTGGCGGGGTGAGGAAGGTCGTCACCATCCATAGTGGTTAGAATCATAGCTCCTCCTGAGAAGACATGTTTAACCACAAATGGCCCTTCGTATGTGGGGGTCCATTTGCCCCTGGGATCACTTTGAGGAAGAATGATGCGCTTGATTACCAGGTCCCCAACTTGATACTCTTGTGGTCTGACTTTCTTGTTAAATGCCCTGATCATCCGTTTTTGGTACGTCTGACCATGACAAATAGCAGTGAGTCTCTTTTCATCGATTAGGTTTAATTGATCAAGTCGAGTCTGGATCCAGTCATCTTCGCTCAAGCCTGCATCCTTCATTATCCAGAGAGAGGGTATCTGGACTTCAATCGGCAAGATTGCCTCCATGCCGTAGACCAAGGAAAAGGGAGTTGCCCCGGTTGACGTTCTTGCTGAGGTACGATACCCATGAAGAGCAAACGGTAACATCTCGTGCCAATCTTTATAGGTCACTGTCATCTTCTGCACAATCTTTTTGATATTCTTATTTGCCGCTTCTACAGCCCCATTCATCTTTGGCCGGTAGGGAGAAGAGTTGTGGTGATGTATCTTGAATTGCTCGCAGAGCTCAGTGATCATCTTGTTGTTAAGATTGGTACCATTGTCCGTAATGATCCTTTCCGGGATGCCGTATCGACAGATCAGGTTGTGTCAAATGAACCGTGCCACGACGTTCTTGGTTACGGTAGCGTAGGAAGCTGCTTCAACCCACTTTGTAAAGTAATCGATCGCCACCAGGATAAAGTGATGCCCGTTAGATGCCGTAGGTCTGATCTCTCCGATCATATCAATGCCCCACATTGCAAAAGGCCAAGGTGTTATCAAGACATTCAGAGGGACTGGAGGAATGTGCACCTTATAAGCATAGATCTGGCACTTATGACATGTCCGAGAATGTCGGTAACAGTCGGCTTCCATTGTGGACCAGAAATATCCTGCCCGAAGGATTTTCTTTGCCATGGTGTGTCCACTGGAGTGTGTTCCAAAGGTACCTTCATGCAGTTCTGCCATGATTCTTTCCGCTTCAGTCTTATCCACACAACGCAGTAAGGTTGAGTCATGGTTTCACTTGTATAGAATGTCGTTGCTGAGGAAGAACTTTGCTGCGAACCTTCTCAGAAACTTCTTGTCATTGACAGATGCACCCTCGGGGTATTCTTGAGCTTCCAGGTACCTCTTCACCTCATGATACCATGGTTTTTCAATTACTATCTCAGCCTCAAGATCACAACAATATGCAGGTTCGTCCAATTTCCAGATAATGATCCGGGGAGCCTCGTTGTCCCATTTGACTTTGAACATAGAAGACATCGTAGCCAGCGCGTCCGCCAATTGATTCTCCTCTCTTGGGAAATGTTCAAAAGTTATCTTCGTGAAATGGGGGATCAATGTCAACACACATTCTTTATAAGGAATAAGGTTTGGGTGTTTCGTATCCCACTCTCCTTTGATCTGATTGATCACGAGAGCGGAATCTCCGAAGACACTCAGAAACTTGATCCTTAGGTCAATTGCAGCTTGAAGACTCATGATACACGCCTCATACTCCGCCATGTTGTTGGTGCAGTTGAAACATAGCCGTACATTAAGTGGAGTATGAGTGCCTTTTGGGGATATGATCACAGCACCGATACCGTTACCCAAAGCGTTGGAGGCTCCGTCAAAGTGCATGGACCATCGGGATCCTTCCTCAGGTCCTTCATCCGGTCCAGGTACTTCACAATCAGTCACTACCATGATGTTCTCGTTTGGGAATTCAAAGTTCATCGACTGGTAATCGTCCACTGCCTGGTGTGTCAAATGGTCTGCCAATACACTTCCTTTGATAGCTTTCTGAGTCGTGTACTGGATGTCATACTCCGTCAAGATCATCTGCCATCTTGCTATTCTTCCGGACAGAGCAGGAGTTTCGAATATGTACTTTATTGGATCCATTTTTGAGATCAACAGAGTAGTGTGAGTCAGCATATACTGTCTCAGCCGGCGAGCAACCCATACCAAAGCGCAGCAAGTTTTCTCGAGCAGTGAGTATCGGGTCTCACAGTCGGTAAACTTTTTGCTAAGGTAATAAATGGAATGCTCTTTTCGGCCAGACTCGTCATGCTGCCCCAGCACACACCCCATTGAGCTGTCAAGTATTGTCAGGTATAGTATTAGAGGTCTCCCTTCAACCGGTGGCATAAGAATAGGTGGTTCTTGGAGATACTCTTTGATTCTGTCAAAAGCGGCCTGACATTCATCATTCCAACGTACTACTTGATCTTTCTTCAGTAGCTTGAAGATTGGTTCACAGGTAGCAGTTAGATGCGAGATGAATTGGGCAATATAATTCAGACGTCCTAGAAAGCCTCTGACTTCTTTCTCTGTCTTGGGAACTGGCATCTCTTGTATGGCTTTCACTTTGGCAGGGTCCACTTGAATACCCTTATCGCTCACGACGAAGCCTAGCAATTTTCCAGATCTTACCCCGAAGGTGCACTTGTTCGGGTTCAACCTCAACTTGTACAACTTCAGACGGTCAAACAGCTTCTGTAGATGGTCAAGGTGTTCCTCCTCAGTTTGAGACCTTGAAATCATATCATCGACGTATACTTCAATCTCATGGTGGATCATGTCATGAAATAAAGCGACCATGGCACGTTGGTAGGTTGCCCCAGCATTTTTCAATCCAAAAGGCATGACCTTGTAGCAGAAGGTGCCCCACTGAGTAACAAAGGTAGTCTTTTACATATCTTCGGGAGCCATCTTGATCTGATTATAACCTGAAAAGCCGTCCATGAAGGAGAACACCTTGTGCTGAGCAGTATTGTCAACCAGAACGTCGATGTGAGGCAAGGGGAAATCATCCTTGGGGCTCGCCCTGTTCAAATCCCTGTAGTCAACACACATTCTGACCTTACCATCTTTCTTCGGTACTGGAACCATGTTGGCAACCCACTGAGGGTAGGAAGTCACTGCTAGAAACCCGACATCAAATTGCTTCATAACCTCAGCTTTGATCTTCTCGGACATCTCTGGACGCATACGGCAGACCTTTTGTTTAACCGGAGGGCATTCTTCCTTGGTAGGCAGGTGATGGACCACAATGTCAGTATCCAACCCAGGCATGTCTTCGTAAGACCAGGCGAAGATTTCCACATAATCATGCAACATCTGAATCAACCGTTGTTTCACGCTGAGCTCTAGGTTGGCACCAATCTTGACTTCCTTTCTATCTGTCTCAGTACCCAGATTTACCGTTTCCACTGGCTCTTCATGTGGCTGAATGGCCCTCTCTTCCTGGAGTAACAGTCTTGCAAGCTCGCCAGGCACTTCACAATCATCTTCACCTTCGTCTTCGGCTAAGTTGATAGGATTTTCAAAGTCATAACTGGCAGTAGCAGAGTCGTTACCAGTGAGATCCAAAGTGGATTGAAACCTGTATAGGTGAGTGTGTGTAAATATAGCTGTTTTGCAATAAAGAAAGAAAGAAAGGGAGCACAAGATTTGAAATGCGAAAAACGTCCAATGTTTTTATTCATGATATATGGAAATGACAAGTAATAAGCCCTCACAAATGAAACCACGGTGCCCCGGGTAAGACACCGGGAAATTAAGTTTCAATTTATTGTTCATTACAAATTTAAAAACAAAGGAATTCATTACTGAGTAACAAAAGTAACAGGTATGTAGTCTTTTGCAGTCCAATTGTTCAGTCCACCGTCGGTCGTCGGGTAGATCCAGCTATCAAACTCAGATTCCTCCGCATCGCCTTCAATGGCATTCACCCCCGGGTTGGTGATGAACACGGGAGGTCTTCCAATCCTTGCTTTACGTACAGCCCTTTGAGCCTCTGCAGTGAAACCCAGCCCAAACTTGTCAGTCTTTGGTGTAAAATCAGGAAGTCTGCCCCAGTTGGCACATTCACCTTTTTCAATCATAGCCCGGGCGTCCTTCAAGGAAGCCATCTTCAAAGGAGAGTCTTCTTCAATCACTGTCTCAGCTGACGCCAATGTTGGAGGCACCTCTTCAAAATGTTGAAAGGGGGTTTCAATGAACTCCCCGTCCATCTCTATATACCGAAACGAGTTAAGATGACTAACCATGTATTCTTCCTCCCCCTGTACTGTAACAATTTTCCCTATGACAGGGTATTTAAGCTTTTGGTGTAGAGTGGAGGTCACAGCCCCAGCCTTGTGGATCCAAGGACGACCCAACAAACAAGAATAGGATGGTCGGATATCCATCACATAGAACGTTGAATCAAAGACTTGAGAACCAACCCGAATCGGAATATCTACTTCACCATGTACCATCCTCTTCGACCCGTCAAAGGCTCGGACAACGATGTTACTAGGCTTCAACTCCAAACCCTCACAATCCAACCTGTCTAAGGCCTTCTTGGGCAATACGTTCAGTGAAGAACCGGTGTCTACCAAGACGTGTGCAAGAGTAGTGCCCCTGCATTCAATAGAGACATGCAGGGCATCATTATGGTTCTTTCCCTTAGCGGTCAGATCAGCATCAGAGAAACCCAACCCATTATCAGCGGTCAAGTTGGCCACACAATCAGTAAATTGATCAGCCGACGTTTCTTGTGGCACATGAGCCGTCTTCAGAAATGAAACCAGGGCCTTGGCATGGGCCTCTGAGCACAACAACAGTGATAGCATAGAGATTTTAGAGGGGGTGTGCCCCAGCTGCTCAACGACGTTGAAATCACTTTTCTTGATAATCTTGAGAATTTCCTCCATCTCTTGCTGGGAGGCTTCAACACTAACAGTCTTCGGTGCCTCCATCTGGGCAGGCATATCAGCAATCCCTTTGCCCCGAGTGTCAGATGACTCGGCAGTAGGGGTAGAAACTTGATCAGGGGGGGAAACAGGCGCACTTGTAGGCGTGATGATAAGAGGTCTTCGGACGACTAGTGGCGCAATGTCAGGCGAGAAGAGCCTGCCACTGCGAGTAACTTTAGCGGGACCGGTGATGTTACTGATACCGGTACTAGTGTTGAACTCCTGCTTCACTCCGAGCACATAAACATCTGCCCCATAATGCCATGGGACAGCCTTGTCAGATTTATAGGGGAGGGGCCCCGGAACAGTAATGATGATAGGTGCAACAGACATGATTTTGACTGGCTTCCTCGGGGGAGCCTTGGTAGGTTTGTTGAAAATGGTGACAACGGATACTTCTTCAGTAGGAACAATAGGAACAGCAGTCTTCTTGAACAAGATCTCTTTGCTATCCATCAGGTTTTTGACGCCTGACTTCAGCAACGGACAACCAGTAGGTGAAACAGCACAGAGAAGGCAACCCTTGCTACAACCCGGATATAAACCGGCCAGCAACAGGTTCCTTTTGACAGTCAATAAAGGAGTAACAATCTCATCCACAGAGCCTACATATAGTTCTTCCTCAATAGCATTTACTCCATGCTGGGGCATAGGAGCAGTCACAATGTTGGGCCTTTCGGGCGCCTCAAACTGTATTTCCTTGGCATCGATAAGGTCCTGGACCTTATTCCTCAGGGCCCAGCAATCATCAGTAGAATGCCCCGGGCTATCAGAGTGATAAGCACAGCGGACGTTGGGGTTATACTTCGGAGATGTTGTGTTTACCACCTTCGGAGCTTCTCTGACAGTTATCAAGTTGGTTGATAGCAGTTGCGGCAAGATCTGCGACAAGGTCATACTAAGCCGAGTGTATTCTCTTCTGGGTCTCTCACCCCTTGGTTGGTTAGGTTTCCGAGGAGCGGCAACAGGCTTTGCAATTACCACCACGTTGACAGCTTGGCGGCGTTCCGGTTTATTTTGCCTTCTGGGCCCATACACAACACTAGCTTCCTTCTTGAAAGGCTTCTTTTCAGAACTTGAGGATGCACCCTTCTGTATCTTCCCCGATTTCATACCAGCTTCTATCCTTTCACCAGTCAGAATGAGGTCTGTGAAACCTGCAGAAGAATTACCAATCAGGTGGTTAAAGAACGGCCCAGATAGGGTCCCCAAGAACATGTCCACGAGTTCACGGTCGGTTAACGGTGGCTGCACCCTGCCAGCCAGGTCCCTCCACTTCTGCGCGTACTCTTTAAAACCTTCTCCCGATCCTAGCGACATACCCTGGAGTTGGGTACGTGTAGGAGCGAGGTCGGCATTGTACTGATACTGCTTATAAAAAGCAGTAGCCAAGTCCTCCCAGTTACGAATCTTGGTTCCATCCAGCTGATAGAACCATTCGAGATGAGTCCCTGAAAGACTCTCCTTGAAGAAATGGATCCATAAGTTCTTGTCCATATTATATGGTTGGATCTTCCGCATACAAGATCTGAGATGTAGCTTAGGGCAGGACGCCCCGTCATACTTTGCGAAAGATGGTGCCTTGAACTTATGTGGGATTACCACCCCAGAAGATAAACCCAGATCTCCAAAATCCAACCCAGGCATCTGTTGAATTTCCATGGCAGTCAGACGATCCTCTAACTGCTTGTACCTGTCTTCAGCGGGAGGGTACTGCTCTTCATTGAAATCAGTCTCGTTGTCAGAGACCACAGGACTAGGAACCCTTCCCTCTTGGGGATTGCCTTTCCCCACAGAAGAACCAGCTTGGTCAGCCTCATTTTGCAGTGTGTTGCCAAACCTCCGGCCAGTGTTGAATAGTACATTTCTCTTCTTCTTATTCTTTACCAGCAGAGCCTTCAATTCCTCTTGACCTTGGGCTAAACTCATAATCAACTCTTGGAACTGGGCGTTATGAGCCTGGAGGGCCATGATGGATTGCTCAGTAGATGATTCAGGATTCATGATGAGACGAGCTGAAATAAACAGCGTAGAAGATTAAGCAACCTGTAAAAAAGAGTACCTGCTATGCACATGATGCATGATATGCTGTTTATGCAATGCATTCAAGGGTTCGAAAGTTCAAATTTGTTGTAGACAAAAGGAACACACGTTATCATTAAGAAATAATTGTTCAGTACATCAAGGCCTCATGGGAAAAACATTACAAAGTAAATTAATCCCAAAAGACATTGCGCATCCTCTTTGGAGCTATGTAAGTGTTGAGAGTCTTTTCCTCGTGCAGTAGGCGGGTGAGCTCCAAGACCTTCTTCTCACTGGCATGTAGACTGGCTTCGAGAGAATTTCGTTCTTCCTTAAGCTGGATCCAGCTCTTCTGCATTTCTTCCCAGGATGTAGGCATGTCAGGATGTTGAATGGTGTATGAGACCTCTCCTTCCAACACTGGCTCTTTGATCACAGGGAGAACATGAGGATATGGCA
Source organism: Vicia faba (assembly GCA_948472305.1). Lineage (NCBI taxonomy): Eukaryota > Viridiplantae > Streptophyta > Magnoliopsida > Fabales > Fabaceae > Vicia > Vicia faba. The sequence continues at coordinate 224,507,531 of OX451738.1, forward strand.
TCACCAGCTTCTGGGAGCGGGCTCGTACCCACTTGAGATAAGGCTCCAACAGGATGGAGTTCTTGTGCCCCAGTGTCTTGCTGTCTACCTTGTTGGGCATCCTCCAAGCTCTGATAAATCTCTGGCGAAGTCCTTGTGCATCGTTGTCGAAGTCAAAAACTATGTCAGGAAGCAACATGTCACGAGGGCCATCCCTCCGAGCATATCCGAACTGTCTCAAATCCAGACACGGGTTGTAAGTAATACCTCCTTTGATTCCAAGTAAAGGAACATTAGGAAACTCCCCGCAACGATCAATGATAGTGACGTCTTCTCTAGACCGAGAACACCAATGTATATCAGTATGCGTAAGAGTCATTAATCGTTGTGACCATCTCAAACCCCGCTCGTTCTTCAAAACTGATTGTGGAAGGTGCGAAATAAACCACCTTGCCAGGAGAGGAGTACAGCACATGAGAACACCTCTTTTTCTCATGGTTCGAGTGTAACATGAATGAAGGATGTCCCCAAGCAACGTAGGTATAGGATTCCTGGACATGAAGATCTTGACAGCATTGATATCTATAAGCTGATCGGGATTCGGGAACAACACCAACCAATAGACAAGGAGAGCCACAAATTCTTCAAAGGCTTGTAGGTCAAGGGAATTCCAACATTCTTGGGCCTTCTCAAACAGGAATTTTGCCAAGAATCCTTTGATACCACTTCTAACTTCCCAATGTCCCTTGATGTCAGATGGTTGTAGACGTAATTCTTTAGCAACCTCTTCAAGTTTGGGTTCCCTTTCCGTACCATTGTAGGGTAGTTGACTAAGGATAGGGATCTTCAGAAGTTGGGAGAACTCTTCCAAGGTAGGCACCAGTTGATAATCTGGGAAAGTAAAGCAGTGGTGCAACGGGTCAAAGAACTGGAAGAGGACCTTTATCATATCTTCCTCAATGTTGGTGTTGACCAAGCTGATGATTCTTCCATGTTTCTCACTGAAAGAAGAGCTCTCGGGAATCCTGGATATAAGCTCCTTAAGCTGAGGAGGGACCTTTACAAGGTTGATCTGAATTGTCTTTCTGCGGATAGTTTCCATGTCCTACAAAACAAGAACAAAGATGAAGATTCGAACCCATGAAGTGGTTAGTGGATGCATATGATGCTGTATGATGTTATGATATTATGATAAAAACACACCACAAGTATCCACAAAAAGAAAACATGGTAAGGCACACAAGTCACACAAGACAACCCTTAGAGTTTAGGCCAACATGGGGTCTAGGTATTACCCTCTTGAAGTTGGTGGGCTCAAAACCTGTCCTATCAAAAGTAACCGGGTTCTAAGGATCTCAATATCATTGGGTTGTTTTCTGTGTTCATTGTTTTGATTTAGCCACTGAATTGGCGATCAAAATATTCCAAGAAAACAACCCTCAATGAGTGTAGTATCGAGTATCTACCAACTTCGGACTGCACCAAAGTCGGTCATCTCACTACCCTAAAGAGGCCAGGATGGTCAAGTAAGGTTCCTAAGGTCAGTTGATGCTTCACGACACCACGCGGCGGCCCCGTACTCTCCTTGACTTGACTCAAGGGTTACCGGTACTCACCAAAGTGCCACATCAACGTAGCAAACTGCTTCAACCGTGTCGGTATACCCCGCACAGTTCCCTCACAGTTTTGTTGCTACTTTCTAAGAGGTATCCCCCAGATCCGGGTTAGGATCTATAGAACTCCCAAAACAGGCCCACAATATTAAAGCAATCAAAACAGGCAATTGAAAACATAAGTATGATCTATCCTAAGGTACACCTCACTTTAAGTGTCTCCAGCAGAGTCGCCAGTTCTGTGATCGGTGGAAATAGAACTGACTGTTTAAAGCTGGATCGCATATGTCGCGGTAAGCAAGAGTCGCCACCGTCTTTTATTTTCTCCAACATGGAAAGGACAAAAGCACAACAAAATTCCTTATTGAGAATGTCTCTCGGTTCGGGAGGTAGATTTATAGAAAAGGAATGTGTTAGCACCCTTTCTATCCATGGTTATCCATGGGATCTTAGGTACTTGCTCTTATGTTTTCAAAAGATGTTTGCTTTTCAAATGTGAGTGGATTTTGAAAAAAGTTTCGTTTGAAAGATTTCTAAGTGACTCTTGTATATGTCCTCAAGAGTGTATGAAAAATTTGTTTTGAAATTTTTTGAAAGTGTCAGTGTGAAAAGATGTTTTGTTTGTTTTTGAAGAGAGCAAGTACCCATGAGTCATCTACCTACCCTAAGGAATTAGGCTGTGTAAGAGTCCTTTAGATAGTGCTATCCCACCATTGAGAGGTAGGTAGCACCACCGTTGGAGGTGTTCGGGTCAATTCGATTATTAGGGACATGTGGTCACCGAAGCAATAGTAGGACACTTTAGAAGTAACCCTAATGTCCTAGATCCTTTTTAATCCGAGGCAACTGTTTCGAGGCAACCGGATCTTTAGACATAAGGGCGACCGCTAAAACACCCTATACTTGACGACCATGTTTCGAAGGCAACGAGTGAGGCGTACCCTAGAAGTGGCATGTGCTTTGTGTGTTGTTTTCATGTTATGTTTTATCTTTGATCATGGCATTGTGAGCTACGAGTTGTTTTTAATTACCATACATTCTTTCATGCAATTTAGAATTTAGGAGTGCGGAAAATAAAATACGGAAAGGTAAAAACTACGCTATTACAAGGCGCGGGTCTATACATCGCCAAAAAACAAAGACCCGTTTTTGATAAAGATGCGGAAAGTAAAAAAAGCAATAAACCTAATTACTATTACATTCCGGAAACAGTTACATAATAATCAAAAGACATAAGAATAACGTGCGAAAGAATTAAAATCAGGACGTCCTCGGGTTTTGACCCTTTGTTTGAAATTAAATTAAATTAAAACCTAATTAATTAATTAATTATTTACAAGAAAGATGTTTTTTATGTTTTTTTGTATTTATGGAAATAAAGCAATTAAAATTAAAAGAAAACCCTAGTTCTAAGTTTATTTTAATTATTAAGAAAAATGTTAAAGTTAAATTAATTTAAGCTAATTAATTAATTTTCATGTTATTTACAAAAAAATAATAATTAATTAATAATGATGATAATAATAAAAAAAAGTCAAAACCTAATTCTATGCAATTTTTATTTATTAAAGAAAAAGGATTAGAATTAAAACCTAAATTAAGCTAAAATAATTGTTAATATTTATTTACAAAAATAGGTTAATGATGAAATTAATAAATAATTAAAAATATTTACATTTTTGAGTTTCTGATTTTTATTAGGAAAAACTATTTTATGGTGAATTAATAATAATTATTAAAAAAAACAATTGAAAGAAATTAAAAGAAAAGAAAATAAAATTAATTATGCAAACCAAGGGGGTGTGTTGGCCCAAGTGGAGGTGAAATGCTGGAATTCAGGCCCAGGAAGCACAAAGCCTCGTTGACTTTTCCTGATCATGCGCTTGCTGGATGACTAGGGTGTACCATGCTCCATATCTCCTGGCCTTCAGATTGTTGATCCTGGGCACTTGGCAAGCTTAGACGTGAGGCTCATGGTGGACTATTGAATCATATGCTGCACTGGAATTGGTTAAGAAAAATATGAAGAAATATATGGGGGACCTGGGAATCGAACCCAGGTCCTAGTGGTGAACAAACACGTCACTAGCCACTCAACCATCGCGCTGTATTTGTAATAATAATAACCAACGAAAATAATATGTGAAAAGCAACAATTATGCCTGGAAACAAAAAGCGCGCGCTGAGTTTGAATGATCCACTAGCGTTTGGACAGCTCACCCTTCTTCTTCGTTTACCTGCAATAATATGAAACAGATAGTGGGAGTTTTAAACCCCCACAAAACAAAAGTCCCAATAATAGCGATTAGAGCTATGGGTCACATAAAAAGAGCGCGAGGGTCTTAATGGTTTCGTCTTGTCCTGAAGAATTTATCTATATAGGTCTTGATGCCTAATTTTACAGCATATGAAAACCCCCAATATGGAAGCTCTGAAACCCTAGCGTTTGTCTGTGGCAGATTTTGATACAGGATGTTTCAACACAATTAATCCACACCAAAAGTTTCAGGAAGATGTCAGCAACACAAATCAATAATCAAAACATATCAATGATGCATAAAAAATGGATTTCGATTATGGCAATGTTTGTTCAAACTGTGACTATGTTTTACCGTTTCTTTGCGTATTAGAGCTTGTTCTTGATGGCAATAGACTCCTGGAGACTTAGGCAAGGTGTTGGAATCCTTTTCAGGCTTTGAATCGTGCTGCAATAATGATTTCAGTTTCACAATTTTCTTGATTTTTTTGCAATTTGGTTATATGGTTTCAGCAGCAATTGTGAGTGTAAGGATTCAGGGTTTCATTCAGCATATGTATGTGATGAGAATTAGGTCAAAACCTTGGCCCAAAAGTCCATGAATTTATGTTTTCAATCCTTGATTTTTAATCATATAATTTCCAATCTTTTTTGAATGAAAACCTTGCCAAATATGGATGATTTTCCCTTTTTGATTGAGAAACAAGTTTGCCAGCTTGCCCTGATCTGATTTGCTTCACAAAAGATCCAAAAAACATATCTTTTTAATTTTCCTATAATTAAAATCAATTAAATGAATTAATATTAATATAAATTCAATTAATTAATTAAAAATAAGAAAATAAATCAAATTAAGTTAAATGGGTCGTGCATAGGCTTTGGGTAAAGATTCAAGAAGGAATTTGAGGTCCATTAGCAAAAATGAAGTGTTTTAGGCAAAGTTGACTTTTGAAAGTTCCCAAAAATTTCCCAACTTCTCCAATGCATATCTTGCTCAATTTTGAAGCTATGAACATTTTCTTGGACATTTTGGAAAGGTCTTGAATTCCTCTAACCAATGCCTTTGGTCCCATGTCATTTTTATTTACCAAGCTCAAGTTATGGTCTTTGACCTAAAGTGCCTTTTTGTTGACTTTTGAAAATGACCTATAATGTTGAAATTGATAACTTTTTATGAGAGCATTTCTTGGACTTGGAATGTGAAGATGAGTTGTAGGAAATGTCATCCTGTTCAAAATGAGCATTGGATGGGATTTTTCTGATAAACCATGAAAAAGTTATGCCTTGGTCAAGTTACAATTGACTTTTCCAACTGTCCAAAAATAGAAACTTTTGCATCTTGAGACTTTTTGAGCCATGCTTGTGGAATCATGATCAAGAATTGATCAAATGATGATTGTGGCTTCAAAATAAGATGTTGACCAAAAACTTTGACTTTTGACTGTCAAATGACCATTTTGCCCCTGTAGTTGACTGTGAAGCAATTAGGGTTTTTGACTGGGCAACTTGATGCTATGAGTCTTGAAACTTGACATATGGATGCTTGACAATGTATATAGGCATATGGGACTTGATTGGACCCTCGAAAACCTCATTTTCTTTGCAAGAACCAAAACCTTAATTTTGACTGTGTTAGGAGGCAATTGGACTGTGCAATCCTTGAGAGATTTTGAACCATTTGGAGATTGATCTTGGCAAATCTTGAAGAATATGGGAGGGAAAATTTTGGGGTACAACAGTATGTTTTATCAAAATACCCTCTATTAAAAGATCATATTCCCTTAATGACCCTTCAAATGTTTCCTTCGTTAATGATCTTAGTCCCTTACGAAAATTGCTAAAATATCTCACAAGTTGTCTTCTATGACTGTACGATGTCTCGCGCCTGTCCCTCATATCCAATGATATGACTATCTACCAACCAATGGTAAAGAAGCAATATAAAAAGGAAGAGGAAAAGAACAAAGACTTTTTGAGTAGGTAGATTGCTCGTATTTGCTTGCTCATAAACAAAACCATTTCCATACTTCACACTTTGAAAACACTTTTCAAACAAACATTTTGTATGCATTCTCTACGATACGAGAATCATTACAAAATTGCCTTACATTGACATATTCAAAACATATTTCAAAACATTCCATTTTCAACAAATATTTTCAAAATCAACACTTTATATACATTCTCAACGATACGAGAATCATTATAAAGTTTTCCGAACTAAGGCGTTTTCAAAATATTTTCAAACTTACACAAACACTAAAGCATTTCAAAGTGAGCTAGCAATTATGAGCCCGTAGATAACTACAGATGAAAAGGGTGCTAACACATTCCCTTTCATAACCTACCCCCCGAACTCAAGAAATTTTCAAAAGGTCTTTCCTATTCTTTTCACCCTTTTCTTTATTGGATAAAAGAAAAGTCGGTGGTGACTCTTGCTATCCGCAACATTTGCGATAAAACGCAAAACACCAAGTCAGTACTCCTACCGTATCACACTGTGTATATACTTTATGTTAAACTAACCACTAATCAAAGAGCATCAAGCATGGTCCCCTTAGCTAGGGTTTGCTTCCTCAAAGTCAAAGTATTGTCAATCATTGGTTCTCAAGGGCTTGATCATCAAATCATAACTTATAATCTCAAAGAATAAGGTCTCAAGCATCATTAAATCTCATCTTGATCAAGAGTACCTCAAAGATTGATAGCTTGTTTTTCAAGAAACTTCAAAGGTTCATGTGTTTATTTACATGCCTTCTTCAACAAGTTACCTCAAACATTGGCCAAGTTAATCAAAGGAAATTCAAGGGCACATCATTTTGAGTTCATATGATCCTAAATGTACCTTGGATTGTAAGAAAATCTCAAAAGATTAAAGTTTGATCAAGGTGGTTTGACCAAAAAGTCAACATTTCAAGTCCAAGTTCAAAAGATCATAATTCACTCATTTTTTAATAGTTTTTAGTGATCCTTTGAGAATATAAATCTCCTTGATATCATCTATAACTTATGTTTAAAAATCAAGAGCTAATTATGTATGGAAGATCATTAAAAGTTAGGAAACATTATATGTCATTTTGTGGACTTAGTGAAATTTGACCTTATTTTATGTGATTTTTGCTCAACTTTCCAAGATCATAACTGTCTAAATTCTCAACATTTTCAGTGATTATTTTTTCTGCTTATCACCGGAAATTCCTTCTACAAGTTTACTTCAAGGTTCAAAGTCCAATTGTGCTTGGAAGGCCATGAAATGTTTTGAAACATTACAAGTCATTTTGAACTTAGAAATTTTAAGATATCCATTTTCAGGTTTGTACCAACTTCAACATGTCATAACTATTTACTCAAGCATCCAAATGCAACCTTTATTGGCACATTGTACTATTTTCCATGAAGAGAGTACATTACAAAAATAATAGGATCAAAAATCTAATTGTACAGGTGGGCATACAAGCTTAAAGTAGGGTACTTGGAACTGTATTTTCAATCAAAGTCTGACTTTTACATTCACTAAACTTGATTAATTGACCAAATTGATGCGTGTTTTCCATCTAAACATGTTTAGTGATGTGTTATTAATCTAAATGGATCATAAAACTCTATTGGCACGATTCATCAAGCGATCACACGTATGAGATCACCAATCGCTTCCCTGTAAATATAGAAAAATCACGGTTTCATTTTTCAAGTTTTAATAGCCCAAAACACTTTGTTCATATCCCATTCGAACTCTGAAATTTCTTGCTTCGGTTTCTTTCTTCGAAGCAATTTCAATTCATTTTCTTATTCTCTCTAGCACCTACAATCTTCTTTGAAGCTAACCAAAGGAAAAGCAAGGCAAACAGTGCACTCAAGCTTTATAACAAAGTTCAGTTTTGAAGCTCATCGTGCATACTTCATTCAAGTAGTTGGAGGCTTCGTTGAACAATTTAAAACACTGAGATATAGTATTTTTCTTGTTTATGCTTCCTGTATCCTTGGTTTTGATCTATTGTGTCTTTAACCTTGCTTGATTTTGAATTTTCGTTTGTTATTTTCTTTCGTATTTTACAAAATTTGCCATGCTCTCTTCAAATAAATGAATGAGATGTATATGGTAGAGTTCGTACCAATGAGACGGTCCAAATGGAATAGGTTTCGAAGCCTGAAGTTACTATTTGAGAATTCTCCGGTGAAGGCTGCCGGAATAGATGACCGGAGGCATCTGATTTTTGTTTGCTTTGCAATTTGAACCACTAACCAATCACATTGCAACAAACATTTTATTTCTATTGGTTGGTTCTATTTTAATAGTCGTGTGGTAAATCACTTAACATCCACAATATCCATCATGATCATAGCCGTCTCATGAGCTTATTGTGCTATCATTCACCAAACCCAAAGACCTACATATTTTTTAGTTTATTTTATTATCTATTTTATAGTTTTAATTGCATTTAACTTCTTTAATTCATATTAAATCCATTTTACATTAAAAAAATCAAAATATTCACAAAAATGCTTTAAATTGTTTTACATCTGATTTTTATTTTTACACAATTTAATTTAATCATTTTCTATCTTTTACTAATTCCTCCATTTTTCATGCATTTTAAATAGTTAAAAAAATACATTTATGCATTAAAAAGTTCTGAAAAATTTGTGAATACTTCTTGACTTGTTTCTTACTAGTTTTGATTTTATTGAATTTTTGTTTGGTGTTTAGATGCCTTTTTGATATTTCCATCCATTTAATCCATTTAAATATCAATTTTAATTTCATTTTCTTGTATATATTTGATACTTTTGTAAATATTTCTGACTTGCCTTGGATCTTGGCTCATTTGGTCATAAGTTTCATCAAAATCAATGAATCTTGGGATTTTGTGGGGTGAAAACCCTAATCCACCAAAATGGATGATTGATTTTAATGAGGACTTGATCAATACTTTGATCAATTTGGGATTTATTTTTGTCCTCATCTATCTTCAGCTTTTTTTTTTTGACCAATTGGATGAAGATGATTCATCTTAGTTCAATTAAGTGTAGATTGGTGCTTGATGAACTTTTATCATTTCAAATCTACCTCTAAGTGATCAATTGATCATTCAAGGTACTTTGGATTAGTGAAATTTTGTCCTAAGTTATCATGAAAGACTTGATTGATGTGATGATCTCATCTCCTTGACTTAGTCTTAATTACCTTTGCTTTTAAATTATGGTGTGTATTAAATGCAGTACACCTACATTATTTTGGCCCGATCTCAGATAGGTGAAACTTCTATATAAGTTCATTTACGGTTGCTTAACATAGCGTCAAATTCTCCCGATTGGGAATATTAATTACTAACATTTAAGTATAATTGTACTAACATTTAATTTTTCGTACCTTTACATTTATGTCATTTAAATTTCCCGCAATTTACTTTTAGAATTTTATCATTCATGCCATTTTATTTTTGCCTTTTACTTTTATTTCCTTTTTCTCTTAGTCCCTTGGACATTTTCTTTTTCTTTTAAAAGACATTAATAAATATTAAGCCCTACAAAATTTAATGATTCTTTTGGACTATGGTGACTATCCTTGGAATTTATTTGGATTTGTGGACTTAGATTAGGTTCTTGATCCTTTGCTTCGGAGTTGTGAAAGACTTGATTAAAGAAGAAATTGAGACCTGTTCATTGCGGGGAAGTTTATTGTTACCATTTTCAAGTTTAAAGAAGAATGCTGATTCTACCTTCATCTGTTAAGTTGGTAGTTTACCATCATCCATGAACCAAGTGTTATCATTGAGATGATGTTATCCTATTTTATTTTCCTACTGAAGAAAAGAGAACTCAACTCTATTGAGGAAAATTCCAGAGAAGAGGAAAATAAAATAGCATAACATCATCTCAATGATAACACTTGGTTCATGGATGACGGTAAACTACCAACTTAACAGATGAAGGTAGAATCGACATTCTTCTTTAATCAAATATTCCACTTAAAAAGGGTAACAATAAACTTCCCCACGAATAATGGGTCTCAATATCTTCTTTAATCAAGTCTTCCACTTGAAACGGGTAACAATAAACTTCCCCACGATGAACGAGTCTCACTTTCTTCTTTGATCAAGTCTTCCACTTTAAAAGCATAAAAATAAACTTTCCCATAATGAACGAGTCTCAGTTTCTTATTTAATCAAGTCTTATACTTGAAAAGGGTAACAATAATATTCCCCGTGAAGAATAGGTCTCAGTTTCTTCTTTAATTAAGTTTTCCACTTGAAAAGGGTAATAAATAAGCTCCTTGAAAGGTAACCACTTGTATAAGATTTTCACAACGAACTATATCTATCATATCGAAGAGATTAACCATCCATTGTACTAAATAACAATATTCACAATGAACTATCTCTATCATATCAAATATATTAACCATCCATTAGAATAAACAACATATTTACAACGAACTATCTCTATCATATCGAAGATATTAACCATCCATTGGAGTAAATAATAATCTTCACAACGAACTATCGCTATCATATCAAAGAGATTAACCATCCATTAGAGTAAACAATATCTTCACAACAAACTATCTATATCATATCAAAGAGATTAACCATCCATTATAGTAGAAAACATCTTCACAACGAACTATCTCTATCATATCAAAGAGATTATCCATCCATTGGAGTAAATAACAATCTTCACAACAAACTATCTCTATCATATCGAATATATTAACCATCCATTGGAGTAAATAATATTGATATATGTGGACAAATGTTTTTGGGAATCAACGAACTAATCAAAAGAGACTGTTATTTTCTATCGAAAAAGAAATTTGGGGACATACAAGCTTTTCAAATAAAGAGACAATTAATTTTTCTCATGTAATAATTCTAAGAATATTTGAAATAATACTTCTGGGAAATAATTTCAACTTCCTGAAAAACCACAAACAGATTCCTACTGAGGAGATAAAGTCTTCACATGGGGATGTTTGACAGAAGTGCAAGTCATCAACCTTGCGAAATAAATTTCTTCAAATAAAGAGGGAATCTTAAAATATGCAAAATAAACACGTTCTCAAACTAGGGTCTATCTACCTAGAGAGATCCAAACAAATATATTTGTCAGAGATAAGGTTCAATCCAGGAATAAACTGGAGAGAGACATTCAAACAAGACTCTTCCCAATGAGGAATAAACTCAACTGGGAATTTTTCCTATCCAGAGATGGAATAGGAAAGCTAAAGTAAAACCTCTCTATGAGGAACAAACTTGGTGGAGAATCAAAAGGAATATAAACCTTTCTGCTTATAGTTGAGATTTTATTGAAGGGAGTAAAAACATCTTTAGGGAAGGGAAGTACACTTCTTAGGGGATAAACACAACCAAAGTAAGTGGACTCAGGAACATCGAGAAGTGCAAATGCGCGTGAATGATATAAGTATGAATGAATGAATGTCATGTATATGCTGACCATACATATATAAATAAGATAAACACATGATAACATCGAGGATGACAAAACAATACCAGGGTACAACCAAGCACTTGGTCATTCTCAACATCACTTGGGGAATAGAATATGGAGTCACCAATGGAGTAAAATCTTGTTGTAAGGTTACTACCTCCGGGAGGGGAAATGTATTTTAATGGGGAGAAGCCCGAAGTTCATTTCTTTGATATTTCAAAAGGAAGAGGCAAAAATCTTTTTGAAATATTAACTGGAGGAAACTTAGTCACCTAGTAGTTTTTTTTAAAAGCACAATGCCTTCTTAGTTCCATATTTCATAATTTAACTGGGTTTAGGGGTAACCAGTAACATTCCATTTTAAATTCACGAGTTATAAAAAACACTCTTTGTTGTTATACATATTTTAAAATGAATTTTTATTAACAAATTGTTTCAAAATCATCATCGAGAATAAAAGAAATTTTTTAAAGCTGAAATAAGATAAGAGTAGCAAACAAATGGACCAAAGCTCAAATTTATTTAATTGAATGCTAGTTTACAAATGGAGTAACTCCACGGATCTTTACAAAGTTTGAAAATGGTAATTATATGGAAAAGTTATATTTAAACACACAATCTTCATCTCCCTATCAACTTTTGAATTCCAAGTGTGTTCAAACTTTGTTGTAGACAATTTGATGAAGAGTCTTTGTAGAATAAACAACTTGGAGAAGATCAACCTCGGATCAATGCAGTTACTTGTCACAAACATCCCTAAATTTTGCCTAGATTGTCCTTTTGGGTTTTCAATCTACCGGGATTATTATTTTTAAGTTTATGTCTCTAATTTTTTTCCTGGACCTCCCTTTCGGGTTTTCAGTCCACCGAGACGCTCATTTTTGCCTCAGTCGCCCTTTCAGGTTTTCAACTTAGCGAGTTGTTCCTTTATTTCTTTTTAGACTGTATTTCTTGACTGTATCAAAATTCACAGAGTGCGGGAGCTCCTAACCATCCATAGTCATAAGAGTCATTGCACCGCCGGAGAAATTTATCTTAACCACATATGGTCCATCAAAATTAGGAGCCCACTTACCCTTCGAATCAAGTTGAAAAGATAAGATCCTCTTAAGCACAAGGTCGCCTTCTTTGAACTCACGAGGTTGAACCTTTTTATCGAACTCCTGGTTCATCATTTTTTGATATAATTGGCCATGACACAAGGCCGTTGTCCTCTTCTCTTCTATCAGATTCAATTTGTCATATTTTCTTTAACACCATTCAGCCTCAGATAACTCAGCTTCCATTAGAGCTCTTATTGACGGGATCTCAACCTCTACGGGGAGTACTTGTAAGAACAAGAAGTATTTCTACATCTGGCCTTAATATTTTGATGATAACTTTAAATGGTGTCATAAAGAACAATTGTATACTCTAATGGTTTCGTTCTAGCGTGTAGCTACTCCTGTAATGTTATAACTCTGATATAAAGGCATGTGACATCATAAGATTCTGAACATAAACACTACTGGAAGAAAACATTTTGTTACGTGTTACAGCTGAAGTCAAGATTCTGGAATTTGTCTTATGCAACGTGTAATACGGTGGGAGAACTGACTTGGGTGTTTTGTGCTTTATCGCAATTGTTGTGGATAGCAAGAGTCGCCACCGACTATTCTTTTATCCAATAAAGAAAAGGGTGAAAAGAACATGAAATACCTTTTGACAATTTTCTTGAGTTCGGGGGGTAGTTTATAAAAAGGGAAGGTGTTAGCACCCTTTTCATACATACTTATCTACGGGATCTTAGTTTATAGCTCACTTTGAAATGCTCTATTTGAAATGTGTTTGTGATAGTTTTTGAAAGTATTTTTGAAATTTCCTTTGTTTAGGCAAACTTTTTAATGATACCTGTCTCTATAAGAATGTATACAAAGTGTTGACTTTTGAAAATATTTCATTTAAACGTTTTGGTGTGTTTTGAGAGATGTTTTGGAAATGGTTGCGAGCAAGCAACTACGAGCATTCTACCTACTCAAAAAGTATTTGTTCATTTCCTCCTCCTTTAGATATTGCTATCTTACCGTTGATTGGTAAGAAGTCCTATCATTGGATGTGAAGGGACGGGCGTGGGTCATCGTACAATCATAGAAGGAAACATTGTAGGATACCTTAGCAATTTGTCGTAAGGTTCTAAGATTGTTTACCAAATGCAACGTCAAAGGGTCATCGAGGGACTATGATCTTATATTCGAGGGTCATTGCTAAAGTATCTCATGTTTGAGGGATATGACTATTTTTATCTTTAGGCAACAAGCGAGGTCAACCCTAGAGGTGCAAGTGTGCAAGTGTTTGATTTCATGCATTTTTTCTTTGAATTAGTGTTTTCTACTTGTTGATTTTATGTCTTGCCATATGTTGTACCCCAAAATTTGCCCTCTCAATTCTCAAGGATTTTCTCACAGGATCTTCCATGACTCAAGTTTGCAGCATTGATACATCAATTTATGTTTGGTTTTGGCACAAGGGCAAAATGGTCAAAATGCACACTAAAAAGTCAAACTTTGACTTTTGGATCAAATCAATTTTCAAGAAACACATTTCATCAAGACATATTATAATATGAAGTTGTTTCATCAAAAAACTCAAAAGTCAAAATTGCTTTGGAAAAGTCAAGGTTCTAAACATTTAGAAATTTTTCTAAGTGTTAAGAAAATATGATAAGTTCAGAACTTCTGGCCAGATTTTCATCATGATGCGAATTGATTTAGGAAGAACTTCTGACACAAGAGTTGTATATCTCAATGAGATCTAAAATATTGTAGAACATAACTTCTCCTAGAAATGTTGGGATTTCAAGTTATAAATCCTTGAAGACACGTTCATGAAACTAAAACACTTGGTAAATTCTAAACCTTTCCAAGTCAGAATTTGGTTAGAACTTCTGGGCCAATTTTCACGAAGGTGAAATCAGAGTTTGCAAAAACGATTCAAAGTGGGTTTACAAAGCATGCTACAAGCTTTCTGAAAAGTCTGAGGAATCCTTCAGATCATGCTGGAGCAGGGAGAATCAAAGATCAGAAGTTGGACATTTGTTCTAAGTTATGTTTATGCTGAACTTCTGATCTAATTTCAAGCTATGCTGCATAATCTCGTGTTGCAGGCTTTCTTGCTTGTTAAATAACATCACCATTTAATGCTTACACCAACTTTTGAGTCTTTATCCCACTGTTTAAACCTTTATCCAAAAGATCTTCCCACGTGTGGCATGAAAGTACCACTGTTGTCCTTGGAAAGTAAACTTTTGCACAAAGTTTATTTTGGGCCCATACTTTACTTTTGTTTCTGAGTGTACTTCTCCATAAATCATGTCTACAAATTCAGATTAGGCATGGTTAAAGCTGCCAACCACTCTACTTTTCCATGAAACCATGCTTGTTTAAACTTGCTTCAAAAACAAGTCAACGATCCATAACACATAATGGTTGTACTCCTGATTTCTCTAAGCTTCTAAATCCTTTGCCTATAAATTAAACTTCATTTGCAAACTGTTGGAGGATTCGAAAGATGTAAAAAGCCTTGAAACCTTGCTGAAAATTCCCAAGAACCTGAAACTACAAACATAAGCACGAAACCTGCTAGTTTCTGATTTTTGCATCCAAACTCTAATTTTTCTTGTGTGTTTCTTGACCAAATCATCCATACAATTTCTCGAATACACATAAAAGCTTTCCCAACTTCTATTTTCAAACTGTAAAACAGTACTCACCACTCTTTGTTTCAAAAACCAAAACTTTACACCTTGACTGCTCCAGAACTTTCCCACCATTCATAGCTCAAGTTAAGAGTTACTTTAGCTTTCTGAGAACTTGAGGAAGCTGACCAGAAGATCACAACAATCTGAACCAGGCTCTAATTCACAGAATAATTTCCAGCTGCAAGGTAAGTTTCTTCTGATTTTTATCTCATTTACTTAGGCATTGTTAGGCTTGCATTTTCAAAGATACAATGTAGATATCATGGCTCTGATTCTGTACATATTTATAGATTTCATTTATGTGTCCTAAGTAGAGAGAATTTCAGATCAGAACTTCTTGAGGAAATTAGGGTTCAGAATTAGGATTAGAGAAATTCATGTTTGCTTCTGGTTTACAGTTCTGTTGCTTTGTATTTCTGAAATCATGATGAAATTTTCCATAACTTCTATGTTTGCATTTTTCAATTTTGTTGAGAAATGACTAAGTTGTAGATGATCTAGTTGGCGTGAAGGAGAAGATGAAGTTCATCATCAGAACTTACTTTGTCATACATGATTATGTTTTTGCTTCTAATACCGGATGTACAACCACCCCAGTGGTAGAGAGCATGCACATAAGACATTAGTGTTAAGGGTCCTATGTTCTAGTCCCAGAAACATCTTTTTGTGTTTATTGCTTGACATTTTTACCCCATTATTTGTCAAATAATATTCCTGGACCAGAACTTATAGATAAACACCCTCAAGTTGTTTGTCAAAATAGTACTCTTGGACCAGAACTTCTAGATATTCTCACCCAACAACATTGACACCTCACTTACCCATTATCAAAACTTCTAGCCTTCCAGCAACACTAGAACTTCTAGGCTTCCAGTTGCATCAGAACTTCTAGGCTCTCTCAACAACCAGAACCTCTAGCCTTCCTGTAACATTAGAACTTCTAGGTTTCTAGCTACATCAGAACTTCTAGGCTTTCCTTTGTTCCTAGCAATCCCAGAACTTTAGTGTGTATGAATCCAGAACATCAGGCTTTCCCCATTTCTCCTAACATTTGCTTTCTGATTCGCAGCGCACCAGAGTCAGAACTTCAGCTCTCTCTCATATTTCTATCCTTTCAACAATGTGCTGACTCTAATTCTTTTTTTCTCTTATTATTTTTATCATCAATTTTATTTTCATTAATCAAAAACACCAAAAATACTTTATATTCATACACTTTGCTTTATCTCTTTTAAAACAAAAAGACTAAAAACATTTCTTTAAGTAAATTTATTTCTTCTCTTAACCAAAACAAAGCAAATTTATTTTACATTTCAATTCTTGTACATTACTTAAATATGGTTGTAATAGATAATTAGGAATTTAATTTCTTGCAACCCCCCATTTGTAAATTTGTACACCCTATTCCCCAAATGATTGTAATAGCATAGAATATTTACTTTCCGAAATTTATCGCTTTCATATAAATGCTAGTAATTAGGATTTGTATGGGAAGATAAAAATTAAATCTTAGAAAACACTAATCCAAGACAAACCAAGCATGAAATAAAAACACTTTCACACTTGCATATCTAGGGTTAACTCCACTTGTTGCCTTATGAAAATGGTCATGTTATGCATGTGAGACGTCTAAGCAAAAAGAATCAAAATACAAGATCATAGTTCCTCGATGATGCTTCGAATGTTGCCTTACAAATGATCTTAGCCCCTCAAGATAAATGCTAAGATATCTCACAATATTGCTATCATGACTATACGATGACCCACGCCCGTCCCTTCACATCCAAAGATAAGGCTTCTTACCAATCAATGATAAGATAGCAACATCTAAAGGAAGAGGAAAAGAATAAGGACTTTTGAGTAGGTAGAAACATTCTTAGTTGTTTGCTCATCTTCAAACACAAACACCTTTCTAAATGCACCAACACTTTCCATGAAATATTTTCAAAAGTCCAACACTTTGTGTACATTCTTATCGAGACGAGAATCATTACAAAGTTTTCCTAAACAAAGGCGCTTTTCAAGAATACTTTCAAAAACCACCACAAACCACACTTTCAAACAAAAGTAAGTGATCTAGCAAGAAACTAAGATCCCATAGATAACTATGGATGAAAAGGGTGCTAACACACTCCCTTTTCATAATCTACCCCCTGAACTCAAGAAAATAATCTCAAAGGTCTTTCCTGTTCTTTTCGCCCTTTCCTTATTGGATAAAAGAAAAATCGGTGGTGACTCTTGCTATCCGCAACAATTGTGATCAAACGCAAAACATCCCCAGTCAGTTCTCCCACCGTGTTACAGAACTGGTTACTCTACTGGGGATAAATAAATAAAAGTGGGGTTATCTTAGGGCTAGATCACCTTTACTTGCTTTTCTTTGTTTGACTTGTTTGCTTTACATTTTGGTTCCTTGTTTGGTCTTGTTTTGATCCTCTACCCAGATTTAGGACACCTTTTAGGTAAGTAGCAATAAGTTGTGGAAACTGTGCGGGGTATACCGACATGGTCTAAACAATATCTATGTTAGTGTGACACATTTTTTGGTACCGGTATCCCTTGAGTAGTCAAGGAGAATACGGGGCCGCTGTATGGTGTCATAAAGCACTAACCGACTTTAGAACCTTTACTTGAACAACTTGGCCTTTAGGAAGTAGCGAGGTAGCCGGCTTTGGTGCAGTCCTAAGTTGGTTGATACTTGATACTACGCTCATTGAGATTAGACTTTCGGGATATTTCGGTCGCTATTAAAGAGGTTTGCGCTGAAACAATGTCCGATGAAGAAAGATCAGTGATATTGAGATCCCCTAGAACCCGATTACTTTCTAGGACATGTTGAGCCAACTAAACTTCAAGAGGGTACTTACCTATAAAACTCCATGCAAGCCTAAACCTAAGGACTTGTTTGATTTGTGTGTATATGCTTACTTGTACATAACATCATAGCATCATACCATTTCATTTTCCACTAACCATTTTAAGGACTTTTTGGGATTTATCTTTGTTCTGTTTTTTAGGACATGGCTTCCACCCGCATGAATACTATCCAAGTCAATCTCGTAAGAATTCCTTCTCAACTTAAAGAGTTAGCATCGAGGGTTACAGATATTTCTTCATTCACCAAAAGACATGGTCGCCTCCTCAAATTGGTTACCTCAAGCATTGATGAAGACATGATGAAGGTGCTTTTCTAGTTCTTCGACCCTTTGCACCATTGCTTTACCATTTCCGATTACCAGCTTGTACCTACTATGGAAAATTCTCTCAACTCTTGGGAGTTCCTATTCTCAATCAACTACCTTTCAACGGTACTGAAAGAGACCCGAGCCCTAAAGAGATTTCCCGAGCTCTTCACTTGCAACAATCTGATATCACGGCTAATTGGGAAACAAGAAGTGGTTTCAAAGGGTTCCTAGCCAAATTCCTATTTGAGAAAGCTCAAGATTGTTGGAACCCTCTGGATTTACAAGCCTTTGAAGAAATCTTGGCTCTTCTCATCTATGGGATGGTACTATTTCCAAATCCTGACCAACTTATAGTTGTAAATGCTGTCAAAATCTTCATATCTCGCAATCCGGTGCCTACTTTGTTGGGAGATATCCTACATTCTATCCACTCTCGTACTATGAATAGAAGATGATCCCTCATGTGTTGCACTCCTCTTTTGGATAGGTGGTTTGTTTCTCACCTCCCCTGATCCGTGTTGAAGAACGAGCAAGATTTGAGGTGGTCTAATAGGTTGATGTCACTTAGACATTCAGATATTCACTGGTGTTCTCGATCCTTGGAGAACATTACTATCATCGACCGTTGTGGGGAATTCCCTAATGTACCTTTTCTTGGCATTAGGGGAGGTATCACTTACAACCATTTCTTAGCTTTGTGATAGTTTGGGTATGCCCGAAGAGATGGTCCTCATGATATGCTCATCCAAGGAGTGGAGTTCGACTACGAGAGCGACGATCAAGGTTACCATAAGAGGCTTGTGCGAGCTTGGAGAATGATAAAAAAAAGTGGATAGTAAGACACTGGGAGACAAGAATTATATTCCCCTTGAGCCTTACCTTAGGTGGGTACGAGCTCATGCTTAGAAGCTCATAATGCCTTACCCCTCCATCTTACCTGTTATCATGGAGCTTGTTGCTGTAGGAGATGTCTCGTATACTATCCTCTATCTCGGTATGCCTACTTCTCTTGAAGACTTTCAAAAGGGTTAGATTCAGCTAAAGGAAGAGAGAGACACCTTTGAAGCTTAGTTCTACGCAAGTGAGAAAAGGGTTTTGGAGCTTACAAGGCAACTTCATGAAGAACAAAGCTTGAACGCCTACATTGCATCGAAGAGGATGCGTTCAACCTTTTTGTCTTATGAATTTATCTTGTAAGCCCAAGAGGCACGTTGTAACCATTTTGAACTGATTAATGCAATTTGATGTTTGTTCATTCTTTGTCTAGACAAATTTAAATCTTACAAATCCTTGAAATCATTTGCATACACATTTTTCATGCATCATAACATAAACAGGTTTTCCATAACAGGTTTCCTTATCTTTCTGCTGTTTATTTCAGTAAGATGGATATCGAGAAAATAGTGAAGGACCTGCAAGCACAAAATTCCCAGTTTCAAGAAACTCTATTGACCCTGGCCAAGGGGCAACAAGAGTTGATGACGTTGCTGGCATCCAAAAAGAAACCAAAAAGGAAATCCTTAGTCAACATGGGTAAAAGATTCAGAGAGTCGATCCGTTAGATAACGATAGTTGAATATTCGTCCGAGGAAGACGAAAATCAAGCCGGAGAATCAAGGAGTACCCAGGCTGGGTGTGTTAATGATCGAGTGTTGATGATGAAGACTATTTTGAGGAGCAGTATCCTCCTGCCGATGAGAAGTACAAGCAGCTAGAGGATATATTGAAGGCCGTTGAGATTCAAGCCATCCCTAGTTTAGATTTTGATGATTTAGGTTTAATATATGGGGTTTTCATTCCCCATAAATTCAAGATACCAGTCTTCATCAAATATGACGGGGTTTCCTGCCCAAAGCTTCACCTGAAGTCTTACGTGCACAAAATACAACCACATACCACATACAAGAAACTCTGGGTCCATTTCTTTCAAGAAAGCTTGGTTGGGACTCAACTAGAGTGGTTTTACCAATTGGTGGGTTCCCTTATCCATACATGGGAAGACTTGGCCACTGCTTTCTATCACCAATACCAATACAATGCCGACCTGGCACCGACTAGAGTTCAACTACAAGACATGACGATGGGTAAAAACGAGGGGTTCAAAGAGTACGCCCAAAAGTGTAGGGATCTTTCCAGTAGGGTCCAACCATCGTTAACTGACAGGGAACATATTGATATGTTTTTGGGTACATTATCTGGTCCATTTTTCAACTTATTGGTTGAGTGTTCTTCGTCCGGTTTCACCGAGCTGACCCTGACTGGTGAAAGGGTCGAAAGTGGTATCAAGAGTGGGAAAATCCCCATGGTATCTGCTTCCACCTCCAACCCCGTAAAGAAACCCTTCATTGGGAATAAAGAAACTAATGGTTTGAATGGGGAAATTGCCCGTACCAAGAAGGATAATCGTCCGTCTGTTAATGTTGTTCGAATTTCCAACCCAACTCATGTTCAAAGAAAATCTTCCAATCATCATCGATTTGAGACTCCATGAAGACAATTCACAAGGATAGGCATGTCGGTATCCCAAGCCTTACAACACCTGTTAAAGGCCAACTTGGTGACACTGCATGATCCTCCATCCAATCCGAACACCTCCTCACCTAAATACAATCCAAATACTAAGTGTTCATATCATTCAAATAGCCTCGGGCATGAGACCGATCAATGTTGGGCACTGAAGAGAAAAATTCAAGACCTAATAGACAAAAAGACAATCGAATTTGATCCGCCTACAATTCCCAACGTGATAATGGCACCAATTCCAAACCATGGCAAAGGTGTCAATGAAATTGAAGACGCCATTTTTGTTTCCTCCGTCGAAGATCTAACTACTCTGTTAACTGTTATAAAAAAGAATTTGCTGAGAGCCGGGGTTTTCCCTGGCTGTTTGAAGGACTGTGATTGTTGTGCCACACAAATTAATGGATGCAAAGGGATGAAAGAAGGCGTTCAACGCCTAATGAATAGTCATGAGATCCTATTCGAGAAAATTCCATCCATCAAAATTTTGACCAATAAGCTTGAAGACATCTCCATTATAACAATTTCAAACAACCTCTTAGGATCTCCTCAAAGGGTCCTATCAGGATTTGGAATGAACCGACTATTGCTCCTCTGATAATTACTACCCCTGGGCCAATTCCATACTCTTCCAACAAAGCATTACCGTGGAACTACGATGCTGAAGTTTTCTACCATGGAATAAAGCAAGATGCTTGGATTGAAGAAAGCAAAGCTGATGACATTGGTAATATTACTGGCTCTAGTAAGATGACCATAACTGGGAGAATCTTTTCACCCAACATTTCACCTCCATCTGCTACAACGAAACTTGTCCGCATCATCGCTGCTAAGCCTAGTGCTGACATAAGAGGAAAAGAGAAAGTAGTTGAGCCTGCTGAGACAGAAATGCCCGCAAAAGACATTGCTCCTGAGGAATCTTCCGCTCAAGAAATGGATGAAATCTTGAAAATTATAAAGAGGAGTGATTTCAATATAGTGGAACAACTTGGGCAAACCCCTTCCAAGATCTCCATGTTATCTTTGCTACTTTTTTCGGATGCTCATGCCCGAGCATTGATCAAATTCTTAAATAAGGCTCATGTCCCTCATGAGACCACAACCGACCAATTCGAAAATTGTGCGGCGAGCTTGACTGCCAACAATGGGTTGGGGTTCTCGGATGCTGATCTGACACCACTTGGAAGGAACCATAACAAAGCTTTACATGTTTCTGAGGAATGTAAGGGGAATACCCTAGCACATGTTCTGGTTGACATTGGCTCTTCTTTAAATGTGCTACCCAAGGGCGCTTTGGACCAGTTAGATTGTGAAGGACTGGTGTTGAAGCCGAGTTATATTATTTTGAGGGCTTTCGATGGGTCTAAAAGGACGGTTCATGGAGAGGTGGATCTCCCGATCAAAGTGGGATCATAGATTTTCAACTCTACTTTCTACATCATGGACATCTGTCCCGCTTACTCATGTTTGCTGGGTCGCCCTTGGATCCACGGAGCAGGGACAGTAACATCTACCCCTCACCAAAAGCTAAAATACCCAATCAAGGGGAAGATCGTCACTATTTGCAGTGAGGAGGAATTCATGGTAAGCCATCTCAATTCTTTCAAATATGTGGAGATGGATGGTGAATTTATAGAAATCTCGTTCCAGGATTTTGAAGTTATTCCGCCTATGGCTGCTACTGCCAAAATTTCCTCCGACATGCCTAAAGCTAATAAGGTTGTGCCAAGAATGGTTTCATTTAAGGATGCTCGTGTCACAGTCGAAGATGGAAGCTGTGACACCTGGGGGAAACTTCTCGAGATCCCGTTCAAAGCAGATAAATATGGTTTGGGATTCACTATCAAGACTCAGAGAGAAGTGAGGTGTGCTCGTGCGGGAAAGCCCTCTCTCCGTATTGGAAATTAATAAGTAAACGTTGTGGAGGATTATGATGATGAATATGCATTCGAAGAATGGGTATACCCTACCACGATAGAGCTCAACAATTGGCGCCCAAAGGACTTCGTTCCCATCTCCTTCATTGAGGAGTAATTACTTGTTTATTGCTTTCTATCAATTCAAGAGCCTTTATCTGTAATGTTAAACAATTACTTTTAAGCCATATGCCTGGCCCGGGGCACTATGGTCCATTTGTTAAGTGTTTTATTTATGTTCATTTTATCATATGATCATTCAATATAAACCATTGGACTTTTGCATTCAAATTTTTATGCTCATCGTCTTTATTTTTCTTTAAATACCTTTTTCAAATAGCCATGTATCTTACACACACACACACTCTTGCAGGTCTTCGTCTACTCCGGATCTCATTGCTAAGGACTCTACTATTTCCAGCTATGATTTCGAACATCCAATTAACCAAGCCGAAGATGAAGGCGAGGAAGATTGTGAAATACCGGGAGAACTAGCCAGACTTCTAATGCAAGAAGAAAAAGATATTCAGCTGTATGAAGATTCAGTTGAAGTCATCAACCTAGGTACTAAGACGGATAAGAAAGAGGTCAAAATCGACGCCAACTTAGGAAGCAGTGTCAAAAGCAGATTGGTTCAGATGTTACATGACTACGTGGAAGTGTTTGCTTGGTCGTATGAAGATATGCCATGGTTAGATACCAACATTGTAGTTCATCATGTGCCAACAAAGGAAGATTGTCCTCCTGTCAAGCAAGAGGTTCGTCGTATGCGGCCTGACATGTCTGAGAAAATAAAATCTAAAGTGATGAAACAATTTGATGCAGGATTCCTATCTGTGACATCTTATCCCCAATGGGTTGCGAACGTGGTTCCGGTGCCAAAGAAAGACATAAAAGTTCGTATGTTCGTAGATTATAGGAATATGAATAGTGAAAGCCCCAAGGATGACTTCCCTCTACCACATATTGATGTCTTGGTCGATAACACGGCTCAGCATAAAGTATTCTCTTTTATGGATGGTTTCTCCGGCTATAATCAGATTAAGCTGGCTCCCGAAGACATGGAGAAGACCACCTTTGTTACGCGATGGGACACCTTTTTTTAGAAGGTCATGTCATTCAGATTGAAGAATGCAGGGGCAATATATCAAAGGGCTATGGTGGATTTGTTTCATGATATGATCCATCATGAAATAGAGGTATATGTGGATGATATGATTGCAAGGTCACAAACCGAAGAAGATCATCTCAATCACCTATACAACCTATTCGAGAGGTTGAAAAAGTACAAGTTGAGGTTGAACCCTAATAAGTGCATATTCAGAGTACGATCTGGAAAGCTTTTAGGTTTTGTTGTCAATGGTAAAGGCATCAAAGTTGACCCTGAAAAGGTAAACGCCATTCAAGAAATTCTAGTTCCCCATTCTGAAAAGGAGGTTAGAGGATTCTTGGGTCGTCTTAACTACATCGCTCTCTTCATATCTCACTTAACTGCTACTTGTGAGCCAATCTTCAAACTTTTGAAGAAAGATCAAGTAGTAAGATGGAATGATGAATGCCAAGCTGCCTTCGAGAAAATCAAGGAATATCTGCAAGAACCTCATATCCTCATGACTCTAGTTGAAGTAAGACCCTTGATCATGTACTTGACTGTGCTAGAGAATTCTATGGGGTGTGTGTTAGGCCAACATGACGGGTCTGGCCGAAAAGAGCATGCAATTTACTACCTGAGCAAAAAGTTTACCGACTGTGAAACCAGATATTCACTGCTCGAGAAAACTTGATGCGTTCTAGCATGGACTGCTTTCCGACTAAGATAGTATATGTTAACTCGTACCACTCTATTGATTTCTAAGATGGACCTCATCAAGTACATCTTCAAGAAATCCTCTCTATCCAGACGGATTGCTAGCTGGAAAATGATCTTGAGTGAGTACGATATTCAATATACAACACAAAAGGCCATCAAAGGAAGTGTATTGGCAGATCATTTGGCCCATCAAGCTGTTGATGATTATCAATCTATGAAATTTGACTTCCCGAATGAGAATATCATGTTAGTGACAGACTGTGCAAAACTTGGACCGTATGACGAACCTGAACAAGGATCCCGATGGACTATGGTCTTCGATGGGGCTTCCAACGCTTTGGGTAATAGAATTGGTGTTGTGTTAGTTTCTCCTGAGGGTTGCCACACCCCTTTCACCGCTAGACTGTGCTTCGACTGTACAAATAACATGGCTGAATATGAGGCATGCATTTTGGGTTTGAAGGATGCCATTGATTTAAGGATCAATCATTTGAATATGTTCGGAGATTCCTCTCTAGTGATTAGCCAAGTAAAGGTAGATTGGGACACTAAGAATCCTAATCTTATTCCTTACAAGGAGCTTGTGTTATCTCTGATTCCTTACTTTGAAGAAATCACCTTTGAACACTTCCCTAGAGAAGAAAATTAGTTAGCCAATGCTTTGGCCATAATGTCTTATATGTTCAAAGTCAAATGGGACGATGAAGCTCCTATGATTACAATTGAGAGATTTGACAAACGTGTGCACTGCTATGAACTTGACACTGACGCTGAGAAGCCATGGTACCATGAGGTGAAGAGATACCTTGAAGCACAAGAGTATCCCGAAGGAGCTTCCATCAATGATAAAAAGTTCTTATGAAGATTCTCAGCCAAATTCTTCCTAAGTAATGGAATCCTGTGCAAACGCAACCATGATTCTACTCTGCTCCGATGTGTGGACAAGAAGGAGGCAGAGAAAATTATGGAAGATATGCATGATGGTCTCTTTGGGACTCACTCTAGTGGACATACTATGTCTAAGAAAATCCTAAGAGTTGGTTACTATTGGTCAACAATGGAAACGGATTTCCATCATCACTCAAGGACTTGCCACAAGTGCCAAATCTATGCTGACAAGGTCCTTGTGCCTCTTATTCCTCTAAATGTCATGACTACTTTGTGGTTGTTTGCAATGTGGGGCATTGACATGATTGGAGAGATTAAATCTACTGCTTCCAATGGACATCATTTCATTCTTGTCGCTATCAATTATTTCAACAAATGGGTCGAAGCTGCCTCATTTGCCTCAGTCACAGAAAACGTTATAGCCAGATTCATCAAACATAACCTTATCTTCCTCTATGGTATCCCTTAAAGGATCATCACTGACAACTGAACCAATCTCAACAATGCTATGATTACAGAACTTTGCACTCAGTTCAAAATCAAGCATTACAATTATTCTCCTTATAGACCAAAAATGAATGGCGCAGTGGAAGCAACCAACAAAAACATTAAGAAGATTGTGCAAAAGATGGTAATAACCTACAAAGATTGGCATGAGATGTTACCGTTTGCTCTTCATGGATACCGTACTTCAGCTCGAACATCAACTGGGGCAACTCCCTTTTCTTTGGTCTGTGGCATGGAAGTTGTCCTGCCAGTGGAAGTTCAGATTCCCTCACTAAGGATTATGAATGAAGCAGGCCTAGGCAAAGACGAATGGATTCAGACAAGATTGGACTAGTTGAACTTGATTGATGAAAAGCAACTGGCTGTTGTTTGTCATGGTCAGATGTACCAAAAACGTATGATCAAGGCTTTCAACAAAAAGATCAGGCCTCGAGTATATCAAGTTGGTGACTTGGTAATAAAGTGCATCATTCTTCCACAAGGCGACCCCAGGGGAAAACGGACTCCCACTTATGAAGGGCCATTTGTTATCAAGAAAGTTTTCTCTGGTGGTGCCATGATGCTGACCACTATGGACGGTGAAGATTTCCCACATCCTGTGAATGCGAACATAGTTAAAAAATACTATGCATAAGAGACCCGCTAGGTTAACACACATAGGCGAGATAAGGGAATCCCGGAAAACCAAAGGTTTGGACAAAAATTAGGGATATACGCAAAAGATCATACACCCGGCAAGTCGAAAGCCCGAAAGGGTGACTTGGGCAAAAATGGGTATCCTGGTGGACTGAAAACCCGAAAGGGCGGTCCAGGAAAAAGTTAAGGATTGAAAGCGTATGACTATGTCCCGTAGAATCACCACAGTCAACTTTATTACCAAGGTCCGAGTTCAAACGGTCCAAGATAAATCCAATCAACTTCTGTCAATGGCAAGGGACATTCGAAGACATTGGGGAAATAGTAGAGTTGGAACACAATGACATCGTTTCCACATGGCTGTTATCTTTTTTTTTTCAATTTTGTTTTCCTTTCGACGATTTCCTCTTACTAGGATCTCCGTCTCTTTATACAAAAATGCCTATTCATGGGAAAAACATCAATACAAATATACTTTGAAATGAAAACTTTTTGTTTTTGTTTTGAGTGCAAAGACGTCCAATGGCTAAGATTGAACGAACATGTGCATATGAACATAATTAAACTATTTAGCAAATCTGTGCTACCAAGCAGCAACAAGCATATCTTTAATGTAGTTGAGATATCCCCACAAAGTTATCTCATTAGCATTAACCCCACAGAGCCTGCTACAATAAACCTTTTCCCCAGCAGAGTTGCCCACAAAGTTGGATTTAGGAAAACCTCGGTCAGAGTTTCAATCTATCGACAACTCTCTCCCCAGTTGAGTTGGTCTTAAATTAGAAGTCTTGTGGGTTTTTTCCTAATGAATTCACCTTGCCGACATGTCATCAAATAATCTCTTAAACAAGGTTTATTCCCCAACAAAACAATACACTCCTCAACGGAATCATTTACTATTCAAGCAACTTTCATATACTTTGAAGCCTGAAACCGACCAGATAATAGTTTAATTTCTCGAGATATTGTAAAGACTAGAATTCAACCAGACCATTGTTTAACTTCTTTTCCCCAGTAGAGTTTGCCTCTACCGCAAGCAAGTTACTGCAAAGCCTGGACCCGACCAGATATCAGTTTAACTTCATCCTTTCAAGCAAGTCACTATAAAGCCTGGACCCGACCAGATATCAGTTTAACTTCATCCTTTCAAGCAAGTTATTGTGAAGCCTGGACCTGACCAAATATCAGTTCAACTTCATCCTTTCAAGAAAGTTACTGCAAAGCCTGGACCCGAACAGATATCAGTTCAACTTCATCCTTTCAAGCAAGTTACTTTGAAGCCTGGACTCGACCAGATATCAGTTCAACTTCATCCTTTCAAGCAAGTTACTGCAAAGCCTGGACCCGACCGGATATCAGTTTAACTTCATCCTTTCAAGCAAGTTATTTTGGAGCCTGGACCCGACCAGATATCAGTTCAACTTCATCCTTTCAAGCAAGTTACTGTGAAGCCTAGACCTGACCAGATATCAGTTAAACTTCATCCTTTCAAGAAAGTTACTGCAAAGCCTAGACCCGACCAAATATCAGTTCAACTTCATCTTTTCAAGTAAGTTTTTGCGAAGCCTGGAGTTCAACCAGATAACAATTAACTTCATCTTTCAAAAATCTTCTTCGAAGCCTGGAATCCAACCAGATTGCAGTTTAAAGTTGGTAAGTTTCTATGTAGCCTGGAATCCGACCAGATAACAGTTTAACTTCACCCTACCAAGTAATTTTCTGAGAAGCCTGGGATCCGACCAAAAAACAGTTAATTTAATCTTCCCCGGTAAGTCACTACGAAGCCTGGAATACGACCAGATAATAGTCAACTTCATCATCCCCAACAAATTGCTGCCAAGCCTGGATTTCGACCAGATAACAGCTAACTTATGATGCTCTCCAGTCAGGAATAATTCCCCAGTATAGCAATGGACAATCAAAGTTCCTGAACTTTATTCCTCCAAGAAGAAATAAACACTCCCCCTAGAGATTCCTCCTGCAAAGAGCCAAAGTCAATATTCCCCAGCGGGTTTCTCCTTAAACAATAAAATAAGGATTCCCAATGGAAACATTCTAAACAAAGTTGAAGATACATCTACTCTCCAACAACGATTCAGGATTCATCCTCCCAAGGTTCCCCAACATGTTGTCAAGGATTTATTTTCCTAGACAAAGACACGCTGCAATAAATGCATCACATTCATAAACCATAACACATACATGACAAATACATACATCATAATCTCATTTACTTTGAGAACATCATTATGCCATGCATACGTTTGCATGCAACTAATCCTCTTCCTTGCAGGAAAAATGATCAGGCAAAAGACATTTACTATTTCAGTATAAGTCAACCAAAAGATTTATCCTGATACCTTCCCCGGTCGCTCTGGATGGCATCTTTAAGCCCATTCCCTACACAGTCAACTAACACATCATGGAGTGCAAATTTCTGGGCACTTTAGTGATCAATCATCTTCTACCTTCGAGCTACGAATGGTAACGTGCCATACTTGCTTTTCAGGTTTAAGAAGATTGAATATGGGCAGCTGTTGTACCCTAAAATTTTCCCTCTCATTTCTCAAGGATTTTATCACAAGATCTTCCATGACTCAAGTTTACAGCATTGATACATCAATTTAAGTTTGGATTTGGCACAAGGGCAAAATGGTCAAAATACACACTGAAAAGTCAAACTTTGACTTTTGGATCAAATCAAGTTTCAAGAATCACATTTCATCAAGACATGTTAGAATATGAAGTTGTTTCATCAAGAAAATCAAAATTCAAAATTGCTTTGGAAAAGTCAAAGTTCTAAACATTTATAAATTTTTCTAAGTGTTAAGAAAATATGATAAGTTCAGAACTTCTGGCCAGATTCTCATCATGATGCGAATTGATTCAGGAAGAACTTCTGACACAAGAGTTGTAGATCTCAATGAGATCTAAAATATTGCAGAACATAACTTCTCTTAGAAATGCTTGGATTTCAAGTTATAAATCCTTGAAGACACGTTCATGAAACTAAAACACTTAGTAATTTCTGAACCTTTCCAAGTCAGAATTTGGTTAGAACTTCTGGGTCAGTTTTCACGAAGGTACAATCATAGTTTAAAAAAGTGATTCAAAGAGGGTTTACAATGCATGTTACAAGCTTTCTGAAAAGTCTGAGGACTCCTTCAGATCATGCTGGAGTAGGGAGAATCAAAGATCAGAAGTTGGACATTTGTTCTAAGTTACGTGTATGCTGAACTTTTGATCCAGTTTCAAGCTATGCTGCATAATCTCGTGTTGCATGCTTTCTTGCTTGTTAAATCTCATCATCATTTAATGCTTACACCAGCTTTTGAGTCTTTATCCCAATGTTTAAACCTTTATCCAAAAGATCTTCCCACGCGTGGCATGAAAGTACCACTGTTGTCCTTGGAAAGTAAACTTTTGTACCAAGTTTATTTTGGACCCATACTTTAATTTTGTTTTTGAGTGTACTTCTCCACAAATCATGCCTACAAATTCAGATTAGACATGGTTAAAGTTGCTAACCACTCTACTTTGCCTTGAAACCATGCTTGTTTAAACTTGCTTCAAAAACAAGCCAACAATCCATAACACATGATGACTGAACTCCTAATTTCTCTAAGCTTTTAAATCCTTTGACTATAAATTAAACATCATTTGAAAACTATTGGAGGATTCAAAAGATTGGAAAAATCCTTGAAACCTTGCTGAAAATTCCCAAGAACCTGAAACTGCAAACATAAGCACGAAACCTGCTAGTTTCTGATTTTTGCATCCAAACTCTAATTTTTGTTGTGTGTTTCTTGACCAAATCATTCATACAGTTTCTATAATACACTTAAAAGCTTTCCCAACTTCAGTTTTCAAACTGTGAAATAGTATTCACCACTCTTTGTTTCAACAACTATAACTTTGCACCTTGACTGCTGCAGAACATTCCCACCATTCATAGCTCAAGTTAAGATTTGCCTTAGCTTTCTGAGAACTTGAAGAAGATGACCAGAACATCATACAATCTGAACTAGGCTCTAATTCACAGAATAATTTCCAGCTGCAAGGTAAGTTTCTTCTGATTTTTATCTCATTTACTTATGCATTGTTAGGCTTGCATTTTCAAAGATACAATGTAGATATCATGGATCTGATTCTGTACATATTTATAGATTTCATTTATGTGGCCTAAGTAGAGATAATTTCAAATCAGAACTTCTTGAGGAAATTAGGATTCAGAATTAGGATTAGCAAAATCCATGCTTGCTTCTGGTTTACAATTCAGATGCTTTGTATTTCTGAAATCATGATGAAATTTTCCATAACTTCTATGTTTGCATTTTCCATTTTTTTAGAAATGACTAAGTTGCAGATTCCTTGGTTGGCGTGAAGGAGAAGATGAAGTTCATCATCAGAACTTACTTTGTGATACATGATTATGTTTTTGCTTCTAATACCTGATTTACAGCCACCCTAGTGGTAGAGAGCGCACACATAAGACATTAGTGTTAAGGGTCCTGGGTTCTAGTCATAGAAACATATTTTTGTGTTTATTGCTTGACATTTTACCCCATTATTTGTCAAATAATATTCCTGGACAAGAACTTCTAGATAAACCCCCTCTAGTTGTTTTTCAAAACAGTACTCTCGGACCAGGTCTTCTAGATATTCTCACCCAACAACATTGACACCTCACTTACCCATTATCAAAACTTCTAGCCTTCCAGTAACACTAGAATTTCTAGGCTTCCAGTAGCATCAGATCTTCTAGGCTCTCTCAACGACCAGAACCTCTAGCCTTCCAATAACATTTGAACTTCTAGGTTTCTAGCTGTATCAGAACTTCTAGGCTTTCCTTTGCTCCCAGCAACCCCATAACTTTAGTGTGTATGGATCCAGAACTTCAGGCTTTCCCCATTTCTGCTAACATTTTCTTTATGATTCACAGTGCACCAGAGTCAGAACTTCTGCTCTCTCTCATATTTCTATCCTATCAGCAATGAGCTCACTCTAATTATTTTTTTTCTCGTATTATTTTTATCATCACTTTTATTTTCATTAATCAAAAACACCAAAAATACTTTATATTCATACACTTTGCTTTATCTCTTTTGCAACAAAAAGACTAAAAACATTTCTTTAAGCAAATTTATTTCTTCTCTTAACCAAAACAAAGCAAATTTATTTTACATTTCAATTCTTGTACATTACTTCAATATGGTTGTAATAGATAATTAGGAATTTAATTTCTTACAACCCCCCATTTGTAAATTTGTACACCCTATTCCCCAAATGATTTTTTGGTACGGTGGCAGAACCGACTGTTAAACTGGTTTGCATTTTTTGTTTACAAATGTTACAGTAAGCAAGAGTCGCCACTGACTTTTCTTTTATTCAACAAAAGAAAGGGTGAAAAGAACAAAAAAATACCTTTTTCGAGATTTCTAAGTACGGGGGGGGGGGGGGGGGGGGGGGGGGGGTAGATTATGGAAAGGGAAGGTGTTAGCACCCTTTCCATCCATGGTTTTCCATGGGCTCTTAGGTACTTGCTCAATTTTTAAAATTGCTTGTGTTTGTGTGTTTGAAAAGCTTTGGAAATGCCTTAGTGCGGCGATTCACTTTATGGTAACCCTTGTATCAGTCCTCAAGAGTGTGATAAAGAGTTTTGAAAACTTTTGTTTGAAAAGTACATTTGAAATTGTGGTGTGAAAATTTATTTGAGCAAGTACCTAACTGTTATCTACCTACTCGAGAAAAGATTGTTCTTCTCCTCCTTTTCTTTAGACTGTGTTATCCTAGTATTAATGAGTAGGTAACCCTATTTGTTGGATGTTGAGGGACTACCGAAAGGGACGTTTATGGTCATTGAAGGAAACATGTAAGGATACCTTAGCATTTCAAAGGGACTCTCATCATGAGATCATTTCTTGTAGGCAACTCGAGGGACATTTAGGGACTATGATCTTTATGACGATTTTAATCGAGGGTCTTTGTGAAGATTATCCCTATGTTCGAGGGACATGACCATTGTTTTCAAAGGCAACCAAGTGAAGTAATACCCTAGGGGTGCAACTGTGCAAAAGTGTGATTTTTTCAGATATATTTATCTTGAATTTTAGTGATCTACAGATTGATTGATTAAGCATACACGCCTAGGTTGCTAGCAATTTATGTACAAGCATATAAAAAATAAAAGCGAGAAATAAAGGTCTTACGCTATTACAAGGATTTGGGACAATTACATAAGTAATTGACTGAAAAATAAAGTGTGAAAATTAAAATCCTATTTAAGCTATTACAAACCGGACACAGTTATATCAATTAATAAAAATTACTAAAGTAAATAAGCGCGCGCCCGAATTGAATATGCACCAAAAAATCCTAAGTGAAAGGAACTTTTTTGTTTGTTTTTTGTATAAAAGAAATTGAATTAAAAAAAATCGTACATCTATTTAATTTTAGTTTTTTAAGAAAATATTAAAATAATTAATTAATTAATTGACCAGATTAATTTGATGTAAAAACTAACATAAGGTATTTTTGTTTTTTATCTTGTTAATTAATGCTTAGAAGTAGTAAGGTCAAACAACCCAAAAGAAAGGTGAAATCAAAAGACCAACACAGTAAGGAGAAAAATAAAATGCGTTCTTGGAGGTAATGCCTAGATCGAAGAGGTCTGGGTTGCTTTTCAATCCAAGGAGCTGATCGAAGATCTCATTTATGGGTCTTGGGGCGCTGCAAGCAAAATGTTAGAAATTGAAACGGTGAGGCCTTGATCGAGGAAGTTTAAGAGGTAGCACATATGGGCGTTTGATCTGGATGTACCATTCTTCGATCAAGGATGCTTGCCCTGCAAGGAAGTTTGTTAGAAATCGAAAACACAAGGCCTGGGATGCTGGATCCTAGTCCCTTCGATTGCACGAATTCCTTTTCGCCCCCTGAGTTGTTTTCTCATTCGAAAGGCATGACTCCTGCTTTTAGTCCTACAGATTGGTTAAATCGAAAATTAATAATACAAAAAAAAAGGTCTCGTTCGAAATCCATTCCTAAAAACGTATCTGGGTTGGTTTCGATTTGTCAAAGTCAGGATCAAGAGTTTCAAACATAACCAGTTTTGAAAGAAACTCTATCCAAGGGGGTTCAAACGTATGAATACTGCAGCTTGCACACGCTTTGTTAGATCGTTCACAAATGATAACAAAAACAAATAAGAATATGCAATTATGAATCTAATTTTAGGATTAAGTGCGATTGAACATTATACCACTGGAGGCACCTGGATCTTGACGGAAGGTGCCTGCAACGGAGTCTAGACTTTCGTGGGGAAGGCTGGCGCTTTTGTATGGCCGTCTCCGTGGGTTTTTTTGTCTGGCCCTTTGTGTGGCTGCTATGCGTGTGTGAATTCCCCTGGTATCCGTCCCCTTTTTTGTGTGAGGTCATGAGGTTTATATAGGAAAAGGAATTAGGTCACTATTTGTGTATCAAATCTTGGCCCATTATGATGAAGAGATTTGATTTGATTTTTCCATAAAGACTTTCTATATTTGATTTTCATACGTTACTGCCAGCTTGTTATGAGCTGTTTGGGCCTCCAACATGATGAAAATCAAAAACTAGCTTACAGATCCATTTCCCTTCGATGGAGCCTCCCTCTGCTTCGATTTCTTCAAAGTCCCAATTCGAATTACTCCAACTTTGATGTCACAACCCCCTTCGATTGGGACTCCCTCTGCTTCGATTGCTTCAAAGTCCCAATTCGAACATAATCAGCACATTTCCTATTAGGCAACTTCGACCAACCCTTGACCTGGTGGTGAGTCCCAATTCTGATTCGAAGCATTCAGAGCTTCCTTCATCAGAGCATCTTAGATGAAGATAAACTTTGCAGTGAAATTCCATTCGAAGGTCATTTCATTCTGATGTTCTGATTGAGGTAAGGTCTGGAGTTGCAGCCGAAGGACCCTCTAAAATGCCAGTCGACGGATCTTTTAGAAATCCGGTTGAAATACCTTGTTCAGAATATAATCAAAGTGCCTTGTTCAGACTCCAATCGAAGGACTTTGTTCAGACTCCAATCGAAGGACTTTGTTCAGACTCCAATCAAAATGCCTCGTTCAGGATCCAATCGAAGTGAAATTTTGAGATGCCAATTGAAAAGCCCCGTTCAGGCTAATCGAAGGAAACTTAAAAACAGGCCAACCGAATGAAACTTAAAAACAGGCCAATATAAGAAAACTTAGGAACCTCATTTGAAAAATTTCCTTGTCTTTAGACAAAGGTTTGTAACCACCTACGCAAGAGGAAAATGTTGAAAAAAATATGAGAGGGCAAATTTTGGGGTACAACAGCTGCCGCTGTTCAATCTTCTTAAACTTGAGGATTTAGATTGGCTTATCTGCCTTTCGTGATCTGAAGGTGGAAGAGGATTGAACACTAGAGTGCCCAGAAATTTGCACTCGTAGGAAGTAACATTGTTGGCCGACGCTAATCGGGAATGGGCTTACAGATGCCATTTGGAGAAGATGACTGAAATTCGTCAGAGATGGGCTTAAAGACGCCATCCAGGGAATATGACAGAGATTCGTCGGAGATGGGCTTAAAGATGCCATCTAGAGTAGATGCTGACTTTATAAGAGGTCTCTTTGTGGGGATTCATGTTCCTGTTATCTGAGGAGGAGTCCAATGGGGGATGTTGATTTCTGTTATTTTCCTGTTTGAGGAAAACTTTATGGGGAATAGAGTCTAGGAACTTCGATTGTCCATGGCTCTACTGAGGGGTTATTTCTGGATTGGAGAGATGAAAGTTTGTTGTTTTCTGGTTGAAATCCAGGCTTTACAATAATTTGCTGGGGAGAATGAAATTAAATGCTATCTGGAAATGTATCAGAAGAAACCCGTGTAGGGCTGTTTCAGGATGAGTCAGAGTAAGACTTCATCTGGAAGTGTATGAGAAGGAACCTGGGTAGGGATGTTTTAGGATATATATATATATATATATATATATATATATATATATATATATATATATATATATATATATATATATATATATATATGAGAGGGAGCCTAGTTAGGGCAACTTCATAATGAGTCCGGGTAAAACTACATTTGGAAATTTAAGAGAAGGAACCTGGGTAGGGTTGCTTCAGGATAAGTTCGTGTAAAACTTCAGAAGGAGCTTGGGTAGAGCTACTTCGGGATAAGTTCGTGTAAAACTTCAGAAGTAGCTTGGGTAGAGCTACTTCAGGGTAAGTCCATGTAAAACTTCAGAAGGAGCCCGGGTAGGGCTGCTTCGGGATAAGTCCGTGTAAAACTTCAGAAGGAACCTGGGTAGGGCTGCTTCAGGATAAGCCCGTGTAAAACTTCAGAATGAGCTTGGGTAGAGCTACTTCGGGATAAGTACATGTAAAACTTCATAAGGAGCTTGGGTAGACCTACTTCAGGATAAGTGCGTGTAAAACTTTATCTGGAGACTATGAAAAGGAACCTGGGTAGGGTTGCCTCAGGATGAGTTCGTGTAAAACTGTATTTGGAAATCAGAAGAGACCCGTGTAAGATTATATCATGTTGAGCCCGTGTAAAGCTGTATTTGGAAGTTAGAAGAAACCCGTGTAAGATTGCTTCATGATGAGCCCGGGTAAAGCTGTATTTCACAAGGAGAAGTAACCTGCGTAAGATTGCTTCGTGAAGAGCCTGTGTAGAGCTGTATTTTGTCGCGCAGATAATTACTCTGTTTTATTCAGGAGCTAATCTTGGACCTGTTGAGAATTGTTGATGATGAATATCTATTGATTGATCTTTCCTGAAAAAGTAAAGTGTTAGCTGTATGCTGGTATTGTGATGTATGAAATGCATTGTGTAATGATGTTCTCAAAATAAATGAGATTGTGTTGTATGCATTTGTACTGCATATTCTATAATGTTTATAGAATGATGTATGAATGCAATATATGAATGTATCAAATGTTCTATTGCAGCGTTGTTGAATTAGGGAAAATAAATCCCTGGTTGCAGCTGGCGATGAAGAATGTAGGTCTTCGGATTTTGTTAAAGCTGAACTACTGGGAGATGATCTTCCGCTGTTAGAGGAATAAACTCTGTTGGGGAAGGAAAGCTCTGTGCACTGCTTGAGGAATCCTATTGAGGAATCCTGAGAAGTTTGAATACTTTACTAGGGAGAACTTGATGTCAGAGCAGTAGTTGGAAATTCATGTTCTGTCGGGGATACAAGAACACCTGCCATCACCAGGCTGTAAGCTGAAGATATAGCGGCGATGTTGTGTAAGATGCCCCTGCTTCTGTACATGCTGGAGAAAGTACTTGTGGCGGATTTTTGGATAGTTGAGTGGTATCTCAACTCCTGGGATGCTTGGTAAATGCTTATCAGGATAATAAGCCTTCTACTGATTAGACAAGTGACGAGATAACGGGACGTAGTCGTACGCTTTAATCTCTAACTTTTGCATGGACCGCCCTTTTGGGTTTTCAGTCTACCGGGATACTCTTTTTTTGTCCAAGCCGCCTTTTCAGGTTTTCGACTTGCCGGGTGTACAAAATTTTGTTTTTATCCCTAATTTTTGCCCGAACCCTTTTGGTTCGCCGGGATACCCTTATTTTTGTCTAGGCCAGTCAACCTAGTGGGTCCTTTTCATGCGTAGTATTTTCCGACTATGTCCATGTTCACCGGGTGTGGAGAATTGTCACTGTCCACAGTAGTTAGTGTTACCATACTGCCAGAAGATGTTTGTTTGATCATACAAGATTAATTTCAGAGATTCATACCCAATGCCCCAGGTGATTCAGATGGAGATCTGCCCCTGGCTATTTGGCGTTTTTGAGAGATTCCTTGAATCTTGACTTAACTGCCCCAGATGATGGACAATGATTACACCGTGCCCCTTGGTTGGAAGTGTTCTTCCACTTGAGGTGATCCTTTTTGTTGAGAAGGTTTTTGTTCACTTAATGTTCATTGTGTGGATTTCTCTGTCATTTGAACAATTAACCATGTGCAAATAATGTTATTTAAAGAATGCAAAGCTCATGTCTGTCTTGAAGAAAAAAATTGAAAATGTGTTTTGTGTAGTAAAACAAAAGTTGCAAGAATGTGATATCAACTCAGGATTCGTAGCAAGTCCTACAGGAGTCAGGATACCTTTGTAACAATATCTCTCGAACTAACCCATGCTTCAGCTAGGACTTTTAAGGGTTGTAACATGGATTGGTTCACGGTTTAAGAAACAAAGGATAAAGGCTCAAAATTTATTTGTACCCACCTGTTCTTCGTGATGTCCTTCTGTCATATACTCAGTTAATTGTGCATTTAGATCCCGATTGAGTCTGACATCTTGTCCTTGATATTCTAGTGATGGTTCGAATACTGAAAGTTTACTTGAAAGAGGCAGTCATTTTTGTAGTCTTTTTTGTCGAGGATTTGTAGTAACCTCTTTTTTGTTTTCATTATCCCTTCTTTTGCCTGAACTGTTTCTTTTTATGATTACAGTCAGCGGGATGCCCCAGTTTTTTCTTAAGTCTCCTTCGTAGGTTTTTACTTAATGGGCTTTTATCATGAGAAATAATGACTGCCTACTTTAATGATTATGCAGAACCATCACCATCTTTCATAGAGCATCTTCTACACTATTTGTTGTGTATGAAGGGAAAGTTTGCGATTGAGTGCACATCTGAATCACCTGAGAAAACTACCCTGCCCAGGTTATGATAAAGGGTTTTAATTTGTTTGAAAAGAAAAACTCCTACTTATTAGGCTTAAAGGGGTTGACTAAGGATTATCTTCCTTATAACTCCACTGTTTAGGATTTGAAACAACGCATGTACATTGTCAGCAAGGTCTGTTCAAAAGCACACTGTATGGATTGTGGTATCGTTTTCGTCATCCTCCCTCTAAACGCTTGGAGCTTTTGATCGAGAGTAGAATATCACAAAAAGGAAGTATAAAGCAGTTTAATCATAATGGAAAAAAATTATTCAAGACAAACATGTGTAATGAATTAATGAAATAACAATGTTTTGACATGATAATAATTGTTTGAATAAACAAAGAAAATACAACTTGAGAATTCAAATGAACAAAAATGCTTTCAATCGTAGCCATGATTTGGCATGGGAGCAGTGATCACATTGGGAGTCTCAGGAGGGTCGAACTCAATCTCCTTGGCGTCAATCATATTCTGAATATTGTATTTCAGCGCCCAATAATCGTTAGTATCATGCCCCGGACTACCAGAATGATAGGCACGCCTTGTATCAGGATTGTAGTTAAGAGAGGAAGTCTTAGGGTTTGGATGAGGGCCTATCACCGTAATCAGATTCATCTTCAACATGTGTTGCAATGCTTATGACAATGGCATGTTGATTTGGGTAAACTGTCTCTTAGGCTCGTCTTGCCTTCGCTGATTACCCCGTTGTTGTGGTCGTTGCACGCGTGCTGAATTAGAGACCAGCACTGCCCCCACAGATTGGTGGTAGTCTTCCTTATTACGACCCTTTTGACTGTGCACGACATTGGCTTCCCTCTTACAACCAAATGGATTCTTCTCAGCATTAGAAGATGCAGCCATCGGTATCTTCCCACTCCTGATACCACTTTAATTCCTTTCTCCAGTCAGAACCATCTCTGTGAACCCGGATGAGGAACTCCCAATCAACAAGTTAAAGAATGGGCCTGTCAGAGTACCCATGAACATGTCTACCATTTCGCGATTATTCAGAAGAGGTTATACTCTGCCATCTAGATCACTCCATTTTTGTGCATATTCCTTGAACCCTTCTCTTGAGCCCATGAACATATTCTGCAGTTACATTCGAGTTGGTGCTAGGTCAACGTTGTATTGATACTTCTTGTAGAAATCAGTATCCAAGTCTTCCTAGGTATGGATGTCAGTTCCTTCTAGCTGATAGAACCAATCTAGTTGAATGCCAGCTAAACTTTCTTGAAAGAAATGGACCAATAACTTCCGGTCAGCAATGTGAGGCTGGATCTTCCTGACATAGGACCTTAAGTGCAACTTAGGGTAGGAGACGCCGTCATACTTAGAAAATGTGGGAACCTTGAACCTTGGTGGGATAACCACTCCAGGAACCAGACCTAACTCTTCGAAATTCAGACCAGGCATCCTTTGGATCTCCATGGCATTGAGTCGATCCTCCAGTTGTTTGTATTTTTCATCAACAGGAGGATACTGCTCCTCATCATAGTCAGGTTCATCTTCTTCAGACGTTGGATTTTTGTCTCCTTCATCTGATTCCTCATCTTCTTCCTCTTGATTACCTCCTCCCTTCGATGGGGTTGCAAAATCTAGAACTCGGTTAGCTTGCCTTCTTCTTCCAACACTCGAAACAAGAACTAGTTTCTTTGCCCTCTTAGCCTTCTTTTTGACGATCAGAGCTTTCAGGTCTTCTTGCCCTTGGGTCAGAGTCAGGAACATTTGTTGGAACTGGGCATTTTGAGCTTGAAGGTTTTTGATTGTTTGTTCAAGATCTATTTCTTTTGCTGAAATAAACAGCGAAAAGATGAGAAACATGTCAGATATATGTATGTAATGTTTTCAAGGATCTCGCGGGGTAAACAAGAAAATGTCAGAAGTTGAAATTTGTAGCTTTGGTTGAAGAACTTTGTATCGTTGTGTGTCCTTCTATGAGAGTCTAGCTCACCATATCAAGTGGGTCATGGCCCCTGACTCAAGTTGTCGTGTTTGGTCTTTTGACGGCGTTGGCTAGAGGAAAGTAAATCCCCTTTTCCCCTTGCTGGACATCTGATTTACCATAACCTGCATCACAAACCCTTGAGATCCTTGAAATGGTTAAGGAAATGCTGTGGCATGATGGTTAAGCAAAAATGTAAGGTGACAAACAAAACCCTGCAAAGAATTCAAGTTGTTAGACAATGAAGGCAAACCAGTCACACAAGCAGCCTTAGGTTTAGGCTTGCATGGGGTTTATAGGTAAGTACCCTCTTGAAGTTTAGTTGGCTCAACCTGTCTTAGAAATAGTAACCGGGTTCTAAGGAGTCTTAATATCACTGATCTTCCTTTGTCGAGTTATTTCAGCTTAGCAATCTTTTCTTGCGGCAGGAACATATCGAAAGTCTGATCTCAATGAGTGTAGCATCGAGTATTAATCAATTCCCAGCTTTACACCGAGACCGACTATCTCACTACTTTCTAATGGCCAAGTTTGTTCAGTTAAGGTTCTAAGGTTTGTTAGTGCTTCACGAAACCACGCGGAGGCCCCATATTCTCCTCGATTCGACACAAGGGATACCAGTACCATCCAAAGTGTCACACTAATACAGCAATTGCTTCAACCATATCGGTATTCACCGTACAATCTCCACGATCTATTGTTGTTTACCTTTAAAATGTCCTTGATCCAGGTATAAGATCTTTACAAGAATACCCCAACAAACCCTCAAAGATAAAGCAGTCAAAGCAAACAAAGAAAGCAATTTTAAAATGATCTAGACCCTAAGGTAAACCCCACTTTTTATTCAGTTCCCCAGCAGATTCGCCAGTTCTGTGATACGGTGGCAGAACCGACTGTTAAACTGGTTTGCATTTTTTGTTCGCAAATGTCGTGGTAAACAAGAGTCGCCACTGACTTTTCTTTTATCCAACAAAGGAAAGGGTGAAAAGAACAGAAAAATACCTTTTTCGAGATTTCTGAGTACGGGGGGTAGATTATGGAAAGGGAAGATGTTAGCACCCTTTCCATCCATGGTTTTCCATGGGCTCTTAGGTACTTGCTCATTTTTTAAAATTGCTTGTGTTTGTGTGTTTGAAAAGCTTTGAAAATGCCTTAGTGCCGCGATTCACTTTATGGTAACTCTTGTATCAGTCCTCAAGAGTGTGATAAAGCATTTTGAAAACTTTTGTTTGAAAAGTATATTTGAAAGTGTGGTGTGAAAATTTGTTTGAGCAAGTACCTAACAGTTATCTACCTACTCGAAAAAAGACTGTTCTTCTCCTCCTTTTCTTTAGATCGTATTATTGTACTATTAATGCATAGGTAACCCTAGTCGTTGGATGTTGAGGGACTATCAAAAGGGACATTTATGGTCATTGAAGGCAACATGTATGGATACTTTAGCATTTCGAAGGGACTGTCATCATAAGATCATTTCTCGTAGGCAACTCGAGGGACGTTTAGGGACTATGATCTTTATGACGATTTTAACTGAGGGTCTTTGCTAAGAGTATCCCTACGTTCAAGGGACATGACCATTGTTTCCGAAGGCAACCAAGTGAGGTAATACCCTAGGGGTGCAAGTGTGCAAAAGCGTTCTTTTTTCAGATATATTTATCTTGAATTTTAGTGATCTACAGATTGATTGACTAAGCATACACGCCTAGGTTGCTAGCAGTTTATATACAAGCATATAAAATATAAAAGCGAGAAATAAAGTTTCTACTCTATTACATGGCTTTGGGATAATTACATAAGGAATTGACTGAAAAATAAAGTGCAGAAATTAAAATCCTATTTAAGCTATTACAAACCGGGCACAACTACATCAATTAATAAAAATTGCTAAAGTAAATAAACGTGTGCCCGAATTGAAAATGCGTCTAAAAATCCTAAATGAAAGGAACTTTTTTGTTTGTTTTGGTATAAAAGAAATTGAATTAAAAAAATCCTAAATCTATTTAATTTTAGTTTTTTAAGAAAATATTAAAATAGTTAATTAATTAATTGATAAAATTAATTTGATGTAAAAACTAACCTAAGATATTGTTGTTTTTTAGCTTGTTAATTAATGCTTAGAAGTAGTAAGGTCAAACACCCAAAAGAAAGGTGAAATCGAAAGACCAACACATTAAGGTGAAAAATAAAATGCGTTCTTGGAGGTAATTCCTGGATCAAAGAGGCCTGGGTTGCTCTTTGATCCAAAGAGCTGATCGAAGACCTCTTTCGAGGGTCTTGGGGTGCTGCAAGAAAAACGTTAAAAATTGAAACGGTGAGGCCTGGATCGAGGAAGTTTGAGAGGCAGCACATCTGGGTGTTCGATCAAGATATACCATCCTTCGATCGGGGATGCTGGCCCTTCAAGGAAGTTTGTTAGAAATCGAAAACACGAGGCCTGGGATGCTGGATCCTAGTCCCTTTGATTGCATGAATTCCTTTTCTCCCCCTGAGCTATTTGCTCATTCGAAAGGCATGACTCCTGCTTTTAGTTCTGCAGATTGGTTAACTCAAAACTAGATAATACAAAAAAAACGTCCCGTTTGAAATCCATTCCTGAACCCTGATTTGGGTTGGTTTTGATTTGTCAAAGTCATGATCAAGAGTTTCAAACATAACCAGTTTTGAAAGAAACTCTATCCATGGGGGCTCAAACGTATAAATACTGCAGCTTGCACACGCTTTGTTAGATCGTTCACAAATAATAACAAAAAAACTATGAATATGAAATTATGAATCTAATTATAGGATTAAGTGATATTGAACATTATACCACTAGAGGCGCCTGGATCTGGACGGAAGGTGCTTGCAATAGAGTCTAGACATTCGTGGGGCTGGCTGGCGCTTTTGTATGGCCGTCTCCGTGGATTTTTTTTCTGGCCCTTTGTGTGGATGCTATGCTTGTGTGAATTCCCCTGGTATCTGTCCCCCTTTTTATGTAAGGTCATGAGGTTTATATAGGTAAAGGAATTAGGTCACTATTTGTGTATCAAATCTTGGCCCATTATGATGAAGAGATTTGATTTGATTTTTCCATAAAGACTTGCTATATTTGATTTTCATGCGTTACTGCCAACCTATTATGAGATGTTTGGGTCTCCAACATGATGAAAATCGAAAGCTGGCTTACAGATCCATTTCCCTTCAATGGAGCCTCCCTCTGCTTCGATTGCTTCAAAGTCCCAATTCGATTTACTCCAGCTTTGATGTCACAGCCCCTTCGATTGGGACTCCCTCTGCTTCGATTGCTTCAAAGTCCCAATTTGAATGTAATCAACACATTTCCTATTAGGCAACTTCGACCAGCCCTTGACCTGGTGGTGAGTCCCAATTCGGATTCGAAGCATTCAGAATTTCCTTCATTAGAGTATCTTAGATGAAGATAAACTCTGCACTAAAATGCCATTTGAAGGTCATTTCATTCTGATGTTCTGGTTGAGGTAAAGTCTGGAGTTCCATTCGAAGGACCCTCTAAAATGCCAGTCGAAGGATCTTTTGGAAAGCCAGTCGAAAGACCTTGTTCAGACTCCAATCGAAGTGCCTTGTTCAGACTCCAATCGAAGGACTTTGTTCAGACTCCAATCGAAGGACTTTGTTCAGATTCCAATCAAAGGACTTTGTTAAGACTCCAATTGAAGGACTTTGTTCAGAGTCCAATCAAAGTGCCTCGTTTAGGCTCAAATCGAAGTGAACTTTTGAGATGCCAATCAAAAAGCCTCGTTCAAGCTAATCGAAGGAAACTTAAAAATAGGCCAATCGAAGGAAACTTAGGAACCTCATTTGAAAATTTTCCTTGTCTTTAGACAAAGGTTTGTAACCACCTATGCAAGAGGAAAATCTTGAAAAAAATATGAGAGGGAAAATTTTGGGGTACAACAGATTGTAATAGCGTAGAATATTTACTTTCTTCAATTTATCGCTTTCATATAAATGCTAGTAATTAACATTTGTATGGGAAGATAAAAATCAAATCTTAGAAAACACTATTCCAAG
This sequence comes from Vicia faba, assembly GCA_948472305.1. Classification (NCBI taxonomy): domain Eukaryota; kingdom Viridiplantae; phylum Streptophyta; class Magnoliopsida; order Fabales; family Fabaceae; genus Vicia; species Vicia faba. Next base: position 224,551,712 of record OX451738.1, read on the forward strand.
ACAAACCAAGCATGAAATACAAACACTTGCACACTTTCATCTCTAGGGTTAACTCCACTTGTTGCCTTATGAAAATGGTCATGTTATGCATGTGAGACATCTAAGAAAAAACAATCAAAATACAAGATCATAGTCCCTCGATGACGCTTCGAATGTTACCTTACAAATGATCTTAGCCCCACAAGAGAAATTCTAAGATATCTCACAACATTGCTATCATGACTATACGATGACCCACGCCCGTCCCTTCACATCCAAAGATAAGGCTTCTTACCAATCAATGGTAAGATAGCAACATCTAAAGGAGGAGGAAAATAATAAATACTTTTGAGTAGGTAGAAACGTTCTTAGTTGCTTGCTCATCTTCAAACACAAACACCTTTCTAAATGCACCAACACTTTCCATAAAATATTTTAAGAAGTCCAACACTTTATATACATTCTTATAGAGACGAGAATCATTACAAAGTTTGCCTAAACAAAGGCACTTTTCAAGAATACTTTCAAAAACCACCACAAAGGACACTTTCAAACAAAAGTAAGTGATCTAACAAGAAACTAAGAGCCCATAGATAACTATGGATGAAAAGGGTGCTAACACCTTCCATTTTCATAATCTACCCCCCGAACTCAAGAAAAAAATCTCAAAGGTATTCCCTGTTCTTTTCACCCTTTCCTTATTGTAAAAGAAAAGTCGGTGGCGACTCTTGCTATCCGCAACAATTACGATCAAAGGCAAAACATCCCAAGTCAGTTCTCCCACCGTGTTATACCATACAAAACCTAATTACTAGCAATTATATTAAAAGCGATAAATTACAGAAATGTAAAATTCTACGCTATTATATCGTTTGGGGATGAGGGTACAAATTTACAAATGGGGGATGAAAGAAAATAAAATCTAATTACTATTAAAACCAAATTGAATGATTCAAAAAAATTACAAGAATATAAAGATAATAAATAAAAAAGAAAGGTTGTTTTTATGGTTTTTGCTATCTTACTATTGATTGGTAAGAAGCCCTATCATTGGATGTGAAGGGACGGTCATGGGTCATTGTACAGTCATAGAAGGCAACATTTTAGGATACATTAGCAATTTATCGTAAGGGTCTAAGACCGTTTATCGAAGTTAACGTCAAAGGGACATCGAGGGACTACGATCTTGTATTCGAGGGTCATTGCTAAAGTATCCCACGTTTGAGGGACATGACTATTTTTATCTTTAGGCAACAAGAGAGGTTAACCCTATAGGTGCAAGTGTGCAAGTGTTTGATTTCATGCATTTTTGTCTTTGAATTAGGGTTTTCTACTTGTTGATTTTATGTCTTGCCATACAAGTCCTAATTACTAGCAATTATATTGAAAGCGATAAATTGCGGAAATGTAAAACTCTATGCTATTACATCGTTTGGGGATGGGGGTACAAATTTATAAATGGGGGATGAAAGCAAATAAAATCCAATTACTATTACAACCAAATTGAATTATTCAAAATAAAACGTACAAGAATATAAATATAATAAATCAAAAAGAAAGATTATTTTTATGGTTTTTGTATTAAAAGGTTTTAACCTAATTAAATTACTAAAAAAAGGAAAAAAATCAAATAATTAATCTAAGTTAATTTGAAGAAAACTAAAACTAAATTAGATTAAGAAAAGAAATTAGATTAATTAAGGAAACAAAATTTTGTAGGGTTTTATATGAAAAGGTTTTTATCCTATTTAATTAAAACTAAAATGAATGGAAAGAAATTAATTAATTAAACTCCTAAATTCTAAATTAATTTAATTAAAATAAACTAAGTCTAATATTAACTTATTTAGGAAAATAAATTTGTTAAAGAAATTTTTTTTGGTCTTTTTGTCTAAAAGAAATAAAATAAAAACATGCTAAATGTCTAAATAATAAATATGAAATATTTTTGGTATTTTTTTATTAATAAAATAATAATAATAATAATAATAATAATAATAATAATAATAATAACAATAATAATAATAATAAAGAAAAGAGAATAAAATAAAAATATAAAATTAAAGTCAATGAAAATGGGGTTTAAAAGTAAAATAGGTTTTGTTTTGTATTAGGCCCACTAGTATTTTTTTTTTTAAATCAGAAAATAAAACAAAAAAATAAGAAAGTAAAGGGCCTGTGTGTTATTTAGGAAATGGGGGGGGGGGGGGATGAAAAGGAAAAAAATTGTCAGGCCCAAATAGGCTGGGGATAGTTTGTTGGAGGCGTATCATGGGGATGTCACCAGGAGCGTTGGATCTGTGGATAATGAAATCAACTGGTGATACTATGAGGTGTACCAAGCGCGCGTGTGCCTTGCCTGCATGGGATCTATAAAGAGAAAATATGAAAAACAAAAGGGTACCACTGGGGCTCGAACCTAGGTCCCAAAGGTTAACAGACACGTGTTTTACCACTAGGGTAGCTATACAACTGGTATTATAAACAAAATCATAAATATATATTTGAAACACGTCCCTGAAGATGACTTCATCTTCTTCCTCGCGCCAGAACATTTAACAACATTTTTGAAATTGCTATCTCTCTCATTTCTTAACCATTTTTAAAAGTATAAACATGAGAGTTGCTGGAAATTTCATCACGAATCCAACCATGTAATTAACTTAAGCTAACACTCAAAGATAAGGATGAGTTATTATTGGTACCAAACTGAACCCTAAATTTTCATAAAGTTCAAACCCAAAATTCTCAATGCACAGTCAATATAAATGAAAACCATGGACATGGTTAGCTTCAGCGCAATGATATATACATTTCTACTTCAGAATGTATGTACAAAAGATGCTTGTATCAAGATATCACAGTTGAGAAAAACTTACCTCGAAGTGAGAATCGTGTATGGAGTTTGAGAAACCTTTGTGGTGTCCTAATGATCTGTTTAGCTCGCCCAGACCTCCTTGAGTGTGTTGCAATCCTTACTTTGCTTCGAAAGTCCCTAAATATCCCTACTCAAGTAAAACTGCAAGCTTGATTTTTGAAAATGGTAGATGGTGAAGATGGAGTTACAGTCAAGAAACAGGTGTTAGGATGGTTTCTATATGAAGTGAGGAAGCTTTATAAATGATTTTCCCAAGAAACGCACGAGTCAAATGGAAGTTTGATGTATAAAGTCAAAAATTGCACAACAATGGTGTTTTGAGGAAATGTCTAGCTTGAGGGAGTTTCCAGGCTTGTGTATTTGTGTCCTAAGTTGCATAAGAGTGTCTTAACTTATAGGAAAAGGTTTGGAGACTTGGAATGACCAGAATCACAAGATCATAAGTTATGGGATTTTGACTTATTTTTAAAGCAAGCTTGACAAGTATAGTTTCAAGGTAAGGTAGAAAGCTGTCTAGAGTGGTTACAAACTTTAAACATGCTTATATGACTTTGTAGGGGAAGCTTGTGCAGAAGGAACAAGTGCAAGGCTCAATACAAGTTGACTTTGCATAAAGCTTGCTTTACTAGAATGGAAGTGGTGACTTTCTCCCTATAATGGCAAATTGCTTTGGAAAATGCTTGAATCAATTGGAAAATGGCTTAATCAATCGTGTAAATCATTAATTATGGATTGAAACACAAGTTTGAGACCTGCAAAGCAATATTATGCAGCATGGCTTATGGATTTGGTCAAGTGTTTTTCATGAAAAATGCCTTGTAATTCAAGTTTGAAACCCTAACTTCATCTCTTCTATTCTCCTAGCTCAAGAATGATATCAATGAGTTCTTGAACATTTTAAAATCTTGGACCATCCTATACAAACTTCATGTTTTTCATTTTTCAAGAATCAATTTGGAACAATGTGAAAAATTGCCATGAAGTTAGAAACCCTAACTTCATGTCTTCAAATTTTCACTAAGTGTTTCAGAAAAAGTGCATGACTTTATGGATTCATAATTTAAAATCCATGCATTTGCAAAACTTGATCAGTAAATAAAAGTTGTAGATCTCATCAAGATCTACAACTTTCATGTTTAAAATTTTCTTTGAATCATCTTGCATCTTGGTGAAAAGTTGGCATGAATCATGAAAAAATAAGACTTAAAAACACTTTAAAAAATTCTAAGTCTTGAAAAGTTTGACTTTTTAAGATGAATTTTGACTTTCATGATTTATTGATGATCAAGTTTTAAAATTTTGAATGTCTTTGGGAAATGTGATCTTTGAAACTCAATTTTGATCAAAAAGTCAAAGTTTGACTTTTGGTGTATAAGTTGACTTTTCACCGGTTAATTGAATTTCAACTATCAATCAATTGATCTTGAGAAATTAATTTAGATATGAAATTAGGTTAAAATGATGCATTTGAAGCCTTGAGATCATGTTTTAAACCAATAAGTCATGTATTAGGTCAAAAGTCAAAGATTAGTCATTCTCAGTCAAAACCCTAATTTTAACCATTTTGCCTTTTTGGTGATTTGAAACATTTTCTTGGGGGATTGTGATCCAAAATTGATCAATTGATACATGTGACCTCAAAATGTTGATATTGCTAAAAATATTGAATTTTGACTGTATTTTGTCCATAGTTTACTTTTTATCCAATATAGTTGATTTTGAGTCATCCGATCAATTGACTGGGCAATTTTGAGATGCAAGACTTGAAACTTGATATGAGCATTCTTAAAGGTCCATAATGATCCATGAAAGTCAATTTAAGCACTATAAGACCAATTGTCCTTGTGAAAATTAAAACCCTAATTTGAGGCATCAGCGTTGAGGAGATGGCTTGACCTAGTCAATACTTGTGTACGCTTGAACCATTAAAGATCTTTGTGGGAAATATATTGAGAAAAGAGAGGGAAAATTTTGGGGTACAACAGCTGCCCCTGTTCAATCTTCTTACACTCGAAGAGTTAGATTGGTGGGTCCGCCATTCGTGACTTGAAGGTGGAAGATGATTGAACACAAGAGTGCCCGGAAATTTACACTTGATGATGTGGTTGTTGATTATGGTGGGAATGGGCTTAAAGATGCCATTTGGAGAAGTGATAAAGAATTTGTCGAATATGGGCTTATAGATGCCATCCAAAGTGATTGTTGGTATCAATTGGAAGAAGTATCAGAATAAATCTTTGGTCAATTTATACTGAAATAGTATATGTCTTTTGCTTGTTTTTAACTGGAAGAGAAAAAACCTAACCAGAAGAGGTCTATTGTTTGGTGACTTTATTGGAAAATAATATTAACCAGAAGAGGTTTGTTGATTGCCTATCATTAACTGGAAGGAATAAATCTAACCGGAAGATGTTTGTCGTTTTCCTGTCTTTAACTGGAAGAGGTAAATCTAACTAGAAGAGGTTTGTTGATTTCCTATCATTAACTGGAAGAAGTAAATCAAACCAGAAGAGGTATGTCGTTCGCCTGTCTCTAACTGGAAGAAGTGAATCTAACCGGAATAGGTTTGTTTGTTTCCTATCATTAACTGGAAGAAATAAATCTAACCAGAAGAGGTATGTTGTTCACCCATCTTTAACTAGAAGAAGTGAATCTAACCAGAAGAGGTTTGTCGTTCGCCTGTCTTTAACTGGAAGAAGTGAATCTAACCAGAAGAGGTATGTTGATTTCCTATTGTGATACGGTGGGAGAACTGACTTGAGGGTTTTGCGTTTGATTGCAAATGCTGCGGTTAGAAAGAGTCGCCACCGACTTCTCTTTTATCCAAAAGGAAAGATGAAAAAGCACAGGAAAGACCTTTGAGATTGTTTTTTGAGTTCGGGGGGTAGATTATGAAAAGGGAAGGTATTAGCACCCTCTTCATCCATGGTTTTCCATGGGCTCTTAGTTACTTTCTAGATCACTTGCTTTTGTTTGAAATTATGATTTGTGTGGTTTTTGAAAGTATTTTGTAAAGAGGCCATTGTTTAGGCAATCTTTGTAATGATTCTCGTTCAAAGAATGTATACAAATATGTTTGATCTTTTTAAAGTGTTTCCAATTTTGTAAGATGTTTGAAAGTGTATGTGATTATTTTGAAAATAGCAAGGATGTTTGTTTTGAAATGGAGCAAGTAATTAGGAGCAATCTACCTACTCAAATGTCTTTCTTGTTCATTTTCTTTTCCTTTGACATTGTTGTTTTACCATTGATTTGGTACGCAATCCTATATTTGGATGTAAACGGGACGGGCGTGGGTCATCGTATAACCATGATTAGCAATATTGCAAGGTATCTTAGCATTTTTCTTTAGGGGGCTAAGATCATTTTGAAAGACAACTTAGATAGCGTCATCGAGGGACTGTGATCTTGTATTTTGCTTATTTTGCTAAGATATCTCACATGCGTAATATGGTTGTTTTTGTAAGGCAACAAAGTGGGTTTACCCTAAGGGTGTATGTGTGCAAATGTGTTGGTTTACATGCAATGATTTGTCTTTGATTAGGGTTTGCTATTTGGTTAGTTTTAATCTTTCCAATACAAACCCTAATTACTAGCAATTGTATATAAAGCGATAAATTGCGGAAATTAAAATATACTAAGCTATTACATCATTAGGGAAGGTGGTGTACAAATTTACAAATGGAGATTTTGCAAGAAAATTAAATATAATTAACTATTACAACCATATTGAATAAATGTATAAGAATTGAATAAAAATGCACAAATGCAAATGGAAAAGAAATGATTTTTATTTGGTTTTCATGAAAAGGTTTTAACCTAAATCTAATTAAGAAAAATGATTAATTAAAATTAATTAAGTTAATTAAGAAAGAAATTAAAATTAAAAAAAAGTATTTTTAGGGTTTTTTATGAAAAGGTTTTAAGTTAATAAAATAATATGGAAATTGATTAATTAAAAAATCTAAGTTCTAAATTAATTTTATTTACAAGAAAATAATATAATATTAAAGCTAAACCTAAATATTAATTATTAAAAAAATAAATTAATTTGTTAAAAGAAAATCTTTTTGGCCTTTTTGTTTTATAAGAAAATAAAATAAATATGAATGCAAAGAAATAATAAAATAAATATTTTTGGATTTTTTGTTAATAATAATAAAAGTAATGTTAATAGTAATAATAAAAATAATAAAAGCAAATATGAAAGTAAAATAAAATATAGAAAAAGTGAAATAAAGAAATAATGGGTCGGGGGGTGCTGAAGTAAAGCAGGGATTAGGAGTCAGCAAAAAAAACACAAGGCCCACTTATTGGAAGCCCAGGCGCCTAGTTGAATTAAAATGAGAAAAATGCTAAAAAAAAGAGGCAAAAGGTAGCGCTGGGAATTGAACTCATGACCTTCCATACGCACGCGCGTTACCTTTGCCACTGGGGTGGCTGTACATCCGTTAATACAAATGAAACAATAAATACATAAGGTAAAACGTCTCCATGACCTATACTTCGTCTTCAACCTTCAGCCAGCCGGACCATGTGTATCTCATGCATTTCTCAACAAAAATGGAAAATGCAAACATGAAATTTGCTATTTTTCCTCACGAATCTAACCATATAACTTATGTAAGCTAAAAGTCAAAGATGAAGATTAGTTTCGCTGGCCCTAAATTGAAACCTGGTTTTTTCAGAAAGTTCAAATATGAAATTCTCTACATACAATCAATATAAATGAAAACTATGAACATGGTCAGTTTTAGAGCAATGATATCTACATTTTATCTTCACAAATCAGAAACAAATGATGCATGTATGAAGAGATGGAAGTTTAAAAACTTACCTCTTGCAGCTGGAGTCGTGAATGGAGTTTGAGCAACTTTGGAGATGGCCTGATGATCTGTTTAGCTTGCTTGGACCTCCTTGAGTGTATTCCAACTCTTACTTTGCTTTGAAAGTCCATGAATCTTCCTACTCAAGTAAACCTGCAAGCTTGATATTTGAAAATGGTGGATAGTAATGGAGGGGTTACAGTCTTGAAACAGGGGCCTGGGTCACTTGCGTATGATGTATGTCAGGTGTTTGAATGATTAAGAATCAAAATGCACGAGTGGAAATGGAGATGAAGAGTTTTGGCTAAAAACTGTCAAGTTGAGCAGTCTTGTGCAGCAAGGCTGTTTGGGAGAGTTTTTAGGATGCTTCAGATTGTGCCTTAGCTTGCAATAAACTTGTTAATATGTATGGAAAAGATTAGAGAACAAAATCACTCCAGGTTTCTTAGTTATAGGGTTATGGCTCTATAACTTGCTTTTGAAGAAAAGTGAAATGACAAATCTCAAGTATGGTACAAGCATGTTATGAGCTTTCTTAGGTCTTAGACACATTGCTTTTGGTTTATAGGAGTTATGTGTGCAGAAAGAACAAGTTAGAAGCTCAAGACAAGTTGACTTTGTGATTAAAGCAACTTTTCAAGAATGGAATGATAGCTTTCTTCCAAAAATGGTAAATTGGCTTGGACAATGCTTGGAACACTTGGATAATAGCTCAAAAGCAAGTGTAATCTTCTGATTATGGAGACATATTGAGGTTTAGAAGCCTGCAAAACAATTTTGTGCAGCATAGGTTTGAAATTGGATTTTTGTTCATCACAAAATGCCTTGTAATTCAAGTGATAAAACACCAACTTCATCTCTACGATTCTCCCTACTCAAGAATGATATCAAGGAGTTCTTGGACATTTTGGAAAGATTGAAATGTGCTCTACAATCCATCTTTGAATTTATTTTGATGATTCCACTTAGAACTATGTGAAAAATTTCCATGAAGTTAGGTCAAAAAATCTGCCTAACTAGGGCAAAATTTCACTAAGTCTTTTTTAGTTCATGAGCATGTATTCATAAAATTATAACTTGATATCCAAGAACTTTTGGAAGAAGTTGTGTAAAGAAAAGTTGTAGATTTCATGGATATCTACAACTTTCATGTTGAAAGTTTCCTTTGAATCATCTTGCATCATAATGAAAAAATTGCTCAAAGTTATGAAAAAATAAGAAATTTTTGACACTTAGAAAAATTTCTAAGTTTAGACATTTTGACTCTTCAAAATGAAATCTGGATTTCTTGATTTCTTGATGAATAAGTTTCATATTTTTACATGTTTTGATGAATTGTGATCTTTGGTACTTAAATTTGACCAAAAAGTCAAAGTTTGACTTTTCAGTATACAATTGACTTTTGATCAGTTGACTGCAAAATTCATCTGTCAATCCAATGGATTTGCAATGTTTTGAATCATGTAATTAGGTAAAAATGATGAAATTTGACTCTTGAGATCATTCCTTAAACCAATTGACCATTTTCTAGGTCAAAAATCAGAAATTGCCCTTTCCCAGTCAAAATCCTAATTTTGACCATTTTGCCCTTTTGGAGATTTGATCAAATTTCTTGAGGAATTATGGTCCAAACTTGATCAAATGATACATATGAGTTTAAAATGTTGACGTGGATCAAAAATTATGGGGTTTGATTGTAAATTGGCCATGGTTGACTTTTTCCCTAATACAACTGATTTTTAGGTCAATTGTTCAATTGACTGAGCAAAAGAGTGATCCAAGGCTTGAAACTTGGCATGAGTAGTCTTGGGGGTCCATAGTGATCCATGAAAGTCATATGGGGCATTGGAAGTTCAAAAATACTTTTGAAAACTCAAACCCTAATTTTGGTCATCAGTGCTTAAGGAGGTGTCTTGAGCTGATCAACCCTAATGCAGTCTTGATCCAAAGGAGATCTTGTGAGAAGATTCTTTAAGTGAGAGGGAAAATTTTTGGGTGCAACAACTACCCTTGTCCAATCTTCTTAAGCCTGAAGATTTAGATGGGCATGTCTTTCCATTCGTGACTCGAAGGTGGAAGATGATTGGACACTAGAGTGCCCATAAATTTGCACTCGACGATGTGGTGGTAGAGGGAATGGGATTAAAGTTTCCATTTAGAGAGGTGATAGAAAGTTGTTGGATATGGGATTAAAGATGCCATCTAAAAGTTATTGTTTATATTGAAATTTGTAAGCTGAAAGAATGAGTATTAGAATGGCGTTCGTGTCTGGAGCGTATATAAAATGTATCTGAGAGTTGAATCTGAATGAGTATCAGAATGGAATCCGTGTCTGAAGCGTATCTGAAATGTATCTGAGAACTATGAACATTGTTAATTATAGCTATTAATCTTATCCTGAAAAGGGAAAAATGTTAGCTAAAATGCAGGGTCATGTTGTATGAAATGTATGATATAATGTATTCATTTATCGATGTTTATAATATATGGATGCGATGTATGCGTATGCGAGCTAACCTGCCACACTACTGTTGGATTGGGGAAAATAAATCCCTGACCGCTGCTGAGGATATGGAGTGTAAGTCTTCATGTTGTGAAGTTGAAGTGTTAATGAATTTTCGCTTAGAGAAACAAACTCTGTTGTAAGGGAAATGTCGTGTACTGCTTGTAAAATCCTATTGTGAGATCCTGTGAAATTGAACGACTTCTACTGGGGATTGATAAATGGAAGCTTGTTCTGCTGGTTATTAAACTGCAAATTATGGGGGATTTATGGAAATAACTTAGAGAGATTTCCCTACCTCTTAAAGCCATTAGTAATTTTCTTTTATTTTGTTTATTTGTAAATAGTAATTATGTTCAAATGCATATGTTCAACAATTAATCATTGGACGTTTTTGAAAACAAAATACAAGAATAAAGAAAAAAAGATAGTTTTGAACTTTCAAAGGAATATCTTTGTATTAACTTTGAGTAAGTATTTTTGTACAGTGAGACAAACATTCTAGTAGGAGAATGTCGTCGTAAGAAAAAATGAGAATTTTAATACAAAGAAAAGATAGCTATGTGTATTTATCCCACGAGGTTCCCATTCTGCTATAGCATTTGTATCTTTGAGCATTTTGTCCATTTGTTGCCTTGTCAGAAGATGATTGAATTGGTCAGAAATGTCGAGTTTGCAAGTTGTCTGTAAGGTGATCCAACGGGACATAGTCATACGCTTTAATTCCTTAACTTTTGCCTGGATCTCTATTTCGGGTTTTCAATCCATCGGGATACCCTTTTTTTCCCAAGTCGCCCTTTCGTGTTTTCAACTTGTCAGGTGTACATATTTTTTTTGTTTTATCCCTAATTTTTGCCCGAACCTTTTTGGTTCGCCGGGATGCCCTTGTTTTGCCTAGGTGTGTCAACCTAGCGTGTCTCTTATGTGTAGTATCTTTTTACTATGTTTGCATTCGCAGGGTGTGGCAGGTCTTCATCATCCATGGTGGTCAAGATCATTTCCCCACCAGAGAAAATGTTTTGATTACAAATGGTCCTTCATAGGTAGGAGTCCATTTGCCCCTAGGATCACCTTGTGGCAGTATGATGCGTTTGATCACTAGATCCCCAACTTGATACACTTGGCGTCTGACCTTTTTGTTGAAAGCCTTCATCATTCGTTTTTGATACATTTGACCATGGCAAACAACAGTAAGTCTTTTCTCATCAATCAAGTTCAATTGATAAAGTCGAGTCTGGATCCAATCGTCTTCGTTCAGCCCTGCATCCTTCATAATCCTCAGAGAGGGGATCTGGACCTCGATAGGCAAGACATCCTTCATGTCGTAAACCATAGAATAGGGTGTTTCCCTGGTTGATGTGCGAGCTGTGGTATGATACCCGTGGAAAGTGAATGGTAGCATCTCATGCCAGTCTTTGTATGTGACTGTCATTTTCTGTATGATCTTTGGCCGGCGGTGATCATAGTATTGTTCAAGTTTGTACCATTGTCTGTAATGATCTTCTTCGGGATACCGTACCGGTAAATGATATTTTGCTTGATGAAACGGGAAACAACATTCTTGGTAACGGAAGCGAAAGAAGCTGCCTCCACCCACTTTGTAAAATAGTCAATGGCCACTAGGATGAAGCAGTGTCCATTGGAGGCTGTTAGCTTGATTTCCCCAATCATATCAATCCCCCACATAGCAAAGGGCCAAGGAGCCGCCAAGACATTCAGAGGAACTGGAAGTATGTGCACCTTGTCAGCATACACCTGACATTTATGGCAAGTTCGAGAGTGTTGATAACAATCTGCTTCCATGGTAGACCAGTAATAGCCTGCCCGTAGGATTTTCTTTGCCATCGTATGCCCACTAGAATGGGTGCCAAAAGTGCCTTCATGTAATTCAGCCATGATCCTTTTAGCTTCAACCTTATCTACGCATCAAAGTAACACAGAGTCATGGTTACGTTTGTAAAGAATGACATTACTAAGGAAGAATTTAGCAGAGAATCTCCTTAAGAACTTCTTATCATTGACTGAAGCTTCTTCTGGATATTGTTGAGCCTCGAGATACGTCTTGACTTCGTGGAACCAAGTCTGGTCCACTACTTCTTCAGTATTAATCTCGTGACAGTGCGCTGGTTTATCCATTCGTTCAATGGTGATCTGGGGAGCCTCGTTATCCCAATTAAGTCTAAACATAGATGACATCGTGGTTAGTGCGTCTGCTAGCTGATTTTCTTCTCGCGGGAAATGCTCGAAGGTAATCTTCTCAAAATGTGGTAGCAACGTCAAAACATGTTCTTTGTAAGGGATAAGGTTTGGGTGTTTGGTGTCCAATTCCCCTTTGATCTGGCTGATAACCAAAGCTGAGTCTCCGAATACATTCAAGGATTTGATCTCCAATTCTATGGCAGCTCTGAGACCAAATATGCATGCTTCGTATTCCGTCATGTTGTTTGTACAATTGAAGTAGATTCTTGCGATAAAAGGAGTATGACACCCTTCCGGAGATATCAGTACAACACCGATACCATTGCCAAGTGCATTGGATGCCCCATCAAATAACAGGGTCCATCGGGATCCTTGTTCAGGTCCGTCATATGGCCTGGATTCTTCATAGTTGTTTACCATCATGATGTCTTCATTTGGGAATTCGAACTTCATGGACTGGTAGTCTTCTACAGCTTGGTGAGCAAGGTGATCAACTAGTACACTGCCCTTTATTGCTTTCTGGGTAGTATACTGTATGTCATATTCCGTTAGGATCATCTACCATCTTGTTATTCTCCCGGAGAGAGCAGGTTTCTTGAAGATGTATTTTATCAGATCCATTTTAGATATCAACAAAGTAGTATGAGTCAGCATATACTGTCTTAGTCGGCGAGCAGCCCATGCCAGAGCGCAGCAAGTTTTCTCGAGCAGTGAATATCTTGTTTCACAGTCGGTAAACTTTTTTCTCAGGTAATAAATAGCGTGCTCTTTTCGGCCAGACTCGTCATGCTGCCCCAATACACACCCCATTGAGTTTTCTAAAACAGTCAGATACATGATCAATGGTCTTCCCTCGACTGGTGGCATCAACACAAGAGGCTCTTGTAAGTATTCTTTGATTTTGTCAAAAGAAACTTGGCACTCGTCATTCCATTTGACTACTTGATCTTTCTTCAACAATTTGAAGATTGGTTCACAAGTAGCTGTCAGGTGAGAGATGAATTTGGCAATGTAGTTCAAACATCCTAAGAACCCTATGACTTCCTTCTCAGTACGAGGAGCAGGCATCTCTTGTATCACTTTTACCTTGGCAGAATCGACTTCAATACCTTTGTTGCTGACGATAAAGCCTAGGAGTTTACCAGATCGTACCCCAAATATGCATTTGTTTGGATTCAACCTCAGCTTGTACTTCTTCAGTCTATCAAACAGTTTTTGTAAGTGATCAAGATGCTCTTCTTTTGTTTGAGATATGGATATCATATCGTCCATGTAGACCTCTATTTTGTGATGTATCACGTCATGAAATAAAGCTACCATGGAACGTTGATAGGTTGCCCCAGCATTCTTTAGTCCGAATGGCATCACCTTATAGCAGAAAGTGCCCCACTGCGTGACAAATTTTGTTTTCTCCATGTCCTCAGGCGCCATTTTGATTTAATTGTAACTTGAGAATCCGTCCATGAAGGAAAACATTTTGTGTTGTGCTGTATTGTCAACTAGAATATCAATATGGGGGAGTGGAAAATCATCCTTAGGGCTTGCCCTATTCAAATCTCTGTAGTCCACACACATTCGCACTTTGTCGTCCTTTTTTGGCACGGGAACAACATTGGCAACCCATTGGGGATAAGAGGTGACAGCCAAGAATCCAGCGTTGAATTGCTTCATGACTTCTGCTTTAATCTTTTTTTAAATATCAGGCCTCATGCGGCGAACCTTTTGCTTTACTGGAGGACAATCCTCTCTTGTAGGCAGACGATGTACCATAATATCTGCATCAAGTCCTGGCATGTCTTCCTATGACCAGGCAAAGACTTTAACATAACCGTGTAACAACTGAATCAGACGCTCCTTGATACTGGGTTCCAGATTGTTACCCACCTTGACCTCTTTTTTGTCTTCTTCAGTACCTAGGTTGATTGTATCCACGGGTATCTCATGAGGCCGAATGGTTCTCTCTTCTTGTTGTAGTAATCTAGTAAGTTCCCCTGGTACTTCACAATCTTCCTCACCTTCGTCTTCGGCTTGGTAGATTAAATTCTCAGAGTCACAAAAGGCCATAGCAGTATCGTTACCCATGGGATCCCGAATGGATGTATACCTGCATTATGAGTGTGAGTGTGTGTAAGGGTGTAGCTATCCTTGAAAGAAATAAAAAATGTAAAAAGAAAAACAATGAGCACAAAAGTTTGTATGCGAAAACGTCCATGATTCATTGATGTCATATGAAAATGAGATAATAACCCTTACAAATGAACCATTGTGCCTCGGGTAAGACACAAGGTTTTAAGAGTGCGAATTGTTTTAATATTACAGATCCAACAAAATGTAAAGACAAATTACTGTGGGATAAAAGTGATCAGGACAAAAACTCTAGCCTCCCAGTTGCTGAGCCCTCCACTGACGGTTGGGAATATCCAATCCTCCAAGTCACAACTATATTCATCATCTTCTATGGCGTTGACCTCATGGTTGCTGATCTTCAGTGGTGGTCCTCCGGCACGAGCGCGGCGCACAACCTTCTGGGCACCTGATGTGAAACCCAGGCCAAACTAGTCAGACTTATATGGAATATCTGGGAGTTGTCCCCAGATAGTGCACCCACCTTATTCTACCACTACTTTGGCATCCTTCAGAGATGACATCCGAAGTGGAGGCATTGTGATCTTGGGAACAACCTTGGTTACTGCCACATCTTGCAGGACCTCTTCGAAGTGTTGAAATGGAGTTTCAATAAACTCACCATCTAATTCCACATATCTGAAGGAATTGAGATGGTTGATCATATACTCTTCTTCTCCATGAACGGTGATAATCTTTCCTTGAATTGGGTATTTCAGCATTTAGTGCAACATAGAAGTGACAGCGCCAGCATTGTGAATCCATGGTCGGCCTAACAAGCAGGAATATGAGGGACAGATATCCATTACATAAAAAGTTGAATCAAATGTTTGGGTTCTAACCTTTATGGGGATATCCACTTCCCCATGTACCATCCTTTTCGATCCGTCAAAATCCATTACTACTATGTTACTTGGCTTCAATGTCAATCCCTCACAGTCAAGCCTATCAAGAGCTTTTTTAGGCAATACATTCAGAGATGAGCCAATGTCCACCAAAACATGAGCCAGGGTTGTGCCCCTACATTCAACTGAGACATGCAATGACTCATTATGCTTCCTTCCTCTTGGCGTTAAATCAGCATCCAAAAAACCTAGACCATTATCTGCAGTCAAGCTGGCTATGCAGTATTGAAACTGATCAACAAATGTCTCTTTGGGTACATGGGCAGTTTTCAGGAATTTTACCAAGGATTTTGCATGCGCCTCGGAACATAGTAGTAATTCCAGCATGGAAATTTTTGAGGGAGTTTGCCCCGGTTGTTCAACTACATCGTAGTCGCTTCTTTTTATGATCTTCAGAATTTCCTCCATATCTTTCTGGGAGGTCTCAGGGATAGCCAATGATTGAGCCTTCGTCTGGACAGGCTCAATCAGAATACTTTTATCTCGAGTCTCGGTTAACTCGACAACAGGAGTGTCAGTAGGAATGATAACAGGGGTTGTAATAGCTTTGTTAGTTGGAGTATCAGTGGAGATGATTGTAGGACTGGGAATAGCCTTCGGAGAAGCAGCAACAACATGAATGATTACGGGTCCAGAAACTGCTTTTGGGGGAGCAATTTCTGGATAGAATATCCTTCCGCTTTGGGTAATTTTGCTAGTCCCTGCAATATTAATGATATCGGAGTTGACTTTCTCGAAACTCGAATCTTCGGCGGCTGGCCAATCCTGTTTGATACCGTGGTAGTAGACATCCCCTCCATAATTCCATGGTATGGTTTTGTCTGACGAATATGGGACTGGTCCAGGCACTGTGATTATTAAAGGAGTTGCTTTTGGGACTGATGTAATTCTAATGGGTCTTTTGGTGAAGACCCTGGAAGAATTGGAGGAAATGGTAATGATAGAGACATCTTTAAAAGGAACAGGTGGAACAGAAGTCTTTTCAAACAAAATTTCTTTGTTATCTATTAGGCACTGAACACCTATTTTCAACAAAGGACAGCTGGTTGGTTAGGACAAACAGAAATGACAACCTTCATCACAGCCCGGGAAAACATCGGCATTCAACAAGTTTACTTTAATAGTCAAGAGTGGGGTCATAAGGTCATCATCTGAAGTAACAAACATTTCTTCTTCAATGTCATTGGTATTATGGCCATGTTTGGGCATGGGGACATAAATGACATTTGGCTTTTCGGGCGCATCGAATTCAATCTCTTTGGCTTCAATGAGGTCTTGTATTTTGTTCTTTAGAGCCTAACAGTTATTAGTGTCATGGTCGGGACTTTCATAGTGATATGCACAACCAGCATTGGGATGATAGTGAGGAGAGGTTGTATTGGGGTTTTTCGGAGCTTAGTAGATACGGTAATACCTGAGATAGGGTCATGTTAATTTTGGTGAACTGCTTGACCGGTATTTCCATCCTCGGTTGATTGTTTCTTTGTTGATTAGGTGCAAGTTTAGGGATCATCACAGCCCCCACCATTGGTCGGCGCTCGGCCCTATCTTGATTTCTTTGCGGATATACAATAACCACCTTTTTCTTTCAAATGAATGACTTCCTTACAACTGCAGAAGAGGATGTATCTTTTTGAATCTTTCCACTCTTTATCACGGCTTCTACCCTTTCTCCGATCAATATCAGTTTAGTAGAACCTGTCGATGAACTCCCAATTAGGTGATTGAAGAAGGGACCAAACAAGGTGCCTAAAAACATGTCCACTAATTCTCTTTCAAATAGGGGAGATTGAACTCTTCTATCCAAGTCTCTCCATTTTTGCGCATAGTCCTTGAAACCTTCATTGGAAACCATGGCCATACTCTGGAGTTGAGTACGGGTAGGCGCAAGATCAGCATTGTACTGGTATTGTTTGTAGAAGGTTGCAGCAAGATCTTCCCAGTTATGAACATTGGCTCTTTCTAACTGGTAAAACCAATCAAGTTGAGTTCCAGACAGGCTGTCTTGGAAGAAGTGTACCCATAAGTCTTTGTCAGCGGTATGAGGCTGGATTTTCCTCACATAGGACCAGAGATGCATTTTAGGGCATGAGACACTGTCATAATTGGAGAACACAGGTGCTTTGAATTTAGGAGGAATGACAATCCTCGACACTAACCTCAATTCCTCAAAGTCCAAGCCAGGCACTTTTTGGATTTCCATCGCACTCAACCGCTCTTCGAGATGTTTATACTTGTCATCAACTGGAGGGTATTGTTCTTTAGAATAGTCTTCTTCTTCCTCTTCCTCTTCTGATTCTGATGGGACAATTGTTTCCTTGCCTTTCCCATCTTGATTGTCTCTCTCACCGGATGTTGTTGCAAAGTCTAAGGTCCTTCTTGTCTGCCCATGAAATCTTCTTCCCATGTTTAGGACTCCGGTTACCTTCTTTGTCTTCCTTTTCTTCTCCTCAGCCAGCAAAGTCTTCAACTCTTCTTGTCCTTTGGCTAGGGTCAAGAGCAGCTGTTGAAACTGTGTATTCTGAGCTTGGAGGTCCTTCACTGTTTGCTCAAGATCCATCTCATTGAAATAAACCGTAGAGAGATGAGGAGACTTGTTGCAAAAGACCTGCTTATGTTATGATTAATGGTATATGCATATGTAATGATTTCAAGGATTTCAAAGATTCAAATTTGTTTTAGACAAAAAGGAAACACACGTTATATTAATAAGTTAAAGCTTGAGTACATCAATGCCTCTTGGGCTTATAAGGAAATACAAAAGCTCTAAGATAAAAATGTAGTGCACATCCTCTTTGGCGCGATGTAGGCATTGAGAGTCTTCTCCTCATGAAGTAGCCTAGTGAGCTCCAAAACCTTCTTCTCGCTCGCGTAGAATTGGACTTCGAAGGTATCTCGCTCTACCTTGAGTTGTATACAATCCCTTTGTAGGTCTTCAAGAGAGGTGGGCATATTAGGATGTAGGATAGTGTATGGAACATCTCCTTCCATGACAGGCTCAATGATTTCCGGGAGAATGGAGGGGTAAGGCATCATAAGACTCTGAGCACGAGTTCGTACCCATTTGAGGTAAGGCTCAAGAGGGATGGAATTTTTATACTCCAAAGTCTTTCTATCCACCTTGTTTAACATCCTCCAAGCTCAAATAAATCTCTGGCGAAGACCTTGATCGTTGTTGTCGTAGTCAAATACCAAACCTTGAATCAGCATCTCGTGCGGGCCATCCCTTCGGGTGTAACCAAATTGTCTTAAGGCTAAGCAGGGGTTGTAGGTGATACCTCCCCTAATTCTAAGTAAAGGGACATTAGGGAATTCTCCACAATGTTCTACAATGATAACATTCTCTTTGGATCGGGAGCACCAATGAATGTCCGAATATTTGAGCGTCATCAACCTTTGTGACCACCTTGAACCTTGCTCATTCTTTAATACAGATTGGGGAATATGCGAAATAAACCATCTTGCCAAGAGAGGAGTGAAACACATAAGGACACCTCTTTTCCTCATTGTGCGGGTGTGAAAAGAGTGTAGGATATCCCCTAGTAATGTAGGCACCGAGTTGCGGGATATTAAGATTTTGACGGTGTTCACATCTATGAGTTGATCAGGATTTGGAAACAAAACCATCCCATAGATGAGGAGAGCCACAATTTCCTCAAAGGCTTGCAAGTCCAAGGAATTCCAACAATTTTGGGCTTTCTCAAACAGGAACATTGCTAGGAAACCCTTGACACCACTCCTTGTTTCCCAATGAGTTGTGACATCAGATGAGTGCAAGTGTAGAGCTTGAGCAATCTCTTCTGGCTTTGGGTCTCTTTCCTTACTGTTGAAAGGTAGTTGATTGAGAATGGGAATCCTCAAGAGTTGGGAGAATTCTTCCAAAGTAGGCACGAGTTGATAATCGGGAAATATGAAGCAATGGTGTAAAGGATCAAAGAATTGAAAGAGCACCTTCATCATATCCTCATCTATGTCAGAGGTGACCAAGTTGAGTAGGAGACCATGTCTCTCGGTAAATGGAGAGTTTTCAGGAATCCTTGAAGCTAGCTCCTTGAGTTGTGGAGGGATCCTTACAAGATTGACTTGAATAGTTTTCCTGCGAAGTGAATCCATATCCTACAAAACAAGAACAAAGATGAATCCCAAAATCCTTGAAATGGTTAGTGGATGTATATGATGTTCATGATGTTATGTACAAGTATGAATATACAAACAAAACAAACAAATCCTTAGGTTTAGGCTTGTATGGAGTTCTATAGGTAAGTACCCTCTTGAAGTTTAGTTGGCTCAAACCTGTCCTAGCAATAGTAACTGGGTTCTAAGGAGCTCAATATCACTGATTTGTTTCCTTGGTTATTGTTTCAGCACAAGCCTCTTTAATGGTGACCTAAATATCCCAAGAAACCAAACCTCAATGAGTTTAGTATCAAGTATCTACCAACTTCGGACTGCACCAAAGTCGGTCATCTCACTACATCCTAAAGGCCAAGTTGGTCAAGTAAAGGTTCTAAAAGTTCGTTAGTGCTTCATGACATCACTCAGCGGCCCCGTATTCTCTTTGATTAACTCAAAGGCTACCGGTACCCACAAATATGTCGCACTAACGTAGCTATTGCTTAGACCATGTCGGTATACCCCACATAGTTTCCATAATGTATTGCTACTTACCTATAATGTATCCCAAATCCGGGTAGAGGATTCAAACCCAAACAAAGAACCATAATGTAAAGCATACAAGTCAAACAATGTAAGCAAATAAATGTGATATATCCCTAAGGTAACCCCACTTTTAGAATCTTCCCCAGCAGATTCGCCAGTTCTGTGATACGGTGGGAGAACTGACTTGAGGGTTTTGTGCTTGATCACAAATGTTGCGCTTAGCAAGAGTCGCCACCGACTTTTCTTTTATCCAAAAGGAAAGGTGAAAAAGCACAGGAAAGACCTTTGAGATTGTTTCTTGAGTTCGAGGGGTAGATTATGAAAAGGGAAGGTATTATCACCCTCTTCATCCATGGTTTTCCACGGGCTCTTAGTTACTTGCTAAATCACTTGCTTTTATTTGAAATTTTGCTTTGTGTGGTTTTTGAAAGTATTTTGTAAAGAGGCCATTGTTTAGACAATCTTTATAATGATTCTCGTTCATTAGAATGTATACAAAGATGTTTGATCTTTTGAAAATGTTTCCAATTTTGCAAGATGTTTGAAAGTGTATGTGATTATTTTGAAAATAGAAAGGATGTTTGTTTTGAAATGGAGCAAGTAATTAGGAGAAATCTACCTACTCAAATGTCTTTCTTGTTCATTTTCTTTTCCTTTGAAATTGTTGTTTTACCATTGATTTGGTAAGCAACCATATCTTTGGATGTAAATGGGACGGGAATGGGTCATCGTATAACCATGATTAGCAATATTGCAAGGTATCTTAGCATTTTTCTTTAGGGGGATAAGATCATTTTGAAAGACAACTTAGATAGCGTCATCGAGGGATTATGATCTTGTATTTTGCTTATTTTGCTAAGATATCTCACATGCGTAATATGGTTGTTTTTGTAAGGCAACAAAGTGGGTTTACCCTAAGGGTGTATGTATGCAAATGTATTGGTTTACATGCAATGATTTGTCTTTGATTAGGGTTTGCTATTTGGTTAGTTTTAATCTTTCCAATACAAACCCTAATTACTAGCAATTGTATATAAAGCGATAAATTGCATAAATTAAAATATACTAAGCTATTACATCATTAGGGGAGGGGGTGTACAAATTTACAAATGGAGATTTTGCAAGAAAATTAAATCTAATTAACTATTACAACCATATTGAATAAATGTACAAGAATTGAATAAAAATGCAAAAATGCAAATGGAAAAGAAATGATTTTTATTTGGTTTTCATGAAAAGGTTTTAACCTAAATCTAATTAAGAAAAATGATTAATTAAAATAAATTAAGTTAATTAAGAAAGAAATTAAATTTAAAAAAAAGTATTTTTAAGGTTTTTTATAAAAAGGTTTTAAATTAATAAAATAATATGGAAATTGATTAATTAAAAAACCTAAGTTCTAAATTAATTTTATTTACAAGAAAATAGTATAATATTTAAACCTAAACCTACATATTAATTATTAAAAAAAGAAATTAATTTGTTAAAAGAAAATCTTTTTGGCCTTTTTGTTTTATAAGAAAATAAAATAAATATGAATGCAAAAAAAAATTGGATTTTTTGTTAATAATAATAAAAGTAATGTTAATAGTAATAATAAAAATAATAAAAGCAAATATGAAAGTAAAATAAAATATAGAAAAAAGGAAATAAAGAAATAATGGGTCAGGGTGGTGGTGAAGTAAAGCAGGGATTAGGAGTCAGCAAAAAAAACACAAGGCCCACTTATTGGAAGCCCAGGCGCCTAGTTTAACAAAAATGAGAAAAATGCTAAAAAATAATGGCAAAAGGTAGCGTTGGGTATTGAATCCATGACCTTTAATACACACGCGCTACCTTTGCCACTGGGGTGGCTGTACATCTGTTAATACAAATGAAACAATAAATACATAAGGTAAAACGTCTCCATGACCTGTACTTCATCTTCAACCTTCAACCAGTCGGACCATCTGTATCTCATTCATTTCTCAACAAAAATGGAAAATGCAAACATGAAAGTTGTGCTATTTTTCCTCACGAATCTAACCATATAACTTATGTAAGCTAAAATTCAAAGATGAAGATTAATTTTGCTGGCCCTAAATTGAAACCTAATTTTTTCAGAAAGTTTAAATATGAAATTCTCTATATATAATCAATATAAATGAAAACTATGAATATGGTCTGTTTTAGAGAAATGATATCTACATTTTATCTTCACAAATCAGAAATAAATGATGCCTGTATGAAGAGATGGAAGTTTGAAAACTTACCTCTTGCAGCTGGAGTCGTGAATGGAGTTTGAGCAACTTTGGAGATGGCCTGATGATCTGTTTAGCTTTCTTGGACCTCCTTGAGTGTATTCTAACTCTTACTTTTCTTTGAAAGTCTCTAATTCCCCCTACTCAAGTCAACCTGGAAGCTTGATATTTGAAAATGGTGGATAGTAATGGAGGGGTTACAGTCTTGAAACAGGGGCCTGAATCACTTGTGTATGATGTATGTAAGGTGTTTGAATGATTAAGAATCAAAACGCACGAGTGAAAATAGAGATGGAGAGTTTTGGCTTAAAACTGTCAAGTTGAGCAATCTTGTGTAGCAAGGGTGTTTGGGAGAGTTTTTAGGATGCTTCAGATCGTGCCTTAGCTTGCAATAAACTTGTTAATATGTATGGAAAAGATTAGAGCACAAAATCACTTCAGGTTTCTGAGTTATAGGGTTATGGCTCTATAACTTGCTTTTGAAGAAAAGTGAAATGACAAATCTCAAGTATGGTACAAGCATGTTCTGAGCTTTCTTAGGTCTTAGACACATTTCTTTTGGTTTATAGGAGTTATGTGTGCAGAAAGAACAAGTTAGAAGCTCAAGACAAGTTAACTTTGTGATTAAAGCAACTTTTCAAGAATGGAATGATAGCTTTCTTCCAAAAATGGTAAATTGGCTTGGACAATGCTTGTAACACTTGTATAATAGCTCAAAAGCAAGTGTAATCTTCTGATTATGGAGAGATCTTGAGGTTTATAAGCCTGCAAAACAATATTGTGCAGCATAGGTTTGAAATTGGATTTTTGTTTATCACAAAATGCCTTGTAATTCAAGTGACAAAACACCAACTTCATCTCTACGATTATCCCTACTCAAGAATGATCTCAAGGAGTTCTTTGAAATTTTGGAAAGCTTGAACTGTGCTCTACAACCCATATTTGAATTTCTTTTGAAGATTACCCTTGGAACTATGTGAAAATTTGCCATAAGGTTAGGTAAAAAAATATGCCTAACTAGAGCATGTATTCATAAGCATGTATTCATAAAATTATAACTTGAGATCCAACACTTTTGGAAGAAGTTCTATAAAGAAAAGTTGTATATTTCATGGAGATCTACAACTTTCATGTTGGAAGTTTCCTTTGAATCATCTTGCATCATAATGAAAAAATTGCTCAAAGTTATGAAAAAATAAGAAATTTTTTACACTTAGAAAAATTTCTAAGTTTAGAAATTTTGACTTTTCAAAATGAAATCTTGATTTCTTGATTTCTTGACGAATAATTTTCATATTTTGACATGTTTTAATGAATTGTGATCTTTGGTACTTAAATTTGACCTAAAAGTCAAAGTTTGACTTTTCAGTATACAGTTGACTTTTGATCAGTTGACTGCGAAATTCATCTGTCAATCCAATGGATTTGCAATATTTTGAATCATGTAATTAGGTCAAAATGATGCAATTGGACTCTTGAGATCATGCCTTAAACCAATTAACCATTTGCTAGGTCAAAAATCAGAAATTGCCCTTTCCTAATCAAAACCCTAATATTGACCATTTTGCCCTTTTGGAGATTTGATCAAATTTCTTGAGGAATTGTGGTCCAAACTTTATCAAATGATACATATGAGTTTAAAATGTTGATGTGGGTCAAAAATTATGGGGTTTGATTGTAAATTGGCCATGGTTTACTTTTTTCCCAATACAACTGATTTTTAGGTCAATTGTTCAATTGATTGAGCAAAAGAGTAATCCAAGGCTTGAAACTTGGCATGAGTAGTCTTGGGGGTCCACAATGATCCATGAAAGTAATATGGGGAATTGGAAGTTCAAAAATCCTTGTGAAAACTCAAACCCTAATTTTGGTCATCAGTGCTTGAGGAGGTGTTTTAAGCTGATCAACCCTAATACAGTCTTGATCCAAAGGAGATCTTGCGAGAAGATTCTTGATATGTGAGAGGACAAATTTTGGGGTACAATACCTATCATTAACTATAAGGAGTAAATATAACCAGAATAGGTCTTTGTTTTTGTTGATTGACTTTTCCTACAAGGAAGAGGATTAATTGCATGCAGATGTATGCATGGCGTAATGATATTCTCAAAATAAATGAGATTATGCGGTATGCATTTGTCATGTATGTGATATGATATATGAATGCTATTGAAATGTATATGTGTCTAGGAAAACAAATCCTTGACAAATGCTGGGAGTGTTGGGAAGCAAAATCCCAGACCTCTACTGGAGATGAGGAGTATATGTATCTTCGACTTTGTTTAGAGGGTTCCGTTAGGGATTCTTGTCTCGTTGTTCTGAGGAAATTTTGCGGGGAATGTCGATTTCTACTTGAGGGATAGAGTTTGGGGACCTTAGTTGTCTATTACTCTATTGGGGAGTTATAACTTGACTGGGGATAAAAGTTAACTGGTATCTGGTCGGGTTCTAGGTTTCGCAACAACTTACTAGGGATGATGAAGTTAGCTATTATCTTGTCAGATTCTAGGCTTTGCAGCAACTTACTGGGGATAGTAACGACTTCGCTAGGGACAAAAAGGTTTTGTCGTTTGATTTGTAATAGTCTGAGAAAAGAATCATGTTATGGAATCTGTAGTCTGTTGGGGAAATAAACCTTGTTGAGAGGAATATTTTGGTGAACTTATTGGAGAGATGAATTCTTTTGGAGATGAACTTTGCAAGGTTTCTCTTGTAGTTTAGGACCAACTCAACTGGGGAAATGATTTTCAGGAGATTGGAACTCCGGATGGATACTGTATGAATTCAAATCTGTAGGGATAATTTTATTGAATTAACTCTGTGGAGATATCCTGAATCTTTAAGAAAATGTTTATTACTATTTTTAACATACATTTGTTAACATTTAATTATGTTCATATGCGTATGTTCATTCAATTTTAGTCATTGGACGTTATGCACTCAAACAGAAAAACAAAAAGTTTGCACTTCAAAGTATATTTGTATTGATGTTTTGACTATAAATAAGCATTTTTGTAAAAGGAGATATAGATCCTAGTAAGAAGAAATCGTCGAAAGAATACAAAGTGAAAACAAAAATAATAGCCATGTGGAAGTGATCTCGTTGTGTTCTAACTCCGCTATTGCACCTATGTCTTCGAACATCATCCCTTGTTGTTGAAAGAAGTTGATTGAATTTATCTTACACCCAAGAACTTGGACCTTGGTAATAAAGTTGGTTGTAGTGATTTCACGGGACATAGTCATACACTTTAATCCTTATCTTTTTCATGGACCGCTCTTTCGGGTTTTCAGCCCACCAGGATACCCTTTTTGCCCAAGCCGCCCTTTCGGGTTTTCGACTTCCCATGTGTACAATCTTTTGTATGTATCCCTAATTTTTGCCCGAACCTCTTTGATTAGCCGGGATGCCCTTGTTTTTGCCTAGGTATGTCAACCTAGCGGGTCATTTTTATGCGTAGTATTTTTTGACTATGTCTGTGTTCACAGGATGTGGGAAATCTTTGTTTTCCATAGTAGTTAGCATCATGGCGCCGACAGAGAATACTTTCTTAACAACGAACGACCCTTCGTAAGTGGGAGTCCATTTTCCCCTGGGATCACCTTGAGGAAGAATGATGCACTTTATTACCAAGTCGCCAGCCTGATACACTCGAGGTTTGATATTTTTGTTGAAAGCCCTGATCATACACTTTTGATACATTTAACCATGACAAACACCAACAAGTCTCTCATCATCAATCAAGTTCAACTGATCCAATCTAGTTTGAATCCATTCATCTTCTCCTAAGTCTGCTTCTTTCATAATCCTTAAGGAAGGAATTTGAACTTCCA
Organism: Vicia faba; assembly: GCA_948472305.1. Lineage (NCBI taxonomy): Eukaryota > Viridiplantae > Streptophyta > Magnoliopsida > Fabales > Fabaceae > Vicia > Vicia faba. The sequence continues at coordinate 224,577,859 of OX451738.1, forward strand.
CAGGTAGGACAACTTCCATGTTATAGACTAAAGATAAAGGAGTTACCCCAGTTGATGTTTGAGCCAAAGTACGGTAACCATGAAGAGAAAACGGTAACATCTTGTGCCAGTCTTTATAGGTGACTACCATATTTTGCATAATCTTCTTTATGTTTTTATTGCCAGCTTCCATTGTGCCATTCATCTTAGGTTTGTATGGAGAAGAGTTGTGATGCTTGATTTTTAACTGCGCACAAAGTTCAGTGACCATAGCATTGTTGAGATTGGTTTCATTGTCAGTGATGATCCTTTCATGGATACTTTAATGGTAGATGAGGTTATGCTTGATAAACAAGGCTACAACGTTCTTTGTAGCTGAGGCAAATGAGGCAGCCTCGACCCATTTAGTGAAGTAGTCGATGGCAACGAGGATGAAGCGGTATCCATTAGAAGCAGTGGGTTTAATCTCTTCAATAATTTCAATGCCCCACATTGCAAACGGCCACAGAGCAGTCATGACATTCAAAGGAATTGGAGGCACATGAACCTTGTCAACATAGATTTGGCATTTATGGCAAGTCCTTGAATGATGGTAACAATCAGTTTCCATTGTTGACCAATAATAACCAGCCCTCAGAATCTTCTTGGCCATAGTGTGCCCACTAGAGTGAGTTCCAAAGATACCATCGTGTATGTCCTCCATGATTTTCTCTGCCTCCTTCTTGTCCATACAACGAAGCATAGTAGAATCATGGTTGCGCTTGTACAAGATCTCATTACTTAGGAAGAACTTGGCTGAGAACCTCCTCAAGAATTTATTATCATTGATGGAAGCTCCTTCAGGATAATCTTGTGCTTTAAGATATCTTCTCACTTCATGATACCAAGGCTTCTCTTCGTCGGTGTCAATCTCATAACAGCGTGCCGGTTCGTCAAATCTTTTGATTGTAATTCTAGGAGCCTCGTTGTCCCACTTGACTTTGAACATGGATGACATTGTTGCTAAGGCATCTGCCAACTGATTTTCTTCTCTTGGAAAGTGTTCGAAGGTAACCTCCTCAAAGCATGGGATCAGGGTTAACATAAGCTCTTTGTAGGGAATCAGATTAGGATGTTTGGTATCCCATTCTCCTTTAACTTGACTGATTACTAAAGCTGAATCTCCATATATGCTTAAGAATTTGATTATTAGGTCAATGGAAGCCCTAAGACCCAAGATGCATGCCTCATACTTAGCCATGTTGTTCGTACAGTCGAAGCATAGTATAGCAGTGAAAGGCGTATGGCAGCCTTCGGGAGAAATAATCATAGCACCGATTTCGTTACCCAAAGCGTTGAAAGCTCTATCAAAAACCATAGTCCATCAAGATCCTTGTTCAGGTCCGTCATACTGTCCAGGCTTTTCACAATCAGTTACTAGCATGATATTCTCGTATGGGAATTCAAAGTACATGGATTGATAATCATCAACAGCTTGGTGGTTCAAATGATCCTCTAGCACACTTCCTTTTATGGCCTTTTATGCATTGTATTGGATATCATATTCAGTCAAGATCATTTGCCATCTAGCTATTTGTCCGGAGAGAGCTGACTTCTCAAAGATATACTTGATAGGATCCATCTTAGAAATTAATAAAGTATTGTGAGTCAACATATACTGTCTTAGCCGGCAAGCATCCCATTCCAGAACGCATCAAGTTTTCTCGAGTAGTGAATATCTTGTTTCACAGTCGGTAAAATTTTTGCTCAGGTAGTATATTGCATGCTCTTTTCAGCCAGACTCGTCATGTTGGCCCAACACACACCCATTGAATTCTCTAATACAGTCAAGTACATAATCAGAGGTCTTCCTTCAAATGGAGGCATCAGGATGAGAGGTCCTTGCAAGTATTTCTTGATCTTGTCAAAGGCTGCTTGGAAGTCGTCGCTCCATCTGACTACTTGATCTTTCTTTAAGAGTTTGAAGATTGGCTCACAAGTAGCAGTCAAGTGAGATATGAATTGAGCGATGTAGTTAAGTCGACTTAAGAAACCCCTGACCTCCTTCTCAGTATAGGGAGCTGGAATTTCTTGTATGGCTTTGACTTTTGCAGGGTCGACCTCAATACCTTTTCCACTTACGACAAACCCTAAAAGTTTCCCAGATCTTACCCGAAGGTGCATTTTTTGGATTCAGCCTTAGCTTGTATTTCTTTAATTTTTCAAACAATTTATGTAAGTGATCCAGGTGTTCTTCCTCAGTATGCGACCTTGCAATCATATCATCCACATAGACTTCTATCTCATGATGGATCATGTCATGAAATAGGGCTACCATAGCTTGTTGATAGGTTTCCCCTGCATTCTTCAAACCGAAAGGCATGACCTTGTAACAAAAAGTGTCCCACTGTGTAACAAAAGTGGTTTTCTCCATGTCTTTGGGAGCCATTTTGATTTGATTATAGCCAGAGAAGCCATCCATGAAGGGGAAGACTTTATGTTGAGCAGTGTTCTCGACTAAGACATCAATATGCGGTAGTGGGAAATTATCTTTGGGGATTTCCCTATTCAAATCTCTGTAGTCTACGCACATACGGACATTTCCATCCTTCTTTGGAACGGGGATCTCATTTTCCACCCATTGGGGATATGACGTTACTGCTAGAAAACTTGCATTGAATTGCTTCATTACCTCAGCTTTTATCTTTTCAGACATGTCTGGCCGCATACGACGAACTTTTTGCTTGACTGGAGGATAATCTTCCTTTGTTGGTAGACGATGAACCACAATGTCAGTATCAAGTCCCGACATATCTTCATATGACCAAGCAAACACCTCAACGTAGTCATGCAACATCTGGACCAATCTGCTTTTGACACCATCTTCTAAATTAGCACCAATCTTGACTTCTTTCTTATCTGCCTCAGTACCCAGGTTGATCACTTCAACTGGCTCTTCATGCGGTTGAATGGCTTTTTCTTTTTGCATCAGAAGTCTGGATAATTCTCCAGGTATTTCACAATCTTCCTCGCCTTCGTCTTCGCCTTCGTCTTCATGTGTGTGTGCATGTAAGATACATGGCTATTTTGAAAATGCAATAAAGTGAAATAAAGACAATGAGAGAAAAATTTGAATGCAAAAGAGTCCAATGTTTTTTCATTAAATGATCATATGGCATATGAAAATGAACAAACCCTTAACAAATGGACCATGGTGCCCCCGGCATGGCACATGGCTTAAAGTCATTGTTTCAATAAAATTACATACATAGTTCTTAATTAATAAAAAAGTAAATGGTAATTACTCCTTATGAAGGAGATGGGAATGAAATTCTTGGCACGCCAATTATTGAGTCCTTCCTCGGCAGTCAGGTAGATCAAGTCATCAAAATCATAGTCATTGTCGAAGTCTTCAAGAGCATTCACTTCATGATTACTGATGTGAAGAGGTGGTTTTCCTATGCGATCACGTCGGACCTCCTTTTGGGCTTTGGTAGTGAAACCCAAAGCACTTTTGTCTGATTTGAAAGGGATTTTAGGAAGTTGTCCCTATATGGTACAACCTCCGTGTTCAATCACAGCACGAGCATCATTGAGGGAAGCCATCCTAGGAACATCTTTAACAGCTTTTGGAACATCAGGAGTAGCCTTGGCAGCAGCAACCATGGGAGAGACCACTTTGAAGGCTTGACAAGGAGTTTCTATGAACTCTCCATCCATCTCAGCATACTTAAACGAATTCAGGTGGCTAACCATAAACTCTTCTTCACCACCGACAGTAACGATCTTTCCTTTGACTGGACATTTCAATTTTTGATGAAGAGTGGACGTCACCGCTCCTACCCCATGTATCCAAGGGCGTCCAAGCAAGCAAGAGTAGGCACGATGGATTTCCATCACATAGAAAGTTGAGTTGAAAGTTTGAGAACCAACATTGATGGGAAGGTCGACCTCTCCATGTACCATCCTCTTTGATCCATTGAAAGCTCTTACCACTATGTCGCTTGGCTTCAACACCAAACCTTTGCAATCCAACTGATCTAGGGCACCCTTGGGTAAGAAATTTAAAGAGGACCCAGTATCCACCAATACATGGGATATAGTGGTTCCTTTGCATTCAATAGAGACATGCAAAGCCTTGTTGTGATTTCTTACGACTGCAGTTAAATCAGTATCCGAGAATCCCAAACCATTATCGACAGTCAAACTCGCCACATAAATTTCAAACTTATCAATTCTAGTCTCTTGAGGAACATGAGATTTCTTCAGAAATTTTATCAAGGCTTGAACATGCGCATCAGAACAAAGTAATAAGGATAGCATAGAAATCTTTGAGGGGGTTTTCCCCAACTGCTCTACTATCTTATAATCACTTTTCCTTATGATCTTAAAAATCTCCTCCATTTCTTGGATGGAGGGTTCCTCAGTTGTAATGTCTTTGGCGGACGCCTCCATCCTGGTAGGCTCAATCATCCTTTCTTTTCCCCTAGCATCAGTACTAGGTTTGTCAACAATAATGCGAACAGGTGTAGTTTTGGTGGTTAGAGGTGAAATGTTAGGAGAGAAAAATCTCCCCGTCCTTGTCACCTTGCTAGAGTCAGCAATGTTGGTAACGTCAGCAACTTTATCTTCATTAATCCAGGAGTCTTGCTTAATACCATGGTAGTATACTTCAACGCCATAATTCTAGGGTACTGCTTTATCAGAAGAATAAGGGGTTGGTCCATGGGTAGTAATTATCAAGGGAGCTATTTTTGGTTCATTGGAAATCCTAATAGGACCTTTTGGAGAGATCCTAATAGGTTTGTTGGTGATAGTGATGATGGATATGTCTTTAATTTCTTGAGGCACAACTTCAAGAAAACTTTTTACGGGCAGAGTTCTTTCAAACAAAAACTCATGGCTATCTATTAGGTATTGGACACCTTATTTCAACCATTCATAGTTATTATTTTGTTCAGCACAACAACGACGGTCTTTAAGACAACCAAGGAATACCCCAGCTTTCAACAGATTTTCTTAGTATCTTCAATAGCATTGACATTTTTACCATGATTTGGCATAGGCATAGTGATAACATTCGAAGTTGAAGGAGGATCAAACTCAATGGTCTTGTTGTCAATGAGATCTTAGATTTTGCATTTCAAAGCCCAACAATGATCAGTATCATGTCCGGGACTATTGGAGTGGTAAACACATTTGGTGTTCGGGTTATACTTTGGAGATGAAACATTGGGATTTGAAGGGAGATCATGCAATGTTACCAAATTAGCCTTCAATAGGTGTTGTAGGGCTTGAGATAGTGGCATGTTGATCCTTGTAAATTGTCTTCTTGGAATATCAGGTCTTTGGTAGCCAGCTTGTTGTTGTGGTCTTTGAGTAGTGGTCGGATTGGAGATTAGAACTGTATTTACAGATTGAGGATGGTCCTTTTTTATAAGGCCCCTTGACCCATACACGACATTAATTTCCTTTTTACCGGTAAAAGGTTTCTTCACAGTATTTGATGTAGAGGCAAAGGCCATGGGAATCTTTCCACTTTTAATACCGCTCTCGACCCTTTCACCATTCAAGATTAACTCAATGAAACGAGATGATGAGCTCCCAATTAGTAAGTTGAAAAATGGCTCAGTCAATGTTCCCATGAACATATCTACCAATTCCCTGTCAGTCAATGGTGACTGCACCCTGCCAGCCAGGTCTCTCCATTTCTGCGCGTACTCTTTGAAGCCTCCATTGGAACCCATGGTTATTCCTTGTAACTGTACTCTAGTTGGCGCCAGATCGACATTGTACTGATATTGAAGGTAGAAGGCGGTGGCCAAGTCTTCCCAGGTATGGATGTTGGAACCCTCTAACTGGTAAAACCACTCCAATTGAGTCCCAACCAGACTCTCTTGAAAGAAGTGCAACACCAACTTCTTATCAGTGGTATGCGGTTGAATTTTATGTACGTAAGATCTCAAGTGAAGCTTTGGGAACGAAGCGCCATCGTACTTGGAAAAAACTAGAATCTTGAGTGTGTGTGGGATTTCCACCCCAGGAACCAAACCCAAATCACCAAAATCTAGGTCACGCACAACTTGAACTTCCATAGCCTTCAATATGTCCTCTAGTTGCTTATACTTATCTTCATCCGGTGGATATTGTTCATCAAAATAGTCCTCATCCTCAGAGACTGGATTGTTACCACCCCAGCACGGGTGCTCCTTGAATCTTCATCCTAATTCTCATCCTCCTCAGAGGAGTCTTCTACCACTTGAACTTTTCGAACGGGGCCCTTGAACCTCTTCCCCATGTTGATCAAAGCTTTCTTCTTGGTCTTCTTTTTTGCAATAAGAAGTGACATCAGCTCTTGCTTCCCTTTGGCCAAGTTGAGCAAGGTTTCTTGAAATTGAGAATTTTGTGTCTGCAATTCCTTCACAGTCTGCTCGAGATCCATCTTACTTAAATAAATAGTAGAAAGATGAGGAAACCTGCATCGTAAAACCTGCTTATGTTATGATGCATGTAATGTGAATGCAAATGTTTTCAAGGACCTTTAAGGTTTTAAATTTGTTTAAACAAAGAAGGAACAAACATTAATTGTATTAATAAGTCCAAACGGTTTACAAAAAAATGCCTCTTGGACTAACAATGGAAGAAGCACAAATAATACAAAATAAACTCCTAAAACAAAAAGGAATCAAGCTTCCCATGAGTTCATCCTCTTCGGTGCAATGTAAGAATTCAAACTTCTCTCTTCACGAAGCTATCTCGTGAGCTCCAAAACCTTCTTCTCGCTTGCATAGAGTTGGGTTTCAAAGGTGTCTCGCCCCCCTTTGAGTTGAATCCATGATCTTTGCAACTCCTCAAAAGTAGTAGGCATGTCAGGATGAAAAATAGTGTAGGGAACATCTCCTTCGGTAATCGGCTCCATGATGGTAGGTAGGATGGCCTCATATGGCATCATGAAGTTTTGAGCGCAAGCTCGCACCCACTTGAGATAAGGCTCCAAATGCCCCAAGCTCGTACAAATCTTTGATGCTAACCATGGACATTGTTCTCATAGTCAAATACAATTCCTTGACAAACGCGTCATGAGGGTCATCCCTCTGAGCATACCCAAACTGTCATAGAGCCAAGCAAGGATTATAAGTGATACCTCCCCTAATGCCAAGGAGAGGGACGTTAGGGAATTCCCCACAACGGTCAATAATGATAACATCCTCCAAAGATCGAGAACACAAATGAATATCTGAATGTGAGAGTGACATCAACCTATTAGCCCATCTCATGCCTTGGTCATTCTTCAAAACAGATCGAGGAATGTGAGAAATAAAACACCTAGCCAACAGAGGAGTGCAACACATAAGGGTCCTCCATCTCTTCATGGTGCAAGTGTGAAGAGAGTGCAAAATATCTCCAAGTAAGGTAGGCACCGGGTTACGAGATAGAAATTTTTTAACCATATTCACATCTATGAGATGGTCCGGGTTAGGAAATAGTACCATTCCATAGATTAAAAGAGCCAAAATATCTTCCAAATCTTGCAAATCCAGAGCATCCCAGAAGATTTGAGCCTTCTCAAACAGAAACTTGGCTAGAAAACCCTTAACACCACTTCTTGTTTCCCAATTTGCCACAACATCGGACCATTGCAAATGTAAAGCTAGAGCAATCTCCTCAGGTCTAGGACCTTTCTCAATACCGGTGAAGGGTAATTGATCAAGAATAGGCACTCCTAAGAGTTGAGAAAACTCCTCCATGGTGGGCACTAATTGGTAGTCACGGAATGTAAATCAATGGTGCTTAGGGTCAAAGAACTGAAAGAGAACTTTCATCATGTCTTCATCAAGGCTTGAGGTAACCAGATTGAGAAGTCGACCATGTCTCTTGGTGAATGGAGAATTCTCAGGAATCCTTGACGCTAACTCTTTGAGTTGAGGAGGCACTCTTACGAGGTTTACTTGGATAGTATTCCTGTGAGTGGAAGCCATGTCCTACAAAATAAAACAAAGATAAATCTCTAGGTCCTTGAAATGGTTAGTGAAAATGCCATGGTATGATGTTATGATGTTATGTATAAATAATCATATATAAGCACACAAACAAGTACTTAGGTTCAGGCTTGCATGAGGTTTATAGGTAAGTACCCTCTTGAAGTTTAGTTGGTTCAACCTGTCCTAGAAAGTAACCGGGTTCTAGGGAATCTCAATATCACTTATCTTTCTTCACTGAACATTATTTCAGCGCAAGCCTCTTTATTGGAGACCGAAATATCCCGAAAGTCCAATCTCAATGAGCGTAGCATCGAGTATCAACCAACTTCAGACTGCACCAAAGTCGGCTATATCACTACTTCCTAATGGCCTAGTTGTTTAATTAAAGGTTATATGGTCAGTTAGTTCTTCATGACACCACACAACGGCCTCGTGTTCTACTTGACTGGACTCAAGGGATACCAATACCAACAAATGCGTCACACTAATGTAGCCATTGCTTCAACCATGTCGGTATACCCCACACAGTCCCCACGATCTATTGCTACTTACCTAATAATATCCCCCGATCCAGGTAGAGGATCAATACAAAAACCCAAACAAGGACCCAAAATATAAAGCAAACAATGAAATCATTTAAAGGTGATCTAGTCTCTAAGGTAACCCCACTTTTAAGTATTTCCCCAGCAGAGTCTCCAATTCTATAATACGGTGGGAGAACTAACTTGGGTGTTTTGCATTTTATTGCAATTGTTGCGGATAGCAAGAGTTGCCACCGACTTTTATTTTATCCAATAAAGGAAAGGGTGAAAAGAACAGGAAAGGCATTTTGAGAATTTTCTTGAGTTCGGGGGGTAGGTTATGAACAGGGAAGGTGTTAGCACCCTTTTCATCCGTAGTTATCTACGGGCTCTTAGTTGCTAGCTCACTTTGAAATTCTTTGTTTGAAATGTGTTTGTGATAGTTTTTGAAAGTATTTTTGAACGTGCCTTTGTTTAAGAGAACTTTGTAATGATTCTCGTCTCTATAAGAATGAATACAAAGTGTTGACTTTTGAAAATATTTCATTTGAAAGTGTTGGTGTGTTTTGAGAGATGTTTTGGGAATGGTTGTGAGCAAGAAACTACAAGCGTTCTACCTACTCAAAAAGTTTTTGTTCATTTACTCCTCCTTTAGATATTGCTATCTTACCATTGATTGGTAAGAATCCCTATCATTGGATGTGAAGGGACGGGAGTGGATCATTGTGCAGTCATAGAAGGCAACATTGTAGGATACCTTAGTAATTTATCGTAAGGGTCTAAGATCGTTTACCGAAGGTAACATCAAAGGGACATCGAGGGACTATGATCTTGTATTCGAGGGTCATTTCTAAAGTATCCCACGTTCGAGGGACATGACTATTTTTATCTTTAGGCAACAAGTGAGGTTAACCCTATAGGTGCAAGTGTGCAAGTGTTTGATTTCATGCATTTTTATCTTTGAATTAGGATTTTCTACTTGTTGATTTTATGTCTTGCCATACAAGCCCTAATTACTAGCAATTATATTGAAAGCGATAAATTGCGGAAATGTAAAACTCTACGCTATTACATCGTTTAGGGATGGGGGTACAAATTTACAAATGGGGGATGAAAGCAAATAAAACCTAATTAGTATTACAACCAATTGAATTATTCAAAATAAAATGTACAAGAATATAAAGATAATAAATCAAAAAGAAAGATTATTTTTATGGTTTTTGTATTAAAAGGTTTTAACCTAATTAAATTACTAAAAAAAGGAAGAAATCAACTAATTAATCTAAGTTAATTTGAAGAAAACTAAAACTAAATTAGATTAAGAAAAGAAATTAGATTAATTAAGGAAACAAATTTTTTTAGGGTTTTATATGAAAAGGTTTTTATCCTATTTAATTAAAACTAAAATGAATGGAAATAAATTAATTAATTAAACTCCTAAGTTCTAAATTAATTTAATTAAAATAAACTAAGTCTAATATTAACTTATTTAGGAAAAGAAATTTGTTAAAGCAATAAAATAAAAACATATTAAATATCTAAATAATAAATATGAAACATTTTTGGTATTTTTTTATTAATAAAATATTTATAATAATAATAATAATAATGATAATAATAATAATAAATAAAAGAGAATAAAATAAAAATATAAAATTAAAGTAAGGGGGGTTTAAAATGAAAATGGGGTTTAAAAGTAAATCAAGTTTTGTTTTGTATTAGGTCCAATAGTATTTTTTTTAATCAGAAAATAAAACAAAAAATAAGAAAGTAAAGGGCCTGCGTGTTATTTAGGAAATGGGGGGTGAAAAGGAAGAAAATTGCTAGGCCCAAACAGGATGGTCCAACGCCTGTGATGATCCAGTGGGGACAGTTTGTTGGAGGCGTATCATGGAGATGTCACCAGGAATGTTAGATTTATGGATGATGAGATCAACGGGTGATACTATGAGGTGTACCAAGCGCGCGTATGCCTTGCCTGCATGGGATCTGTAAAGAGAAAATATAAAAAACAAAAGGGTACCACTGGGACTCGAACCCAAGTCCCAAAGGTTAACAGGCGCGTGCTTTACCACTAGGGTGGCTATACATCCGATATTATAAACAAAATCATAAATATATATTTGAAACCCATTCCTGGAGACGACTTCATCTTCTTCCTCGCTCCAGAACATTCAACAACATTTTTGAAATTGCTATCTCTCTCATTTCTCAACCATTTTTAAAAGTATAAACATGAGAGTTGCTGGAAATTTCATCATGATTCCAACCATGTAACTAACTTAAGTTAACACTCAAAGATAAGGATGAATTTCTGTTGGTACCAAACTGAACCCTAAAATTTCAGAAAGTTCAAACCCAAAATTCTCAATGCACAATCAGTATAAATGAAAACCATGGACATGGTTAGCTTCAGTGCAATGATATATACATTTCTACTTTAGAACGTATGTACAAAAGATGCTTGTATCAAGATATCACAATTGAGAAAAACTTACGTTGAAGTGAGAATCGTGTATGGAGTTTGAGAAACCTTTGTGGTGTCCTAATGATCTGTTTAGCTTGCCTGTACCTTCCTGAGTGTGTTGCAATCCTTAATTTGCTTCGAAAGTCCCTGAATCTCCCTACTCAAGTCAAACTGCAAGCTTGATTTTTGAAAATGGTAGATGGTGAAGATGGAGTTACAGTCAAGAAACATGTGTTGGGATGGTTTCTATATGAAGTAAGGAAGCTTTAGAAATGATTTAGCCAAGAAACGCACGAGTGGAATGGAAGTTTGATGTACAAAGTCAGAAATTGCACAACAATGGTGTTTTGAGGAAATTTCTAGCTTGAGGGAGTTTGAGGGAGTTTCCAGGCTTGTGTATTTGTGTCCTAAGTTGCATAAGAGTGTCTTAACTTATAGGAAAAGGTTTGGAGACTTGGAATGACTAGAATCACAAGATCACAAGTTATGGGATTTGACTTGTTTTTGTAGCAAGCTTGACAAGTATGGTTTCAAGGCAAGGCACAAAGTTGTCTAGAGTGGTTACAAACTTTAAACATGCTTATATGACTTTGTAGGTGAAGCTTGTGCAGAAGGAATAAGTTCAAGGGTCAATACAAGTTGACTTTGCCTAAAGCTTGCTTTACTAGAATGGAAGTCGTGACTTTCTTGCTAAAATGGAAAATTGCTTTGAATAATGCTTGAATAAATTGGAAAATGGCTTAATCAATTGTGAAAATCATTAATTATGGATTTAAACACAAGTTTGATACCTGAAAAGTAATATTATGCAACATGGCTTATGGATTTGGTCAAGTATTTTTCATGAAGAATGCCTTGTAATTCAAGTGTGAAACCCTAACCTCATCTCTTCGATTCTCCTAGCTAAAGAATGATCTCAATGAGTTATTTGACATTTTGAAAATCTTGGAACATCCTCTATAACCTTCATGTTTTTCATTTTTGAAGAATCAATTTGGAACTATGTGAAAAATTTCTATGAAGTTAGGTCAAAAATCTGCCTAAACTAGGTCAAATTTTCACTAAGTGTTTAAGAAAAAGTGCATGACTTTATGGATTCATAATTTAAAACCCAAGCATTTATAGAACTTGATCAGTAAAGAAAAGTTGTAGATCTCATCAAGATCTACAACTTTCATATTGAAAATTTTCTTTGAATCATCTTGCATCTTGGTGAAAAGTTGGCATGAAGTAGTGAAAAAATAAGACTTAAAAACACTTAAAAAAAATTCTAAGTCTTGAAAAGTTTGAATTTTTAAGATGAATTTTGACTTTCATGATTTCTTGATGATCAAGTTTCAAATTTTTGAATGTCTTGATGAAATGTGACCTTTGAAACTCAAATTTGATCAAAAAGTCAAAGTTTGACTTTTGGTGTATCAATTGACTTTTCATCAGTAACTGAATTTCAACTATCAATCAATTGATCTTGAGAAATGAATTCAGATATGCTATTAGGTCAAAATGATTCATTTTAATCCTTTATATCATGTTTCAAACCAATAAGTCATGTATTAGGTCAAAAGTCAAAGATTAGTCATTCTCAGTCAAAACCCTAATTTTAACCATTTTGCCCTTTTGGTGATTTGAACAATTTTCTTTGGGAATTGTGATCTAAACTTGATCAATTGATACATATGACCTCCAAATGTTTATATTGGTCAAAAATATTTAATTTTTACTGTATTTTGTCCATAGTTGAATTTTTATCCAATATAGTTAATTTTGAGTCATCTGATCAATTGACTGAGCAATTTTGAGATGCAAGACTTGAAACTTGATATGAGCATTATTTAAGGTACATAATGATCCATGAAAGTAAATTAAAGCACTAGAAGACCAATTTTCCTTGTGAAAATCAAAACCCTAATTTGAGGCATCAGTGTTGAGGAGATGGCTTGACCTAGTCAATACTTGTGTAAGCTTGAACCATTGAAGATCTTCGTGAGAAATATCTTGAGAAAAGAGAGGGAAAATTTTGGTGTACAAAAAAAAGGTTCTTAGGAACGTTAGTATAAGAGGTTCTGATCGTGACTTTGTGGTTAAGCTTTAGAGGCCTTCTAAAGATTTGCTTCTATGTGTTCTAAATTCTCAAGATTATGAAGATGTGACAGACAATGAATAGTATCACTCTGTATTGTCCAAACTTTTACACCTTATTCTATCTGTTGGGAACTAACCGTTGATACAGGAAGGGATTTTTTAATCCTTACAACGTCTCTCTCTCTCTCTCTCAAGGATATAAAATAAGATCAAATATTTGAAGTAAAGTACTCTTGGCCATCAAGCTGAAAAGTCGTGGATGCGGAAGCTGTCAAAGTTGCAATGCTAAATATGCTGAAGACTTTTACACTTAAATAAGAGAAAATAAAGAAAGATAAATAAGAAGAAGTCTACAAGATTCTACACAAACTATCATCATATACATCTTGGTAGATCTCAGAAGAAGCAAGGAGTTGTTACTCATAACTTGGTTAACAAGAAGATAAAGAAGAAGAACACTACAAGATGCTACCCAACTTCTGATCAAATAAATCTTGATAGGACTTTGTATTTTACACAATATTTGTTGCTCGTATTGTGTTATAGTTCTAATCTCTTCATGTAAATTATTTTAACACAAGATTTGTTGCTCAAAATTGTGTTAAATAATATGTGCTTAATCACTTGTGTAATCTGCTTAGAAGAAGCATTCATGTAAACAAAAAACCTTATCAACTGTTGTTGATTGATTCCTTGAGCGACCAAGTGAAGGTCTGATTTCAAGAAGGAATGGTTGTGGTCTTTGTGGAAAATACTAATAGGATATCTTAAGTGATTAGATTCTGTTGGTTTAATGATTATTATATTAGTTAAATCAGATCACTAAACATATCATTGAAAGGTTCCTTGAGTGACTGAGTGAAAGTTTGATCTCAAGAAGATAATGGTTGCGGTCTTTGTAGAAAATCCTAATAGGAGATCTTAAGTGATCAGATTCTATTGGGTCAATAATTGTTATATCTGTTAAATTGGATCACTGAACATATCATTGAATGGTTCCTTGAGTGACTAAGTGAAGGTATAATCTCAAGAAGGCAGTGGATGCGGGTCATTATGGAAAACCCTGATAGGAGATCTTAAGTGATATGATTCTATTGGGTCAATGAACGTTATATTTGTTAAGTTGGATCAATGGACGTGTCATTGTCTGTTAGTCATCGGCGGTTGCCCGTGAATTTGTAATAAGTTTGGTTATAGTGGATTAAGTCCTTGTTAAAGGCAAATCACCTTGAAGGGTGGACATGATTAACCTTGTTAAGGTGAACTTGGATAAATCACTTGTGTTCTTTACTCTTCATTGTCTTTATAGCTTTTATCATTTGAGTGATTAGAATTTCTAAATGGGAATGTTTTCTATAAACCCTATTCAAACTCCCCATTTCTTTTGTTTTCTCTACCTTTAATTGGTATCATAGACTGGCTCTTATATTGATTCAAGATTCAAACACTTAACTGTGTAGATAGATCCAGCAAGAGAAATTTCTTTAGCTTCCTTTTACTCAAATGATTGAAAGAGTTTCTTTTTAAAGTTCTTTCTAAGAAAAAATCAAAACATTGGATAGGAATCAGAAATGAAGATAGAATCTCTGGAAACAAGTTCTCAAAATTCTGAAGAGTCAAATACCTGATGGAAAAGGAATTCATCTTCTCATCATCAGAAGTTCTTTATCAGAAGTAAAGGTCAATAATCAGTACTACAGATCATCTACTAAAGTTGTCATCCAAATGACAATCGCTGCAAGCTGCTATGGATCAAATCAACATCGTCTTGAGTAGATCTGTAAAAAGCTCTTAAGAAGGCAAAAGCTTCTAAAAGATAGTTGCTTCAAAAGTGTGAAAAATAATTTGTTGAAAGTTTAGTAGATTTGTCCATAATACTTAAAAGAATATTATGTCCAACAACATGTTCAGAATCACCAGAAAGTCTGATGGATATTCAGAATCTATTTCGATCGAAGGAAGTCAAATAGAAAATAATTCATTTGCTGGGAGTTAAGCCAGTGTGCCTAATCTCATAAGCAATGGAGCTTCTGCTGAAGTTAAAGAAGTAAGATAATTTGATGATGCTCTTCAAGAAACTTCTGTTAATCGGATTCCTCTATAAAACTTCAGGAAAAGACTACCAACTCTGAACAACCGTTTCTGGGTGTACCTGACTAAACAAAATTTCTCCTTAAACCTTCTGAAGAAATGTTCTCAGGCTCAGTGTATATGATAACATCTACATTGGTTGAAGAATCATCAGGACAAAGAATGAATTGTGAAATACTAGAAGGGCTTAACATAATGGCTGATCAGAAACAAGCTCAACAATGAAGGTAAACTCTTCACAAGCACGATATTTCAGGTTAGAATTTACGTGTTTTCTGACATAGTAATTTTTTTGTTTGTTATTTTTCTTTCAAATATTAGTAAAGATAAAAAATAAGTAAATTAACCAAAACCGTTTTATGTCTAGTATATAGAACTTTTAATATTTTCAAATAATTAGAAGTTCTCAAAGAAGAAACTATCTTAGTTTAAAATCAAGTCTATCCCTTGAAAATTGAAAAGTCTAAATGCATTAAATGGGTTGTCTTTCAAAACACGTCTGATGATTGATGTGATTTGTTGAGAAGTGAGATAATCCTGAGACAAGGTGAAAAATAGATTTGCCTTACCCCTTGTCATATTTTTGCTCTACTCAAAGTTTTAATAATCATTACAAATTCAAAAACTCACTCACTTTACCTCTCACACAAATATCGCTCCACTTCCTACACTCTCGCTATTTTTAGCCCAAAATCCTTAAAACCCTAAAACTCTCTGTCTATGTTCCAAAACCATCCATCATCAACAATAGGTTCTCATCAATCAACTCCTAATCACCAAAAACTACTTCTTCTTGAGGAAAACCTAAACCTTCCACTTCTCTCTCGATCTCTTTCCATCTATGATTCCCTAGGAAATCCCTCTGTTGTACCAACATAACAGTTGTCAGTTCTTGCTGAACTAATAGTGGATTTTGAGAACCTGGAAGATAATGGGTTTTTGATCTATCCAATGATTTTAAGAGTCAAGGATGGGAAAACAACCTTGATCTTATCAAAGGACCAACTTATTCTGAGTTATTCAAAGAATTTTGGAATAACGCATACGCTCTCGAATTGATAACTATTTGCTCAAATGTAAAAGGTCATGACATCATCATTAAGGAAAATGATATTGCAAAACTCATTCAGCATGATGGATCTGGTACTAGATGTAAGAACATTGAAGCAGATATATTATTCTCACCTAAGAAAGTATTTTCAGAAACCGCTTCCATAATTTATCAAATCATTTACAAAAATGGCAAGAACTCTCATAAGACAAATGATCTTCGTGACAATCTCAAGGTATGGTCCAGGATTCTCTCTAGAAGTATTCTTCACAAAAAGTACTTATCTAGATATCAACTCTAAATATGTGATATACTATTTGGTCATGAAAGAGAAGGTAAATCTACCTGCAAGCATTTTCTTCAATCTTCTCTACTCAATTTGATTTTCTAAAAGAGTATCCAAAAATCAAAGGGATTGGATTCCATATGGAATATTTATTTCTATGATCATAGTTGAGAATAAGCGCATAAATTCTTTTATATCTCAAGATGAATTTGAAATGGTGATTGGAAAACCATTCAATGGAGAAGACCTGATAGATATGGCTATTATTTCTAACCTAATCAAGAAGCCTTATAATCTGAATACTTTTGGTATCTCTCGAAGAAAGATATTTACTTATTCTCTCAGTTATTTGGAAAAGAAAATCAAGGAAGTTAAGTCACTTACTCACACTGACCCTTGTAACCCAGATCTTTCTCTTCAAAATCCAAATCCTTTACCGTACCTTGGCTCTCTTGTTAACTTCCACCGTATTCTACCTTACTCTTGTGCTCATCCTGATTTTCAATCAGAAACAAGTCAAGTAGATCTTCCATCCACCACATCCTACAACTTGCCTCCAACACCCTTTCACCCTGCCTTTTATCGAACTTTAAAAAGACCACTAACCTCATCTGAACTCCTCTAAAAGTTCAACAACTTTCCTTGATCTTTCTTGAAAAATGTCTTAAATGTCTCTTCTTCCAGCATGGATCCATTCAAAATTGAAGCTGCATGGATTAACTTCAGCAAAGTAATGGATGTCAATTCTAACATTATGCAAACCTTCAGTTGTCAATAAGATGATAAGAAATATAAGGAACTATTTGAATCCTTATCAGCACCTCCCTTGTGTTTGCCTGCTCCAAAACCTACAAGATAAATGGTTTTTGGCTTAGAAGTTGTGCGCCCTTCAAATACCTCTGATATTGTTTAGTGACAGTTGAAAATCAACCCTCGTGATTTGGTGTGAAGCTTTCTATGGATATTGAAAAGGAAATTTATGGAATAAAGGAATTCTTGTAGAAGATGCAAGAATCAAATCGGATTGTTCAAGAGCGTCTAGAAAGAGAAGAGGAAACAAGTCTAGCTCAAGATACTCTCTTCAATTAGATGACTGAGATGTTGAAGCAGCTTGTGGAAAACCTTAACAAGGAGTCCTGGGATTAGAACTTTGTCTTAGAACTTAAGATTTATTTTCTTCTGCTTCTAAAACAATCGTAATTTTTTTAAACCCTTATTTTAATGAAGTTGTAACTGTTTGTTGGTTATCTTCAAAGTTTATTTTTATGTATCTCTATTTCCGTTTTGATTTCTGACAAAGGGGGAGAAAGTAAAATGATTTTGATAATATTTATTCTCAAAATCTTAAACTCAAACATATATAATGTTATTGCTACTATATGTTTGTTTGATGTTTCAACCCAGGAACTTTGAATAAGTTCGCTGAGTATTCTAAGACAGGTTAAATATGAAGATCCTGCTGTCTAAGGATGAGAACCTTATGGATAAAATCAACTCTGATTTTATATATAATAAGTTGTACACTTTGTGAATATATGTATATTCAAACAGATGTACCAAACATAATTCATAAGTTATAAATTTACTTAAAGTAAGGTAATCTTGCTTGATATCATATTGTTCAGAAGTTGTAAACTTTATGAAAGTATGGAATTCAAACTTAAAGCTTCAGAAGTTATGCTCTCCTGAAAGGAAGACATGTCAACATTCTGACGCATGCTCTATTACAGAGATGCCACTCAAAAGATGTGCTTTCATATGTGTGTTTCTGCAACATGTTCTTGTGCAATGTATGTTCAATTCAGAAGTTGTGATTTGTCTGAATGTGTGATATATTGGAAAATATCATGTAAAATGTTGATGCTTTTAAGAAGTAGTGAACTTCTCCAGAAGTATATTGTTTTGGTTGTGATATTAGAATCAAGAAATAGAAGTGCTAATACATGATGCATGGCATTATTCAATCAGGTTCAAAATCAAGTTTTGATTTTTCATTAAAGTTCTTTTAGTAACCAGGTTCTGAGATGAAGATCAGGTGTTCTAGTCAGACTTTGATGAGTTGTTGTAGGGAAGTGTTCCTTCTCTATTTCTATGTTCTGAAAACTTAAAATTTATTTTGTGAGTCTTGGGCTCAGGGGGAGACTTTGAAAAAGCATAAATGAAATTTTGGTATTAACAGATTCAGAGGGAGTTGAGATCTTAACTCTGAATTTGTCGGTTATGCTGATTACCTTGTATGAATTGTTCTATCAAAATACAGGATTTTTTAATCATCAAAAAAGGGGAGATTGTAAGAACAAGAAATGTTTCTACATCTGGCCTTAAGATTTTGATGATAACTTTATATGGTATCATAAAGAACAATTGTATACTCTAATGGTTTTGTTCTAGTGTATAGCTGCTACTGTATTGTTCTAACTCTGATATCAAGGCATGTGACATCATCACATTCTGAACATAAACACCACTAGAAGAAAACATTTTGTTACGTGTAACAGTTGAAGTCAAGATTCTGGTATTTGTCTTTTGCAACGATTCTTAAGAACATTAGTATAAGAGGTTCTGATCGTGACTTTGTGTTTAAGATTTAGAGGCCTTCTAAAGCTTTTCTTCTATGTGTTCCAAGTTTTGAAGATTATGAAGATGAGGTTCTAGTTTAAAAGTTCTAATGGTCTGAAGAAAAACAAGTTCTTACGACCAAGTGCTTAAGACTATGAAGACAAGATTCTGATGGGACAAGTTCTGAAGACTCCAAGACTTAAGTTATAAGACTTAACAGTGGTTCTTATACAACAAGCTTAAAACATTTAAATTATCTGAAGCCTCTGAAGATTAAAAGAAGTTCAAAATGGTTAACGTGTAATTATGTACAAAAGGTACAAAAAGTGCTTTGTAACCTCTACCCTCTAGGGTGGCGTAAGGACAGTCCTTTCATACTGTATTGTCAACCACTCTCATTATGACCGTTGGGAACAAACAATTGTTTTCCATATTATATTTCTACCCTTAACGGATATCTGTCTAAAAGCTAAGTAGAAAAACATCTATTGAAGATAAGGTTAAAGTTAAACATTTAAAACTAACAGACAATGAATAGTATCACTATGTACTGTCCAAACTCTTACACCTTATTTTATCCGTTGGGAACTAACCATTGGTGCAGGAAGGGTTTTTTAATCCTCATAACGTCTCTCTCTCTCAAGGATATAAAAGAAGATTAAATATTTGAAGTAAAGTGCTCCTAGCCATCAATCTGAAAAGTCATGGATGTTGAATCTGTCAAAGATGCATTGCTAAACATGCTGAAGACCACTACATAGAAATGAGAGAAAATAAAAAAAAAGATAAATAAGAACAAATCTACAAGATGCTACACAAAATATCATTATATACATCTTGGTAGATCTCAGAAGAAGCAAGGAGTTGTTACTCGTAACTTCCTCAACAAGAAGATGAAGAAGAATAACACTACAAGATGCTACCCAACTTCTAATCAAATACATATTAATAGAACTTTGTATTTTACACAAGAGTTGTTACTCGTATTGTGTTATAGTTATAATCTCTTCATGTAAATTGTTTGAACACAAGAGGTGTTGATCAAAATTGTGTTAAATAATATGTTCTTAATCACTTGTGTAATCTACTTAGAAGAAGCAATCATGTAAACACAAAACCTTATCAATTGGTGTTGATTGATTCCTTGAGTGACCAAGTGAAGGTCTGATCTCAAGAAGACAATGGCTACGGTCTTTGTGGGAAATCCTAATAGGAGATATTAAGTGATCATATTCTGTTGGGTCAATGATTATTATATCCGTTAAATCAGATCTCTGAACATATCATTGAAAGGTTCCTTTAGTGACTAAGTGAAGGTGTGATCTCAAGAAGACAATGGTTCCGGTCTTTCTGGAAAATCCTAATAGGAGATCTTAAGTGATCAGATTCTGTTGGGTCAATGATTGTTATATCTATTAAATTATATCACTGAACATATCATTGAAAGGTTCCTTGAGTGACTGATTTAAGGTATAATCTCAAGAATACAGTTGTTGCGGGTCATTATGGAAAACCCTGATATGAGATCTTAAGTGATTTGTTTCTAATGGGTCAATGAATGTTATATTTGTTAAGTTGGATCACTGAAAGTGTCATTATCTGTTAGTCATTTGCGGTTGCCCGTGCATTTTTAACCAGTTTGGTTATAGTGGATTAAGTCCTTGTTAAAGGAAAATCACCTTGAGGGATGAACAAGATTAACCTTGTTAAGGTGAACCTGGATAAATCTCTTGTGTTCTTTAATCTTCATTGTCTTTATAGCTTTTATCCTTTGAGTGATTAGAATTTCTAAAGGGGAATGTTTTCTATAAACCAAATTCACCCCCCCCCCCATTTGTTGTGCTTTATCTACCTTCAGTACTGCTTCCATTCCATATACTAGAGAAAACAGAGTTTCCCCTGTTGAAGTGCGGACGAATGTACAATAACCATGTAGAGAAAAAGGTAGCATCTCATGCCAATCCTCGTAAGTTACAATCATCTTCTGAGTAATCTTTTTGATATCTTTGTTAGCCGCTTCGACAACACCATTCATCTTTGGTCTGTAGGGAGAAGAGTTGTGATGTTCTATCTTGAAATCATCATGTAGTTCTTTCATCATTGTATTGTTCAAATTTGACCTATTGTTGGTGATAATCTTCCTTGGCACAACATATCGGCAGATGAGCCTGTTCTTAATAAACCTGGCCACTATTTGGTGAGTTACATTTATGTATGAAGCTGCTTCGACCCACTTGGTGAAATAATCAATAGCCACCAGGATGAGACGATGTATGTTTGAGGCCTTGGGTTCAATCATACCGATCATATCAATACCCCACATAGAAAAAGGCCACGAAGAAGAAAGAAAATTGAGAAGAGTCTGAGGCACGTGAATTTTATCTGCATAGATGTGGCACTTGTGGCACTTCCTCACATATATACAATAGTCATATTCCATTGTCAGCCAATTGTAACCTGCTCTTAAGATCTTCTTAGCCATTGCATTCCCATTGGCATGGGTACCAAAGCATCCTTCGTGAACTTCTTACATTATCATACTTGCTTCATGTTCGTCCTAACATCTTAGCAGAACCATATCAAAGTTTCTTTTGTACATTACATCACCATTCAGGAAGAAATTGTTGGATAGCCTCCTCAAAGTCTTCTTATCTTTACGGATTCCCCGGGCGGGTATTCTTGAGTTTGCGGAAAATACTTAATGTCATGGAACCATGGCTTGTTATTTGTAACTTTATATGCTGTGAACACATGAACGGGTCTCTCCAAACTCATGATTCTGATTGTAGGCATATCATTGCAATGATTCACTTGATACATGGAAGACAAAGTGGCTAAAGCATTATCCATTTGATTTTATTCACGGGGAATATGGTACAACTCAACTTTGTTGAAGAAATTCAGTAATCTCCTTGCATAATCTTTTAGGGGATCAAGCCATGGTGGAGAGTCTCCCATTCTCCTTTTATCTGGTTTATCATAAGAGTCGAGTCTCCATATATATCAAAGATTTTAATTATGAGATCAATTGCTTCTTTAAGACCCATAATGCAAGCTTTGTACTCCGCCATATTGTTGGTGCAGTCAAACATTAACCTTGCAGGGGTAATGATAACTTCCCCAACTCCATTGCATAGGCATTAACATCTCCATCAAAAATTAGACCCCATCGAGATTCCAGATCAGGTCCTTCTCTAAACTCAGGTTCATCATAATCTTTGACCTTCAGGTACATAACATCTTCGTCTGGGAAATCATATATGACAAATTGGTAATCATCAATAGGTTGGTATGTCAAATGGTCATCTAGGACACTTCCTTTGATAGCCTTTTGAGTATGATACTTGATATCATATTCTGATAACAGCATCTGCCAACGGTGAATTATTACAGTCAAAGTAGGTTTCTCGAAAATGTATTTGATCGGGTCCATTTTAGATATCAACCAAGTAGTGTGATTAATCATTTATTGGCTAAGACGCTTAGCAGCCCAAGCCAAAGCACAATATGTTTTCTCAAGCATGGAGTAATGAGACTCTTATTCTGTGAACTTCTTACTCAAGTAATATATGGCATGTTCTTTTCTTCCAGTTTTATCCTGTTGACCCAACACACAACCCATAGAATCTTCCAACACAGTTAGATACATAATCAAAGGCCTTCCTTCTACCAGAGGGATTAGAATGAGAGGTTCAAGTAGATACTCTTTGATGCTGTCAAATGCTTTATGACAATCTTCAGTCCATATACAACTCTGGTCCTTTTTGAGAAGTTTAAAGATCGGTCCACAAGTTGTTGTCATATGTGATATAAATCTGGATATATAGTTTAAGCGTCCAAGAAACCCTCTCACTTATTTTTCTTTTCTTTGCGCAGGCATCTCTTGAAGAGATCTGACTTTGTCGGGGGCAGTGTTGATCTCTAATTTGGCACGCACACAACGACCACAACAACGAAATAATCAGCCAAAGGGGGAAAGACTTCAAAGGAAGTTCACCCAAATCAACATGCCATTGTCACAAGCATTGCAGCACATGTTGAAGATGAATCTGATTACGGTGATAAACCCTCATCCGAACCCTAAGACTTCTTCTCCTAACTACAACCCAGATGCAAGGTGTGCTTATCATTCTGGTAGCCCGGGGCACGATACTAACGATTGTTGGGCGCTGAAATACAAGATTCAGAATATGATTGACACTAAGGAGATCGAATTCGAACCTCCTGAGACTCCCAATGTGATCACTGCTCCCTTGCCAAAATATGGCTAGGATTGATAGCACTTTTGTTCATTTGAATTCTGAAGTTGTATTTTTCTTTGCTTATTCAAACAATTATTGTCATGTCAAACTTTTTTATTTCATTAATGCATTACACGTGTCTGTTTTGAATTAATTGTTTTCACTATGCTTAAATTGCTTCATATTTCCTTTTTGTGATGTTCAACTCTCAATTAAAAAACTCTAAGCCTTTAGAGGGAGGATGACGAAAATGATACCATAATCTCTACAATATGCTTTTGAACAGACCCCGCTGACGATGTACATGCGTTGTTGAAAATCCTAAACAGTGGAGTTATAAGGAAGATAATCCCTAGTCAACCCCTTTGAGCCAAAGAAGTTAGAGTTTTTCTTTTCACACAAATTAAAACCCTTAATCAAAACCTGGGGCAGGTTAGTTTTCTCAGTTAATCCAGGTGCACAATGAATGGCATCAAAGACGTTCTCCCAAACTAAAAGACGGTGATGATTCCCTATAATCGTCAGGACAGGCAGTCGTTATCCCTCCAAATAAAAATTAAGTCAAAACCTATGAAAGGGACTTAAGAAAAAAACTAGGGCATCCCGCTGACTGTAATCACAAGAAAGAAATAGTTCAGGCAAAAAGACAGGGATAACGAAATCAAAAAGAAAGAGGTCCTATAAACTCTCAACAAAATGACTGCCTGTTCAAAATAATATGTCAGTATCCGAAACATCATTGGAATATCATAGCAAAGACTCAAAACGGGGTCTAAATGCACAATTAGCTGAGTTTAGGATCGAAGAACATCACGAAGAACGGGTGGGTACAAATAAAATCTGAGCCTTTATCCTTTGTTTGTTGAATTGTGAACCAGACCACGTTATAACCCTTAAAAGTCCTAGCTGAGGCATGGGTTAGTGTGAAAGCATACTGTTACAAAAGGTATCCTGACACCTGTAGGGCTAGTTGTAAATCATGAGTTGACATCACATTTTACAAAAATTCGCTTGTTTTATTGAAAACTGCATTTTCAAAGAACTTCAAAATAGACATAAGCTTTGCATTTTTAAAATAACATTGTTTGCATATGACTATTTGTTCAACAGTAGAGAAATTCGCATGACGAATATCTAGTGAACAAAAACCTTTTCAATAAAAAGGGTCACCTCTAGTGGAAAAAACACTTCCAACCTAGGGGCACGGCATGAGCATTGTTCATCATTTGGGGCAGTCAGGTCAAGATTCAAGGAGTTTCTCAAAGATGCCAAATAGCCAGGGGCAGATCTCCATCTGAATCACTTGGGGCATTAGACTTGAATTCCAGCAATGAATCTTGTATGATCAAACGAACATCTTATGGTAGTATGGCAACACAACACTACCGACAATGACAACTCCCTACACCCTGAGAGCATGGAAATAGTCATAAAATACTGCGCATGAACAAAGACCCACTAGGTTGACATGCCTAGGAAAAAATAAGGGCATCCCGACGAACCAAAAGGGTTCAGGCAAAAATTAGGGATAAAAACAAAAAAAGATTTGTACACCCGGCAAGTCGAAAACCTAAAAAGGCGGCTTGGGCAAGAAAGGGTATGCCAGTGGACTGAAAATCTGAAAAGACAGTCCAGGCAAAAGTTAGGGATTAAAGCGTACGACTATGTCCCGTCATCTCGTCACTTGCCTACCAAAAGAAGATTTGTCATTTCAATCGACAATTACCAAGCACCTCATAGGTTGGAATAATACTCGATCCACAAGGCCTCCGCAGGCACCTTCTCCCGTAGATACAGGGGCAGGAAAGTCTCGATGCAAAGTCATTGTCATATCCTCAGCCCGCGTCCTAGTAACATCTACACTCCCCGCAGAGTAAGAAAACGACAGTGGTGTTAATTCTCCCCAACTGAGGCTCGCAACCACAAATGGGTCGGTAAGATTCTCCCCAAGCAGAGTTTATCTATCACCAGCACTGGAAGATTATCCCCAATGGAGTCTGGAAGATTATCCCCAGTAGAGTCTTAAAGATTATCCCCAGTGAAGTCGCCATTGGAAAATCATCCCCAGCGGAGTTCATTCCTTTCACATACAAAAATTCAATCCCCAATAGGGTTCACTGTCACCAGCAACAGTAATTCATCCCCAGCTGAGTTTTATTTCTCCAAATCAGCAGATCTTCTAGTAGAGTATATTCTCCCCACAGAGTAATTTCCTCGTCAGTCCATTCCCCAACGGAGTTATTCTCTCCTGCAGGATTATTCTCCCAATCATCTTCGGTCGTTATCTCCAGCGAGCGAAAGTCTTTATTCTCCAACAATAGTCAGGGATTTATTTTCCCAAACTCGGACGTACCACAATAGCATTTCATGTTCATATATCATGATGTGCGCATACATATTGCATACAGCATAATTTCATTTGTTTTGAGAACATCATCATACAATGCATGTCATGCATCATATAAAATTCATCATGTACCTTTTCAGGAAAGATGGTTATCATCAACAACTTCCTGCAAGTTCAAGATTAACTCCAGAAACTAAACAGACTTTACACGGGTTCGTCACAAAGCAATCTTACACGAGTTTCTCCTAAATACAACTTTACATGGGTTCGTCACAAAGTAACCTTACCCAGGTTCCTCCTGAAGTTTTACACAAACTTATCACAAAGTAACCTTACCCAGGTTCCTCCTGAAGTTTTACACGAACTGAACTTATCACAAGGTGACCTTACCTATGTTCCTCCTGAAGTTTTACACAGACTTATCCCAAAGAAACCTTACCCAGGTTCCTTCTCGGTCCCGATGTAGTTTCACCCAGACTCATCCTGAAGCAACCTTACCTAGGTTTCTTCCCGGTTCAGATGCAGTTTTACCTAAACTCCTCATGAAGCATCCTTACCTAGGTTTCTTCCCGGTTCAGATGCAGTTTTACCTAAACCCATCATGGAGCAACCTTACCTAGGTTCCTTCTAAGTTCAGATGTAGTTTTACCTAAACCCATCATGGAGCAACCTTACCTAGGTTCCTTCTCAATTCAGATGTAGTTTCACCTAAACCCATCATGGAGCAACCTTACCTAGGTTCCTTCTCTTTCCCGATGTAGTTTCACCTAGACTCATCCTGGAGAAACCTTACCTAGGTTCCTTCTCTTTCCTGATGTAGTTTCACCTAGACTCATCCTGAAGCAACCTTACCTAGGTTCCTCCTCAGTCCCGATGCAGTTCTACCCAAACTCTTCACAAAGAAACCTTACCCAGGTTCCTTCTCGGTTCAGACGCAGTTTTACCCAAACTTCTCACAAAGCAACCTTACCCAGGTTCCTTCTCGGTTCAGACGCAGTTTTACCCAAACTCCTCACAAAGCAAACTTACCCAGGTTCCTTCTCGGTTCAGACACAGTGTTATCCAAACTCCTCACGAAGCAATCTTACCCAGGTTCCTTCTCATAACCCTACTATCCAGGTTTCTTTTCTCTTATCTCCAGACAGCAGTCTATAACACTGTAAGACTCAGACCTATCAAACACGATCGGTTTCACCTTTCCCTAGTAGGTCGCGGTGAAGCCTGTACATAACTAGATACGCAGTTCACTTTCGCTTCCTTAAGCTGGAGTTAATTCCTCAGTTAAATAACGGATGACTGAAGTTCCTAAATGTCAACAGAGATGTTTTCCTCAATTGAATAACGGATGACTGAAGTTCCTAAATGTCAGTAGAGATGTTTCCTCAGTAGAATACGGATAATCGAAGTTCCTAAAATTCAACAGAGATGTTTCCTCGGTAGAATACGGATAATCGAAGTTCCTAAAATTCAACAGAGATGTTTCCTCAGTAGAATACGGATAATCGAAGTTCCAAAAATTCAACAGAGATGTTTCCTCGGTAGAATACGGATAATCGAAGTTCCTAAAATTCAACAAAGATGTTTCCTCGGTAGAATACAGATAATCGAAGTTCCTAAAATTAAACAGAGATGTTTCCTCAGTAGAATACGGATAATCGAAGTTCCTAAAAATTCAACAGAGATGTTTCCTCAGTAGAATACGGACGATCGAGGTTCCTAAAATTCAATAGAGATGATTCCTCGGTAGAATACGGACGACCGAAGCTCCTAAAATTCTACTTCTCTCAAGACAAAGATCAGCCTTCCCCAGCGGAATCTTCCTCAATGACAGGTATACAAGCTCTCGCTAAGGAATCTCTTATGCGATTGACACTCCTTTGGATGGCATATTTAAGCCCATCTCCCATCATCAGTTTCCAAATGGCATCTGTAAGCCTATTCCTGATATCACAAGACAATTACCACTTCATACGAGTGCAAATTTCTGGGCACTCTAGTGTTCAATCCTCTTCCACCTTCGGATCACGAAAGGAACGAAAGCCAATCTAAATCTTCAGGTTTAAGAAGATTGAACAGGGGCAGCTGTTGTACCCCAAAATTTGCCCTCCCATATTTCTCAAAACATTTCAAGAAAGATCCCCAAGTTGCTCAAGGTAGTCCAAGGGTTGGCCAAACAAGCTCTCTCCTAAGGCAATCTACCTCAAATTAGGGTTTCATGTTGCATCAAGATACTTGAGTCCAAGGGACCCCAAATGCTCAACATTGTCCTAATATGTTATCAAGACCATCCATGTCAAATTTCAAGCCTTGCAAAGGAAGTTTGCTCAGTCAATTGCTCAAAGGCCTGAAAATCGACTATGATAGGGCAAAAGTCAATTGTGGCCCACATACAGTCAAACTTCAAGATTTTTGTTCAATCCTCATTTTTAAGTATATTTCATCATTTTATAAAGGGTTGATCATGATTCATCAAGGATTGCTCATAATTCATCAAGACTCAAAAGTTGCTAAATTAGGGTTTTGCAGGAAAAGTCAACTCAACTTTGACCAAGCATAACTTTCTCATACTATATGAGAAATGACCCATCGAAAGCTCATTTTTAAGAGGATTCAATTCCATACATTCCATTTTCAGCTCCCAAGTTCAAAATATGCACTCACAAGAAGTTATGAATTTGGACATTATAGGTCATTTTGGAAAGTCAACAAAAACACCTTTTGGGTCAAAGCTTCTTACACGAACATAGAAGATCCAATTGATATGAAACCAAATAGGTCTCTTAGGTGACATCCTAAGCTTTCTAAAAAGTCCAAGAACACCCTCATAAGATTAAAATTGAGAGAGATATGCATTGTCAAAGTTGGACAATTTTTGAAAAAATGCATGAAGCAAATATTGACCAATCTTGGATTTTTTCCAAATGGGCCTATCTTTTCAAGTTTTAAACTCATTCCTAACACGGTCCACGACCTCTAAGCCCACCCATACATTTTTCTACTATTTATGCTATTTATTTTTATATTTTATTCATTAAAATTCAAAATTAAATAAATAAATAATAGAAATAATATAAATTTTGATGTGAATCCATTTTGGGAAAGTTTTATGCTGGTTTATGTCAATTGATTTCGTGCAATAACTCTTCAAATATGTCCAGGTTCATCCACATGTGAAAATGGCATAAAATCATCAAATATGACATTTTTTTCAAATTTTGAGCATGGTCTTAAAACACAACATTATGAGGGAGATTCTTTCCATGCTTTCTTATATCCCCATTCTCCTCTAGAAATATAGATACATACTAGCTTGAAAGGGACGAAAATCCTCTCTAAAAAGCTCTCAAAAAGCTCTTCAAAAAGCTCTCTGAAAGCTCTTCAAAAAGCTCTCCAGAAATCAAAGAATTGGCGCAAGTTATATCTCGAGGTTCCGGTCTCTCTCAATTGACATCAAGCCTCAAACCATCCTCTTGAAGTCCTCAAGAGTCTTACAAGGCCCAAGAGTAATCCATCACACGCCTAGCACGCCCCCCATTTGACAACACCGGTTTGGTAAAATTTTAAACTTTGAATCTCTAATTTTAATCACATTTTATGGTATGCTAACGTTTGTTTGAGTTTATATAGAACAATTATGGATGGTTGAATCATAAGGTTCCACGCAAGAATCAAAAAACACCATAGTTAGAGCATGAAGCTTTCGAAGATTTGGGCCTAGGGATTTCTGATGATTGCACCCCCTGTTTACTTTTGCTACTAGGCCCATCTTTATTTTCATGTTTTATTCGTTTTATTTATTTCTTTTAATCCCTTTTATTTTTTTATCAATAAACAAATACAAAAATCACATAAAAATAGATTTAGGATTTTTTATTAATTAAATTTTAATTTTAGGTACAACTTTAATTATTTTGTAAATAACTTAAAAATAATTAGAATAAATAGGTTTTATTACTAACTTAATTATATTTTATTTCTTTCCTAAAATAATCAAAAACCAAAAATAGGTCATATAATTATTTTTATTAATTAATTTAATTAACTAATTAATTACTTATTTAATTTAGAAAACTTAATTCTTTTATTAAAAACAACAAAAACATTGTTTCTCTTTTAATTAGGATAGAAGGGTCAAAACCCTAGTTCGCACTCGATCTTAATTTTTCTCGCGCGCTTTATTTTTATTATTTATCATATTGATGTAACTGCCTACAATTTGTAATAGTTTAATTAGGACGTTTATTTACATTTATCGCTTTATTTTCAAAGGGTTTGTTTTTGGCTATGTAAATACCTGAAGCATTGTAATAGCGTAGTTTAAATTCCGCACTTTAAATTCCGCAAATTATTAACTGTTAGATGTATGATATAGGGATGCATGACAAGAATGTATGATTAATTTTAAAACAGTTAGATCACCCTAAATGTGCAAAGATAAATAAACTGAAATTGAATCATTCGCACATGCGCACTCCTAGGGTACACTCCCACTTGGTTGCCTTTGGTAAATGGTCATTGAGTATAGGATGCTTTAGTGGTCGTCCTTTTGTCTAAACAAAGATTAAAGTCCCGATTCAGAAAAGTTGCCTCGGAATGGTTGCCTTGGAATTGTTGCATCGAATAATTGATCTAAGACATTAGGGTTATTACTAAGACGTCCTAATATTGCTTTAGTGATTGTGCGTCCCTTTCGAATTGACCCTCAAACTCCAATGACGGTGCTACCTACTCACTAATAGTGGGATAGCGTTGTCTAAAGGAAACGAATACATAACGATTCTTTTTTCGAGTAGGTAGATTAGTTCTTAAGTACTTGCTCATTCCAAACAAATTTTTCACACTTACACTCCTTTATAAACAAAGTTTTCAAAAACACTTCATTACACTCTTGAAGACAGAAGCAAGAGTTAAATCGAAGTCAAAACAAAAACTTTTCAAAGCGCACAAACACAAAGAAAACAATTTTGAAAATGATGAGCAAGTGCCTAAGAGCCCGTAGATAACTACGGATAGAAAGGGTGCTAATACCTTCCCTTTCTATAATCTGCCCCCCGTACTCAGAAATATCTCGAAAAAGGAATTTTTCTGTGCTTTTTTCCTTTCCTTGTTGGATAAAATAAAAGTCGGTGACGACTCTTGCTTACCGCGAAATTTTGCAAACACAAACACAAAACGCAAACCAGCAAAATTTCCTTAACGAAATAGGGAAACCACGATCCCGGTTTTGGCCACCGTATCACAGAATTGGAGACTCTGCTAGGGAGTTAATAAGTGGGGTGTACCTTAGGAATAGTTCATCATATTGTTTTCAATTGTTTGATTTGTTTGCTTTATTTTGTGGGCTTTGTATTGGAGTTACTATAGATCCTAACCCGGATCTGGGGGATACCTTTTAGGTAAGTAGCAATAGACTGTGAGGGAACTGTACAGCATAGACCGATACAGTTGAAGTAGTAGCTACGTTAGTGTGACGCATTAGTTGGTACCGATATCCCTTATGGAGGAACAAGGAGAGTATGGGGCTGCTAAGGGGTCATTAAGCATCAACTGATCTTAGAACCTATAATTGACCAACTTGGCCATAGAAAAGTAGCAGTATGCTACACTCATTGAGACCATACTCTCGCTATGATTCCAGTCGCAAGAAAAGGTTGCTAAACTAGAATTATGACCGATCGAGGATGGTCAGTGATATTGAGAACCTCTAGAACCCGGTTACTATTACTAGGATAGGTTGAACCAACTAAACTGAAAGAGGGTAATCCCTAGACCCCATGCAAGCCTAAACTTAAGGCTGTTTGTGTGACTTGTGTGCTTTTAACTTGAACTACTTGCACATGTTTGTTATCTAACAACATGAGTTCTTTGCAGGTTTTGTTTACAGTCCTTATCCAATAACTTGGATTTCTTGCCGGATTTACTTACTTACATCACCTCGCATTTGCTTAAACGCATAGCATACACATCATAACATCATACCATAGCATTTCCTTAACCATTTCAAGAATCTCAAGGGTTTGTGATGTAGGTTATGGTAAATCAAACGTCTAGCAAGGGGCAAAGGGGATTTATTTTCCTCTAGCCAATGTCATCTAGAGATCAAAACACGATAATTTGAGTCGGTGGCTATGACCCACTCGATATGGTGAGCTTGGCTCTTGAAGAAGGAATCTCAATAAATGCGAAGTTTCTTCAATCAAATTTTAATAGTTTCTTGTTTACCCTGGAGGATCCTTGAAAACATTGCATACATATATCATACATATCATTGCATTACAGGTACCATTACAGGTTTCTCATCTTCTTCACTGTTTATTTCAGCAATCATGTCTTCTGAAACACCTACTGATCAAGCCATCAAGGCTCTTCAAGCTCAGAATGCCCAGTTTCAGGAAATGTTCTTGAACTTGGCCAAGAGTCAACAAGATTTGAAGACTCTTATCTTAAAGGACAAGAAGAAGAAGAAGAAGAAGAAGAAGAAGAAGAAGAAGGTGGTCCTCTTGAATATGGGTCGCATATTTGGGAACAATTTGCGACAGGAGACTGATTTGTCCCATTCATCTAGAGGGGGAGAGAATCAAGAGGAAAGAAAGGGTCCTAGCCCTGTGGTTTCTGACAATGACACATACTTTGATGAAGACCAGTATCCTCCTGCTGAGGATAGATATAAGAAACTTGAAGACCGGCTCAGTGCAATGGAAATTCAGAAGATACCTGGGTTGGACTTTGGAGATCTAGGATTGGCATCTGGGGTGGTGATCCCTCACAAGTTTAAAGCTCCTGTCTTTGCTCAGTATGACGGGGTATCTTGCCCGAAGCTACACCTCCGCTCATATGTCAAAAAGATTCAACCCTATACTGCTGATAGAAATCTCTGGGTTCATTTATTTCAAGATAGTCTGTCAGGGACTTAACTTGAATGGTTCTGTCAACTGGAAGGAGCTAACGTCCGCAACTGGGAGGACCTTGCTGCTTCTTTTTACAAGCAATACCAGTATAATACCGACCTTGCTCCCACGCGTACTCAGCTTCAGGGTATGTCTATGGGTACATGCGAAGGCTTTAAGGACTATGCTCAGATGTGGAGAGATCTTGCTGGAAGAGTCCAACCCCCTCTGTCTGATAGGGAGTTGGTGGATATGTTTCTTGGGACTTTGTCTAGTCCCTATTTCAATCATTTGATCGGCAGCTCTTCAGTGGGTTTCATCGAACTGATTCTGACTGGAGAAAGAGTAGAAGCTGGGATCCTGAGTGGTAAGATCCAGAAAGATACCTCTTCGAGTACAAAGAAGAAGTCATTTGGTGGCAAGAGAGAAGCCAATGATGTGTGCGGCCAGAAGAGGCGTAGCCAGGCAGACTACCACCAATCTGTGGGGGCAGTGTTGATCTCTAATTCGGCACGCACACAACGACCACAACAACGAAATAATCAGCCAAAGGGGGAAAGACTTCAAAGGCAGTTCACCCAAATCAACATGCCATTGTCACAAGCATTGCAGCACATGTTGAAGATGAATCTGATTACGGTGATAAACCCTCATCCGAACCCTAAGACTTCTTCTCCTAACTACAACCCCGATGCAAGGTGTGCTTATCATTCTGGTAGCTCGGGGAATGATACTAACGATTGTTGGGCGCTGAAATACAAGATTCAGAATATGATTGACGCTAAGGAGATCGAATTCGAACCTCCTGAGACTCCCAATGTGATCACTGCTCCCTTGCCAAAATATGGCTAGGATTGAAAGCACTTTTGTTCATTTGAATTTTGAAGTTGTATTTTTCTTTGCTTATTCAAACAATTATTGTCATGTCAAACTTTTTTATTTCATTAATGCATTACACGTGTCTATTTTGAATTAATTGTTTTCACTATGCTTAAATTGCTTCATATTTCCTTTTTGTGATGTTCAACTCTCGATTAAAAAACTCTAAGCCTTTAGAGGGAGGATGACGAAAATGATACCACAATCTCTACAGTATGCTTTTGAACAGACCCCACTGACAATGTACAAGCATTGTTTTAAATCCTAAACAGTGGAGTTATAAGGAAGATAATCCCTAGTCAACCCCTTTGAGCCAAAGAAGTTGGAGTTTTTCTTTTCACACAAATTAAAATTCTTAATCACAACCTGGGGCAGGGTAGTTTTCTAAGTTAATCCAGGTGCATAATGAATGGCATCAAAGACGTTCTCCCAAACTAAAAGAAGATGGTGGTTCCCTATAATCGCTAGGACAGGCAGTCGTTATCCCTTCAAATAAAAATTAAGTCAAAACCTATGAAAGGGACTTAAGAAAAAAACGGGGGCATCCCGCTGACTGTAATCACAAGAAAGAAATAGTTCAGGAAAAAAGACAGGGATAACTAAATCAAAAAGAAAGAGGTACTACAAACTCTCAACAAAATGACTGCCTGTTCAAAATAATCTGTCAGTATCTGAACCATCGTTGGAATATCAGAGCAAAGACTCAAAACGGGGTCTAAATGCACAATTAGCAGAGTTTAGGATCGAAGAACATCACGAAGAACGGGTGGGTACAAATAAAATATGAGCCTTTATCCTTTGTTTCTTGAACCGTGAACCAGACCACGTTATAACCCTTAAAAGTCCTAGCTGAGGCATGGCTTAGTTTGAAAGCATACTGTTACAAAAGGTATCCTGACTCCTGTAGGGCTTGCTGTAAATCCTGAGTTGACATCACATTTTACAAAAATTCGCTTGTTTTATTGAAAACTACATTTTCAAAGAACTTCAAAACAGACATAATCTTTGCATTCTTAAAATAACATTATTTGCATATGACTATTTGTTCAACAGCAGAGAAATTCGCACGACGACTATCTAGTGAACAAAAACCTTTTCAATAAAAAGGGTCACCTCAAGTGGAAAAAACACTTCCAACCAAGGGGCACGACATGATCATTGTCTATCATCTGAGGTAGTCAAGTCAAGATTCAATGAGTCTCTCAAAGATGCCAAATAGCCAGGGGAAGATCTCCATCTGAATTACTTGGGGCATTGGACATGAATTCCAGAAACGAATCTTGTATGATCAAACGAACATCTTCTGGTAGTATAGCAACACAACACTACCGACAATGACAACTCCCTATACCCTGAGAGCATGGACATAGTCAGAAAATATTGCGCATGAACAAAGACCCGCTAGGTTGATAGGCCTAGGAAAAAATAAGGGCATCCCGACGAACCAAAAGGGTTCGAGCAAAAATTAGGGATAAAAACAAAAAAATATTTGTACACCCGGCAAGTCGAAAACCTGAAAAGGCGGCTTGGGCAAGAAAGGGTATCCCGGTGGACTGAAAATCTGAAAAGACAGTCCAGGAAAAAGTTAGGGAATAAAGCGTACGATTATGTCCCGTCATCTTGTCACTTGTCTACCAGAAGAAGATTTGTCATTTCAATCGGCAATTACCAAGCACTTCATAGGTTGGAATAATACTCGATCCACAAGCCTCCGCAGGCACCTTCGCCTGCAGATACAGGGGCAGAAAAGTCTCGATGCAAAGTCATTGTCATATCCTCAGCCCGCGTCCCAGTAACATCTACACTCCCCACAGAGTAAGAAAACGACAGTGGTGTTAATTCTCCCCAGCTGAGGCTCGCAACCACGAATGGGTCGGTAAGATTCTCCCCAAGCAGAGTCTATCTATCTCCAGCACTGGAGATTATCCCCAGTGGAGTCTGGAAGATTATCCCCAATAGAGTCTAAAATATTATCCCCAGTGAAGTCGCCATTGGAAAATCATCCCCAACGGAGTTCATTCCTTTCACAGACAGAAATTCAATCCCCAATAGGGTTCACTGTCACCAGCAACAGTAATTCATCCCCAGCTGAGTTTTATTTCTCCAAATCAGCAGATCTTCTAGCAGAGTATATACTCCCCACAGAGTCATTTCCTCGTCAGTCCAATCCCCAGCGGAGTTATTCTCTCCTGCAGGATTATTCTCCCAATCATCTTCGGTCGTTATCTCCAGCGAGCGAAACTCTTTATTCTCCAACAACAGTCAAGGATTTATTTTCCCAAACTCGGACGTACCACAATAGCATTTCATGTTCATATATCATGATGTGCGCATACATATTGCATACAACATAATTTCATTTATTTTGAGAACATCATCATACAATGCATGTCATGCATCATATACAATTCATCATGTACCTTTTCAGGAAATATGGTTATCATCAACAACTTCCTGCAAGTTCAAGATTAACTCCGGAAACTAAACAGACTTTACACGGGTTCGTCACAAAGCAATCTTACACGGGTTTCTCCTAAATACAGCTTTACATGGGTTCGTCACAAAGTAACCTTACCCAGGTTCCTCCTGAAGTTTTACACAAACTTATCACAAAGTAACCTTACCCAGGTTCCTCCTGAAGTTTTACACGAACTTAACTTATCACAAGGTGACCTTACCCAGGTTCCTCTTGAAGTTTTACACAAACTTATCCCGAAGAAACCTTACCCAGGTTCCTTCTCGGTCCCGATGTAGTTTCACCCATACTCATCCTGAAGCAACCTTACCTAGGTT
This sequence comes from Vicia faba, assembly GCA_948472305.1. Classification (NCBI taxonomy): domain Eukaryota; kingdom Viridiplantae; phylum Streptophyta; class Magnoliopsida; order Fabales; family Fabaceae; genus Vicia; species Vicia faba. Next base: position 224,614,003 of record OX451738.1, read on the forward strand.
TCTTCCCGGTTCAGATGCAGTTTTACAAAAACTCCTCATGAAGCAGCCTTACCTAGGTTTCTTCACGGTTCAAATGCAGTTTACCTAAACCCATCATGAAGCAACCTTACCTAGGTTCCTTCTTAGTTCAGATGTAGTTTTACCTAAACCCATCATGGAGCAACCTTACCTAGGTTCCTTCTCAGTTCAGATGTAGTTTCACCTACACCCATCATGGAGAAACCTTACCTAGGTTCCTTCTCTTTCCCGATGTAGTTTCACCTAGACTCATCCTGGAGCAACCTTACTTAGGTTCCTTCTCTTTCCTGATGTAGTTTCACCTAGACTCATCCTGAAGCAACCTTACCTAGGTTCCTCCTTAGTCCCGATGCAGTTCTACCCAAACTCTTCACAAAGAAACCTTACCCAGGTTCCTTCTCGGTTCAGACGCAGTTTTACCCAAACTTCTCACAAAGCAACCTTACCCAGGTTCCTTCTCGGTTCAGACGCAGTTTTACCCAAACTCCTCACAAAGCAACCTTACCCAGGTTCCTTCTCGGTTCAGACGCAGTGTTATCCAAACTCCTCACGAAGGAACTTTACCCAGGTTCCTTCTAATAACCCTACTATCTAGGTTTCTTTTCTCTTATCTTCAGACAACAGTCCACAACACTGTAAGACCCAGACCTATCAAACACGATCGATTTCACCTTTCCCTAGTAGGTCGCGGTGCAGCCTGTACAGAACTAGATACACATTTGACTTCCGCTTCCTCAAGCCGGAGTTAATTCCTCAGTTGAATAACGGATGACTGAAGTTCCTAAATGTCAACAAAGATGTTTTCCTCAGTTTAATAATGGATGACTGAAGTTCCTAAATGTCATCAGAGATGTTTCCTCAGTAGAATACGATAATCGAAGTTCCTAAAATTCAACAGAGATGTTTCCTCGGTAGAATACGGATAATCGAAGTTCCTAAAATTCAACAGAGATGTTTCCTCAGTAGAATACGGATAATCGAAGTTCCTAAAATTCAACAGAGATGTTTCCTCGGTAGAATACGGATAATCGAAGTTTCTAAAATTCAACAGATATGTTTCCTCGGTAGAATACAGATAATCGAAGTTCCTAAAATTCAACAGAGTTATTTTCTCAGTAGAATACGGATAATCGAAGTTCCTAAAAATTCAACAGAGATGTTTCCTCAGTAGAATACGGATGATCGAGGTTCCTAAAATTCAACAGAGATGATTCCTCAGTAGAATACGGATGACCGAAGCTCCTAAAATTCTACTTCTCTCAAGACAAAAGATCAGCCTTCCCCAACGGAATCTTCCTCAATGACAGGTATACAAGCTCTCGCTAAGGAATCTCTTATGCGATTGACACTCCTTCGGATGGCATCTTTAAGCCCATCTCCCATCATCAGTTTCCAAATGGAATTTGTAAGCCTATTCATGACATCACAAGACAATTACCACTTCATGCAAAAGCAAATTTCTGGGCACTCTAGTGTTCAATCCTCTTCCACCTTCGGATCACGAAAGGCACGAAAGCCAATCTAAATCTTCAGGTTTAAGAAGATTGAATAGGGGCAGATGTTGTACCCCAAAATTTTCCCTCCCATATTTCTCAAAACATTTCAAGAAAGATCCCCAAGTTGCTCAAGGTAGTCCAAGAGTTTGCCAGACAAGCTCTCTCCTAAGGCAGACTACCTCAAATTAGGGTTTCATGTTGCATCAAGATACTTGAGTCCAAGGGACCCCAAATGCTCAACATTTTCCTAATATGTTCTCAAGATCATCCATGTCAAATTTCAAGCCTTGCAGAGGAAGTTTGCTCAGTCAATTGCTCAAAGGCCTGAAAATCGACTATGTTAGGGCAAAAGTCAACTATGGCCCACATACAATCAAACTTCAAGATTTTTGGTCAACATAATCATTTTGAAGTATATTTAATCATTTGATCAAGGGTTGATCATGATTCATCAAGGATTGCTCATAATTCATCAAGACTCAAAAGTTGCTAAATTAGGGTTTTGTAGGAAAAGTCAACTCAACTTTGAACAAGCATAACTTTCTCATACTTTATGAGAAATGACCCATCCAAAGCTAATTTTTAAGAGGATGTAATTCCCTACAATCCATCTTCATCTCACAAGTTCAAAATATGCACTCACAAGAAGTTATGAATTTGGACATTATAGGTCATTTTGGAAAGTTAACAAAAACACCTTTTGGGTCAAAGCTTCTTACATGAACATGGAAGATGCAATTGATATGAAACCAAATAGGTCTCTTAGGGGACATCCTAAGCTTTCTAAAAAGTCTAAGAACACCCTCATAAGGTTAAAATTGAGAGAGATATGCATTGTCAAAGTTGGACAATTTTTGAAAAAATGCATGAAGCAAATATTGACCAAACTTGGATTTTTTCCAAATGGGCCTATCTTTTCAAGTTTGAAACTCATTCCTAACATGGTCCACGACGTCTAAGCCCACCCATACATTTTTCTACTATTTATGCTATTTATTTTGATATTTTATTCATTAAAATTCAGAATTAAATAAATAAATAATAGAAATAATATAAATTATGATGTGAATCCATTTTGGGGAAGTCTTATGCTGGTTTATGTCAATTGATTTCGTGAAATAACTCTTAAAATATGTCCAGGTTCATCCACATGTGAAAATGGCATAAAATCATCAAATATGGCATTTTTTTCAAATTTTGATCATGATCTTAAAACACAACATTATGAGGGAGATTCTTTCCATGCTTTCTTATATCCCCATTCTCCTCTATAAATATAAAGACATACAAGCTTGAAAGGGACAGAAATCCTCTCTAAAAAGCTCTCTGAAAGCTCTTCAAAAAGCTCTCCAGAAATCAAAGAATTGGCGCTAGTCATATCTCGAGGTTCCGGTCTCTCTCAATTGACATCAAGCCTCAAACCATCCTCTTGGAGTCCTCAAGAGTCTTACAAAGCCCAATAGCAATCCATCACATTCCTAGCTCGCCCCCCATTTGACAACACCGGTTTGGTAAAATTTTAAACTTTGAATCTCTAATTTTAATCACATTTTATGATATGCTAACGTTTGTTTGAGTTTATATAGAATAGTTATGGATGGTTGAATCATAAGGTTCCACACAAGAATCAAAAAACACCATAGTTAGAGCATGAAGCTTTTGAAGATTCAGGCCTAGGGATTTCTAATGATTGTACCCCCTGTTTACTTTTGCTACTAGGCCCATCTTGATTTTCATGTTTTATTAGTTTTATTTATTTCTTTTAATTCCTTTTATTTTTTTATCAATAAACAAATATAAAAATCACATAAAAATAGATTTAGGATTTTTTCTTAATTAAATTTTAATTTTAGGTACAACTTTAATTATTTTGTAAATAACTTAAAAATAATTAGAATAAATAGGTTTTATTACTAACTTAATTATATTTTATTTCTTTCCTAAAATAATCAAAAACCAAAAATAGGTCATGTAATTATTTTTATTAATTAATTTAATTAACTAATTAATTGCTTATTTAATTTAGAAAACTTAATTCTTTTATTAAAAACAACAAAAACATTTTTTCACTTTTAATTAGGATAGAAGGGTCAAAACCCTAGTTCGCACTCGATCTTAATTCTTCTCGTGCGCTTTATTTTTATTATTTACCATATTGATGTAACTGCCTACAGTTTGTAATAGTTTAATTAGGACGTTTATTTACATTTATCGCTTTATTTTCAAAGGGTTTGTTTTTGGCTATGTAAATACCCGAAGCATTGTAATAGCGTAGTTTAAATTCCGCACTTTAAATTCCGCAAATTATTAACTGTTAGATGTATGATATAGGGATGCATGACAAGAATGTATGATTAATTTTAAAACAGTTAGATCACCCTAAATGTACAAAGATAAATAAACTGAAATTGAATCATTCGCACATGCACACTCCTAGGGTACACTCCCACTTGGTTGCCTTTGGTAAATGGTCATTGAGTATAGGATGCTTTAGTGGTCGTCCTTTTGTCTAAACAAAGATAAAAGTCCCGATTCGGAAAAGTTACCTCGGAATGGTTGCCTTGGAATTGTTGCCTCGAATAATTGATCTAAGACATTAGGGTTATTACTAAGATGTCCTAACATTGCTTTACTGACCGTGCATCCCTTTCGAATTGACCCTCAAACTCCAACGACGGTGCTACCTACTCACTAATAGTGGGATATCGTTGTCTAAAGGAAACAAATACAGAACGATTCTTTTTTCGAGTAGGTAGATTAGTTTTTAAGTACTTGCTCATTCCAAACAAATTTTCCGCACTTACACTCCTTTATAAACAAAGTTTTCAAAAACACTTCATTACACTCTTGAAGACAGAAGCAAGAGTTAAATCGAAGTCAAAACAAAAACTTTTCAAAGCGCACAAACACAAAGAAAACAATTTTGAAAATGATGAGGAAATACCTAAGAGCCCGTAGATAACTATGGATAGAAAGGGTGCTAATACCTTCCATTTCTATAATCTACCCCCCGTACACAGAAATATCTCGAAAAAGGAATTTTTCTGTGCTTTTTTCCTTTCCTTGTTGGATAAAATTAAAGTCGGTGGCGACTCTTGCTTACCGCGACATTTTGCAAACACAAACGCAAAACGCAAACCAGCAAAATTTCCTTAACGAAATAGGGAAACCACGTCCCGGTTCTGGCCACCGTATCACACATACCATCTTAAAGACAGCTCATAGAGATATGTAATGTAACGCAAAATTGTGATTCTTTCCTTCCCCGGGGAGGTCTTCATCCTTAAAGTTGAGGTTGTTACATGCAGTAATATTTCCTACTATCCCGCCGAATCGGTCGATTGTTACATCATGGTCAACAAATGATTGGTCCAGCACTTTAATTAATGCTTCTCTGTGGGCGTCAGAATTCATCAATAGAGAGAGTACAGAGATCTTGTAAGGTGTTTATAACAGCAAATATATCACCTTATATTCACTCTTTTTAATTAGATTTAAAACTTCATAAACATCATCATTCGGACTGGTCTTACTGGGTTGTCCATTCTCCATCCCAGGATTAGGGATCACAATAGGAGCTTGAACTGGGATACCCCTAACTTTCCTTTGAGGTATATCGGAGAACAAACGATCTCTAAGGGTAAAACCACTAACATCATCTATGTTAACAATAGAAGAAGGTGAAGGAAAGGCCACTTCTTTCCCATTTTCAAGCATAGTAGTGTTGTATTTGTAGGGCACGACCTTATCAGAGTCATATGGAGTAGGTCCAGGCAAGTACACGACCATAGGAGAAACGGGAGCTCTTTGACTGCTATATATTATTTCCAAAGGTTCGGGTATTGTCGTACCCCAAATTTGCCCTACTTTTTTTTACTTTTCTCTTGCTTTGAATTTTTCATCCCATTTGCATCATTTTCACTAAGTCATTTGCATATCCCGCATCTCATGGAATCAAGTGCCTTGGTTTGAGGTATTAGGGTTGTGCCCTCTTTATGTCTAATTTTGTTTTGAAGTTCTCTTATTAGGTAAAAGGGAAATTCATCTGGTTCTCGATTAGTGGACCGTGGGATGGATTTTTGAGGTATCATGTATTTCTTTCTCACCAAGTTACAAGGTTGTTTCTTGCTCAAATTCATCAGATCCTGGATTAGGGTTTATTTCCCTATTGTTTGGCGAGATGTTAGGGTTTTAGATCCCTGGTTTTTGTGAACATGTTTCTTTCGCCTGCCTCAAGGGTGACTCAAAGTTCAGTACATTTGGTTAGGGATTTCATCTCCTCTCACTTCAAGTTTTCTTCTTAAGATCTCTAAGTCACCGAGTCAAGAGTTTGAAGTTTAATTTGACGAATGCGGAATCTGGGCATAAGAAATAAGGTTGAAGGTTCATGACGATCAAGGCATGTTTTGTTGCTTCAGTTGCAAGCTACCGGTGGTTTGGCTATTAGAATTACGGTTCTCATTGAGAGTGTAAGTGGGGTTTGGACGTGATATGAAGGTTGGGAATTGAAAGACAAGGCACATGGTTACTTGAGATACAAGTTACTAAGGTCATGTTTGATTTCTTAAATTTCAAGTTACGAAGCGAGGATTATTATTCAAACCATTCAAGTGGAAATTCTATTTTCAATCAATATTCAAGAGTTTGTTTAATTTCCATACAATAAATTTGTCATTCATAAAATTCACTCAAGTTTTGTGTTCATTACATTTTTGGGACAAGTTACAAGAGGGATACCAATGTGAAATCACAAGTTACAATTGTTGGTTACAAAGAAAAAAGAATTAAATGTTTGTTTCTTCAAGCCTCTTTACGTCATCTTCAAGCCACTCGTCCTCACTCCTTGCCATGGCCTCTTCGTCTTTTAACCTCACTTGCCTTCCAATCCTCGTGCTCATGAAACAAGAAAAGAGAGAAAAGTTAGCAAACAATCCACATGTGAAAAATTCAAGCAAAAATTAATTGTTAAAAGGATTCTTTGTATCTCATCATTAGGATTTGCACTTGGAATCAGAAATTGGAAAAGGGTTTTGTTTCAACTATAGGCTATCTCCTCCTATTCTGCAAATCACAAAAAGCTTTTTGGTTCACAAAAGGAAAAGAGGTTTGCAAATGTGTTCTTACTGAAAAAACAAGCCAAAACTACCCAAGGCAGCAAAACAACAGCATCAAAATAGCAAATTGCCAAGAAAAACAGAAACAGCAGCCAAAGCTGCCAAAAAAAATGCAAGCAAGCAAATTGTCCAACATAAGCAATTTCAAGACTGCTAAATAGCACAAGGCAAGTCAAAACTGCCCAAGGCAGCAAAATAGCAACGCATTGCCCAAGCCAAACACAAAAACAACAAAACAGCAAGCCAAGCAACATGTAACAAAAACGTAGCAGCAACCAGCAGCAGCTGCAAGTTAACAGCAGGGAAAAAGACAGCAGCATGCCAGCAAGCACAAGAATAGGGAAAAACGAGCCAAACTGCCCGATGCAGCAAAACTAACAGCGCAGCAGCAAGGCTTACAAACATAGCAGGAGGCAGCGCAAAAAAAACAGTGCAGCAGCAAGGCTGCCAAACGAAACAAGTGCAACAAATAAAAAAAAACAAGGAAGCAACAAGTAAAAGCAAATAATACAGTAAGCTAGCTCAACAACCTCAAATGCACCATCATCTTCCTAAAAATGCAAACCCTTCAGAAAATTTCAAAAAATCCAAATAGCTTTATGTCATAGAAAGATAAAAACGAAAAGAGATAGGGTCATGAAGATGTCACCCAGCAATAACAGTCAAAACCAGACGAAAGTCAACTCTGCACTTTACTGCACAAAACTCTGTCCATCCTGCACACAAACACCAAATAAAACAGGCCAAAATTTGCACTGAGATAGGCAAACCCAAAACCTGCATCCTGAAGGCCACAAAGTCGGAAAACCAATTATGTTTTAATCATATAACTCTTCCCTCCAATTCCTACCCTCATCTCACTATAAAGCCACTGTTTCATTGAACACAAAGAGAGGGCCAGAAAACCGAAAAAAGAGAGATTACAGCATACTAATAGACAGCATAATACCAAGTGAGATAACCAATCCAACAGGCCAAGAGAACAAAGCTAGCATAAAAAACAGAGAGGGGGACAACACACAAATCAGACAGAAATTTCTCAAAGAAAATACACAAGAAATTGAAAGGAAAATCACACAGAAATCACCAAGCTTTTCCTATCAAACCTTTGTCTAAACTACCTCAACACCTCTACACCATCTTCAATCCTTCATTACCAATTTTATAGACTTTAAACTTCACTTCCAATACAACCATCCAACTTCCTTAGAATACAGTTATTCAACACAGCCCATTGAACTCATACATAAAAGAAGAAGGCGACACATTCGATTCCGACAGAAAAGTAGAAGAAACATTCAGGAAGCTTAATATTATCTCAAAAAAGATTTTATACTTACTATTGTGAAGATCCAGGTGAGAGTCTCTGACTGGTAACTTTTGAACCTTTGTTTTAACTTGCAACTTTCTTTTTTTGCATTTATCTCCATTCGTTGTTATTGATATCCATGCCTATTTGTCGATCGTTACCATGATTCCTGTTATAGTTATTGTGCCTCTTTTATCAGTTTTGAATGATGAAAAATATATTTAAAAAATAGAATGAATAAAAAACATAAATATCTCTCAAATCACAGCTTTTCACTCATCCCTCACCTTCCATATACATACTCATATGTTCACGTTTCACACTCATCGCCAGACCGCAACGTAACAAGCATACACAGAGAACTCAGAAGAGTCAAACCATAAAAGCTATGCATAAATCCGTCTCTCCAAGCCTCTATTCACAAAACACAATTTCATAGTCACCACACTAAAACCCTAGCCTCAACCGAAATCCACCTTCACTCTTAACATCCATTGATTCAACCTCTATTTATTAAGCTCTACAAAATCCATCAAATCATTTGCACTCTAACCTTTCCGTCAACTTCATTCATCTGACACTACAAAACTATCTTCAACCACAAAACCCTCACACTAAATCACTCCCCCTCCCCTTTAGATCTAGAACTGCCGACACACCAACCCGACCACATCGATAACACCAACGTATACAAACTCAGGAGCAGAGGAGGTGATATCACGAAACAAGAGTGATTCTGCTATTTGATTAAGAGTGATGTTGTTGTTGTTGTTTTTTTAAGAAAGATGAAGCGTATGAGTGAAAGAACGATGAGGAATGGAGGAAGCGAAAACGATTTGAGAGAGAGAAGAGCGTGAAGCAGATAGATTGGGAAGTGTATCACTGGGAAAGAGGAGAGAAAGGGTTAGGGTTTCTGAGTGTTAGATAATTGATAGTTTTACAAACTTTTTTCCTTTTCCCTACAGTAACCAGCGACCCCTTTCCTTGTTTAGGATCTTTTTTGTGCAACAATTACATGGGCCTTGCCCCTTAAGCCCGTTTCCCTGCTAATTTAAGTCCAATTTGGTTTTTTTGGGAAGATCACCTCTCATGTTCTCTTTTAAGAAAAAAAATACAGCAAATAATAAAAAATTTGATTGGGCTTTACCATTAAGCCCAGCGAATCACTATCCCCTCAGCATCTCTTTTAGCCTTATACCCCCTTTACTAACTTAAGTATTATTATTTCTTTCACTAATTTTTATTTAATTTTATTTATTATTATTAATATATCTTAGGTAGTAATTAATTAAATAAAAATGTTCTTTTTTTTATAATTTCCTTTAATTAGTTTAGTTTCGATTATAGAATTAGGACTCCATTCCCTTTTAATTTCTAAATTTTTGTACATAAAAAATATATAAAATAGGTTAACATTTTATTTTTCTTAACATGATAAAATGCCCAAAATAATTTAGAATTAGGTTTTAATATGTATATTCTCATAAAGTCATAAAAATATTATAGTACTGTTTTCTTTTATTTAAAACCACAAAAAGACATTTAAAATTTAATTTTCTTTATTTGTTTGTTCAAACCCCGATGCCATACTCTCTTAGTATCCCTCTTAACCTTTTCTTCTTTTGTAATTAAAACTCTTCATTCACAAATCAAAAAATCCAAAAATACTTTAATCATTACTTGAATTTATTTTAAAACTCACAAAAACACTCAACAAATCAAAACTCCCCCAAAGGGCATGTTATCTTCGTTCTACCGCGATAGCGGCCGTGCCTATTGCTAGAATATATGCATTAACATCGCCCACTAAAAAAACACCAACAAACCAACCATTTTCAGAGGAACTACGGTGTTCTGATTCCTTCACTGGATATGTAGGCAAAGGGTCGTGAAACCCTCACGAACGCAATAATAAAAAACCATTCATTTCCCCTTAAGCAAGTATAGTTGTAGATAAACACACTCTTAAAGACAAACAAACAAAATGGATCTCGTTGAGTACAATGGATGTGAGGGGTGCTAATACCTTCCCCTCACATAATCGACTCCCTTACCCTTTCTCTTGGTCGCAAGACCATCTTAACCATTCCCTTGTAGTTTTATCGATATTTCCCCTTCCTTCGGGATAAATAAAGTTTGGTGTCGGCTCTGTGTTTTCTGTCGGTAGCTTTAGCTGGCGACTCTGCTGGGGACCTTTTGTGAGTCTCTCCTAGTTTTGTTTATTTGTATTTTTGGGTGTTTATTTATTTACTTTATTTTGTTTTACTGTTTTATTATTGCTTTATTCTTTTGTACATATTGCATATATTGTTGCTACTCACATATTCTGGATACATTGTGATGTTGGGTTGGGTGATTACATTTGATAGGTCCTATACCCGAACTTGGGTTACACTTAAGATTAGGACGGGCAGTATAGTCATGTTAACTTTGAGGGAGTAACACGAAGAAGGAGGCATGAAAATCCCCCACTCAGTGGAGGTCCCCTTGAAAGTAGTGATGTTTACCGAGTAATTGGGAAGACATTGTTGCTTTCGACCTGGGAACTCGAGAAGCTAAGGTCCATAGAACCATTAACCTATCTTGGTCTTTTTAGGTGTAGTGCGGAGACTATAATGGAGTAATTCGGAAGTAGTTGTCACGCGATATTAAACTCGGACGAGTTTTTCCTGCGAATATTACTGATTACCAAGTAATTGGGACGTCGGTAATATCCAAAGGAAGAGAGTAGACTCTGAGATCTCTTTAGAACCTTGTTCAGCAGGTGATAAACCCTTAGTACATACCTTATGGGTTGTTACTCTGACTCCATACCTATGACGTCAGACATTTTATCATGTTACATTCAGCCTGTGCAACGGACTACGTAGTGGTTATCCAGAATATGTGGAGTTGAGACTTCATGCCATAGCATACCATGACATCATATCATCATGTATACATATCGCATATCTAGGGAAGTCCAAAGACAAGTCTCATTGGTATAGCTTTTCAAAAAGGAAAATTTTAAAAGATAGATGAGTTTTTGGATTTCCTCAGAAATGAAGGTAAAGCATTCATTCATATTATCATGCATTCATTTTTCACGACAAAAACTCATTGGGGTCCCTTTTCCAACTGACTTCAGTAAACAGCAAAGATGACTTCTCCACATCCTTACCGTACAAGAGGCAAACAGCAAAGACTTATGGATCTTTTTGAAGAGAATCAGAATGCACTCCGCCGAGATATGGACACCATGGGAACTCGCATGGGTCAACTTATGGAAACCCTTCATGATGTGATCAAGGGTCAAGAAGAGTTACATCAAAGTGTTTCCAAGCTTACTATTGTTGCTCCCTCCACTTCTGCTAAAGGGAGGAATGACAATGCAAATGTTGAGACCCCTACTGGAGCTCCTAGGAATGATGTTGACAATCATCATGATGTTATTGATCTTGATGAACCCTAAGTAAATCTTGCCGTCGGAGTTGCCAAAACTGCGAGAATGCACCATGCTCTCGAAGTGCGTCTCAAAGCCATGGAGGGTATCAAGGATTATGGATTCAATACTGCTGCAATGTGTCTCGTACCTGGGGTAGTTATTCCTCCCAAGATCAAGGTTCCTGATTTTGACAAATATAAAGGCACTTCTTGCCCAGAGACTCATCTTTGTTCCTACTGTCGCAAGATGGCTGCCTATGCTGAAAATAAACTGTTACTCATGCACTTCTTCCAAGATAGCTTGACCGGGGAAACATTGGATTGGTATATGCAATTGGAAAGATCTCATGTCAGTACTTAGGGAGAACTTGTTGACACCTTTTTAAAACATTACCATTATAATACTACCATGGCTCCTAGCTGTACTCAGCTCCAAGGGATGATACAGAAATTTGAAGAGTCATTCAAAGAGTACGCTTAGAGGTGGCGTAAACTGGATACAAGGGTCCAACCTCCTCTCTTGGATCGTGAATTGATTGATCTGTTTATGGGTACTCTAAGAGGCACTTATCTCCAACATATGTTCAGTAGTATCTCTACTTCTTTCTCTGATATGGTCATTATTGGTGAACATGTTGAGACTTGCATTAAGGCTGGAATGATCCAAGGTGTCCTTAACAATACTAACAACAATGCAGGCATTGGTAGAAAGCCATTTTCTGGTTTTGTCAAGAAGAAAGAAGGTGAGACTAGTGCTATCACCATCAACCAAGGAAAAGCTCTTACATTTCCTTAAGTCTGATTTCCTTATTTTCCTACGCCTGCTGTTGTTCCCAACCAATTTGTTCCTTAAGTGTATGCTGCTACAACTCCAGCACCCTAGATGGCCCAACAATGGCCTTTCACTCCACAACCACAATATCTTCCACAACAACAATTTGCACCTCCTCCAACTTATCAACAATAGAATCAACAACCTCAAGGTCCGAGAGCTCCTCAAAGACAAAGAGCACCTGAAAGAAGATTTGATATCATTCATATGCTTTATGCTCAGCTTCTCCCTCAGTTACTTTCTAATCAGTTGGTTCAACTACGTGAACCTGGTCCATCGCCAAATCCTCTCCCTAGGGGGTATGACATTAATGCTCATTGTGAACTTCATTCTGGTGCCCCAGGACATACAATTAAGAATTATAGAGCATTCAAATGTAATGTTCAAGACCTCCTTGATGCAAATCCATCAATTTCAACCATGTTGGTCCCAATATTCAGAATAATCCAATGCCTCCTCACTCAGGGGCAACGATCAATGCTATTGAAGAAGGTAGTGAACAGACTCTGGTGACCAAGGTCGACGATATCAGGATATCATTAAGAGCTATTAGAGAACATTAATTGCAGCATGAGGTGCTACAAGAATTCCATGATTTCTTCTTAATATGTTCCTCTAAACATGAAGAGTGTATTGGTTTGAAGATGATTATCCAAAAGCTAATGGATGAAGGTGTTCTACGGATAGAAAAGATATTCCGAGAAGAAGAGATTGATGTCTTGGAAATTCCCTATTATCCGAGAAGCTTTTCAGTAACCCCAAGTATTCCGTTGACAATTTAGGTTCCTACTACCCCAGTAATGATTCAAGCTCCTGCTACCCCCGCAATGATTCAAGCTCCTATTCCTCCTACAAGTAACGACTCGAAGGCAGTTTTGTGGGAGTATAATATGGTCTATATTCATGGGAAGAAGTACGAGTGTCCTCCAGTGGTTGACAAGAATATTACCAACATTGCAGGAACCAGTAACATGACACGCAGTGGCCAGATCTTTTCTCCTCCACCACCGCCTCCTAAAGAAACTAACAGTGATGCTCTAGCCAAGACTAGAGGCAAGCAAGTGATGAATAATCAATCAGAACCTTATGTGGGACAAGAAGCGGAGCACCTCTCGTACCCCAAATTTTCCCTACTTTTTTTTTTACTTTTGTCTGGCTTTGAACTTTGTATCCCATTTGCATCATTTTCACTAAGTCATTTGCATATCCTGCATCTCATGGAATCAGGCGCCTTGGTTTGAAGTATTAGGGTTGTGCCCTCTTTATGTCTAATTTTGTTTTGAAGTTCTCTTATCAGGTAAAATGGAAATTCATCTGGTTCTCGATTAGTGGATCGTGGGATGGATTTTTGAGGTATCATGGATTTCTTTCTCACCAAGTTACAAGGTTATTTCTCGCTCGAATTCATCAGAGCCTGGATTATGGTTTATTTCCCTATTGTTTGGCGAGATGCTAGGGTTTTAGATCCCTGGTTTTTGTGAAGATGTTTCTTTCTCCTGCCTCAAGGGTGACTCAAAGTTCAGTACATTTGGTTAGGGATTTAATCTCCTCGCACTTCAAGTTTTCTTCTTAAGATCTCTAAGTCACCGAGTCAAGAGTTTGAAGTTTAATTTGATGAATGCGGAATCTGGGCATAAGAAATAAGGTTGAAGGTTCATGACGATCAAGGCATGTTTTGTTGCTTCAGTTGCAAGCTACTGGTGGTTTGGATATCAGAATTATGGTTCTCATTGAGAGTGCAAGTGGGGTTTCGATGTGATATAAAGGTTTGGAATTGAGAGATAAGGCACATGGTTACTTGATATACAAGTTACTAAGGTCATGTTTGATTTCTTAAATTTCAAGTTACGAAGCGAGGAGTATTATTCAAACCATTCAAGTGGAAATTTCTATTTTCAATCAAGATTCAAGAGTTTGTTTAATTTCCATAGAATAAATTTGTCATTCATAAAATTCACTCAAGTTTTGTGTTCATTACATTTTTGGGACAAGTTACAAGAGGGATACCAATGTGAAATTACAAGTTAGAATTGTTGTTTACAAAGAAAAAAAGAATTAATTGTTTGTTTCTTCAAGCATCTTTACTTTATCTTTAAGCCACTCGTCCTCACTCCTCTCCATGGCCTCTTCGTCTTTCAACCTCGCTTGCCATCCAATCCTCGTGCTCGTGAAACAAGAAAAGAGAAAAAAGTTAGCAAACAATCCACATGTGAAAAATTCAAGCAAGAATTAATTGTTAAAAGGATTCTTTGTATCTCATCATTAGGATTTGCACTTGGAATCAGAAATTGAAAAAGGGTTTTGCTTCAACTATAGCCTATCTCCTCCTATTCTGCAAGTCACAAAAATATTTTTGGTTCACAAAAGGAAAAGAGGTTTGCAAATGTGTTCTTACTGAAAAAACAAGCCAAAACTGCCCAAGGCAGAAAGACAACAACATCAAAATAGCAAAATATAAACAGCGGCCCAAAGCTGCCAAAACAAATGCAAGCAAGCAAACTGTCCAACAAAAGCAATGTCAAGACTTCTAAACAGCACAAGGCAAGTCAAAACTGCCCAAGGCAGCAAAATAGAAACGCATCGCCCAATCCAAACACAAAAACAGCAAGTTAACAGCAGGGAAAAAGATAACAACAGGCCAGCAAGCACAAGAACAGGGCAAAACGAGCCAAACTGCCCAAGGCAGCAGAACAAACAGTGCAGCAGCAAGGCTGCCAAACATAGCAGGCAGCAGCATAAAAAAAACAGTGCAGCAGCAAGGATGCCAAACAAAACAAGTGCAACAAATAAAAACAAACAAGGCAGGCAGCAACAAGTAAAAGCAAATAATACATCAAGCTAGCTCAACAACTTCCAGTGCATCATCATCTTTCTAAAAATGCAAACCCTTCAGAAAATTTCAAAAAATGCCAAATAGCTTTATGTCATAGAAAGATAAAAAGGATAAGAGATAGGGTTAGGAAGATTTCACCTAGCAATAACAGTTAAAAGTAGACCAAATTCAGCTCTGCACTTTACTGCATAAAACTCTGTCCATCCTGCACACAAACACCAAACAAAACAGGCCGAAATTTGCACTGAGATAGGAAAACCCAAAACCTGCATCCTGAAGGCCACAAAGTCAGCAAACTAATTATCTTTGAATCATATAACTCTTCCCTCCAATTCCTACCCTCGTCTCACTATAAATCCATTGTTTCATTGAACACAAAGAGGGGGGCAGAAAACCGAAAAAAGAGAGATTATAGCATACTAATAGCCAGCATAATACCAAGTGAGATAACCAAGCCAACGGGCCAAGAGAACACAACCAGCATAAAAAACTGAGAGGGAGACAACACACAAATCAGACGGAAAATTCTCAAAGAAAATACACAAGCAAATGAAAGGAAAATCACACAGAAATCACCAAATTTTTCCTATCGAACCTCTGTCTAAACTACCTCAACACCTCTACACCATCTTCAATCCTTCATTACAAATTTTACAGACTTTAAACTTCACTTCCAATACAACCATCCAACTTCCTAAGAATACAGTTGTTCAACACAACCCATTGAACTCATACATAAAAGAAGAAGGCGACACATTCGATTCCGACAGAAAAGTAGAAGAAACATTCAGGAAGCTTAATATTATCTCAAAAAAGATTTTATACTTACTATTGTGAAGCTTCAGCAGAGAGTCTCTAACTGGTAACTTTTGAACCTTTGTTTTAACTTGCCCTCTTCTTTTTTTGCAATTTTCTCCATTCGTTGTTGCTGATATCCATGCCTAATTGTTGATCGTTACCATGATTCTTGTTATAGTTATTGTGCCTCTTTTATCAATTTTGAATGATGAAAAATATAACAAAAAAATAGAATGAATAAAAAACATAAATATCTCTGAAATCACAACTTTTCACTCATCCATCACCTTCCATATACATAATCATACGTTCACATTTCACACTCATCGCCAGACCGTAACGTAACAAGCATACACAGAGAACTCAGAAGAGTCAAACCATATAAACTATGCATAAATCCGTCTCTCCAAGCCTCTATTCACAAACCCTAATTTCATAGTCACCACACTAAAACCCTAGCCTCAACTGAAATCCACCTTCACTCTTAACCTTCATTCATTCAACCTCTATTTACTAAGCTCTGCAAAATCCATCAACTCATCTGCATTTTAACCTTTCCGTCAACTTCATTCATCTCACACTACAAAACTCTCTTCAACCACAAAACCCTCACACTAAATCACTCCCCCCCCATGGGATTTAGAACTGCCGACACACCAACACAACCACATCGATAACACCAACGTATACAAACTCAGGAGCAGAAGAGGTGATATCACGAAACAAGAGTGATTCAGCTTTTTGATTAAGAGTGATATTGTTGTTGTTGTCTTTTTGAGAAAGATGAAGCGTATGAGTGAAAGAACGATGAGGAATGGAGGAAGCGAAAATGATTTGAGAGAGAGAAGAGCGTGAAGCAGAGAGATTAGGGAGTGTATCATAGGGAAAGAGGAGAGGAAGGGTTAGGTTTCTGAGTGTTAGATTATTGAGATTTTTACAAACTTTTTTCCTCTTCCCTACAGTAACCAGTGACCCCTTTCCTTGTTTAGGATCTTTTTTGTGCAACAATTACATGGGCCTTGCCCCTTAAGCCCGTTTCCCTACTGATTTGAGTCCAATTTGGTTTTTTTGGGCAGATCACCTCTCATGTTCTCTTTTAAGAAAAAAATACAGCAAATAATAAAAAAATTTGATTGGGCTTTACCATTAATCCCAGCGAATCACTATCCCCTCAGCATCTCTTTCTGCCTTAAACCCCCATTTAGTAACTTAAGTATTATTATTTCTTTCATTAATTTTTATTTAATTTTATTTATTATTATTAAACTAGCTTAGGTAGTAATTAATTAAATAAAAAAGTTCTTTTTTGATAATTTCCTTTAATTAGTTTAGTTTCGAGTATAGAATTAGGACTCCATTCCATTTTAATTTCTAAATTTTTGTACATAAAATATTTATATAATAGGTTAACATTTTATTTTTCTTAACATGATAAAATAACCAAAATATTTTAGAATTAGGTTTTACTATTTATTTTCTCATAAAGTCATAAAAATATTATAGTACTGTTTTCTTTTATTTAAAACCACAAAGAAACATTTAGAATTTAAGTTTCTTTATTTGTTCGTTCAAACCCTGATGCCATGCTCTCTTAGGTAGCCCCATGAGGCGATTAAACCCCATTTAGGTCGCCTTATATCGAAATAGACTTTTAGCTCACTGGTACATAATAAACAATTAGGTTTTAGTCTCCCTCTTAACCTTTTATTCTTTTGTAATTAAAACTCTTCATTCAAAAATAAATAAAAAATCCAAAAACACTTTAATCATTACTTGAATTTATTATAAAACTCATAAAAACACTCAACAAATCAAAATTCCCACAAAGGGCATGTTATCTTCGTTCTACCGTGATACCGGTCGTGCATATTGCTAGAATGCGTACGTTAACATCGCCCAATAAAAAACACCAACAAACTAACCTTTTTCAGAGGAACTACGGTGTTCTGATTCCTTCACGGGATACGTAGGCAAAGGGTCATGAAACCCTCACGAACGCAATAATAAAAAAACCATTCATTTCCCCTTAAGCAAGTATAGTTGTAGATAAACACACCCTTAAAGACAAACAAACAAAATGGATCCCGTTGAGAACAACGGATGTGAGGGGTGTTAATACCTTCCCCTCGCGTAACCGACTACCTTACCCTTTCTATTGGTTGCAAGACCATCTTATCCATTCCCTTGTGGTTTTATCGATATTTCCCCTGAGGAAACAATCCATAAAAAGAGGTGATTGTGTGAGTAAAAGCTTAAATTTGCAACGTGGAAATCTGATTTCCATTGAGTTCTGATTCTGCTATAACCACTATATCCTCAAAGCTCTTATCACTTTGCCTTCAGAAGAAAATGATTTGATTAATTCCTGCCCCTTAGGATTGTCAGTTGTTGTTCGTTGGGAAATTCGCAGATCACAGTCATTCACTTTTAAATCCCTAATGTTTTGCCTGGATCGCCCCTTTGGGGGTTTTCAGTCCATCCGGATACCCTTTTTTTGCCTAAGTTTCCCTTGCAGGTTTTTAACTAAGCGGGTGTACTCTTTATTTTATCCCTAACTTTTTCCGAGATCTTTCCCTTTTATGATCCATTGGGATGCCCATTTCATGCCTAAGTCGTCGACTTAGCGGGTCTATTTATGCAAAGTGTTTTTTCTATTGCGTCTGTGTTAATTGTAAGTGGGAAATATTTTACATATATGGTTGCAAGTAGCAAAGATCCTCCTAAGAAAACCTTCTTCACAACATATGGCCCTTTGTAATTTGGTGCCCATTTGCCCCTGATATTTGTACAGTTAAGAGGCAAGATCTTCTTCAGCACGAGGTCTCCGATTTGGAAGCTCTGGGGCCACACTTTCTTGTATAAAACTTTCTTCATTCTTCTTTGATATAACTGGCCATGGAAAATGGCTTCCAATCTTTTCTCATCAATAACGTTCAATTGATCAAACCTTGTTCGGACCCATTCTGCTTCATTCAACTTGATGTCCATTATAACCCTTAGAGAAGGTATCTCTACTTCTACTGGTAAGACAACTTTTGTCTTGTAAACAAGCGAAAAAAGGGCTTTCCCCTGTCAAGGTGTAGACTGAAGTACGATAGTCGTGTAGAGAGAAAGGCAATATCTCGTGCCAATCTTTGTATGTCACAACCATTTTTTTCACGATTTTCTTGATATTTTTGTTGGCGACTTCAACAACATCATTCTTTATCGGTCGATAAGGTGAAAAGTTGTGATGTTGGATTTTAAAGTTTTGGCACATCTCTTTTATCAACTTATTGTTGAGATTGGATACATTATCAACAATAATCCTTTAGGGAATTTCATAGCGGAAAATGACTTGGTTCTTAATGAAGCGAGCAACCACTTGTTTGGTAACGTTAGCATGTGAAGCAGCTTCTACCCATTTAGTGAAGTAGTCAATAGCAACTAGGATGAAGCGTTTCCCATTAGAAGCAATTAGCTTGATCCAACCGATCATATCAATGCCCCACATAGCAAAGGACCAAGGAGAAGTCATGACATTCAGGGGTGCTGGTAGTACATTCATTTTATCTGCGTAGATTTGACACTTGTTGCAAGCTCTGGCGTGATGAAAGCAATAAGTTTCCATAGTGGTCCAATAATATCCCACCCTCAGTATTTTCTTAGCCATGGTGTGGCCAATGGAATGAGATCTGAAGGAACCTTCATGTACCTCTTATATGATTTTAGCTGGTTCGTGTCTATCCACGCATCTGAGCACCACTGAATCATAATTTCTTTTGTAGAGAATTTTACCGTTGAGGATAAATTTGGATGATAACTTCCATAAAGTATTTTTATCAGTTGTAGAAGCCCTCTCTAAATATTCTTGTGTTTCAAGGTACCTTTGAATGCCGTAGTACCAAGGTCTTTCATTTCGAGTCCTTTCCAACTCAAGGTAGTAAGTTGGTTCATCCAGTCGTTTAATTTTGATGCTAGGCCCATCATTGTCCCATTTAATTTTGAACATGGAAGATAACGTGTCCAAAGCATCGGACAATTGATTTTCTTCTCTCGGAATATGGCTGTAAGTGATTTCATCAAAGTAGGGAATTAGTTGCATGACATGTTCTTTGTAGGGGATCATGTTGGGGTGACGGTTTTCCCAATCTCTATTAATCTGGCAGATTCCCAAGGCTGAATCTCCATATAATGCCAAAGTATTGATTCTTAAAACAATAGCTTCTTCTAAACCAAAGATGTAAGCTTAATATTTTGCGACATTGTTGGTGGCGTCAAAATAAATTCTTGCAGTCAACGGAAGGTGAAAACCAGTAGGGGAAATAATGAATGCTCCAATGACATGCCCTAAGGCATTCGAGGCACCATCAAATACGAGCGTCCATCACGCTCCTGGTTCGGGATATTCTTCGGTATCTGATACTCCCTTAACCAACATAATGTTCTCATTTTAGAAGTCGAATTTCATGGCTTAATAATCATCCATTGGTTGGTGGGCAAGATAATCTGATAATACACTACCCTTGATAGCTTTTTCGGTAACATATTGGATGTCATATTCTATTAACACCATTTTCCAACGGGTAACTCTTCCTGTTAAAGCAGGATTTTCAAATATGTACTTTACTAGGTCCATCTTGGATATCAAGAGTGTTGTATGTGTCAACATGTATTTCCTAAAGCGCTTGGCGGTCCATGCAAGTGCACAAAAGTCTTCTCGAGCAGTGAATATCTTGACTCACAATCAGTGAACTTTTTACTCAGATAGTAGATTGCATGCTCTTTTATTCCCGTTTCTTCATGTTGACTGAGTACACAGCCCATATAATTCTCAAGTACTGTCAGGTACATAATCAAAGGTCTTCCTGGTGCTGGAGGTAGGATAAGAGTCACCATGGCACGTTGATATGTTGCACCAGCATTTTTCAAACCGAACGACATCACTTTGTAGCCAAAGGTACCCCAAGGGGTAATGAAAGTAGTTTTTTCCATGTCTTCCGGGGCCATTTTGATTTGTTTATACCAAGAGAAAATATCCATGAAGGAGAATACCTTTGAGTGAGCGGTATTATCAACCAAAATATCAATGTGAGGAAGCGGAAAATCATCTTTAGGACTTGCTCTGTTCAAATCTCTATAGTCGAAAGACATTCGTAATTTTTGTCCTTCTTTGATACATGCATAATGTTCGCAACCCATGGGGGTACTTGATTACTTTCAGGAAACCTGCATTGAACTGTTTTTGAACCTCTTCTTTAATTTTTATGGACATGTCTTGATGTGTTCTTTGGAGTTTCTGCTTGACGAGTGGATAGTCTTCCTTGAGAGGCAAACAATACATAACGATATTTGTATCAAGCTCGGGCATGTCTTCATAAGACCAGGAAAAGACGTCAACATACTCTTGCAGTAGACCAATCAGAACTTATTTTACCAATCCTTCCAAAGTATCCCCTATTCCGACTTCCTTTTTTTACATCTTTGGTACATAAGTTGATAACTTCCAAGGATTCCTCGTGTGGTTGAATAATCCTTTCTTCCTGCCTCAGTAGCCTATACAATTCTTTGTGGAGTTCATAATCTTCTTCATGATCTTATTCAGCTTGGTAAATTGGATTATCAAAGTCATAGAGAATCATAGCAGTATCGTCATCAGTGGGGACCAGGGCAAATTTGTACACCGGGGATTTATGCCTTTTTTAGAATGCGAGTGAAATTTTTTATCTTTTGAAAGAAAAAGAAAGAAATAAAACATTGTCAGCTTTAGTATAATCGAAAGAAAGGGAACTCAAATTTGAATAAAACATCCTTTATTTAATGATAAAACATGCAAAGACAGGGAGGCCCTACAAGATCTCAATGTGCCTTGGGTAGAGCACATATATTTTATTCTTAGAAATGGAAATTACTTATGATGAAAAGTGACAGGAATGATATCTTCATCAGTCCAGTTGTGGAGCTCTTGTCCAAGGACACAAGGATGAATCTATTTGCTAATGTCATTGTCGTTATTGACCTCATCGTCTACTGTTGTATCAAATGTTTATTGATGGTGCCAATGCTGATGAATTTGATGAAAGACATAGAACTGCTTCCCCTTGCACCAGAGCTTCCTCTTCCTCTAAGATATAACATTCCTCATTCCTACGTCCCCTGGTGATAACCTAATCCTAACTTATCAAATTTTGCAGGTAAATCCAAGACTCGAATCCATCCCTCAGGGTGTCGAGATTCTACCACAGCTCTAGCTTCTTTCAAAGATGTCATAGAACTCTTCGGCTTTTAAACCTCTACAGAAAGAATTTTCTCAACAGGAAGAACCTCAAAAGCTTGACATGGAGTTTCTTAATCTCTCCTTTTATTTTAACACAAACAGTTATAATTTGACTTCATGCAGCAAACTTTAACTTTTGATGGAGGGTCGAAGTCACTGCCCCTGCATTATGGATCCAAGGACGCCCCAATAGACAATTGTAAGAAGGATGAATGTCCATAATGAAGATGGTCACATCAAATACCTGAGGGCCAACTTTGACATGAAACATAATCTCTCCAAAAACATACCTCTTTGCTCCATCAAAATCACGAACAATCACATCACTGGGTATTAACTATACACCTTCAACATTAAGTTTGTTAAAAACATATTTTTGTAAGACATTCAAAGAAGATCATGTATCTACTAACACGCGAGCCATAGTTGTCTCAACATATTCTATGGAAATATGCAAGGCCTTTTTATGATTCTTTCCTTTTGGATGTAGATCCTAGTCTGTAACCATTTCTTGCAGTTATGCCAGCAACAATTCCTTCTATTTGATTCACATAAATTTCCTCGGGAACATAAGTGGTGCCTAAGAATTTCAGCAATGCATTACGATGGGTATTAGAACAAAGTAGTAATGATAAGATGGATATCTTGGATGGCGTGTGATTAAGCTGATAAACTATTTTGAAAGCACTCTTCTTTATGATCTTCATGAATTCCTCCATTTCTTTCTCTTCTGGGGAAGAATACGACCCTAGGTCTTGCCCCTAATTATCTGTATTAACTT
Source organism: Vicia faba (assembly GCA_948472305.1). Lineage (NCBI taxonomy): Eukaryota > Viridiplantae > Streptophyta > Magnoliopsida > Fabales > Fabaceae > Vicia > Vicia faba. The sequence continues at coordinate 224,636,863 of OX451738.1, forward strand.
GTTTCTATTTGGTATTTGTATCATTAGGTTTTCTGAGAGGAGCAAATACTCTACCATTGCGATTAACTCCATCAGTACCCACAATATTTTCCACCAGTGGTTCTTGCTTTTCTCCATGATAGTACACATCTCCCCCATAGTGTCAGGGTATTGCCTTGGTACTTTCGAATGGAATAGGACCTAGCACGGTGATCCTCAAATGAGGCTCCTTTGCTACCATAGGTATTGGAATAGGATAATATGGTATGGAAATAACTGCCACATTGTCATATGGAACAGTTCCGTAAGTCTGAATAGTACTTTGATCTAAGAGGCGTTAAAGGTGTTCAATGTCTCTTCTCGCAATAGAGCATCATTGTGAATCCTTATAACAAATTCGGCAAGAATCATAGTCATGTTGTCCTGTCCTGTAAAATTCCTCATGTGCTTGTACCAGGTTCCCTCCCATTAAATTAACATTATAAGCTTGGTATTGACTAAGATAACCATCATGACTGGCATCAATTAATTCTAACTCCATAAATTTGGCATGAATTTATGGAGGAATCATTGTGTTGATATCTGAGACAAGCTCATCCGGATAACTCTCCATCATATTCATGCCATTTTCATTTATATTTCTAAGTATGTGGATAGTGCCTTTATCCATCAAAACTTGAAGGTCTCTTCTTACCGTGGAGCACCCCTGTGAGTCTCTACAACAAATTTGACAAGATCCATAGTAATGCCTTGCAAAATTTCCCCCTCTACATATAGTAGCATGCATTTGCATAAAATTTTATCTTACCATGTTTATGTAAAAGACTTGGTATTGGCCAGGACATCCATACACCATGTTCACAATCTGCTAATTGTCATGCGGTATGATTGCAACGCCTCTATCAAAAAGATCATTGTATGAGGGTCTATCGAACTGAATAAAATTTTGATAAATCATTTTCTGAATTCTCGTCTTTAACTCATCACATCCCTTGGGCTTGTCCCCACACTTCTTTCAATCTAAAGCACAACCTGGAAAAATGTCGCGCTCAAGTAGTTTCTACTTGACGAAGGACAAAGAAATCCTCAATTGATTCACATCTTTCACTGGGTTCAATCCTCCGTGTCTCTCGATGGAATTTGTGGTGGGACCATGGTGAGATGGCAATGGATTTTGTATTACATTTGGTTTATCGTTTGAAGTAAATTCAATGGCCTTTGAGTCAATCAAATCTTGAACCTTATGCTTTAAGGCCCTTCAGTTCTCAGTATTGTGACCTGGCGCCCCAGAGTGAAAGTCACATCTTGTATTAGCATCATAATTGGAAGGAAACTTTGATGGATGATTCAAAGTGAGGAGCTCTACTAATTGTAATTTGAGTAGATGGTTTAGTAGTTGTGCATAGGATATTGGTTTTGGGTCAAAGTTTCTTTCAGGATACTTTGATTTTTGTTGATATTGTCTGGGAGCATAATTTTGTTGTGGTCGTTGAGGAGCAACACTTTGTTGAGAATTTGACAGAATTATTGCAGCAGCTTGTTGATAGGATGTCTGGTATGCCTTTCATTTCCCTTTTGAGGAAAACACATCGTTGGCATCTCCTTCTCTCTTCTTAGCATATCCCCTAAAAGGCTTTTTCATTTCATTTGAAGAACTTACATTAGTAGCTTGATTTTTCCCCATCTTGATGCCAACTTCAACATGTTCACCAACCATAACCAATTCTGAAAACCCAGTAGAGGTACTTCCAATCATCATTTAATAATAAGGACCTTGTAGTGTCCCTGTGAACATATCTACCAATTTTCTTTCCATTAGAGGAGGTTGTACTATGGCAGCGAGCTCCGTCCACCTTTGGTTATATTCTTCGAAAGATCATTTTCCCTTTGAGAAAGGTTCTGAATTTGGGTGCGATTAGAAGCCATATCTATGCTATATTGGTAGTATCTGATGGAGGCATCAGCTAAATCTTTCCACCTACGAATGTGAGTCCGTTCTAGCTGCATATACCATTCCAAGGATGCCCCAGATAGACTATCTAGGAAAAAGTGCATTAACATTCTTTCATCCTCTGAGTAAGCCGACACCTTTATGTAAAAAGCTTGGATATGAGTCTTAGGACAGGTCGTCCCTTTGTATTTTTTGAAATGTGGCGCTTTGAACTTTACAGGGATTTTGATATTTGGAACCAGACCTAAATCATTCACATCCAATCTATGAATACCATGTCCTTCAACCTTTCCTCAAGCAGTTGAAACTTTCTCTCGGCTTCTACGGGAAAAGCAAAATATTGCAGTGAAAACACGTCTTCTTGATCATCCACCAAATGTGGAGCAAGGATCCCAACAGTTCTCCTAGCATGCAGCACTTGCATTCCCTCAGGGGTGGGTTGAGGAGGTTGGTGAGTATAACCATTTGATTGGAAACCCCCGCAAGGAATAAAGGTAAATCTAATGGGAGGAACAAATCCAGCAAGAGGTGGGATTCTGCCATTGGGAGGTAACAATGCGCCTGAAATCTGAGTAGGGATTTCTGTAGTGGGAGGCCTCTGAACATCTTCCCTTAACTTTTCTTGACCTTGAGCTATAGTCCCCATAAATTCCATGAATTGGTCTATCTGGTCTCTAACCATGGTTTTCATTTCATTCAGATATTCGCGGAGTTCTTCCATTATGAGTATTGGTATGTTGCCTCGAGTGTTGTAGTTGTGAGACATCAGTTTATCAAACTGAAGAAAGAACCAAAATTAGGAAGATATTTTACCTATTATTAATGCATTAAATGCATGAATTCATGTATGAGAAGAATAACCTTTCTTTGTTTTTTTCCCCAGAGATTTGTCGTTATTTTTTTTAAAACATACAACTATTTCATAATGGAAAGTACAAACTGAACGAAAAAGGAAACTAAAGATCCCTCTAACAGGCCTGAAGGTGATCACTACAGTAACAAAAAGAGAACCCTAAGATGTTTCTCCAAACTCTATGTTACCAAGTCTATCTTATCCTAAATACTCCTCCCTCCAATTTTGAGCTTCTTCAAAATATTTCTTTGTTCTTGCACGCCCAGGATTCTTAAGTAATTCTTGAATAAATATCTCCCTTTGGCCGAGAGAGTTTTCCAAATGATTGATTTCCTCATGAAGTTGTATTTTGTCTAGGTCTTCTGTCTGATCTTAGCATCCTTGAGTCTTGAACTCCTCTGTTGTTTCCAAAGCTTTTGTCAGCTGTTGTTGACATCCTCTAAGTTAGTGACTTGTCTTTATTCCTTGGGTATGTTCCCTCTCGAGTACTGCTTCTCTTTCTTTGTGTTGTTCCTTCAAATCTCCTATCAAACTTTCATACTAATTTTCCATATCCCTCCTTGATTTTGCAAGAGTATCCCACTGTTTGTTCAGCCTAGCATTCTCCCTTAGTATGTCATCCACTTCTTCCTTGTTATTATCGATGGTGGAGTAAGATGATTTTAGATCCTAGTCAATTCTTAATCTCTTACTCATTTCTTTGTTAATCAACTTGTTCTTTTCTGCAAGCTATTCATCCTTCCTCTTGACTTAGTAAGTCAGCTCATTCTTTGTGATGCCTGATTTGGTAGCTCGTGCCCTTAAGTCTTCATTTTCTATGCTCACCTCTTGGTTAAGGATCTGGACCTCCGTAAAAGTGGCGGTAGGTGGTGAAAGAGGTGGTGGATACATAGGAGCCTCAAAATGAAACGGTAGTAAATAAGTTTCAACTCTTTTCTTCACCCATTCAGTGTAGGGTGTTTTTGTCGTCCATTCCTTCCTTCCCAAACTTGTTCTTCCTTGGCAATGAACCTTCTTCCAGGATTCTCTTAATTTTTCTAAGAGTTTAAAATCCCCTCCTTTGTTGTAGAACATAGTTTCTTTCACATCTTCATCTTTTGGTAGATCGGGTAGAGAGTAACCTAGTTGATGCTGAGCCACAACTACAAATGATTTCAATGCCAATATACTCATTGTTGAACCATCTAATATCATGAGAAGTGAGTGCCATAATCCTTTGATACCACTTGAGGGTATATTAGTTATCCACAAAAGGTTCATTTACAGGTTAGTGAGTCATGTACCACTTGTACAAGAGAGGCATGCAACAGGTGACAGATCCTCCTTTCCCGAACCTTGAATGAATAAAATGGTATATGTTAGCAAGGAGTGTAGGTATGGGATTTTTTATCACAAAAATGGTGACTATACCTACATCAATGAAATCTTCTTGGCTGGAGAATAAAACAACTCCATAAATCATAAGAGCTAGCAAGGCGTTGAAGGCATCCCAACTCTAACTTTTGGCAAAGACTATGGCCTTATCCATCAAAAACTTCAAATTGAAACCCAAAGTGTCATCCTTCTTAGGTTACTAATTATCTTTTACTTCCTCTAATGTCAAATGAAGTGCTTCAGTAATCAAGTGCATTTTTAGGGTTCCTTGTGAAGTGACGAAAGGCATGCGATTCTTGATTTCAACTCCCAGGATGTTAGCATATTATTCCAATGTAGGAGCGAGTTGGTAGTCTTGAAATGTAAAACACCTTAGAGGAGGATCATAGAAGTGGACGAGAGTTTTCATGGCCATGGTATTAACTTTGGTTTTCTTAAGAGGAATAAGGTTACCATAGCTCTTCTTGAAGTCATTTTTATTTTTGGAATCTACAAGTGAACTCAACCTTCTTAAGTTATTAAGAGCAAGCTTAGGGAACCTATAGACCTTGGTGTGTCTTCTTCCTGCTTCCATTTATGATATTCTTGATTAATACAATGACTTACAAATACCCTAGAAGTGACATGCATATATGGGTTAGACTCTATGTTATGATGCAAATGATTTATGCAAAAGTATGGGATCACAACTTTGGATATATCCGGAAGGTTGGTATACTGAATCCTTGAAGAGGGTAAGTATAAGAGAGGAAAATTTGTAAGAGAACCAAGGTATGATGGAGGTCAAGGTTTCCTATGAAAAAGCCTAAACCCTTTCATGTATGAGTTCTAAATGGATATAGATTCCTTGAGGTATTCCTAGAGTCATGGGTCCCTTTGAAAATATAGTATTGTAACATATCTATGTTATAACAATTGTACCCAGAGTAAACCTAGTATGGGTGCGGTTCTCATGACAACACTAATAGGGAATCTATCCCTTAGCTGCTATGACTATTCACTTCTTAAAACTTATGGGAACACTCAAGCCTGTGTATTGGACTTATCTCTCAAGTAACTTCCACCCAACAAAGAAATAGATACCAATATCCAGAATATCTGAAGTGCAATAAACTAATGCAATAATAATAAAGCATAAATATAAACACCCAAGAAAAGAAAACAAACAAGATCTAGGATTGAATTGCTTAGGGATTACCCAGCAGAGTCGCCATCTGAAGCTACTCGAAAAATAGAATGAAATAACTTCGGATGGAACTGACAGAGTTGCCACCTAACTTTATTTATCCCAAAATATATATAAGGAAAGGAATATATAGAGAAAAACTTTTGATATTGGGAAAATAACATGGTATAGTAACCAAATCTCGGGTAAGGGAATCGATTACGCAAGGGGAAGGTATTAGCAACCCTCACATTTGTGGTACTCCACGGGATCCACTCTTGTTATCTTAATCAATGGGTGTGTATATCTAAAACTTACTTGCTAAAGGGAAATGTGTGCATAAATTCATTTTGAAAAATAAAAGGTTTTTATCAGTGTGTTCGCCTGAGCATTGAAACTCCATACCTACATATATGTTAATTCTCTACTTTTATGATTGGCATTATGTTTGGTAAAACTAATATAGAAGAAATATGTTAAATAGGATTTGTTAACTTGCTAAGAAGAACGGGTTGAGCATTAAGTCCTATTTTATGTTGAGACATGTTGAGATGAGAAGTTCTTATCATCTGGAGCAACATGTCAGATAAGATGTCCTATGCAGGGTCATTCGACATCGCGCATGTATGAGATGAATAATTGGATTCTGTTATGATTTAACATATGAAGAATATTCTTGGAATATTATGCAGTCTTATGTGGCACTGATTTAAAGGTCTGGAAGAATCAAGAAGAATATTGATTGTCTAAATAAGGATACTTTTTAGAAAAGAATTGATTGAAGACCTATTTTGTTGAAGAATCTTCTACATTTTTGTAACAGTTATATGCTGTGATTTGAAGATTAAATCCAATTTGGAGATAGGTTATAAATAGAAGCATTGTAACCTAGGAAAAGGTACCAGTTGAAAATGTAACTTTCATATTATTAAGGTTGAGTCTATAGCCACTCTCTAGGAGAGTTGGTATATGTGATCCACTCGAGTTGTGAGTTTGACTGTTGTTCATAAAGTTGTAAGGTTTTGTTATCCTCGAAGCTGTGAAGCAAAAGTTGAGTATTGTTCTTGGAGGAAGCTTTTAAGCAACTCTAAGTTGTGTTCTTAGTCAATAGTCTTGGCTAGGTATTGTCATGGAAGTGTGTCTTCTCGCCATGGAAGTGTGTCTTTTGTTTTTCATAAAAGTGTGTTTTCCTATTTTGTCCATTCGTTGTGTATGATTGATGAGGGATTGAGGAGGGCCTCATATCCTGGTGAGTCTTAAATAGAAGTATAGAACGAGTAGTTATTAAGTGATAAGTTGTAAACGGTGGATTTTAGCTTCGAATTGATACTATCATAGTGGACTTGTCTCTGGCTTGGTATTCCCCCAGAGTAGGAGAGTTTCTCCAAACCGAGTTAACAATTCTGGTGTGTTGTTTATGCTTTTTAGTATTGTTTTTATTATGTTTATACATTTCCTGTATGTTTGTTTGAACTTAGATGTCTCAACATGTCATAGGACATCTGAAGTTTGATATACCAGGATTTCAATTGGTATCAGAGCAGGCATCGTGTTCTATTTTTGGGTGAGATCCTGGGATGATACTTTTTGGTCATAGGAAAGGAAGAAAGTGATCAATGAAAAGTTATTTGAACTTGGAAAGTTCATATTGTTGTTTGGATGGTCCCTTGAAGTGGAGGAAGGACTAAGCATGACAGGGTGTGTATATAACATGTCTGTTGTTATCAAGCGTGTAGTTTGATGGTGAGCTGCTTTGTGGTTTAATTTATATTCAAATCAATGTTGACCTGTTTCACCTGGAGAAAGGTGTATTTGTGCAAGGGTTATAAAGTTCTTCCTAAAATTTGTTGAAGAGTTTTCTTTTTTGTGTTCTGTTGTATATGTATCTGATGGAAAACTCCTGGTGGTTTTTTTAGTCTCTGGTGTCGAGGTTGTAGCCATCTGGTCTCCTTTAAAGGTGTATGCCATGGTGTGGTGATACTTGGAGGATTGTTTCAACCAACTTTGTAAATTTTCTAAAGATACTTGAGGTTAATCTCAAGTCCACTCATAAAGGCACTTTTTGAGGAGGTTGTTGAAAAGAGATCTTAAGAAAGTATAAAGGATCTCTTGGTGTGTCCCCTGGAATGATGTCCTGCCAGATGTTAGTACATCATATCATAGTTATACGGAATTATGTTGGCTAAAGGGATGGAATAGAAAATGTTTTGGGTGCTAAATAAATGTGTGATGATCACAGGATGTGCAGCTATTAGAGATGAGATTGTATAACTCCCTTAGGAGTTCTTAGCAGTTAATAAGGGGGAGTCCTTAATTTGAAGTTGGAAGAACTTGAAGAAATGTCAGAAGTAATGTCTTGATATCTTCTTATTGAGAATTTATTTATCTCAATATGTCTGGTGATGTTTCTCATAAAAGGGGGTGGAGGTTGTTTACTCAAACTTGATATAACTATAAAGCATATTAGAGCATGGAACTCTTGTTCTATTTAGAGAAGAAAAGTTATCTAATAAGGGATAATGTATGGATATGTATCAACCTAAGCTTAGTGGTTGATGGGTGACTTCACTGTTGGAGTATCATCCAAACTGTTTGGGATGAGATTTCAGCTGTTTTTATCTTAAGTAATGTGGAGCTGGTTGATCATGCCTTATTGGATATGGGTGTGTTTACTCAAGGGAAGTACTCCGCAAGCTTAGGTCCAGTTATGTGGTGTTCCCACATTTTTGAACACTAGATTATGCACAAGGTCTAATAGTGCATCATTGAGCCTTTGAGGATTAGAATAAGCAAACATGTTTATGGTATGGTGTTGGTTCTATACCCTGTTTATTGTAGTCTTCCCAGACACCTGTTAGAGGGAATCTCTTTAAGAACAAAATGTGGTTCTATTATCTCTGAGTTTTGATGATAACAAATGAGTATGTTTGTATGAATAATTTTGATACTCTAATGTTTGTTATTGTTGAGTACTTAACAAACATGTTCTGCTTCTGATGGATGGTGTGGCCAAGACATTAAAAGAGAATTATTTCAACTTCTATGCTACACAAGTTTTGTTGAACAGTAGTAAGATACTCCAGAAGGCTCTGAAGTGTAAGCTCTAAAATTTGCCTAAAGAAACCAGTCAGAAGATCTGAAGACAGAAGTTTCTACTTACGTCCAGATGCTAAAGACTCAAGCTTTTAAAGAAAACATGTTCCAAAGAAACAAAGTTAGAAGATCTGAAGACAAAGTTTCTACTGGAGTCCAGATACTGAAGATTTGTGTTTCTAATAACAAGGTTGTAGAAATAAGGATTCTGAAGACCAAGTGCTGAAGACTTTAAAGACAAAAGTTCTAAAGATTCTAAAGAATTGAAGTTCTAAAGACCCAAGTGTTGTACCCCAAAATTTTCCCTCCCATTTTTCAAGATAAATTAATTCAAAATATATCTTCATGCACATGAAGGTCTCAAACACTCAAGACTACTCAAGGGTTGACCAGACAAACTCTCCTCCTAAGCAATTGTCATACACCTAGGGTTTTGTTTTTCTCAAGGAAAATTGGACTTATAATTCCTCAATTAGACTTCATGGTTTCTCATATGCTTCAAAGGGTCCTCGTGCCAAATTTCAAGTCTTGCAACACAAGTTTGCTCAGTCAATTAGTCAGATGATTGAAAAACAACTGTATTGGACAAAAAGTCAACTTTCACCAATTTATAGTCAAACTTCAAGATTTTTGGTAAACATAAAAATTTGAAGTCACATTCATCATTTTCTCAAGGGTTCATCATGATTCATCAAGAAAACTCAAGATTCATCAAAAGTCAAAAGTTACTAAATTAGGGTTTTCTTTAGGAAAAGTCAACTGAACTTTGACCAAGCATAACTTTCACATGCTTCATCAGAAATTTCTCAACCAAAGCCTATATTGAAGTAAATTCAATTCTCTACAACTTTGTCTCTTTAAGCTCAAGGCCAAAAAATGCTTCATTTGGGAGATATGGGCCAAAACATTACATGTCATTTTAAAAGTCAACAAAAAGAAACTTTGTCAAAGAACTTTATGTCAAGATAAAGGCTTCAAATGAAAAAATGACTAACACAAAAGTTGTAGGAGGCATCTTGATCATTCCAAAAATCAAAATACCACCTTCATATCACAAAAATTGAGCGAGTTATGATTGGTGCAAGTTGGGAAATTTTGAGAAATGCATGAAATCCAAATTGAGCAAATTTGAATTTTTGGGCTAATGGGTGTATCTTTTAATGTCCAAATGTGTTCCTGACCTTATAATGGACCTTTAAATCCATTCATGTATCATGTTAATTTTCATTTCATTTACTTTGATTTTTATTCATTTAAATTCAAAATTAAATCAAATAAATGTTAAATAAATGTATAAGGCATAAAAGGCTTGTGATCTGAATCTTTTGGAGGCCCAAGGTCATACTACAAACCGTGTAGACTTATTTGTGAATCAAATCTTCATTGGTTTTGTAATATTTCAACTTATTTTCAAATAAAATCAAAGATATGATTTCATATGATGTCCAAGCCCACCATTTAACCTAATCTTTTCTCCTATAAGTACACTACATGTTCAAACCAAAAGGAACACATGAGGCTGTCCAAGAAACAAGGGTTTTGAGATTTAAAATTAGAAAGGAAAGGGTTGAACTTGAATTCCTGTTTTTAGCCATCCTCAAGGCTAGGTAACCATTCAAATCAATCCCTAGGGTATCATATAGTAAGTTCCAATCATTCTTGATCAAATGTGCCTAAAACATGCATTCAAAACATCATCGATTTTGCATATATGATGAAATTCATATTTCAATATTTATGATACTTTGATTTAAACTAACAACTTAAATGTATTCCTGAGACAAAATAGTACAGGTTTTATCCCATGCATGAGGCCGATGATGCCAGAATACTCAATCACCATTATTGCACCGTATGGCTTTATTTTGATTGTATCTCACTGTACAGGTTGAATTAGCCAAGAAGAATTCCACCAATGGATTTGCATGGGTCAAATTAGGGGGATAGGCTCCCTCTTAATCTCTAACTCGTGTTATTTTTGTTGGTTGGTATTTGACCTCATCGAAGAAGACGACCGGAGCTAGGGCTCTGGCGCTTCCCTGGTTCACTTGTTTATTATATATTTATTGGTTTGTGTTTTATAACAGAATTGAAGCGCATTGCAATTGGTTGAGATTGAGGCATGTAATGTAAAGGGTGTGGGTTCGATCCTTGCATCTTGAAATATTGTTTACTATTTTTCAAACTAACGTGCAGGCTTATTCTATATTAATTAATTCCTATTTTCTATAACAATCAACACATTGGCTCAATGGCAAGGAAGCGCGCCTATGACTTTAGGAGCGTGGGTTCAACACCCACCCCATGCAAAATCTTTTACCCTATTTTTTTAAAACTAATTTCCTTTCTTTTTCTTTTCTAACCCTAATTATTTTAAATTAATCAATCATTAACTAACCTAATTTTTTTCTTAATACTAATAAATTAGGATTAGACTTTTAGTTAGTAATTAAATTTTTCTTATATATTTTTATTTACTAAATTAATTAATTAATCAACCTTTTTCTCAAATATTAAAATCAATTAGAATATAGGTTTTCATTAATTATTGTCACTTCAATTATTTTCTATAAAATACCAAAAATATTAATACTTAGAACTTTAGGTCTTTTAAACATTTTTTTAAAACGTTTTCTTATTTATTTTTGCTATTTAAATTCATAGATCAAGTGTATAAGTCGCGCTCTTAATTGTAATAGCATAGATTTATCTTTTCTCGTATTTTTTTTCATATTATGTAACTGCTCACAGGATGTAATAGGTTAGGTTTAATCTCCGCACTTTACATTTCACACTTTATTTTCTGTACATATTTAATTGCTAGTAACTAGGGTTTGCATGGAAAGACTAAAAATGACATAGAAAATCCTAATTCTCAAGATAATATAACTGAAAATAAACACCTCACACACTTGCACCTCTAGGGTAACCTCTCTTGTTGCCTTACGGATATTGGTCACGTCCCTCGAAAATGGGGATACTTTAGCAAAAGACCCTCGATCAAATCATCATTGTCCCTTTCTAATAAAGATCATAATCCCTTGATGATCCTTCGAGTTGCCTACAAAATGATCTAGTCCCTATGAGTAAACGATGATATTCCCTCTGATACAATTTCTAACATATCCTTACATGTTGCCTTCAATGACATACGATGACCCTACGCTTGTCCCTTCATATCCAATAGATAGGGCTACCTACCAACTAATGGTACGGATATACTATCTCTAAAGGAGAAGGAAAATAATAAGAAAGACCATATTTAGTGGGTAAGAACTCCTAATTGCTTGCTCACAACTTTTCTCACAAACATCTTTCACTACACTTTCAACAAATATTTAAAAAAAACACTTTGTATACATTCTTGATTAATGATATGAGAATCATTACAAAGTTAGCTTTACATTGGCATTTCAAAATATTTTCAAACAAATCACACACACATAAAGCGAGTTTTCAAACGTGAGCTAAGCAATTAAGAGCCCGTAGATAACTACGGATGAAAAGGGGGATAACACCTTCCCTTTTCATAACTTACCCCCAGAACTCAAAATCTATCAAAGGTCTTTCTTGTTCTTTTCAGCTTTCCTAAATATTGGATGAAAGAAAAGTCGGTGGCGACTCTTTCTATCCGTACATTTGGATAAAACCAAAAAAGTAAATTATTGCACTGTATTACAGAACTGGCGACTTTGTTGGGGACTTAATTAAAAAAGAGGGGTTACCTTAGAGTTTAGATCACTTTTACTTGCTTTAATTGTTTAAATTGTTTGCTTTAATTTAAAGGTTCATGCTAGGGTATTATTGTTTGTAAGATTCTACACCTGGATCTAGGAACTCCTTAGGTAAGTAGCAATAGATCATAAAGATTGTACGGAGTAGACCGATATAGTTAACATAATGGATATAGTTAGTGTGACACTTTGGTTTATACTGATGTTCCTTGAGTCAGTCAAGGATAATATTAGGCTTCCGCGTGGTGTCGTCAACACTGAGTTACTTTTATAACCTTAATTGACCCATCTTGGTCATTAGAAAGTAGTTAGATAGACGGCTTTTGTGCATTCCAAAGTTGGTTGATACTCGAAGCTACTCTCATTGAGATTTGAATTTCGGAATGTTTTGGTGGCAAGCCAGTTGCGTGCTAAAATAAAGCCTACGAGAAAGATCGGTGATATGAGATTCCTAGAACCCAGTTACTATTTTAAGACAGGTTGAGCCAACTTAACTTCAATGGGGAAGGGTACTTACCTATGGACTTCATGCAAGCCTTTAAACCTAATGCCCTTGTGTGACTTGTTTTTGTTTGCTACTTATTTAACATGAATATGACATTATAACATCATATCATCATAACATAACATTTTCACTAACAATTTCAAGGACCTAGGGATTTATCTTTGTTCCTTGGTACAGGTTATGGCTTCCGCTCTCCAAAATACTATCTAGATCAACTTTGTGAGGATACCTTCCAAGCTTAAGGAGTTAGTCACAAAGGTTCCTGAAAACTCTCAATTCATCAAGAGGCGTGGTTATCTACTCATTTTGGTTACCTTGGGTTTTGAAGAAGACATGATGAGTTTTCTGTTCCGGTTCTTTGATCCTAAGCATCACTGTTTTACCTTCCCAGATTATCAGTTGGTGCCCATAATGGACGCGTTTTATAAGATATTTAGAGTACATATTCTTGATCAAACACCCTTCACCGGTTTAGATAAAGTTCCAAAACCTGAAGCTATTGCAGCAGCCCTACATCTGAAGTAGTCAGACATTGTGTCTAATTAGGAAACAAGAAGTGGAGTTAAAGGGCTTCTTACTAAATTCCTGATAGAGAAGGCTCAATTGTTTCTAGATTCTATGAGTTTTCATGCTTTCGAGGAGATTTTGGCTCTGTTGATATATGGTTTGGTACTATTCCCTAATCCAGACCAACTCATAGATGTGAACGCCATCAAAATATTTCTTACTCATAATCTTATGCCTACCTTGCTTTGAGATATTTTGCACTCTCTTCACACTCGTACTATGAGGAAGCGAGGGACTCTCAGGTGTTGCATAGCTTTATTTACCATGTAGTTTATTTCGCACCTTCCTCGATTAATGATGAAGAATGAACAAGGTTTGAGGTTGTCCCAAAGGTTGATGTCACTCTTTCATTCATATATCTACTAGTGTTCCCAATCTCTGGAAGACATCACTATTATTGACCGCTATGGGGAATTCCATAATGTGCCACTCCTTGGCATAAAGGGAGGTATTACTTACAACCCTTCTCTATTTCTACACAAATTTGGTTATGCTCGAAGAGATGGTCCTCGTGATATGCTTATCCAGAGTATTATATTCGATTACGAGAACGATCCTCAAGGTTACCATCAAAAGTTTATACATGCTTGGGGCATGGTGAATAAGATTGATAGCAAGACTTTGAGACAAAAAACTCCATCCTGTGGGAGCCTTCTTCAGATGGGTGCGATCTCGCGCCCAAAATCTTATAATTCCATACTTGTTGTCCTACCAGTAATTGTGGAGCCTATTGCTGAAGGAGATATTCCTCATACCATTTCTCATCCAGATATGCCTACTGACCTTGAAGAGCTACAGAAGTCTTGGATTTAGTTGAAATAAGAAAGGGATACCTTTGAGACTCATTTTTATGCTAGCAAGAAGAAAGTGTTGGAGCTGACGAAACGACTTCACGAAGAGCATAGTCTTAATGCATATGTCAACACAAAGAGGAAGCATCCATGGGAGACTTGAGTCATAATTTGTTTTCTTGTAAACATTTTTGTTATAATTTGAACTTACTAACAAGAATCTTTGTTCTTGTTTCCTTTTTTATTAACAAATTTAAATCCCACGGGATCCTTGAAAACATTGCATATGCATCTACAGGCCATACATATCATTTCATAACAGGTTTCCAAGACAGGTTTCTCATCTTCTCGCTGTTTATTTTAGCAAAAATGGCTCTCGAGTAGACAGTCGGGGAACTCCAGGCTCAGAATGCTTAGTTCCAAGAAATGTTCCTAAACTTAGCCAAAGGGAAAGAAGAACTGAAGGCGCTCGTCAATGGGAAGAAGAAGAAGACAAAGAATCTAATCGACATCCTTAACATGGGGAAAAGGTTCAGAGGTCCAGTCAAGTGAGCTCGAGATCTTGATATTCCATCGGACGAAGATGATAAACAGGATGAAGATGGTAAGAGTGTGAAAACTGAAAAAAGAAATCATGGTTCTTACAAATATTCTGCTGAAGAGAACAAAGACTATTTGGATGAACAATATCCCCCTGCTAACGAGAAGTATAAGCTGCTGGAAGCATGTTTGAAAGCTATGGAGATCCAGAAGGTGCCCGGCTTGAACTTTGTAGAAATAGCTTTAGTCTCGGGAGTTGTCATTCCTCCTAAATTCAAAACTCTTACCTTTGCTAAGTATGATGGCGGTTCCTGCTTAAAGCTGCATTTGAGATCATATGTTCGGAAAATTCAACCACACATTGCTGAAAAGAAATTATGGATGCATTTCTTCCAAGAAAGTCTGTCTGGAACACAACTGGAATGGTATTATCAACTTGAAGGTACCAATATTCATACCTGGGAAGATTTGGCTGCAGCTTTCTATAAACAATATCAATACAATTCTGATTTGGCACCAACCCGTGTACAACTACAGAGTATGTCCATGGGTTCTAAGGAAGGATTTAAGGAGTATGCACAGAGATGGAGAGATCTTGCAGGCGGATTTCAACCTCCTTTGGCTGATAGGAAATTGGTTGAAATGTTCACGAGTACACTAACAGGTCCTATCTATAATCATCTACTTAGAAGTTCTTAAGCCGATTTCACTGAACTTATATTGACAGGAGAACATGTTGAGAATGGAATCAGAAGAGGTAAAATTCAGGTGGCTACATCTTCAAATACTATGAAGAAGTATTATAATGGTAAGAAATAATCCAATGATGTGTACAGTCAGAAGGGTCGTAATAAGAGTGATCGCAACCAATCTGTGGGGGAAGTGCTGATCTTTAATCATGCGCCAGTGCAACAACAACAACAACATATTAATCAGCGTCGACAGGATTCACCCAGGAGACAGTTCACAAGAATCAATATCTCATTGTCTCAAGAATTGCAACACATGTTGAAGGCAGGGTTGATTACATTGAAGGATCCTCCTCAGAATCCCAATACTTCCTCTCCCTGTTACAATCCAAATTCAAGGTGTGCCTATCATTCCAATAGTCTTGGACATGACACTAACAGTTGTTGGGCATTAAAAATAAGATTCAAGACATGATTGACTCATAAGAGATTGAATTTGACCCTCCCGAGACTCCTAATGTGATCACTGCACCTATGCCTAATCATGACAAAGGCGTTAATGCTATTGATTATGTTTCTTATGTTTCTACTGTGAATGACTTGACTACTCCTCTAATGATTGTTAAGAAGAAGTTGTTGCAAGCCAGTTTATTTATGGGTTGCGTTGAAAACTGCTACTATTGTACGCCTCAATCCAATGGTTGTGCCTTACTAAAAGAAGGTATTCAACATTTGATGGATGACCGTGCAATTCTATTTGAGAAAAATCCTTTTGTGGAGAGTATATCCCAAGACGTATCTGTGACTACAATTTTCGGTACTCTTGTAAGGATCACTTCTAAATGTCCTATGAAGATTAATTTCGAACCAAGGGTTGCTCCTCTGATCATTACTGCACCTGGGACAATTCCATAATCCTCTAACAAGGCTATCCCTTGGAATTATGGAGCTGATGTCTACTACCGTGGCGTCAAGCAAGAACCATTGACTGCCGAAGATGAAAATACTGAAGTTATTGATCCCAACATTGGAAATATTACTGGGACTAGTAAGGTTACTAGAAGTGGAAGGGTTTTCTCTCCAAAGATATCTCTGAAGGCCTGTTACTACACCAGTTTGTATCACTACTACTGAATCAACTATTGATACTCGAGGAGAAGAACAGATGACTGAACCTATCCAGACTGAGGCACAAAAAGAGGTTAATGTTGAAGATACCTCCAGGCAAGAGATGGAGGAGGTGCTGAAAATTATTCGAAAAAGTGACTATAAGATTGTTGAACAGTTGGGGAAGACCCCCTCCAAAATATCTATGCTATCTCTATTATTATGCTCTGAAGCCCATGTTCAGGCTTTGGTAAAGTTCCTAAAAAGTTCTCATGTACCACAGGAAATCTCTGTTGATCAGTTTGAAAATTATGTTGCTAACCTGACAACTGATAATGGGCTAGGCTTTTCTGACTAATTTAACTCCCGCATGAAGAAACCATAATAAGGCCATGCATGTCTCTGTTGAGTGTAGAGGAACTACCTTATCTCATGTGTTGGTGGACACCGGTTCCTTATTAAACATATTGCCAAAAGCTTCTTTAGACAAACTTGACTGTGAACGGATTATGCTAAAACCCAATGACATTATGGTGAGAGCTTTTGAAGGTTCAAAGAGAATGGTGGATGTACAGGTTTATCTTTTAATCAAAGTGGGTTCACGAGTCTTTGACTCTACTTTCTATGTGATGGACATTCGTCCAGCCTATTCCTTTTTACTTGGACACCCTTGGATTCATGGGGCAGGCGTTGTTACTTCTACTTTACACCAAAAGTTGAAGTATCCCGTGAAAGGAAAGATCATTACCGTGTATGGCGAAGAAGAATACATGGTGAGCCGTTTGAATTACTTCCTGCAAGTATGTTGAGATGGATGATGAATTCCTTGAGACTCCTTGCCTGACTTTTGAAGTTATTCCTCAAACAACCCCTGTTGACAAAGCTACTCCTACCATTCCTAAGGCTACTAGGATTCCACCAAGAATGGCTTCTCTGAAAGATGCTAAGATTGTGGTAGAAGAAGGTGGTGGCACTGTTTGGGGTCATCTTCCTAACATCCCTTACAAATCCGACAAATTTGGATTGGGTTTCACCTTACAGGATCAGAGGGTTGTGTGATACGGCGGGAGAACTGACTGGAGGGTTTTGCGTTTGATCACAAATGTTGCGATTAGCAAGAGTCGCCACTGCCTTTTCTTTTATCCAAAAAGGAAAGGTGAAAAAGCACAGGAAAGACCTTTGAGATTATTTCTTGAGTTCGGGGGGTAGATTATGAAAAGGGAAGGTATTAGCACCCTTTTCATCCATGGTAATTAGGAGCATTCTACCTACTCAAAAGTCTTTCTTGTTCATTTTATTTTTCTTTGACATTGTTATCTTACCATTGATTTGGTAAGCAACCCTATCTTTGGATGTAAACGGGACGGGCGTGGGTCATCGTATAACCATGATTAGAAATATTGCAAGGTATCTTATAATTCTCTTTAGGGACTAAGATCATTTGAAAGAAAACCTAGATAGCGTCATCGAGGGACTATGATCTTGTATTTTGCTTGTTTTTACTAAGATACCTCACGTGTGTAATATGGCCATTTTGTATAAGGCAACCAAGTGGAATAACCCTAGGGGTGCTTGTGTGCAAGTGTATTGTTTTCATGCTTGTTTTTTGTCTTAAATTAGGTTTTTCTAAGTATTGGTTTTAGTCTTTCCATACAAACCTTAATTATTAATCATGTTATATATAAAGCGATAAACTGCAGAATTTAAAGTTACTACGCTATTAAAACATTTGTGGGGAGGGGGTGTACAAATTGAATGGGGATTGCAAGAATGTAAACCTAGTTATTCTATTACAACCATATTGAATTGGTACAAATGTACAAGGAATTAAATGAATACAATGTACAAAAATGAATAAATGTACAAAAATGCAAAATGTAAAGAAAATGAATCTTTGTTTGGTTTTCATGGGAAAAAGAGAATTTATTTTAACCTAATTAATTAAAGAAAATAATTAATTAAACTTTAATTTATTAAGGAAAAGATTTTAAATAAAACCCTAATTCTTTAATTGATTAAAGAAAATAGGTTTAAGAAAAGTACTTTTTTTTGGTATTTTTGTCTTGAAACTATTTATAGTATTATAAAATATTTTTGGCCTTTTTTTATATATTAAAATAAACATATTTTAATTTATGTAAAATAAAATAACTAATAACCTAGTTTTAATTAAATTTACAAGATAAATAGTAAAATAAATAAAGTATGGTTAATAAAATAATTTTTTTGTGTGAGAAAAATAAATAAACTAAGCCAAAATATAAATCTATCATTTTTGTATTTTTTATGATTTTTTTAGTATTAGGAAAAATATTTAAGAAAACAAAAATGAAATAAAAAAGAAGAAAATAAATAAACTTGGGCCAGGGGCGCAAACAGTCTGCAGGGGGTTAGTAAGGAAAAAAACAAAAAATAGGCCCAAGGAGGCCCAGCGTGTGCAAAAAAAGAAAATCAGAAAACAAAAAAAAAGTGAAAAAATCTAAAAGGGTACCACTGGGGCTCGAACCCAGGTCCCAAAGGTTACAGGCGCGTGCTTCTATCACTAGGGTGGCTATACATCTGTTAACATAGGCAAATCAATAAATATATGATACAAAACGTGCCTTGATGACTTCATCTTCAACCTCCAGCCAGACCAACTGTAACTTGCTTATTTCTCATCAAAAATGAAAACTGTAAACATGAAACTTATAGCAAATTTCCTCACGGTTTCAGAAATGTAAAGCTTTAAAACTATAGATCAAATATAAGCATGAATTTTATTGGCCCTAATCTGAACCCTAAAAATCTCAGAAATTTCAATCTCAAAATTCTTTAAGTTCAAGCAAAATTAATGGAAACTATGGACATGGTTAGCTTTAGTTCAATGATATCTACATATTTTGTTCACAAATAAATCATTGATGATGCATGTATGAAGAGTTCAAAGTTGAGAAAACTTACCTCAAAACTGGAAATCGTATTTTGAGCTTGTTTCAAGTGATGGTGATGATCAGGTTAGCTTCCTTGAGGTCCCAGGAAGCTAATGCAATGATTAGCTTGAGCAATGGATGGCTGAAATGATCTGGAGAAGTCAAAGTGAAAAGCTCTATATTTGAAAATGGAGGATGGTGTTAATGGTGTTACAGTTTTGTAACATGGTGTGGGATCAATTCTATATGATATTTAGAAGCTTTAGAAACCAAAAGGCCAAGAAATGTACTAGTAGATTATGAGTTTCAAGTTCTTGGTCAGTTTGTGTGAAAATGGATATATGAAGTGTGATTCTGAGTTCTAGCTCTCTTCAGTGGTCAAGCATTTGTGTGTTTATGGTCCAAGGTTTGTGTATGTATAAACAAAAGTGTTTGAGAGTTTTGGACAATCATAAGTACAAGTTCTTAGCTTTTGGCTAGGTTACTTAATTTTGAAGAAAAGAGGGAAACAAGTTTCAAGAGGAGGTACAAGCATGGGATGGGTGATTGTAAGTGTCTAAACCATTTCTCATGAGTTACAGGACTTGTTTGATCAGAAGAGAACAAGTGCAAGGCTCAAGAACAAGTTTTGTACAAAAAGTCACTTTATCAAAATGGCAATGTAACCTCTCATCCAAAAATGAATATAAAGCATGTCCATGCATTGAATGCTTGAAGTGAGACCTCTAACAGTTGTGTAAACCATTAATTATGGAGTGCCTAACAAGTTTGAGACCTGAAAAGTATTGTTTATGCAGCATAGTTTGAATTTGAATTTTGTTCATCACTAAAATGACTTGTAATTAAAGTGATAAAACCCTAACTTCATCTCTTCGGTTCTCCCTAGTTAAGAATGATCTCAAGGAGTTCTTATACATTTTGGAAATCTTGAAATGTGATATATAACCCATCTTTGAATTTATTTTGAAGATTCCCTTTGGAACTATATGAAAAAGTGTCATGAAGTTGGGTCAAA
Source organism: Vicia faba (assembly GCA_948472305.1). NCBI lineage: Eukaryota > Viridiplantae > Streptophyta > Magnoliopsida > Fabales > Fabaceae > Vicia > Vicia faba. The sequence goes on from OX451738.1 coordinate 224,657,138, forward strand.
ATCCTGACCAAATTAGGGCAAAATTTCACTAAGTGTTTAGTTTCATGACCACATATTCATAAAATTATAACTTGAGATCCAAGAATTTTTGGAAGGAGTTTTGTAAAGTAAAGTTGTAGATTTCATGGAGAACTACAACTTTCATGTTGGAAGTTTCTCTTGAATCATCTTGCATCATGGTGAAAATTTTACTCAAAGTTATGGGAAAAAAAAAGAAATTTCCAACACTTACAAAAATTTCTAAGTTTAGAAATTTTGACTTTTCAAAATGAAATATTGACTTTTTGATTTTTTATGAATAAGTTTCATATTTTAACATGTTTTGATGAATTGTGATCTTTGGCACTTGAATTTGATCAAAGGTCAAAGTTTGACTTTTCAGTATACAGTTGACTTTTGATCAGTTGACTGAAAAATTCATCTGTCAATCCAATGGACTTGCAATGTTTTGAACCATGTCATTAGGTCAAAATGATGCAATTGGAATCTTGATATCATTCCTTAAACCAATTGACAATTTGCTAGGTCAAAAATCAGAAATTGCCATTTCCCAATCAAAACCCTAATTTTAACCATTTTGCCTATTTGGGGATTTGATCAAATTTCTTGAGGGCTTATGGTCTAAACTTGATCAAATGATACCTATGAGTTTGAAATGTTTATGTGGACCAAAAATTATGAAGCTTGACTGTAAATTGGCCATAGTTGACTTTTTCCCCAATATAGTTGATTTTTAGGTCAACTGCTCAATTGACTGAGCAAAAGTGTGATCCAGGGCTTGAAACTTGACATGAGTGATCTTGGGGGTCCATAATGATCCATGAAAGTCATATGGGACATTAGAAGTTCAAAAATCCTTGTGCAAACTCAAACCCTAATTTTAGTCATCAGTGCTCAAGGAGGTGTCTTGAGCTGATCAAACCCTAGTGCAGTCTTGAGCTAAGGAGATCTTGTAAGAAAATTCTTGATAAGTGAGAGGGTAAATTTTTTGGTACAACGGCTGCCCCTGTTCAATATTCTTAAGCCTGAAGAGTTAGATTGGCAAGTTTTGCCATTCGTGACTCGAAGGTGGAAGATGATTGGACACTAGAGTGCCTAGAAATTTGCACTCGGTGATGTGATAGTTGAGGGAATGGGCTTAAAGATGCCGTTTGGAGATATGATAGAAAGTTGTTAGAGATGGGCATGTAGATGCCATCCAAAAATAGTTGTTGAACCGTATTTGTAAGCTGAAAGAATGAGTATCAGAATGGTGTCTGTGTCTGGAGCGTATATGAACTGTATCTGGAGATTGAATTTGAATGAGTATCAGAATGGCGTCCGTGTTTGGAGCGTATCTGAATTGTGTCTAGAGAGTGGATTCTGAATGAGTATCAGAATGGCATCCGTATCTGGAGCGTATCAGAACTGTATCTGAAAGTTAAATCTGAATGAGTATCAGGATGGCATCTGCGTCTGGAGCGTATCTGAATTGTATCTGAAGATTGAATTTGAATGAGTATCAGAATGGCATCCGTGTCTGGAGCGTATCTGAACTGCATCTGAAAGCTTGAATCTAAATGAGTATCAGGATGGAATCCGTGTCTTGGAGCGTATCTGAACTGTATCTGAAAGCTGGACTCTGAATGAGTATCAGGATGGCATCTGTGTCTGGAGCGTATCTGAAATGTATCTGAGAAACCTATGAACATTGTTAATGGTAGCTATTAATTAAACTTATCCTGAAAAGGGTAAAATGTTAGCTAATATGCAATGTCATGTTGTATGAAATGCATAATGTAATGTATTCGTGTTATCAATGTTTATGATATATGGATGCGATGTATGCGTATGTGAGCTAGTCTTCTGCACTGTTGTTGGATTGGGGAAAATAAATTCCTGACTACTATTGAGGATATGGGGTGTAAGTCTTTATGTTGTGAAGTTGAAGTGTTGATGAATTTCCGCTTATAGAGATAAACTTCGTTGTAAGGGAAATGTCGTGTACTGCTTGTAAAATCCTGTTGGGGGACCCTGAGAAATTCAGTGACTTCTACTGGGGATTGATAACTGGAAGCTTTGTTCTGTTGGGGAATAAAATGCATACTGCAGGGGATTTTATGGAAATAACTTAGAGAGATTTCCCTATATCTTAAATCCATCAGTGATTGTCTTTCTATTATTTTATTTGTAAACAGTAATTATGTTCAAATGCATATGTTCAAAAATAAATCATTGGACGTTTTTGTAAACAAAGCACAAGAGTAAAGAAAAACAGATAGTTTTGCACTTCCAAAGGAATATCTTTGTATTGACTTTGATTAAGTATCTTTGTACAATGAGACAAACATTCTAGTAAGAGAATGTTGTCGTAAAAAATAAAAATTTTGATACAAAGAAAAGATAGCTATGTGTAATAATCCCATGGGGTTCCCATTCTGCTATAGCCTTCATGTCTCTGAGCATCTTGTCTATTTGTTGCCTCGTCTGAAGATGAATGAATAGATCAGAACTTCTGAGTTTCTCAGTTGAAGCCAAAGGTTGCCCTTAAAGTGATCCAACGGGACATAGTCATACGCTTTAAATCCCTAACTTTTGCCTGGACCGCCCTTTCGGGTTTTCAGTCCACCGGGATAACCTTTTTTTCTCAGGCCTCCCTTTCGGGTTTTCAGCTTGTCGGATGTACATATTTTTTGTTTTATCCCTAATTTTTGCCCGAACCTTTTTGGTTCTCCGCGATGCCCTTGTTTTTCCTAGGTGTGTCAACCTAGCGGGTCTCTTATGCGTAGTATCTTTTGACTATGTCTGCATTCGCAGGGTGCGGCAAGTCGTCGCCATCCATGGTGGTTAAGATCATTGCTCCACCAGAGAATATGTTTTTGATTACAAATGGTCCTTCATATGTAGGAGTCCATTTTCCCCTGGGATCACCTTGCGGCAGTATGATAAGTTTGATCACCAGATCCGCAACTTGATATACTTGGTGTCTGACCTTTTTGTTGAAAGCCTTGATCATATGTTTCTGATACATTTGACCATGACTGACAGCAGTAAGCCTTTTCTCATCAATAAAGTTTAGTTGATCAGTCGAGTTTGGATCCAATCTTCTTCATTCAGCCCTGCATCCTTCATAATTCTTAGAGAGGGGATTTGAACCTCAATAGGCAAGACAACCTCCATGCCATATGCCAAAGAGTAGGGTGTTGCCCCGATTGATGTGCGTGTTATGGTACGATACCCGTGGAGAGCGAATGGTAACATCTAATTCCAGTCTTTGTACGTGAATGCTATTTTCTGTATGATCTTTTTGATATTCTTATTTGCAGCTTCGACAGCACCATTCATCTTTGGCCAGTAAGGGGAAGAATTGTGATGCTGGATCTTGAATTGCTCGCACAGGGCGGTGATCATAATATTGTTCAGGTTTGTACCATTGTCTGTAATGATCCTTTATGGGATACCATAACGACAGATGAGATTATGCTTGATGAACCGGGAAACAACATTCTTAGTGACGGAAGCGAAGGAAGCCGCTTCAACCCACTTTGTGAAATAGTCAATGGCCACTAAGATGAAACGATGCCCATTAAAGGTTGTTGGCTTGATTTCCCCAATCATATTGATGCCCCACATAGAAAGGGCCAAGGATCCGTCAAGACATTCAGAGGAACCAGAGGTACGTTCATATTGTCAACATAAATCTGACACTTGTGGCAAGTTCAAGAGTGTTGATAGCAATCTGCTTCCATGGTAGACCAGTAATAGCCTGCCCGTAGGATTTTCTTTGCCATTGTATGCCCACTGGAATGGGTGCCAAAAGTGCCTTCATGTAACTAAGCCATAATATTTTCTGCTTCAACCTTGTCTACGCACCAAAGCAACACAGTCATGGTTGCGTTTGTAGAGAATGACATTACTAAGGAAGAACTTAACAGAGAATCTCCTTAAGAACTTCTTATCATTGACTGAAGATACTTCTGGATATTCTTGAGCCTCGAGATACCTCTTGACTTCATGAAACCAAGGCTGGTCCACTACTTCTTCAGTATTAATCTTGTGACAGTGAGCTGGTTCATCCATTCGTTCAATGGTTATCTAGGGAGCTTCGTTATCCCATTTAAGTTTAAACATGGATGACATCGTGGCTAGTGCGTCTGCTAGCTGATTTTCTTCTCGCAGGAAATACTCGAAGGTAATCTTCTCAAAATGTGGTAGCAATGTCAACACATGTTCTTTGTAGGGGATAAGGTTAGGGTGTTTGGTGTCCCACTCTCCTTTGATCTGGATAATGACCAAAGCTGAATCTTTGAATACATTTAAGGATTTGATCCCCAAATCTATGGCAACTTTGAGACCAAAGATGCACGCTTCATATTATGCCATGTTGTTTGTACAATTGAAGCAGAGTCTTGCAGTAAATGGAGTATGACACCCTTCAGGAGATATGAGTACAACACCAATACCATTTCTGAGTGCGTCAGATGCCCCATCAAAAACCAGGGTCCATTGGGATCCTTGTTCAGGTCCGTCATATGGCTTGAATTCTTCATAGTTGTTTACCATCATGATGTCTTCATCTGGGAATTCGAACTTCATGGACTGGTAGTATTCTACAGCTTGGTGAGCAAGGTGATCAGCTAGTACACTGCCCTTTATTTCTTTTTGGGTAGTATAATGCATGTCATATTTTGTCAGGATCATCTTCCATCTCGCTATTCTCCCAGAGAGAGCAGGTTTCTCGAAGATGTATTTTATTGGACCCATTTTAGATATCAACAAGGTAGTATGAGTCAGCATATACTGTCTTACCCGGCGAGCAGCCCATGCCAGAGCGTAGCAAGTTTTCTCGAGCAGTGAATATCTTGTTCCACAGTCGGTAAACTTTTTGCTCAGGTAATAAATAGCATGCTCTTTTTGGCCAGACTCTTCATGCTTCCCCAGCACACACCCCATTGAATTTTCTAAAACAGTCAGATACATTATCAATGGTCTTCCCTCGACTGTGGCATCAACACATGAGGCTCTTGTAGGTACTATTTGATCTTGTAAAAAGAAGTTTGGCACTCGTCATTCCATTTGACTACTTGATCTTCCTTCAATAATTTGAATATTGGTTCACAATTAGCTGTTAGATGAGAAATGAATATGTCAATGTAGTTCAAACGTCCCAAGAATCCTCTGACTTCCTTCTTAGTACGAGGAGCAGGAATCTCTTGTATCGCTTTCACCTTGGCAGGATCCACTTCAATACCTTTATTGCTGACAACAAAGCCTAGGAGTTTACCAGACCTCACCCCAAACGTGAATTTATTTGGGTTCAACCTTAGCTTGTACTTCTTTAGCCTCTCAAACAGTTTTTGTAAATGATCAAGATGTTCTTCTTCTATTTGAGATCTAGCTATCATGTCGTCCATATAGACCTCTATTTCGTGACGTATCATGTCGTGAAATAGAGCTACCATGGCACACTGATAGGTTTCCCCAGCATTCTTCAGTCCGAATGACATAACCTTGTAGCAGAATATGCCTCACTATGTGACAAAGGTTATTTTCTCCATGTCCTCAGGTGCCATTTTGATTTGGTTATAACCTGAGAAACCGTCCATGAAGGAAAGCACTTTGTGCTATTCCTTATTGTCAACTAGAACATCAATGTGGGGGAGTGGGAAATCATCTTTAGGGCTTTCCCTATTCAAATCTCTGTAGTCCATACACATTCGCACTTTTCCATCCTTTTTGGGCACGGGAACAACATTGGCAACCCATTGCGGATAAGAGGTGACGGCCAAGAATCCAACATTGAATTGTTTCATGACTTCAACTTTAATCTTTTCTGACATGTCTGGTCGCATGCGATGGACATTTTGTTTTACTGGTCGACAGTCTTCTCTTGTAGGTAGATGATGTACCACAATGTTTGCATCAAGTCCTGGCATGTCTTCATACGACCAGGAAAAGACCTCAACATAATCGTGCAACAACTGAATCAGACGCTCCTTGACACTGGGTTCCATATTGGAACCCACCTTGACTTCTCTTTTGTCTTCTTCGGTACCTAGGTTGATCGTATCCACGGGTTCCTCGTGGGGCTGAATGGCTCTCTCTTCTTGTTGTAGTAATCTGGCAAGTTCCCCTGGTAATTCACAATCTTCCTCACCTTCGTCTTTGGCTTGGTAGATTAGATTTTCATAGTCACAAAAGGCCATAGCAGAGTTGTTACCCATGGGATCCCGAATGGATATAGACCTGCATTGTGAGTGTGAGTGTGTGCAAGAGTATAGCTATCTTTGAAAGAAATGAAAATGTAAAAAAGAAAAATAATGAGCACAAAGTTTGTATGCAAAAACGTCCATGATTCATTGATGTCATATGGAAATGAGATAATAACCCTTACAAATGGACCATTGTGCCTCGGGTAAGACACAAGGTTTTAAGAGTCTGAATTGTTTTAATATTACATATCCAACAAACTGTAAAGACAAATTACTGTGGGATAAAAGTGATCGGGACGAAATCTCTGGCCTCCCAGTTGCTAAGCCCTCCACTGACAGTTGGAAAGATCCAATCCTCCAGGTTGTAGCTTTCTTCATCATCCTCCACGGTGCTAACTTGGTGGTTGCTGATCTTCAAGGGTGGTCCTCCGGCACAAGCACATTGTACAGCCTTCTGGGCATCTGAAGTGAAACCCAGACCAAACTTATTAGATATGTATGGGATATCTGAGAGTTATCCCCAAATAGTGCACCCACCTTCTTCTATCACTGCCTTGGCATCCTTCAAAGATGACATCCTGAGTGGAGGCCTGGTAATATTGGGAACTTGAGACACAACCTTGGTCATTGCCACATCTTGCGGGACTTCTTCAAAGTGTTGGAATGGAGTTTCAATAAATTCACCATCTAATTCCACATATCTGAAGGAATTGAGATGGTTGATCATATACTCTTCTTCTCCATGGATGGTGATGATCTTCCCTTGAATCAGATACTTCAGCATTTGGTGCAACGTAGAGGTAACAGCGCCAGCATTGTGAATCTACGGACGGCCTAGCAAGCAGGAATATGAAGGGCGAATATCCATTACATAAAAAGTTGACTCAAATGTTTGGGTTCCAACATTTATGGGGATGTCTACTTCCCCATTCACCATCCTTTTTGAGCCGTCAAAGGCCCTTACTACTATGTTGCTTGTCTTCAATGTCAATCCCTCACAGTCAATCTTATCAAGAGCCTTTTTAGGCAACACATTTAGAGACGAACCGGTGTCAACCAAGACATGAGCCAGAGTTGTGCCCCTGCATTCCACTGAGACATGCAATTCCTCATTATGCTTCCTCCCTCTTAACGTTAAATCAACATCTGAAAAATCTAGACCATTATCTGCAGTCAAGTTGGCTACGCAGTCTTAGAACTGATCGACAGATGTTTCTTGTGGTACGTGAGCAGTTTTAAAGAATTTTACCAAGGCTTTTGCATGAGCCTCAGAACATAGTAATAAAGCCAGCATGGAAATTTTGAATGGAGTTTGCCCCAGTTGCACGACTACATTGTAGTCGCTTCTTTTTATGATCTTTAGGATTTCCTCCATCTCTTTACGAGAAGTCTCACGCATAGTTACTGATTGTGCCTTCGTCCGGACAGGCTCAATCAGAATACCTTTACCACGAATCTCGGTTGACTCGGCAGTAGGAATGTCAGTAGGAGTGATAACAGGGATTGTAACAGTTTTGTTAGTTGGATTACTAGCAGAGATGATTGTAGGACTGGGAATAGCCTTTGGAGGAGAAACAACAACGGGAATGATTACTGGTCCAGAAACTGCTTTTGGGGGAGCAATTTCTGGAGAGAATATCCTTCCACTTCAGGTAATCTTACTAGTCCCTGCAAGATTACTGATGTCAAAGTCAAATTTCTAATAACTTGAATCTTCGGCAGCTAGCCAATCTTGTTTGATACCGTGGTAGTAGACATCCCCTCCATAATTCCATGGTACGGTTTTGTCTGACGAATACGGGATTGGTCCATGGATTGTAATAACAACAGAGCTACATTAGGAACTGATGTAATTCTAACGGGTCTTTTGGTGGAGACCCTAGAAGAATTGGCAGAAATGGTAACGATGGAAACATCATTATAAGAAATAGTTGGAATTGAAGCCTTCTCGAACAAAATTTCCTTGTTATCTATTAGGCACTGAACGCCTGCTTTTAACAAAGGACAGCTGGTTGGTGAGGAAAAACATAAATGACAGCTTTCATCACAGCCTGGGAACACACCAGCATTCAACATGTTCTTTTTGATAGTCAGGAGTGGGATCAGAAGTTCATCAACTGAAGTAACAAACATATCTTCCTCAATGGTGTTGGTATTATGGTCGTGTTTGGGCATAGGGGCAGTAATAACATTGGGAATTTTTGGCGCATCGAATTCAATATCTTTGGTTTCAAGGAGGTCTTGTACTTTGTTCTTTAGAACCCAACAGTTGTTTGTGTCATGGCCAGGACTCTCAGAATGATATGCAAGGCGGGCATTAGGATGATAGTGAGGAGAGGTTGTGTTAGGGTTCTTTGGAGCTTCTTTCAAAGTCACTAGGTTGGACCTTAAAAAATGTGGTAATACTTGAGATAGGTTCATGTTAATTCTGGTGAACTGTCTGACTGGTCTTTCCATTCTTGGTTGGTTGCTTCTTTGCTGAACAGGCACTGGTTTAGGAATCATGACAGCCCCCACCATTGGATGGTGTTCAGCCCTATCTTGATTTCTCTGAGGGTATACAACAAAAACTTCTTTCTTTCTGATGAATGGTTTCCTTACAGCAGCAGAGGATGCATCTTTTTGAGTCTTTCCATTCTTTATCCTGACTTCTACTCTTTCTCCGGTCAATATCAATTCAGTAAAACCTGCCGATGAACTCCCAATTAAGTGATTGAAGAAAGGACTGAACAAGGTGCCTAACAACATGTCTACTAATTCTCTTTCAGATAGAGGAGGCTGGACTATTCCTGCTAAGTCCCTCCATTTGTGCGCATAGTCCTTAAAGCCTTCACTTGAAACCATGGCCATACTCTGGAGTTGAGTACGGGTGGGCGCAAGATCAGTGTTGTATTGGTATTGTTTATAAAAGGCAGCGGCCAGATCTTCCCAGTTATGAACATTTTCTCTTTCTAACTGATAAAACCAATCAAGTTGAGTTCCAGACAGACTGTCTTAGAAGAAGTGTATCCATAAATCCTTATCAGCAGTATGAGGCTGGATTTTCCTCACATAGGACCGGAGATGCATTTTGAGGCATGAGACTCTGTCATATTTGGCGAACACATTTGCTTTGAATTTTGGAGGAATAACAATCCCCGATACTAATCCCAACTCCTCAAAGTCCAATCCAGGCACTTTTTGGATTTCCATCGCACTTAACTGTTCTTCTAGATGCTTATACTTGTCGTCGCTTGGAGGGTATTGTTCTTCAGAATAGTCTTCTTCTTCTTCCTCTTCCTCTTCTGACTCTGACTGGATAACTATTTATTTTCCCTTCCCATCTTGATTGTCTTTCTCACCGAATGTCGTTGCAAAGTCGAGGGCCCTTCTTGTCTGCCCTTGGAATCTTCCTCCCATGTTTAGAACTCCGGTTATTTTCTTCGTCTTCTTTTTCTTCTCCTCAACCAGCAAGGTCTTCAACTCTTCTTGTCCTTTGGCTAGAGTTAAGAACAACTGTTGAAACTGTGCATTCTGAGCTTGGAGGTCCTTCACCGTTTGCTCGAGATCTATCTTACTGATATAAATAGTAGAGATATGAGGAGACTTGTTGCAAGAAACCTGCTTATGTTATGATGAATGGTAAATGCATATGCAATGATTTCAAGGATTTTAAATATTCAAATTTGTTTTATACAAAAAGGAAACACACGTTATATTGATAAATTAAAGCTTGAGTACATCAATGCCTTCTCGGGAAAAATAATACAAAAACTCTAAGATAAAAAGGTAGTACGCATCCTCTTTGGTGCGATGTAGGCATTCAGAGTCTTCTCCTCATGAAGTAGCCTGGTGAGTTCTAAAACCTTCTTCTCGCTTGCGTATAATTGGGCTTCGAAAGTATCTCGCTCCCCCCTTGAGTTGTATCCAATCTCTTTGTAAGTCTTCAAGAGAGGTGGGCATGTCAGGATGTAGGATAGTTTATGGAACATCTCCTTCCATGAGAGGCTCAATGATTACCGGGAGAATGGAGGGATAAGGGATCATAATATTTTAAGCACGAGTTCGTACCCATTTGAGGTAAGGCTCAAGAGGTATGGAATTCTTGTGCCTCAAAGTCTTGATATCTACCTTGTTCAACATCCTCTAAGCTCGGATAAATCTCTGGCGAAGACCTCGATCGTTGTTCTCGTAGTCAAATACTAAACCTTGAATGAGCATATTATGGGGGCCATCCCTTCGAGCGTAACCAAACTGTCTTAAGGCCAAGCAGGGGTTGTAGGTGATACCTACCCTGATGCCAAGTAAAGGGACATTAGGGAATTCTCCACAACGATCGACAATAGTAACATTCTCTATGGATCGGGAACACCAATGAATGTCTGAATGTTTGAGTGTCATCAACCTTTATGAACACCTTGAACCTTGCTCGTTCTTCAATACAGATTGGGGAAGATGCAAAATAAACCATCTTGCTAAGAGGGGAGTGTAACACATGAGGACACCTCTTTTCCTCATAGTGCGAGTGTGAAAAGAATGTAGGATGTCCCCTAGCAACGTAGGCACCGGGTTGCGAGATATGAAGATTTTGACGACATTCACATCTATGAGTTGGTCAGGATTTGGAAACAAAACCATCCCATAGATAAGGAGATCCACAATTTCATCAAAGGCTTGCAAGTCCAAATAATTCCAACAGTTTTGGGCTTTCTCAAACAAGAACTTTGCTAGGAAGCCCTTAACACCACTCCTTGTTTCCCAATGAGTTATGACATCAGATGAGTGCAAGTGTAGAGCTTGAGAAATCTCTTCTGGCTTTGGGTCTCTTTCTGTACCATTGAAAGGAAGTTGATTGAGAATGGGAATCCTCAAGAGTCGGGAGAATTCTTCCAAAGTAGGCACAAGTTGATAATCAGGAAATGTGAAGCAATGATGTAAGGGATCAAAGAACTGAAAGAGCACCTTCATCATGTCCTCATCAGTGTTGGAGGTGACCAAGTTGAGTAGGCAACCATGTCTCTCGGTGAATGGAGAGTTTTCAGGAATTCTTGATGCTAGCTCCTTGAGTTGTGGAGGGATCCTTACAAGGTTGACTTGAATAGTTTTACTGTGAATAGAATCCATATCTTACAAAACAAGAACAAAGATGAAACCAAAAATCCTTGAAATGGTTAGTGAATGTGTATAATGTTATTACGTCCATGATGTTATGTACAAGTAAGTATATACAAATAAAGCAGATAAGTCCTTAGGTTTAGGCTTTAATGGAGTCTTATAGGTAAGTACCCTCTTGAAGTTTAGTTGGCTCAAACCTGTCCTAATAATAGTAATCGGGTTCTAAGGAGCTCAATATCACTGGGTTTTTTCGTTAGTCATTGTTTCAGCATAAGCCTCTTTAATAGTGACTGAAATATCCCAAGAAACCAAACCTCAACGAGTGTAGTATCGAGTATCTACCAACTTCGGACTGCACCAAAGTCGGTCACCTCACTACATCCTAAAGGCCAAGTTGGTCAAGTAAAGGTTCTAAAAGTTCATTAGTGCTTCATGACATCACTCAGTGGCCCCGTATTCTCCTTGATTAACTCAAGGGCTACCGGTACCCACAAATATGTCTAACTAACATAGCTATTACTTAGACCATGTTGGTATACCCCGCACAGTTTCCACAATGTATTGCTACTTACCTATAAGGTATCCCAAATTCGGGTAGAGGATTCAAACCCAAACAAAGAACCATCATGTAAAGCATACAAGCCTAAACAATGTAAGCAAGTAAATGTAATCTAACCCTAAGGTAACCCCACTTTTAGAATTATCCCCAGCAGAGTCGCCAGTTCTGTGATATGGTGGGAGAACTGACTTGAGGGTTTTGCGTTTGATTGCAAATGTTGCGGTTAGTAAGAGTCGCCACCGACTTTTCTTTTATCCAAAAAGGAAAGGTGAAAAAGCACAAGAAAGACCTTTGATATTATTTCTTGAGTTCGGGGGGTAGATTATGAAAAGGGAAGGTATTAGCACCCTTTTCATCCATGGTTTTCCATGGGCTCTTAGTTACTTGCTAGATCCGTTGCTTTTTGTTTGAAATTATGTTTGGTGTGGTTTTTGAAAGTATTTTGTAAAGAGGTCATTGTTTAGGCAATCTTTGTAATGATTCTTGTTTGTAAGAATGTGTAGAAAGATGTTTGATCTTTTGAAAACTGTTTTCAAGTTTGTAAGATGTTTGAAAGTGTAGGTGTTTGTTTTTGAAAATAGAAAGGATGTTTGTTTTGAAATGGAGCAAGTAATTAGGAGCATTCTACCTACTCAAAAGTCTTTCTTGTTCATTTTCTTTTCCTTTGACATTGTTATCTTACCATTGATTTGGTAAGCAACCCTATCTTTGGATTAAAACCGGACGGGCGTGTGTCATCGTATAACCATGATTAGCAATGTTGCAAGGTATCTTAGCATTCTCTTTAGGGACTAAGATCATTTGAAAGGAAACTTAGATAGCATCATCGGGGGACTATGATCTTGTATTTTTCTTGTTTTTGCTAAGATACCTCACATGCATAATATGGCCATTTTGTATAAGGCAACCAAGTGGAATAACCCTAGGGGTGCTTGTGTGCAAGTGTGTTGTTTTCATGCTTGTTTTTGTCTTAAATTAGGTTTTTTTAAGTATTGGTTTTAATCTTTCCATACAAACCCTAATTACTAATCATGTTATATATAAAGCGATTAATTGCGGAATTTAAAGTTTTTATGCTATTACAACATTTGTGGGGAGGGTGTACAAATTGAATGGGGATTGCAAGAGTGTAAACCTAGTTAGTCTATTACAATCATATTGAATTTGTACAAATGTACAAGGAAATAAATGAATACAATGTACAAAAATGAATAAATGTACAAAAATGCAAAATGTAAAGAAAATAAATCTTTGTTTGGTTTTCATGGGAAAAAGAGAATTTATTTTAACCTAATTAATTAAACTTAAATTTATTAAGGAAAAGATTTTAAATAAAACCCTAATTCATTAATTGATTAAAGACAATAGGTTTAAGAATAGTACTTTTTTTTTGGTTTTTTTGTCTTGAAAATATTTATAGTATTATAAAATATTTTTGGCCTTTTTTATATAAAAATAAACATATTTTAATTGATGTAAAAGAAAACAACTAATAACTTAGTTTTAATTAAATTTACAAGATAATAAGTAAAATAAATAAATTATGGTTAATAAAAAAAAATTGTGAGAAAAATAAATAAACTAAGCCAAAATATAAATCTATCAACCTCTAGCCAGACCAACTGTAACTTGCTCATTTCTCATCAAAAATGAAAACTGTAAACATGAAATTTGTAGCAAATTTCCTCACGGTTTCAGAAATGTAAAGCATTAAAACTATAGATAAAAGATAAGCATGAATTTTAATGCCCCTAATCTGAACCCTAAAAATCTCAGAAATTTCAATCTCAAAATTCTCTAAGCTCAAGCAAAATTAATTGAAACTATGGACATGGTTAGCTTTAGGGCAGTGATATCTACATGTTTTGTTCACAAATAAATCATCGATGATGCCTGTATGAAGATTTCAAAGTTGAGAAAACTTACCTCAAAACTGGAAATCGTGTTTTGAGTTTGAGCTTGTTTCAAGTGATGGTGATGATCTGGTTAGCTTCCTTGAGGTCCCGAGAAGCTAATGCAATGATTAGATTGAGCAATGGATGGATGAAATGATCTGGAGAAGTCAAAGTGCAAAGCTCTATTTTTGAAAATGTAGGATTGTAATAATGGTGTTACAGTTCTATAACAGGGTGTGGGATCAATTCTATATGATATTTAGAAGCTTTCGAAACCAAAAGGCCAAGAAACGCACGAGTAGATTATGAGTTTCAAGTTCTTGGTCAGTTTGTGTGAAAATGGAGATATGAAGTGTGATTCTGAGTTCTAGCTATCTTCAGTGGTCAAGCATTCGTGTGTTTGTGGTCCAAGGTTTGTGTATGTATAAACAAAAGTGTTTGAGAGTTTTGGACAATCAGAAGTACAAGTTCTTAGCTTTTGGCTAGGTTACTTGATTTTGAAGAAAAGAGGGAAACAAGTTTCAAGAGGAGGTACAAGCATGGGATTGATGATTGTAAGTGTCTAAACCATTTCTCATGAGTTACAGGACTTGTTTGATTAGAAGAGAACAAGTGAGAGGCTCAAGAACAAGTTTTGTACAAAAAGTCACTTTATCAAAATGACAATGTAACCTTTCTTCCAAAAATGGATATAAAGCATGTCCATGCATTGAATGATTGAAGTGAGACCTCTAACAGCTGGGTAAACCATTAATTATGGAGTTCCTAACAAGTTTGAGGTCTGCAAAGTAGTGTTTACGCAGCATAGTTTGAATTTGAATTGTGTTCATCACTAAAATTACTTGTAATTAAAGTGATAAAACCCTAACTTCATCTCATCGATTATCCCTACTCAAGAATGATATCAAGGAGTTATTGGACATTTTGGATATCTTACAATGTACTCTACAACCCATCTTTTAATTTCTTTTGAAGATTCCCTTTGGAACTATATGAAAAAGTGCCATGAAGTTGGGTCAAAATCCTGACCAAATTAGGGCAAAATTTCACTAAGTGTTTAGTTTCATGACCACATATTCATAAAATTATAACTTGAGATCCAAGAATTTTTGGAAGGAGTTGTGTAAAGCAACATTGTAAATTTCATGAAGATCTACAACTTTCATGTTGGAAGTTTCTCTTGAATCAACTTGCATCATAGTGAAAATTTTGCTCAAAGTTATGGAAAAAAAAATTTCCAACACTTAGAAAAATTTCTAAGTTTAGAAATTTTGACTTTTCAAAATGAAATCTTGACTTTTTGATTTATTGATGAATAAGTTTCACATTTTGACATGTTTTGATAAATTGTGATCTTTGGCACTTGAATTTGATCAAAAGTCAAAGTTGACTTTTCAGTATATAGTTGACTTTTGATCAGTTGACTGAAAAATTCATCTGTTAATCCAATGGACTTGCAATGTTTTGAACCATGTCATTAGGTCAAAATGATGCAATTGTACTCTTGAGATCGTGCCTTAAACCAATTGACCATTTGCTATGTCAAAAATCAGAAATTGCCATTTCCCAATCAAAACCCTAATTTTGACCATTTTGCCCTTTTGGGGATTTGATCAAATTTCTTGTGGAATTATGGTCCAAACTTGATCAAATGATACCTATGAGTTTGAAATGTTGATGTGGATCAAAAATTATGAATTTTGACTGTAAATTGGCCATAGTTGACTTTTTCCCCAATACAGGTGATTTTTAGGTCAACTGCTCAATTGACTGAGCAAAAGTGTGATCCAAGACTTGAAACATGACATGAGTGGTCTTGGGGGTCCATAATGATCCATGAAGTTCATATGGGGCATTGGAAGTTCAAAAATCCTTGTGAAAACTCAAACCCTAATTTTGGTCATTAGTGCTCAAGGAGGTGTCTTGAGCTGATCAAAACCTAGTGCAGTCTTGAGCTAAGGAGATCTTGTGAGAAAATTCTTGATAAGTGAGAGGTTAAATTTTGGGGTACAACAGATTGTCCGTCGTGCTCGTGTTAATAATGGGAGACCGCCATTCCGCATCAACAATAATGGAGTTCACAAAAATCAAGTCAATGTTGTGTAAGACATTGATAGCGATTGTGACATAGACAGTTGGATTTTCCCTACTACCGACAGTGGGCTTAACAATTGGAAAGCTGAAGATTTTATACTAATCTCCTTTATTCAGGAGTAAATGCTATTTTCTGCTTCCTTGCTTTCAAGTTTTTGGTTATGTAATTTGAACAATAACTTTAAGCCTTGTGCCTTATCCGGGGCGCAACGGTCCATTTGTTAGGGTTATCATGTTTCATTCACATATTTTAATTTAATAAATCATTCGACATTTGCATTTAAATTTTGCACTCTTTGTCATTGTTTTACTTTATTTATTTCAAAATAACTATGTGTTCTTACACACACACACATAACAAATTGCAAATCCACATCCACCCTGGGTCCCATTGATAATAATTCTGCTATTGTCAATTATGACTTCGGAAATCCGATCTACCAAGTCGAGGATGAAGGTGAAGAAGATTGTGAAGTACCTGGAGGGATTGCTAGACTGCTAATGCAGGAATAAAAAGAAATACAACCCCATGAAGATCCCGTCAAGGTTGTAAATTTGGGTCCTGAAGAGGACAAGAAAGAAGTCAAGATAGGTGCCAACCTAGAAGACAATGTCAAAGAGAAGTTATTTCAGATGTTGCGTGACTATGTTGAGATCTTTGCTCAGTCGTACGAAGACATGCCAGGGCTTGATACTGACATTGTGGTTCACCTTCTACCAATGAAGGAAGGTTGTCCTCCTATAAAGCAGAAGGTTCATTGCATGCTTCCTGAGACGTCTGAAAATATCAAATCTGAGGTTATAAAGCAGTTCATTACAGGTTTCTTAGTTGTTACGTCCTATCTGCAGTGGGTTGAGAATTTGGTTCCGGTACCTAAGAAGGAAGGTAAGGTGTGCATGTGTATAGACTACATGGATATGAATAGGGCAACCCCCAAAGATGACTTTTTGCTTCCACATATTGATGTTCTAGTTGACAAAACCGCTCAGCACAAAGTATTCTCCTTCATGGATGGTTTCTCTGGTTATAATCATATCAAGATGGCACCTGAAGATATGGAGAAGACTACCTTTATCACACACTGGGGGACTTTCTGTTACAAAGTTATGCCTTTTGGTTTGAATAATGATGGTGTAACATATCAGCATGATATGGTAGCTTTGTTCCATGACATGATTCATCATGAGATAGAGGTTTACGTTGATGACATGATAGACATGTCTCAGACTGAAGAAGAACATCTCAACCACCTACACAAGTTGTTTGAGAGATTGAATAAATACAAGTTGAGGTTGAATCCAAACAAGTGCACCTTTGGGGTAAGATCGTTAAACTCTTAGGTTTCATCGTCAGTGGTAAAGGTATTGAAGTTGATCCTTCCAAGGTTAAATCCATTCAAGAAATTCCAACTCCCCGTACTGAGAAGGAAGTCATAGGTTTCCTGAGACGATTGAACTACATTTCCATAGTTATCTCCCATTTGACTGCTACTTGTGATCGAATCTTCAAGTTACTAAAGAAAGATCAAGTCGTGAAGTGGAACGACGATTGTTATATAGCCTTCAACAAAATGAAGGAGTACCTCCAGGAACCTCCGATTTTTATGCCACCGGTTGAAGGAAGACCTCTGATCATGTACTTGACAGTATTATAGAACTCAATGGGGTGTGTATTGGGGCAATATGACGAGTCTGGTCGAAAAGAGAATGCAATATACTACCTTAGCAAAAAGTTTACCGACTGTGAAACGACATACTCACTACTCGAGAAAATATGTTGCGCTTTGGCATGGGCTGCTCTCCGACTAAGATAATATATGTTGACTCATACTACTTTGTTGATCTCTAAAATGGATCCAATAAAATACATATTCGAGAAACCCTCTCTCTCCTGGAGAATAGTGTTGTACCCCAAAAGTTTCCCTTTCATTTCTCAATGACTCTCTCACAAGATCTTCTATGACGTTAAGTTTACAGCACTCATACATCAATTTAGGCTTGGAATTAGCACAAGGGCAAAATGGTCAATTGCATATTAGAAAGTCAAACTTTGACTTTTTGGTTAACATTATATTCCAAAGATCAAATTTCATCAAGACATTCAAGAATATCAAGCTTGATCATCAAGAAAGTCAAGAAAGTCAAAAGTCAACTTGAAAAGTCAAGATTTCCAAGACTTAGAAATTTTCTGTGTTTTTATACATGATAATTTCATCACTTCATGCCATTTTTTCACCAAGATGCAAGATGATTCAAGGGAAACTTTCAACATGAAAGTTGTAGATCTCCATGATATCTATAACATTTCTTTACATAACTTCTCCTAGAAGTTCTTGGATATCAAGTTACAAATTCACGAAGTCATGACATTTTCATTTAACACTTAGAGAAATTTTCAACAGATTTTGGTCAAGATTTTACCCCAACTTCTTGGAATTGTTTCACATAGTTCCAAGATGATTTTGTCAAAATGGCCAACATGAAAGTTATAAAGGATGTTTCAAGCTTTCCAAAACATCCAAGAGCATAAATTTATCATACTTGGGATAGTAGATTCAAGGGCTTGAAGTTGGCCATCCATCTTTGAATTGCAAGTCATTCTAAGTGAAGAACACATAACAAAACTCTCATGATTTGCTGCATAATCTTATGTTGCAGGCTTCTTTTCTTTCAAATGTCATCATAATTTAATGCTTAAACCCACTCTTGAGCTATTACCCAAGTGTTTAAACCATTGTCCAAAAGATCTTTCCATTTATGGCATAAAGGCATCATTGATATTCTTGAAAAGCAAGCTTTTTGTACAAAGTTTGTCTTGAGCCCATACCTTGCTTGTTGATGATTATACTCCACCCTAAATCATGGGAAGTATCTCCTCAATACCAGAAACTTTGGTACTTCATCTTGGGACTATGGAGTACTTGACTTAGTTTGATCTTTGTAATCCAACCAAACCATAACATGCTGCCTTATAAACCTAATCAGATCATATGCACAAACCCCTTGCCTATAAATAGAAGAAGCATTTGAAAGGAAAGAAGGTTAGAAAGAGGTTGGAAAAGGTTAGAAAAAATAGAGAGAGAAAAGCCAGAAGGTTTATTGGTAAACCCTCAAAATCTCATATTCACAAAAGCCATAACAGTCTACAAAACTTCCATTCTTGAGTTTTAAAGTCCAAAACTTTGAA
Source organism: Vicia faba (assembly GCA_948472305.1). Taxonomy (NCBI): domain Eukaryota; kingdom Viridiplantae; phylum Streptophyta; class Magnoliopsida; order Fabales; family Fabaceae; genus Vicia; species Vicia faba. Next base: position 224,676,158 of record OX451738.1, read on the forward strand.
CCTCTCATACCTTACAAATTTTGTCCAACCATATAAAAACTCCACATACATCATATATAAGTTGTTCAAACACAAGAAAAAACTTATGTAACATCACTATCATCACTTCCCAAGCTCAACAACAGCCCATACAACAGCTCAAACTCAAAGCACAAATTTCAGTTTCAAGGTAAGTTTTCTTGATTTTGAACTCTTCATACAAGCATCATTAATGGTTCATTTGTGAAGACAAAAATGTAGTAACCATTTTCCTTAAAGCTAAAATTTTGTTTATCTTCCATTCTTTTCATTATGTGTTGAGAACTAACCCATGTATGTAGCAAAACTATGTTAAAGCAAAAAAAATGACAGTATGAGTCGACACATTGTCTTATGAGTCGATACATACTGCCTTACAGGCCTAAAACAGAAGGAAAAACAATGTATGAGTCGAAACATAGCCTTATGAGTCGATACATACTGCTTTACAAGCCCAAAACAGAAGGAAAAACAATGTATGAGTCGACACACAACCTTATGAGTCGATACATACTGCTTTATAGGCCCAAAACAGAAGGAAAAACAATGTATGAATCGATACAAAGCACGCATGAGTCGACACATGCAGTGTATGAGTCGACACATACAATTATGTATCGACTCATACTGATTTGATTTGGAAATACAGGGGCAAGGAAAGTTATGTATCGATGCATGTGAGCTTGTGTCGACACATAATAGTTTAAAATGCATTTTTTTTCCTTCTTTTTACACTATTTTTACGTTTCCTTCATGGTTATTCGATATGTTTGTAAAATTTAAGTTCCTACTTCATCCCCATTTGTAAATTGTACCCTCGCCCCCTAAATGATGTAATAGCGTAGGACTTTACATTCCCGCAATTTAACGCTTTCAAATACAAATGTTAGTAATTAGGGTGTGTATGGCAAGATAAAATCAACAAGTAGAAAACCCTAATACAAGACAAAACAAGCATGAAAATCAATACACTTGCACACAAGCACCCCTAGGGTAAAATCCACTTGGTTGCCTTATAAATGGCCATATTATGCATGTAAGGTATCTTAGCAAAAACAAGCAAATACAAGATCATAGTCCCTCGATGACGCTATCTAAGTTGCCTTACAAATGATCTTAGTCCCTCAAAAAAAGAATGCTAAGATACCTTGCAACATTGCTAATCATGGTTATACGATTACCCATGCCCGTCCCGCTTACATCCAAAGATAGGATTGCTTACCAAATCAATTTTAAGACAACAATGTCAAAGGAAAAGAAAATGAACAAGAAAGACATTTTAGTAGGTAGAATGCTCCTAGTTACTTGCTCAATTTCAAAACAAAAACATCCTTTCTATTTTCAAAACAAACACCAACACTTTCAAAAACACTTTCAAAAATACTTTCAAAACATCTTCCAAACTTGAAACATTTTCAAAAGCTCAACACTTTGTATATGTTCTTACGAACGAGAACTATTACAAAGTTTGCCTAAATGATGGCGCCTTTTCAAAATACTTTCAAAAACCCACACAAAGCACATTTTTAAACAAAAGCAAGTGATCTAGCAAGTAACTAAGAGCCCATGGAAAACCATGGATGAAAAGGGTGCTAACACCTTCCCTTTTCATAATCTACCCCCCGAACTCAATAAAACATATCAAAGGTCTTTCCTGTGCTTTTTCACCTTTCCTTTTGGATAAAAGAAAAGTCGGTGGCAACTCTTGCTAACCACAACATTTGCAATCAAACACAAAACACCCAAGTCAGTTCTCCCACCGTATCACAGAACTGGTGACTCTGCTGGGGAAAGTTCTAAAAGTGGGGTTACCTTAGGGTTAGATCACATTTACTTGTTTCATTGTTTGACTTACATGCTTTACATTATGGTTCTTTGTTTGGGTTTGAATCCTCCACCCGGATTTGGGATACCTTATAGGTAAGTAGCAATACGTTGTGGAAACTATGCAGGGTATACCGACATGGTCTAAGCAATAGCTGCGTTAGTGCGACATATTTGTGGGTACCAATAGCCCTTGAGTAGTCAAGGAGAATACGGGGCCGCTGAGTGATGTCATGAAGCACTAATAAACTTTTAGAACCTTTACTTGACCAACTTGGCCATTAGGACGTAGTGAGATGACCGGCTTTGGTGCAGTCTGAAGTTGGTAGATACCCGATACTACACTCATTGAGGTTTAGTTTGTTGGGATATTTCGGTCGCCATTAAAGAGGCTTGCGCTGAAACAGTGCCCGAGAAAACAAACCAGTGATATTGAGCTCCTTAGAACCCGGTTATTATTACTAGGACAGGCTTGAGCCAACTAAAATTCAAGAGGGTACTTACCTATGAGACTCCATGCAAGCCTAAACCTAAGGACTTGTTTGCTTTGTTTGTATATATTTACTTGTACATAACATCATAAACATCATGAACATCATAACATCATACACTAACCATTTCAAGGATCTTGGGATTTATCTTTGTTCTGTTTTGTAAGACATGGATTCTCTTCGCAGGAAAACCATTCAAGTCAATCTCGTAAGGATCCCTCCTCAAATCAAAGAGCAAGCATCAAGGATTCCTGAAAATTCTCCATTTACCGAAAGACATGGTCGCCTACTCAACTTGGTCACCTCCAACAGAGATGAGGAAATGATGAAGGTGCTTTTTCAGTTCTTTGATCCTTTACACCATTGTTTCACATTTCCCGACTATCAACTTGTGCCTACTTTGGAAGAATTCTCCCAACTCTTGAGGATTCCCATTCTCAATCAACTACCATTCAACGGTAGGGAAAGAGACCCAAAGCCAAAAGAGATTGCTCAAGCTCTGCACTTGCACTCATCTGATATCACAACTCATTGGGAAACAAGGAGTGGTGTCAAAGGTTTCTTATCAAAGTTCATGTTTGAAAAAGCACAAAGCTGGTGGAATTCCTTGGACTTGCAAGCATTTGAGGAAATTGTGGCTCTCCTCATCTATGGGATGGTTTTGTTTCCAAATCCTGACCAACTCATAGATGTGAACACCTTCAAAATCTTCATGTCTCATAACCCGGTGCCTACATTGCTAGGAGATATCTTACACTCTTTTCACACTCGCACTACGAGAAAAAGGGGTATCCTTATGTGTTTTACTCCTCTTCTGGCAAGATGGCTTATTTCGCATCTTCCCCAATCTGTGTTGAAGAATAAGCAAGGTTCAAGGTGGTCACCAAGATTGATGGCACTCAGACATTCAGATATTCATTGGTGTTCCTGCTCTTTGGAGAATGTTACCATCGTCGACCGTTATGGAGAATACCCTAATGTCCCTTTACTTGACATTAGAGGGGGTATCACTTACAACCCTTGCTTATCCTTAAGACAGTTTGGTTACGCCTGGAGGGATGGTCCCCATGAGATGCTTATTCAAGGAGTGGTATTTGACTACGAGATTGACGATCAAGGTTACCATCAGAGATTTATCCGAGCTTGGAGGATGTTGAACAAGGTGGATAGCAAGACATTAGGACACAAGAATTCCATTCCCCTCGAGCCATACCTTAAATAGGTATGAGCTCATGCTCAGAAACTTGTGATGCCTTATCCCTTTATCCTACCAGTCATCATGGAGCATGTGGTTGAAGGAGATGTTCCCTACACCATCCTCCATCCCGACATGCCTACCTCTCTCGAAGACTTACAAAAGGGTTGGATCCAGCTGAAGGAAGAACGAGATACTTTCGAGGCTCAGTTATATGCTAGTGACAAGAGAGTCTTGGAGCTTATGAAGCAGTTACAAGAAGAGCAAAGTGTGAACGCTTATCTCGCACCAAAGAGGATGCGCTTTGTGTTTTTATCTTAGAAAGTTGTTTTGTAAGCCCAAGAGGCATGATGTAACCTTTATTGTTTTATCTAAATGAAAATTAACGTTTGTTCATTATGTTGTCTATACAAATTTAAATTTAATTAATCCTTGACATCATTTGCATGTACATACTCCATGCATCATAACATGACAGGTTTTCGCATAACAAGTTTCCTTATCTTTCTGCTGTTTATTTCAGCAAGATGGATCTAGAGAAAACTGTGATGGAACTCCAAGCCCAGAATTCTCAGTTTCAGGAAGCTTTACTAGCCCTGGCCAAGGGGCAACAAGATATGATGGCTTTGTTGGCCAATAAGAAGCAGCCAAAGAAGAAAGCTCTGCTCAACATGGGTAGAAGGTTCAAGGAGATAATTCGTCAAATCCCAGTAGGAGGAGACTCATCTGAAGAGGACGATAACCAGGTCGGTGAGGTCAAGAGTACTCAGGCTGAATGTGCTAATGATCAAGAATATGATGATGATTATTTCAACGAGCAGTATCCACCCGTTGATATCAAATATAAGCAGTTAGAAGACAGATTGAAAGTTGTTGAAATCCAAGTCGTCCCTGATTTAGATTTTGATGATATGGGTTTGATCTCTGGGGTAATCATTCCCCAAAAATTCAAAGTACAAATATTTTCAAAATACGATGGGGTTTCTTGTCCCAAACTCCATTTGAAATCTTATGTACGTAAGATACAGCCGCACACTGCTGATAAGAAGCTCTGGGTTCAATTTTTCCAAGAGAGCTTGGCTAGAACACAACTTGAATGGTTTTATCAGTTAGATGGTTCTCGTATCAAAACTTGGGAGGATCTAGCTACTGCCTTCTACCATCAGTTTTAATACAATGCCGACTTGGCTCCAACAAGGGTTCAGTTACAAGATATGACCATGGGAAAGAATGAAGGATTTAAGGAATATGCACAAAAGTGGAGAGACCTTGCTAGTAGAGTCCAACCTCCCTTTACTGATAGGGAGCACATCGACAAGTTCGTGGCCACTTTATCTGGTCCTTTCTTTAATCTGTTGGTTGGCTACTCTTCTTTTGGTTTCACCGAATTAATCTTAACCGGTGAAATAGTTGAAAGTGGCATCAAAAGTGGGAAGATCTCTGTGGCATCTACCTCCACCATTAATCCTATCAAGAAACCTTTTGCTTCAAAGAAGGAAGTTAATATTGTGTATGGGGAAAGGGCCCATACCAAGAAGAATGATCGTCTGTCTGTCAATGTTGTCCGAATCTCCAATCCGACTCCTACTCCAAGACCATCTGCAAATCATTAATGTTTTGAAACTCCAAGAAGACAATTTTGGAGGTTAGGCATGTCACTATCTAAATCCCTCCAACATTTTCTCAAGGCTAATTTAGTGACGTTGCGCGATCCTCCCGCCAACCCCGACACCTCGTCACCAAAGTATAATCCAAATGCTAAATGTGCTTACCATTCAAACAGCCCCGGGCACGAGACTGACCAGTGCTGGGTCTTGAAGAACAATATCCAGGATTTAATTGATAACAAAACTATTGAATGTGATCCTCCTCCAATGCCGAATGTAATTACCGCTCCAATGCTGAAACATGACAAAGGTGTTAATGTTATCGAAGATACAATTTTTGTTACCTCTGTTGAAGATTTGACTACTCCGCTGAATATAATCAAGAACAATCTGTTAAAAGCTCAGATTTTCCCTTGCTGTGAAAAAGACTGTGTGTGTTGTACGAGACAATACAATGGTTGTGAAAGGCTAAAGAAAGGCATACATCGCCTGATGGATAGCCACGAAATTCTGTTTGAAAAGACTCCATTTGCCAAGAGTTTGATTAACAAATGTGAAGACCTCTACATTATTACCATCTCAAACAAACCTATTAGGATCACCTCCAAAGTTCCTATTAGGATTTCAAATGAACCCACTGTTGATCCCTTAATCATTACCAATCCTAGACCGATTCATTACTCTTCAGACAAAGCGGTACCATGGAATTACGGTGCTGAGGTGTTCTATCATGGGATTAACCAAGATGCCTGGATCGGAGAAGGAAAAAATGACGATGTCGGCAACATAGCTGGATCAAGCAAAGTAACTAGAACTGGGAGAATATTCTCACCCAATATATCACCTCCAGTAGTTACAAAGACGCCCATCCACATTATTGCCGCCAAGCCAAGTACCGAGACAAAAGGGAAAGGGAAGGTTGTTGAGCCTGATGTGATTGAAGTACCCTCCAAGGACGTAACTAATAAAGAACCCTCCGCTCGCAAGATGGACAAGATTTTAAAGATAATAAAAAGAAGCGACTTCAAGATTGTAGAACAGTTGGGGAAAACCTCCTCTAAGATTTCAATGTTGTCATTGCTGCTTTGCTCTGATGCCCATGCTTGGAAATTAATCAAGTTCCTGAAAAGGGCTCATGTCCCCCATGAGACAACAACAGACCAATTTGAGAATTGCGTGGCTAGCCTAACAACTGATAATGGCTTGGGGTTTTCAGATGTTGACTTAACACCTCTCGGGAAGAATCACAATAAATCTTTACATGTTTCTATCAAGTGCAAAGGGACTACCTTAGCACATGTGCTAGTCGACACTGGTTCTTCTCTGAATGTATTACCCAAGGGGGCGTTAGACCGTCTTGACTGTGAAGATTTAATCTTGAAGCCAAGTGATATCATTGTAAGGGAGATTGACGGATCAAAGAGGACTGTTCATGGGGAAGTAGATCTTCCAATCAAAGTGGGCTCCAAAATCTTCAACTCCACCTTCTATATTATGGATATTCTCCCTGCCTATTCTTGTCTGTTAGGTCTCCCGTGGATTCATAAAGTTGGGGCAGTGACCTTAACCCTCCATCAGAAACTTAAATATCCAGTCAAGGGCAGAATAGTCACCATCTGTGGGGAAGAAAAGTTTATGGTGAGCCACCTTAACTGTTTCAAATATGTAGAGATGGACGGAGAATTCATTGAAACCCCATGTCAAACCTTTGAGGTTGTACCACCGATGATTGCTCCTACTAAATGTTCTTCTGATGAGTCCAAAGCTGTCAAGGCCACACCAAAGATGGTTTCAGTCAAGGATGCTCGTGCAGCAATTGAAGAAGGAAACTGTGATACTTGGGGGAAACTCCTCGATATCCCATTTAAAGCAGACAAGTTTGGTTTGGGATTCACCGTCAAAGCTCAGAAGGAAATGAGGTGTGCTCATGCTGGAAAGCCACCTTTCCGCATTGGAAGCCATGAAGTCAACACTGTAGGTGACTCTGAAGAAGAAGCCGGATTTGAAGAATGGGTGTATCCAACTACTATGGAGCTGAATAATTGGCATACAAAGGACTTTGTGCCCATATCCTTCATTGAGGAGTAATTTACTTGTTATTTCTTTTCTTTCAATTCAAGAACATGTTGTCTTTAATATTCAAACAATGACATTTCATCCATTTGCCTGGCCCGGGGCACTTTGGTCCATTTGTCAAGGGTTTTATTTATGTTCATCTAATCATATGATCATTCAGTACATTGGACTCTTTTGAATTCAAATATTCATGTTCATTGTCTTTCTTTTCTTACAAATACATTTTTAAAAAAAAATAGCCATGTATCTTACATGCACACACGCACACTCTTGCAGGTCCACATCCACTCTAGATCCTATTGCCAATGACTCAACTATTGCCGACTATTACTTTGAATGTCCTATCAACCAAACCGAAGATGAAAGCGAGGAAGATTGTGACATATCGGTAGAACTAGCCAGACTTTTATTACAAGAGTAAAAAGCTATTCAACCGCACGAAGAGTCAGTTGAAGTTATCAACATGGGTACTGAGTCAGATAAGAAGGAAATCAAGATCGGCGCTAACTTGAAAAGCAGTGTCAAGAGCAGGTTGGTTCAAATGTTGCATGATTATATGGAAGTTTTTGCTTGGTCTTATGAAGATATTTCTGGGTTGGATACCGACATCGTAGTTCATCGTCTGCCGACAAAACAAGACTGTACGCCTGTCAAGCAAAAGGTTCGCCACATGAGGCCTGATATGTCTGAAAAGATCAAAGCGAGGTGATGAAACAATTCGATGCGGGGTTATTAGCTGTGACATCCTATCCTCAATGGGTTGCCAATGTGGTGCCAGTGCCAAAGAAAGACGGGAAAGTTCGCATGTGCGTAGACTATAGGGATCTGAATAGGGCAAGCCCCAAAGACGATTTTCCTCTACCACACATTGACGTCTTAATTGATAATACTTCTCAGCATAAAGTCTTATCTTTCATGGATGGATTCTCAGGCTATAATCAAATAAGGATGGCTCCCGAAGACATGGAGAAGACTACTTTCGTTACGCAATGGGGCACCTTCTGCTACAAGGTCATGTCGTTCGGACTAAAGAATGTAGGGGCAACATATCAATGGGCTATGGTAGCTTTATTTCATGACATGATTCATCATGAGATATAGGTATATGTGGATGATATGATTGCCAGATTACAAACCGAAGAAGAACATCTCGATCACCTACACAAATTGTTCGAGAGGCTGAAGAAGTACAAGCTGAGGTTAAACCCTAACAAGTGCACGTTTGGAGTATGCTCTAGAAAGCTTATAGGTTTTGTTGTCAGCAATAAAGGCATTGAAGTTGACCCTTCCAAGGTAAAGGCCATCCAAGAAATTCCAGTCTCTTATTCTGAAAAAGAAGTCAGAGGATTCTTGGGTCGTCTCAATTACATTGCCCATTTCATATCCCACTTGACTGCTACTTGTGAACCAATCTTCAAACTCTTGAAGAAAGATCAGGTAGTCAGATGGAACGATGAATGCCAGATTACTTTTGACAAAATCAAAGAATATTTACAAGAACCTCCTATTCTCATGCCTCCAATTGAAGGAAGACCCTTGATCATGTACTTGACTGTACTAGAGAACACTATGGGGTGTGTGTTGGGCCAACATGACGAGTCTGGCCGAAAAGAGCATGCTATTTATTACCTGAGCAAAAATTTTACCGACTGTGAAACCAGATATTCACTGCTCGAGAAAACTTGTTGCGCTTTGGCATGGGCTGCTCGCCGGCTAAGATAGTATATGTTGACTCATACCACTTTGTTGATTTCTAAGATGGACCCAATCAAGTACATCTTCGAGAAACCTTCCCTTGCGGACGGATATCCAGATGGAAAATGATCTTGACTGAGTATGACATTCAATACACGACTCAAAAAGCCATCAAAGGAAGTGTACTAGCAGATCATTTGGCCCATCAGGTTGTGGATGATTATCAGTCAATGCACTTCGACTTCCCTGATGAGAACATCATGTTGGTAACCGACTGTGCGAAACCTGGACCGTATGACGGACCTGAACAAGGATCCTGATGGACTATGGTATTCGATGGGGCTTCCAAGGCCTTAGGTAACGGAATTGGTGTTGTGATCATCTCTCCTGAAGGTTGCCACACTCCTTTCACTGCCAGACTATGCTTCGATTTCACAAACAACATGGCTGAGTATGAAGCATGCATCTTAGGTCTGAAAGCTACTATTGACTTAAAGATCAAGCATTTGGATGTGTTTGGAGATTCCGCCTTGGTGATCAGCCAAGTAAAAGGATATTAGGACACTAAACACCCTAATCTTATCCCTTACAAGTAACTTGTGCTATCCCTAATTCCTTACTTCGAAGAGATCACGTTCGAGCACTTCCCTAGGGAAGAAAACCAGTTGGCTGACGCTTTGGCAACCATGTCTTCAATGTTCAAAGTCAGATGGGACAATGAAGCCCCTATGATAACAATTGAAAGATTCGATGAACCTGTGCATTGCTATGAGCTTGACACCGATGAGAAAAATCCATGGTACCATGAGGTGATGAGATACCTTGAAGCGCAAGAGTATCCAGAGGTGGCATCTATCAGTGACAGAAAGTTCTTACGAAGATTTGTAGCCAAATTCTTCCTAAGTAACGGGATATTATACAAACGCAACCATGATTCGACTCTACTCCGGTGTGTGGACAAGAAGGAGAAAGAGGAAATTATGGAAGACATGCACGATGGTCTCTTTGGTACTCACTCAAGTGGGCATACGATGGCTAAGAAAATCTTAAGAGTAGGTTACTATTGGTCAATGATGGAGACTGATTGCCATCAACATTCAAGAACCTGTCACAAATGCCAAATCTATGCTGACAAGGTCCATGTGCCTCCTATCCCTCTGAATGTCATGACCGCTCCATGGCCATTTGCAATGTGGGGCATTGACATGATTGGAGAGATCAAGCCCACAGCTTCTAACTGACATCGCTTCATTCTTGTTGCTATCGACTATTTTACCAAATGGGTCGAAGCCGCCTCGTTTGCCTCAGTCACCAAGAATGTGGTAGCCAGATTCATCAGACACAACCTCATCTTCCATAATGGTATCCCCGAAAGGATCATCACCGACAATGGGACTAACCTCAATAATTCTATGATTACTGAGCTTTGCACTCAGTTTAAGATCAAGCATCATAATTCTTCTCCATATAGACCAAAAATGAATGGCGCAGTCGAAGCGGCCAACAAAAATATCAAGAAAATTATACAGAAAATGGTAGTAACCTATAAGGATTGGCATGAGATGTTGCTGTTTTCTCTACATGGCTACTACACTTCAGCTAGAACATCAACAGGGGCAACTCCCTTTTCCTTAATCTATGGCATGGAAGCTGTTCTGCTAGTGGAAGTTCAGATTCCCTCTCTGGGGATTATGATTGAGACAGGCCTAGGCAAGATGAGTGGATTCAAACGAGATTGGATCAGCTGAACTTGATTGACGAAAAACGATTAGTTGTTGTCTGCCATGGTCAGACGTATCAAAATCGGATGATCAAGACTTTCAACAAAAAGGTCAAGCCTCGAGTATATCAAGTTGGTGACTTCGTGATAAAATGCATCATTTTACCACAAGGCGACCCCAGAGGCAAATGGACTCCCACCTATGAAGGACCATTTGTTGTCAAAAGAGTTTTCTATGGCGGTGCCATGATGTTGACTACCATGGATGGCGAGGATTTCCCACATCCCATAAATGCGGAGATAGTTAAAAAATACTACGCATAAGAGACTCGTTAGGTTGACACACCTAAGCAAAATAAGGGCATACCAGCAAACCAAGAGTTTGGGCAAAAATTAGGGATATATGCAAAATATTATACACCCGGCAAGTTAAAAACCCGAAATGGCGACTTGGGAAAAAAGGGTATCCTGGTGGGCTGAAAACCTGAAAGGGCGGTCCAGGAAAAAATTAAGGATTAAAAGTGTATGACTATGTCCCGTGGAATCAATATAGTCAATTTTATCATCAAGGTCCAAGTTCAAACAGTCCAAGATCAATCCAATCAACTTCTATTAATGGCAAGGGACATTCGAAGACATTGGGGAAATAGTAGAGTTGGAAGGCAATGAGATCATTTCACATGGCTATTTGTTTTCATTCTAAATTTTCGTTTTCCTTTCGACGATTTACTCTTACTAGGATCTCCGTCTCTCTTTACAAAAACGCATATTCATGGGCAAAATATCAATACAAATATACTTTGAAGTGCAAAATTTTTGTCTTTGTTTTTAATGCAAATTTGTCCAATGACTAAAATTGAATGAACATATGCATATGAACATAATTAAAAACTTTTGGCACATGTGTCCTACTAAGCAGCAGTAAGCATCTCTTTAATGCATACGAAATATCCCCATAGAGTTATCTCATTATCATTATCCCCACAAGGACGGCTACGATAAACCTTTCCCCAATGGAGTTGCCCATAAATTCTCTTTGCATAGGATAAATCCCCGACCAGAGTCTCAACCTCTTGGCCGCTTTCTCCCTAGCTAAGTCAATTTTTACAAATTGAAACCTCGTGGGTCTCTTCCTATAGGAAAGTCACCTCCTCAATAGGTTTTATTTCCCCAACAATAATTGAGGAACCACAAAACTCCCCATCCGAGTTCAAATTTCCTTAACATACAACAATCAAGACACCGCGAAGTTCCCCAGCTGAGCCTATCTTCCCCAACTGAGCATATCTTCCCCGGCCAAGGCTATTATCCCCAAGCGGATTTTATCCTCCCCAGTTGAGTGTATCCTACCCAAGTTCAGTTTGTTCTACCCGACTGAGTCTACACTCTCCAGTTTGAATTTTCTTTCAGATTATTACAAATCATAGGGCCACAACCCCTGATCCCCAGTAAAGCCATCATCAAATCCTTTACTATTTCCAAAAAAACATACTATGAAGCCTGGATCCGACCAGATATTAGCATAATTTTTAAGTTATTACTGAAGCCTGGACCCGACCAGATAATAGTTTGACTTCTTCAAGTTGCTGAAACCTGGACTCGACCAGATAACAGTTTGAGTATCTGAAACCTGGACCCGACCAGATAACAGTTGATCTCAATTTCAAGATTCTATGAAACCTGGACCCGACCAGATAGTAGCCTAACTCTTCAACGATATAGAAGAACCTAGACTCAGTTCGACTAAGGTTTAACTTCTTTTCCCCAATAGAGTTTGCCTCTTCCCCAACAAATTACTGTGAAACCTGGATCCAACCAGATAACAGTTCTCAACTTCATCTTTTCAAAGCAAGTTTTTGTGAATCCTGGATCCGACCAGATAAAAACTAAACCCCCAAACAGTTTATTGTGAATCCTGGACCCAACCAGATAACAATTGACCTCATCAACCTCAGAAATCTGCAAAGCCTGGACCCGACTAGATACCAGTTTTTCAAACAGTTTATTGTGAAGCCTGGAACCCTACCAGATAACAATTAATTTTAATCCCCAAAGATGCACTATAAAGCCTAGACTCGGCCAGATAATAGTACAACTTTCCAAAAACCATGAAGCCTGGATCCGACCAGATAGTAGTTACAACTTCAAGTTACTGCGAAGCCTGGATCTGACCAGATAACAGTTAACCTATGTATCCCCAGCAAGTTATTGTGAAGCCTGGATCCAACCAGATAACTATTCAATTGCAAGAAATTTTCTGCAAAGCCTAGGATCCGACCAGATAACAGTTAATTTATCTCTTCCCCTAGTAAGTTACCGTGAAGCCTGGATCCAACCAGATAGAAGTTGACTACTTCATCCTCAGCAAATTGCAAAGCCCGGTGTTGTACCCCAAAATTTTCCCTCTCACTTATCAAGGATTTTCACAAGATCTCATATGGATCAAGACTGGATTAGGGTTTGACCAGCTCAAGACACCTCCTTAGGCACTGATGACCAAAATTAGGGTTTAAGTTTGCACAAGGATTTTTGGACTATCAATGCTTCATATGACTTTCAAGGATCATTATGTACCCCCAAGATTACTCATGTCAAGTTTCAAGCCTAGAATCACATTTTTTATCAGTCAATTGGACAGTTGACCTAAAAGTCAACTGTGTTGGGGGAAAAGTCAACCATGGCCAATTTACAGTCAAACTTCATAATTTTTTATCCACATCAACATCTTAGGCTCATATGTATCATTTTATCAAGTTTTTACCACAATTCCTCAAGAAATTTGATCAAATCAACAAAAGGGCAAAATGGTCAAAATTAGGGTTATGAGTGAGAAGGGGAAATTTATGATTTTTGACCTAGCAAATGATCAATTGGTTTGAAGCATGATTTCAAGAGTTCAATTACATCATCTTTACCTAATAACATGGTTCAAAACATTACAAATCCATTGGATGGACAGACGAATTTTTCAGTCAACTGATCAAAAGTTAACTGTATACTGAAAAGTCAAATTTTGACTTTTTGGTCAAATTTAAGTGCCAAAGATCATAATTCATCAAAACATGTCAAAATGTGAAACTTTTTCATCAAGAAATCAAGGATTCAAGATTTTGTTTTGAAAAGTTGAAATTTCTTAACTTGGAAATTTTATAGAAAATTTCTTATTTTTTCTTAACTTTGAGCCAAATTTTCACCATGATACAAGATGATTCAAAGGAAACTTCAAACATGAAAGTTGTAGATCTCCATGAAATCTAAAACTTTTCTTCACACAATTTCTCCTAAAAATGCTTGGATCTCAAGATATAATTTTGTGAATACATGCTCATGAACTAAAATAACTTCGTGAAATTTTGCCCTAATTAGGAAGATTTTTGACCTAACTTCATAGCAATTTTTCACATAGTTCCAAAGATAAATTTCAAAAGCAATTCAAATATGAGTTGTATAGCATATTGCAAGATTTCTAAAATGTCCAAGAACTCCTTGAGATCATTCTTGAGTAGGGAGAATCGAAGAAAATAAGTTGGTGATTTATCACTTTGATTTCAAGCCATTTCATGATGAACAAAAATTCAAATCCAAGCCTAGGATGCATAATCTTTGCTTTGCAGACCTAAAACTTGTTTCTCACTCCATAATTAAATGTTTTCACAGATGTTGGAAGCTTTAAGCCAAGCATTGAATGCATTGTACAAGAACAATTCCATTTTTGGCACAAAGGTGCCATTTCCATTTTGATAAAGCACTACTTTTGCCTTTGTCAACTTCTTGAGCCTCTCAATTGTTTTCTATGCACACAAGCAAAGCTAAAACCAAAAGAAACTTGTATAAGGCCTTTCACAAACCATACCATGCTTGAACAACACTTAGAGAGTTGTCTCCTCACTTTTCTTCAAAAGCAAGTTATAGAGCCAAAAGGCTATAACTCATAAATCTTGAGTGGAATTGATCTTTAACCTTTTCCATACATATACAAAAGTGTATTGCAACATAAGACAAAAAATGCTAAGACTCAGAAACACTCCCAAACACTTTTCCATTGAAAATATGTCATAGCTTGACAGTTTTGAACCTTACTCAGCCATCTCCAAATCCACTCGTGCGTTTTGAGTTTTAACCATCTAAACACTTAATATACATCACACCTAAGTGATCCAGACCCCTGTTCCCTTGCTGTAACTCCTCCTGCTCCATCCACCATTTTCAAATATCAAGCTTGCAGGTTGACTTGAGTAGGGAGATTCATGGGCTTTCAAGATAATGTAAGGATTGGAATACACTCAGGGAGGTCCAAGCAAGCTAAACAGATCCTCAGGCCTTCTCAAAACTTTCCCAAACTCCATTCACGTTCTCAACTAAAAGAGGTAAAAACTCAAACTTCTATCTCTTCATACAAGCATCATTTGGTCCTGATTTGTGAAAGAAAAACGTAGATATCCTTGCCCTAAAGCTAACCATGTTCATAGTTTTCATTTATATTAACTGTGTATAGAGATTTTTTTATTTGAAATTTCTATAAAAATTAGGTTTCAAATTAGGGCAAGTAAAATTAGCTTTGATCTTTGACTTTTAGTTTACATAAATTATATGGTTGAACTCGTGGGAAGAAACACCATAACTTTCATGTTTGAACTTTCCATTTTTATGGAGAAATGAGAGAGATACAGGTGGTCCGACCATGGCTCAAGGTTGAAGATGAAGTTGCCTTCAGGAGGTGTTTTCTAATATATATTTATGCTTTTGTTTATATGAACGGATGTACAACCACCCTAGTGGTAAGGCAGCGCGCAAAAATGCTATAGGTCACGGGTTCGAGCCTTAGCGCCTGCCTTTTTCAATTTTTTCCCTTTTTTTGTCCCTTTGCAGCGTTGGGCCTCTCATTCTTGGGCGTTTTGTTTTTTGCTAATATGCTACCTCCAGTTTACTCATGATACCCCTGACCCAATATATTTTTATTATTTATTTTATTTTCATTTTTATTCTATTAAATATATTTTTCTTAATATTAAAAATCATAAAAAAATATAAAAATGATAGATTTATATTTTAACTCATTTTATTTTATTTTTCTCACAAAAAAACATTTTATTTAGTTATATATATTATCCATTTCTTATTAATTAAATTTATAAATTGAATTAGAACTAGCTTAATATTTATTTTTTATTTATCCCATTTAATATTTATTTTAATATAAAATGACCAAAATACCTCATAATGCCATATATTATTTTCAAGACAAAAAAAATACAAAATACTTACTTTTTTCTTAAAGAAATTTATTTTCTTTTAATAAAATAGAATTAGGGTTTATTCAAAAATATTTTTAAAAAAAATAATTTCTTTTCTTAATTGATTTAAGTTAATCTTGATTTATTTATTAGGTTTAGGTTAAAACTTTTTTCACATAAAAAAAACCAAACAAAAATCTTCTTTGCATTTACTTATCTTTGCATATTTAATTCATCTTGTATATTTTTATTCCAATATTTGTACATATTCAATTTGGTTGTAATAGCTTAATTAAGTTTATATTATTGCAATCCCCGTTCATAAATTGTATACCCCCTCCCACAAATGTTGTAATAGTGTAGTAACTTTAAATTTCGCAATTTATCGCTTTTACATAACATGCTAGTAACTAGGGTTTATATGGAAAGATAAAACCAATCAAATAGAAAACCCTAATCCAAAACAAAATCAAGCATGAAAATGACACACTTGCACACAAAACACCCCTAGGGTTATTCCACTTGGTTGCCTTATACAAAAAATGGCCATATTACGCATGTAAGGTATCTTAGCAAAACAAACAAATACAAGATCATAGTCCCTCGATGACGCTATTCAAAGTTGCCTTACAAAAATGATCTTAGCCCCTCAAAAAAGCTAAGATACCTTGCAACATTGCTAATCATGACTATACAATGACCCACATCCGTCCCGTTTACATCCAAAGATAGGGTTGCTTACCAAATCAATGGTAAGACAACCATGTCAAAGGAAAAGAAAATGAACAAGAAAGACATTTGAGTAGGTAGATTATTTTTAGTTACTTGCTCCATTTCAAAACAAATATCCTTGCTATTTTCAAAAACAAACACCTACACATTTCAAAACATCTTACAAACATTGAAAACATTTTCAAAAAGATCAACATCTTTGAATACATTCTTACCAACGAGAATCATTACAAAGATTGCCTAAACAATGGCCTCTTTTACAAAATACTTTCAAAACCACACAAAGCACAATTTCAAACAAAAGTAAGTGATCTAGCAAGTAACTAAGTGCCCATGGAAAACCATGGATGAAAAGGGTGATAATACCTTCCCTTTTCATAATCTACCCCCCTGAACTCAAGAAATAATCTCAAAGGTCTTTCCTGTGCTTTTTTACCTTTCCTTTTGGATAAAAGAAAATTCGGTGGTGACTCTTGCTAACTGCAACATTTGCGATAAAATGCAAAACACCAAGTCAGTTCTCCCAACTTATCACAGAACTGGCGACTCTGCTGGGGAAAATTCTAAAAGTGGGGTTACCTTACGGTTTAGATCACATTTACTTGCTTACATTGTTTGACTTGTATGCTTTACATTATGGTTCTTTGTTTGGGTTTGAATCCTCTACCCGGATCTAGGATACATTATAGGTAAGTAGCAATACATTATGGAAACTGTGCGGGGTATACCGACATGGTCTAAGCAATAGCTACGTTAGTGCAATATATTTGTGGGTACCGGTAGCCTTTGAGTTAATCAAAGAGAATACGGGGCCGCTGAGTGATGTCATGAAGCGCTAATGAACTTTTAGAACCTTTACTTGACAACCTTGGCCTTTAGGATGTACTGAGATGACCGGATTTGGTGCAGTCCAAAGTTGGTAGATACTCGATACTACACTCATTGAGGTTTGGTTTCTTGGGATATTTCGGTCGCTATTAAAGAGGCTTGAGCTGAAACAATGACCAAGGAAACAATCAGGTGATATTGAGCTCCTTAGAACCCGGTTACTATTACTAGGACAGGTTTGAGCCAACTAAACTTCAAGAGGGTACTTACCTATAAAACTCCATGCAAGCCTAAACCTAAGGACTTGTTTGCTTTGCTTGTATATGCATATTTGTACATAACATCATGGACATCATGAACATCATATACATCCACTAACCATTTCAAGAATTTTTGGATTCATCTTTGTTCTTGTTTTGTAGGATATGGATTCACTTCGCAGGAAAACTATTCAAGTCAACCTTGTGAGAATCCCTCCACAACTTAAGGAGCTAGCTTCAAGGATTCTTGAAAACTCTCCATTCACCGAGAGACATGGTCGCCTACTCAACTTGGTCACCTCCAACTTGGATGAGAACATGATGAAGGTGCTTTTTCAGTTCTTTGATCCTTTGCACCATTGCTTCACATTTCCCGACTATCAACTTGTGCCTACTTTGGAAGAATTCTCCCAACTCTTGAGGATTCCCATTCTCAATCAACTACCTTTCAACGATACAGAAAGAGATCCAAAGCTAGACGAGATTGCTCAAGATCTACACTTGCACTCATCTGATGTCACAACTCATTGGGAAACAAGGAGTGGTGTCAAAGGTTTCCTAGCAAAGTTCCTGTTTGAGAAAGCCCAAAGTTGTTGGAATTCCTTGGACTTGCAAGCCTTTGAGGAAATTGTGGCTATCCTCATATATGGTATGGTTTTGTTTCCAAATCTTGACCAACTCATAGACGTGAGCATTGTCAAAATCTTCATATCACGCAACCCGATGCTTACACTACTAGGGGATATCCTACACTCTTTTCACACTCGCACAATGAAGAAAAGAGGTGTTCTTATGTGTTGCACTCCTCTCTTGGCAAGATGGTTTATTTCTCATCTTCCCCAATCAGTATTAAATAATGGTCAAGGTTCAAGGTGGTCAAAAAGGTTGATGACGCTCAAGCATTCAGACATTCATTGGTGCTTCCGATCTAAAGAGAATGTTATCATTGTTGACCGTTGTGGAGAATTTCCTAATGTCCCTTTACTTGGCATTATAGGGGAATCACCTACAACCCTTGCCTAGCCTTAAGACAATTTGGTTATGCCCAAAGGGATGGCCCTCGCGAGATATTGATTCAAGGTTTGGTATTTAACTACGACAATGACGATCAAGGTCTTCGTCAGAGATTTATCCGAGCTTGGAGGATGTTAAACAAGGTGGATAGCAAGACTTTGGGACACAAGAATTCCATCCCTCTTGAGCCTTACCTCAAATGGATACGAACTCGCACTCATAGTCTTATGATGCCTTACACCCCCCCCCCCCCCATTCTCCCGGTAATCATTGAGCCTGTCATGGAGGGAGACGTTCCATACACTATCCTACATCATGACATGCCCATATCTCTTGAAGACTTACAAAGGCATTGGATACAACTCAAAGGGGAGCGAGATACTTTCGAAGCCCAATTCTACGCAAGCGAGAAGAAGGTTTTGGTGCTCACTAGGCTACTTCATAAGGAGCAGACTATGAATGCCTACATTGCACCAAAGAGGATGCGCACTACTTTTCTATCTTAGAGTTTTGTATTATTTTGCCCAAGGGGCATTGATGTACTCAAACTTTATCTTATTAATATAACGTGTGTTTCTTTTTGTCTAAAACAAATTTGAATCTTTGAAATCCTTGAAAATATTGCATATGCATATACCATTCATCATAACATAAACAAGTCTTTTGCAACAAGTCTCCTCATCTCTCTATTGTTTATTTCAGTAAGATGGATATCGAGCAAACAGTGAAAGATCTCCAAGCTCAGAATACGCAGTTTCAACAGTTTCTCATGACCCTAGCCAAGGGGCAAGAGGAGTTGAAGACTATGCTAGCTGAAGAGAAGAAAAAGAAAACAAAGAAGGTAACCAGAGTCTTAAACATGGGAAAAAGATTTCATGGGAAGACAAAAAGGACTTTGGAATTTGCAACAACATCCGGTGAAGGAGAGGAGAAAGGCTAGGAAAAAGTTGTCCCGTCAGAATCAGAAGAGGAAGAAGAAGAGGAGGACTACTCTGAGGAACAGTACCCTCCAGCTGATGACAAGTATAAACATCTTGAAGAGCGGTTGAGCGCGATGGAAATCCAAAAGGTGCCAGGCTTGGACTTTGAGGAATTGGGACTAGTGTCGGGGATTGTGATTCCTCCGAAATTCAAAGTGCCTACATTTGCCAAATTTGACGGAGTGCCATTCCCTAAAATGCATCTTCGGTCATACGTGAGAAAAATTCAACCCCACACTGTTGATAAAGACTTATGGGTACATTTCTTCCAAGACAGTTTGTCTGGTACTCAACTTGACTGATTCTACCAACTAGAAAGGGCTAATGTTCACAATTGGGAAGATCTAGCTGCAGCTTTCTATAAACAATATCAGTACAATGCTGATCTGGCACCTACCCGTACTCAACTCTAGAGTATGGCCATGGTTTCCAATGAAGGTTTCAAGGACTATGCACAAAAATGGAGAGATTTGGCTGGAAGAGTTCAACCCCATCTGTCTGAGAGAGAATTGGTAGGCATGCTCTTAGGCACCTTATCTGGTCCCTTCTTCAATCATTTAATCAGAAGTTTATATGCAGGCTTTACTGAACTAATATTGATCGGCGAGAGGGTAGAAGTCGGTATAAAGTATGGAAAGATTCAGAAAGACATATCTTCTTCTACAGCTATAAGGAAACCCTTTATCGGAAAGAAAGAGGTGGTTGCCGTATATCCGCAGAGAAACCAAGATAGGGCCGAACGCCGACCAATGGTGGGGACCGTTATGATTCCAAAACCTGCATCTGATCAGCAAAGAAATAGTCAACCAAGGGTGGAAAGGCCAGTCAGGCAATTCACCAGAATTAACATGACCCCGTCTCAAGTATTACCACATCTTCTAAGATCCAATTTGGTAACCTTGAAAGAAGCTCCGAAAAACCCCAATACAACATCCCCTCATTATCATCCCAATGCCCGTTGCGCATATCACTCTGAAAGTCCTGGTCACGATACTAATAATTGTTGGGCCTTGAAGAACAAAATAAAAGACCTCATTGAAGCAAAAGAAATTGAGTTCGATGCGCTCGAGAAGCCAAATGTCATTTCTGCTCCTATGCTCAGACATGGTCATAATACTAATGCCATTGAAGAAGATTTTTTTGTTACCTCAGTTGATGAACTCATGACCCCACTTCTGACTGTTAAAATAAACTTGTTGAATGTCGAAGTATTCCCAGGTTGTGATGAAGATTGTCGTTTTTGTTTATCCTCACCGAATAGTTGTCCTTTGTTGAAAGTAGGCGTTCAGTGCCTGATGGATAACGAAGATATTTTGTTTGAAAAGACTCCTATTCCACCTGTTTCTTTTGAAGATGTTTCAATCCTTATCATTTCCGCCAATTCTTCCAGGGTCTCCACCAAAAGACCCGTTAGAGTTACATCAGTTCTGAAAGTATCTCCTTTAATAATCACAATGCTTGGGCTAGTCTCATATGAATCAGACAAAACTGTGTCGTGGAATTACGGAGGGGACATTTACTACCATGGCATCAAGCAAGACTGGTCGGCCGCCAAAGAGATAAACTCTGAACAAGAATATTCTGACATCAGTAATATTGCCGGAACTAGAAAAATTACCCGAAGCGGTAGAATCTTTTCTCCAGAAATTTCTCCCCCAAAAGTAGTTTTTGGACCCGTATTTATCCTTGTGGCTGCTCCAAAGGTTACTCATACACCCATAATCATCTCTGCAAGTACTCCAATTGACAAATCCGTTACAACCCTTGTAATCATTCCTACTGACACTCCTGCTGCCGAATTAACCGAGGCTCGAGGAAAAGGTGTTATGGTTGAGCCTGTCCGGACGAAGGTTCAGTCATTGACTATCCCTGGGACCTCCAAGAAAGAAATGGAGAAGATCCTAAAAATTATAAAGAAAAGCGACTATGATGTAGTTGAACAACTGGGGCAAACTCCCTCCAAAATCTCCATGCTGGCGTTACTTCTATGTTCCGAAGCACATGCAAAAGCCCTGGTGAAGTTCTTAAAAACCGCCCATGTACCTCAAGAGACATCTGCTGATCAATTTCAAGACTGCGTGGCCAGCCTAACTGCAGACAATGGGTTAGGTTTTTCAGATGCTAATCTGACGCCGAGGGGAAGAAAGCATAATGAGGCGTTGCATGTCTCAGTGAAATATAGGGGCACCACTCTGGTGCATGTTTTGGTGGACACTGGCTCATCTTTGAATGTATTACCCAAAAAAGCTCTTGATAGACTTGACTGTGAGGGGTTGACTTTGAATCCAAGCAACATAGTGGTAAGGGCTTTTGATGGTTCGAAGAGGATGGTACATGGGGAGGTAGACATTCCCATAAAGGTTGGAACCCAAACTTTCAATTCAACTTTTTACGTGATGTACATCCGCCCTTCATACTCCTGCTTGCTAGGCCGACCATGGATTCATAATGTTGGCGCTGTTACTTCTATGTTGCACCAAATGTTGAAGTATCCAGTTCAAGGGAAGTCTATCACCATTCATGGAGAGGAAGAATACATGATCATTCATCTCAATTCCTTTAGGTATGTGGAATTGGATGGTGAATTCATTGAAACTCCATTTCAACACTTTGAAGAGGTCCCTTAGGAGGTGGCAGTGACCAAGGTTGTTCCCAAGAAAAAGGAGGATGCACTATCTGGGGAAAACTCTCAGATATCCCATATAAGTCTGACAAGTTTGGCTTAGGTTTCACTTTAAATGCTCAGAAGGCTGTACGTTATGCCCGTGCTGGAGGGCCACCCTAGAAGATCAGCAATCGTGAAGTTAACACAGTGGAAGATGGTGAAGATGGTTACAACCTGGAGGAATGGATCTTCCCAACTGTCAATGGAGGGCTCAACAATTGGGAGGCTAGAGACTTCGTCCCGATCACTTTCATCCCTCAGTAATTTGTCTTTACATTTTGTTGGATCTATAATATTCAAAACAATTTGCACTCTTAAAACCTTGTGTCTTACCCGAGGCACAATGGTCCATTTGTAAGGGTTATTATCTCATTTTTCATATGTCATCAATGAATCATGGATGTTTTTGCATATAAACTTTTGTGCTCATTGTTTTTCTTTTACATTTTACTTTCTTTCAAAGATAGTTATACCCTTACACACACCCATGCTCACAATGCAGGTATACATCCATTCTGGATCCCATGGGTAACGATACTGCTATGGCCTTCTGTGACTCTGAGAATCTAATCTACCAAGTCGAAGACGAAGGTGAGGAAGATTGTGAAGTACCAGGGGAACTGGCCAGACTGCTACAACAAGAAGAGAGAACCATTCATCCTCACGAGGAACCCGTGGATACGATCAACCTAGGTACCGAAGAAGATAAAAAAGAGGTCAAAGTGGGTGCCAATCTGGAACCCAGTGTCAAGAAGCATCTGATTCAGTTGTTGCATGATTATTTCGAAGTCTTTGCCTGGTCGTATGAAGACATGCCAGGACTTGATGAAGATGTTGTGGTACATCATCTCCCTACAAGAGAGGATTATCCTCCAGTAAAGCAAAAGGTTCGTCGAATGAGGCCGGATATGTCAGAAAAGATTAAAGCAGAAGTCATGAAACAATTCAATGATGGATTCTTGGCCATCACCTCTTACCCACAATGGGTTGCCAATGTTGTTCTTGTACCCAAAAAGGACGGCAAAGTGCGAATGTGTGTGGACTACCGAGATTTGAATAGGGCAAGCCCTAAGGATGATTTTCCACTCCCCCACATTGATATCATAGTTGACAATACGACACAACATAAAGTGTTTTCCTTCATGTACGGATTCTCAGGTTACAACCAAATCAAAATGGCGCCTGAGGACATGGAGAAAACAACATTTGTCACACAGTGGGGCACATTCTGTTACAAGGTGATTCCATTCGGACTAAAGAACGATGGGGAAACCTATCAGCGTGCCATGGTGGCTTTATTTCATGACATGATATATCATGAAATAGAGGTCTATGTAGACGATATGATAGCCAGATCGCAAACAGAAGAAGAGCATCTTGATCACTTACAAAAGCTGTTTGAGAGACTGAAGAAGTACAAGCTGAGGTTGAACCCCAACAAATGCACATTCGGGGTACGGTCTGGTAAACTTCTAGGTTTTGTCTTCAGCAACAAAGGTATCGAGGTCAATCCTGCCAAAGTTAAAGCAATACAAGAGATGCCTTCTCCTCGTACTGAAAAGGAAGTCAGAGGATTCTTGGGACGTTTGAAATATATCGCCAGATTCATTTCCCACCTGACAGCTACTTGTGAGCCAATCTTCAAACTATTGAAGAAAGATCAAGTAGTCAAATGGAATGACGAGTGCCAAGTTTCTTTTTACAAAATCAAAGAATACTTACAAGAGCCTCATGTGTTTATGCCACCTGTCGAGGGAAGACCGTTGATCATGTATCTGACTGTTTTAGAAAATTCAATGGGGTGTGTATTGGGGCAGCATGACGAGTCTGGCCGAAAAGAGCACGCTATTTATTACCTGAGCAAAAATTTTATCGACTGTGAAACCAGATATTCACTGCTCGAGAAAACTTGTTGCGCTCTGGCATGGGCTGCTCGCCGGCTAGAACAGTATATGTTGACTCATACTACCTTGTTGATATCTAAAATGGATCCGATAAAGTACATCTTCGAGAAGCCCGCTCTTTCTGGGAGAATAGCGAGATGGCAGATGATCCTGACAGAATATGACATACAGTATACTACCTAGAAAGCGATAAATGGGAGTGTATTAGCCGATCACCTTGCACACCAAGCTGTAGAAGACTACCAGTCCATGAAGTTTGAATTTCCGGATGAAAACATCATGACATTAGACAACTCTGAAGAATTCAGGCATATGACGGACCTGAACAAGGATCCTGATGAACCCTGTTCTTTGATGGAGCCTCCAATGCACTCGGAAATGGTATTGGTGTTGTACTCATATCTCCAGAAGGGTGTCTTACTCCCTTTACTGCCAGACTTTGCTTCAATTATACAAACAACATGGCAGAATACGAAGCATGTATCTTCGGTCTCAAAGCTGCCATAAACTTGGGAATCAAATCCTTGGATGTATTCGGAGACTCGGCTTTGGTTATCAGGAAGATCAAAGGGGAATGGGACACCAAACACCCAAACCTTATCCCTTACAAAGAACATGTTTTGACATTGCTACCACATTTTGAGAAGATTACCTTCGAGCATTTCCCGCGAGAAGAAAATCAGCTAGCAGACGCACTAGCCACATTGTCATCTATGTTTAAACTTAATTGGGATAATGAGGCTCCCCAGATCACCATCAAATGAATGGATGAACCAGCACACTGTCACGAGATTAATACTGAAGAAGTAGTGGACTAACCTTGGTTTCACGAAGTCAAGAGGTATCTCGAGGCTCAAGAATATCCAGAAGGAGCTTCAATCAATGATAAAAAGTTCTTAAGGAGATTCTCTGCTAAATTTTTCCTTAGTAATGGCATCCTGTACAAATGCAATCATGACTCTGTGTTACTTCGGTGCATAGATAAGGATAAAGCTGAAAGGATCATGGCTAAATTGCATGAAAGCACCTTTGGCACCCATTCCAGTGAGCATGCGATGGCAAAGAAAATCCTATGGGCAGGCTATTACTGGTCTACCATGGAAGCAGATTGCTATCAATACTCTCGAACCTGCCATAAATGTCAAATTTACGCTGACAAGGTGCATGTACCTCCGATTCCTCTGAATGTCTTAACAGCTCCTTGGCCCTTTACTAGTTGGGGATTGATATGATTGAGGAAATCAAACCGACAGCCTCCAATGGACACCGCTTCATCCTAGTGGCCATTGACTATTTTACAAAGTGGGTTGAAGCAGCTTCCTTCGCCTCTGTTACCAAGAATGTTGTTGCCCGTTTCATCAAGCAAAATCTCATTTGCCGGTACGGTATCCCGGAAAGGATCATCACTGACAATGGTACAAATCTCAACAACACTATGATCACCGCATTGTGCGAGCAATTCAAGATTCGGCATCATAATTCTTCTCCCTATCGGCCAAAGATGAATGGTGTTGTCGAAGCTGTAAATAAGAACATTAAAAAGATCATACAGAAAATGACAGTCACATACAAAGACTGGCATGAGGTGTTACCATTCTCTCTCCATGGGTATCGTACCACAGCTCGCACATCAACCGGGGCAACACCCTATTCTTTGGTTTATGGCATGGAAGTTTTCTTGCCTATCGAGGTCCATATCCTCTCTCTGAGGATTATGAAGGATGCAGGGCTGAACAAAGATGACTGGATCCAGACTCGACTTGATCAACTGAACTTGATTGATGAGAAGAGACTTACCATTGTTTTCCATGGTTAAATGTATCAAAAACGGATAATCAAGGCTTTCAACAAGAAAGTCAGATGCCAAGTGTATCAAGTTGGGGATCTAGCGATCAAACGCGTCATCTTGCCACAAGGTGATCCCAGGGGAAAATGGACTCCTACCTATGAAGGACTATTTGTAATCAAAAACATATTCTCCGGTGGGGAAATGATCTTGACCACCATGGATGGTGACGACCTGCCACACCCTGTGAACACGGACATAGTCAAAAAATACTACGCATAAGAGACCCGCTAGGTTGACACACCTAGGCAAAATAAGGGCATCCCGATGAACCAAAAGGTTCGGGCAAAAGTTAGGGATAAAACAAACAAAAAATATGTACACCCGGCAAGTTGAAAACCCAAAAGGGCGACTTGGGCAAAAAAGGGTTTCCCGGTGGACTGAAAACCCGAAAGCACGGTCCAGGCAAAAGTTAGGGAATTAAGGCGTACGACTATGCCCCGTTGGATCACTTCATGGATAAACTTTGGCTTCCACTGACAAACTCAGAGGTTCTGATCAATTCAATCATCTTCGGACGAGGCAACAAATAGACAAGATGCTCAGAGATATGAAGGCTATAGCAGAATGGAAACTCCATGGGATTATTACACATATCTATCTTTCCTTTGTATCAAATTTTTCTCTTTTACGACAGCATTCTCTTACTAGAATGTTTGTCTCCTTGTACAAAAAATACTTATTCAAAGTCAATACAAAGATATCTCTTTGAAAGTGCAAAAACTATTTGTCTTTTCTTTACGCTTGTTTTGTTTACAAAAACGTCTAATGATTCATTGTTGAGCATATGCATTTGAACATAATTACTGTTTACAAATAAACGAAATGAAAAGAGGCAATTATTGATAGGTTAAAAGGATAGGGAAATATCTCTAAGCTATCCCATAAGTAATCCCCTGCAGTATGTCATTTAAATCCCCAGCGGAACAAAGCTTCAAAATATTGATCCCCAGTAGAAGTCGTCAAATTTCTCAGGATTCCTCAAAAGATTTTACAAGAAGTACATGACATTGCCCTTACAACAGAGTTTGTTTCTCTCGACAGAAATTCGTCAATACTTCAACTTCAAAGACGTAAAGACTTACATGTCCTCAACAGCAGTCAGGGATTTATTTCCCCAAATCTGACAGCAGTGCAGCAAACTAGCTCACATACACATACATTGCATCCATATGTCATAAACATTGATAAAACAAATGCATGATATCATACATTTCATACAATGTGACTTTGCATTTTAGCTAACATTTTACCCTTTTCAGGATAAGGTTAACATCTACCATTAACAATATTCAAAGTTTTCAGATACATTTCAGATACGCTCCAGACACGGATGCTATCCTGATACTCATTCAGATTCAACCTCTTCATACAGTTCATATACGCTCCAGACACGGATGTCATCCTGATACTCATTCAGATTCAACTCTCAGATACAGTTCAGATACGCTCCAAACACGGATGCCATCCTGAAACTCATTCAGATTCAGCTCTCAGATACAGTTCAGATATGCACCAGATACGGACGCCATTCTGATACTCATTCAAAGCTTCTTTCAGATATAGTTCAGATACGCTCAAGACACGGATGCCATTCTGATACTCATTTAGAACCTCTTTCAGATACAGTTCAGATACGCTCCATACACAGATGTCGTTCTGATACTCATTCAGATTCAAATTTCAGATACAGTTCAGATACGCTCCAGACACAGACGCCATTCTGATACTCATTCTTTCAACTTACAAATTACAACACAAAACATCATCTTTGGATGGCATCTTTAAGCCCATCTCCTATAACTTTCTATCACCTTTCCAAATGGCATCTATAAGCCCATTCCCTCTACCATCACATCGCCGAGTGCAAATTTCTGGGCACTCTAGTGTCCAATCATCTTCCACCTTCGAGTCACGAATGGCAAAACTCTCCAATCTAACTCTTCAGGTTTAAGAAGATTGAACAGGGGCAGCTTTTGTACCCCAAAATTTGCCCTCTCACTTATCAAGGATTTTCACAAGATCTCCTATGGATCAAGACTGGATTAGGGTTTGACCAGCTCAAGACACCTCTTGATACACTGATGACCAAAATTAGGTATTGAGTTTGCACAAGGATTTTTGGACTATCAATGCTTCATATGACTTTCAAGTATCATTCTGGACCCCCAAGATTACTCATGTCAAGTTTCAAGCCTTGAATCACATTTTTTATCAGTCAATTGGACAGTTGACCTAAAAGTCAATTATATTGGGGAAAAAGTCAACCATGGCCAATTTACAATCAAACTTCATAATTTTTTACCCAAGTCAACATATTAGGCTCATATGTATCATTTTATCAAGTTTGGACCACAATTCCTCAAGAAATTTGATCAAATCAACAAAAGGGCAAAATGGTCAAAATTAGGGTTTTGACTGAGAAGGGGAAATTTCTTATTTTTGACCTAGAAAATGATCAATTGGTTTGAAGCATGATTTCAAGAGTTAAATTACATCATCTTGACCTAATTACATGGTTCAAAACATTACAAATCCATTGGATGGACAAATGAATTTTTCAGTCAACTGATCAAAAGTCAATTGTATACTGAAAAGTCAAACTTTGACTTTTTGGTCAAATTTAAGTGCCAAAGATCATAATTCATCAAAACATGTCAAAATGTGAAACTTGTTCATCAAGAAATTAAGGATTCAAGATTTTGTTTTGAAAAGTTGAAATTTCTTAACGTAGAAATTTTTCGAAGTATAGAAAATTTCTTATTTTTTCTCAACTTTGAGCCAAATTTTCACCATGATGCAAGATGATTCAAAGGAAACTTCCATAATGAAAGTTGTATATCTCCATGAAATATACAACTTTTCTTCACACAATTTCTCCTAAAAATGCTTGGATCTTAAGATATAATTTTGTGAAGACATGCTCATGAACTAAAATAACTTAGTCAAATTTTGCCCTAATTAGTCAGATTTTTGACCTAACTTCATGGCAATTTTTCACATAGTTCCAAAGGTAATTTTCTTAATCAATTCAAATATGAGTTGTAAAGCACATTTCAAGCTTTCCAAAATGTCCAAGAACTCCTTGAGATCATTCTTGAGTAGGGAGAATCGAAGAAATGAAGTTTGTGATTTATCACTTTGATTTCAAGCCATTTCATGATGAACAAAAATTCAAATCCAAGCCTAGGCTGCATAATCTTTGCTTTGCAGGCCTCAAACTTGTTTCTCACTCCATAATTAAATGTTTTCACAGATTTTGGAAGCTTTAAGCCAAGCATTGAATGCATTGTACAAGAACAATTTCATTTTTGGCACAAAGGTGCCATTTCCATTTTGATAAAGCACTACTTTTGCCTTTGTCAACTTCTTGAGCCTCTCAATTGTTTTCTCTGCACACAAGTAAAGCCAAAACCAAAAGCAACTTGTCTAAGGCCTCTCCCAAACCAGACTATGCTTGTACAACACTTAGAGAGTTGTCTCCTCACTTTTCTTCAAAAGCAAGTTATAGAGCCAAAAGGTTATAACTCAGAACTATGGAGTGGAGTTGATCTTTAACCTTTTCCATACATATACACAAGTGTATTCCAACATAAGACAAAAAATGCTAAGACTCAGAAACATTCCCAAACACTTTTCCATTGAAAATATGCCATAGCTTGACAGTTTTGAACCTTACTCAGCCATCTCTAAATCCACTCGTGCATTTTGAGTTTTAACCATCTAAACACTTAATATACATCACACCTAAGTGATCCAGACCGCTGTTCCCTCGCTGTAACTCCTCCGGCTCTATCCACCATTTTCAAATATCAAGCTTGTAGGTTGACTTGAGTAGGGAGATTCATGGGCTTTCAAGATAATGTAAGGATTGGAATACACTCAGGGAGGTCCAAGCAAGCTAAACAGATCCTTAGGCCTTCTCAAAACTTTCCCAAACTCCATTCACGTTCTCAACTAAAAGAGGTAAAAACTCAAACTTCTATCTCTTCATACAAGCATCATTTGGTCCTGATTTGTGAAAGAAAAATGTAGATATCCTTGCCCTAAAGCTAACCATGTTCATAGTTTTCATTTATATTAACTGTGTATAGAGAATTTTTTATTTGAAATTTCTATAAAAATTAGGTTTCAAATTAGGGAAAGTAAAATTAGCTTTGATCTTTGACTTTTAGTTTACATAAATTATATGGTTGAACTCGTGGGAAGAAACACCATAACTTTCATGTTTGAACTTTCCATTTTTATGGAGAAATGAGAGATACAGGTGGTCCGGCCATGGCTCAAGGTTGAAGATGAAGTTGCCTTCAGGTGGTGTTTTCTAATATATATTTATGCTTTTGTTTATATGAACGAATGTACAGCCACCCCAGTGGTAAGGCAGCACACAAAAATGCTATAGGTCACGGATTTGAGCCTTAGCGCCTGCCTTTTGCAATTTTTTCCCTTTTTTTTGTCCCTTTGCAGCGCTGGGCCTCTCATTCTTGGGCCTTTTGTTTTTTGCTAATACGCTACCTCCAGTTTACTCATGATACCCCTGGCCCAATATATTTTTATTATTCATTTTATTTTCATTTTTATTCTATTAAATATATTTTTCTTAATATTAAAAATCATAAAAAAATATAAAAATGATAGATTTATATTTTAAATCATTTTATTTTTCTCACAAAAAAATATTTTATTTAGTGATATATATTATCCATTTTTTATTAATTAAATTTATAAATTGAATTAGAACTAGCTTAATATTTATTTTTTCTTTATACCCATTAAATATTTATTTTAATATAAAAGGACCAAAATACCTCATAATGCCATGTATTATTTTCAAGACAAAAAATACAAAATACTTACTTTTTTCTTAAAGAAATTTATTTTCTTTTAATCAAATAGAATTAGGGTTTATTCAAAAATCTTTTAAAAATAATAATTTCTTTTCTTAATTGATTTAAGTTAATCTTGATTTATTTATTAGGTTTAGGTTAAAACTTTTTTCACATAAAAAAAACCAAACAAAAATCTTCTTTGCATTTACTTATCTTTGCATATTTAATCCATCTTGTATATTTTTATTCCAATATTTGTACATATTCAATTTGGTTGTAATAGCTTAATTAGGTTTATATTACTGCAATCCCCATTCATAAATTGTATACCCCCTCCCACAAATGTTGTAATAGCGTAGTAACTTTAAATTTCGCAATTTATCGCTTTTACATAACATGCTAGTAACTAGGGTTTGTATGGCAAGATAAAACCAATTTGTAAGTGTTTGGTTGTTGGCATGTTTTTTGGTAAAACCAGTTATGTGAATGTCATGACTGATGTCATAACATTCTGGGACACAAGGTACATTCTGCAGAAAAAGAATGTCATACAGGAGCTGCTCAATATGAGTGTTTAGCTGATCATTATGCAATGATCATATTTATTGGATTCTACCAAAATCAGTAAACAGGATTCTTGTTGTCATAACCAATGTTAAGACATCCTGTACTGAACTAACATTTGTGCAGATTTATTATTTTTGAGAATTTTCAAGAATCTGGTTTATTCAGTCCAGATCAGATTCTCACGTGGACTTAGGTTAACTTTGCTTAACCCTAATCTGGTTGTTAAAGTCATATGACCAAGTCTTGAGGTTAACCCTAATTAACCCTAGCTATTTTCGTGGAAGCCCTAGCAGAAGAATAGTTGGCTATATATTCATCATGAAGACTGTTGGTGAAAGAGACTTTTGACAGAAGATCAATAAGGGACGGTATAGTTGTAACTACTGTAATCCAAGCAATTATCATTGTGATAAGTGACTTGGATTAGGATTTGATTGTAAGGGTTATGTATCACTCAAAGCTTTGAAGCACGAGTGTTTGTGTCACTTGATTAAAGCTTTGAAGCAAAGTCAAGTTAGGGTTGTGTATCACTCAAAGCTTTTGAAGCACGAGTGTTTGTGTTACTTGATTAAAAGTTGTGAAGCACAATCAAGTGTATGTTCTGAAGAGTGTCTTCATAATTTCATTAATCAATTGTTTAGTATCACTGCTGTGATTGAGGGGGAGTGAGTAGGAACTCAGGTTTAAGTTGAACTTAGATTGAAGTTGCATTGGGTAGGTCTTAAGTGAAGGAGATAAACTGGTTGGTTTATTCCTGAATTAATATCTCTTATAGTGAATTTCCTCTCTGGCTTGGTAGCCCCCAGAGTAGGTGTTGTTACACACTGAACTGGGTAAACAATTGACTGTGTTCTTTACTGCTTTTAGATTTACTGTCTTGAAGAAAGTCATATACGGTGTCATAACATTCACTGTGACATTAAGTATCTGCTGCCAGAATTTTACAATCAAATAGAAAACCCTAATCCAAGACAAAATCAAGCATGAAAATTACACACTAGCACACAAAACACCCCTAGGGTTATTCCACTTGGTTTCCTTATACAAAAATGGTCATATTATGCATGTATGGTATCTTAGCAAAACAAACAAATACAAGATCATAGTCCCTCGATGACTCTATTCAAATTTGCCTTACAAAAATGATCTTAGCCCCTCAAAAAAGCTAAGATACCTTGCAACATTGCTAATCATGACTATACGATAACCCACGCCCGTCCCGTTTACATCCAAAGATAGGGTTGCTTACCAAATCAATGGTAAGACAACCATGTCAAAGGAAAAGAAAATGAACAAGAAATACATTTGAGTAGGTAGATTATTTTTAGTTACTTGCTCCATTTCAAAACAAATATCCTTGTTATTTTCAAAAACAAACACCTACACATTTCCAAACATCTTACAAACATTGAAAACATTTTCAAAAAGATCAACATCTTTGAATACATTCTTACGAATGATAATCATTACAAAGATTTCCTAAACAATGGCCTCTTTTACAAAATACTTTCAAAACCACACAAAGCACAATTTCAAACAAAAGCAAGTGATCTAGCAAGTAACTAAGAGCCCATGGAAATCCATGGATGAAAAGAGTGCTAATACCTTCACTTTTCATAATCTACCCCCCGAACTCAAGAAACAATCTCAAAGGTCTTTCCTGTGCTTTTTTACCTTTCCTTTTGGATAAAAGAAAAGTCGGTGGCAACTCTTGCTAACCGCAACATTTGCGATAAAACGCAAAACATCAAGTCAGTTCTCCCACCGTATCACACCTGGAATCCGACCAGATAACAGTTAATTTGTATCTTCCCCCAGTAAGTTACCGTGAAGCCTGGATCCGACCAGATAGCAGTTGACTACTTCATCCTCAGCAAACCGTGAAGCCTGGATCCGACCAGATAGCAGTTGACTACTTCATCCTCGGCAAATTGTGAAACCTGGATCCAACCAGATAACAGTTGACATTCAAGAGATATTCCCCAAAGGCAATCAGGGATTCAACTTCCCAGAATTTCCATAGCAGCAGTCAGGGATTTATTTTCCAGGACAGAAACATACATCTCACATTCATACATCATAGCATGTACATACCCTATGCATTTAGCATAATACCACATCTGGTGAACATCATGCATGCATCTGCATTTTACTAACACTTTTTCTCACAGGTCAAACATTAAGTTTTAGTATAAATCAACAAGAGATTTGTGCTGATATTTCTTCTAATGTTTATCAACTTTCCTCCAAATGGCATCTATAAGCCCATTCATCACCCATCTTCGAGTGTAAATTTCTGGGCACTCTAGGGTTCAATCATCTTTCACCTTCAAGTAACGAATGGAGGATTCACCAATCTAACTCTTCAGGTTTAAGAAGATTGAACAGGGGCAGCTATTGTACCATAAAATTTTCCCTCTCATTTCTCAAGGATTCTCTCACAAGATCATCTATGACGTCAACTTTGCATCACTCATACATCAATTTAGGCTTGGAATTGGCACAAGGGCAAAATGG
This sequence comes from Vicia faba, assembly GCA_948472305.1. Classification (NCBI taxonomy): domain Eukaryota; kingdom Viridiplantae; phylum Streptophyta; class Magnoliopsida; order Fabales; family Fabaceae; genus Vicia; species Vicia faba. The sequence continues at coordinate 224,710,160 of OX451738.1, forward strand.
TCAATTGCATATTAGAAAGTCAAACTTTGACTTTTTGGTCAACATTACATTCCAAAGATCAAATTTCATCAAGACATTCAAGAATAGCTTGATCATCAAGAAAGTCAAGAAAGTCAAAAGTCAACTTGAAAAGTCAAAATTTCCAAGACTTAGAAATTTTCTAAGTGTTTTTATACATGATAATTTCATCACTTCATGCCATTCTTTCACCAAGATGCAAGATGATTCAAGGAAAACTTTCAACATGAAAGTTGTAGATCTCCATGATATCTACAACATTGCTTTACATAACTTCTCCTAGAAGTGCTTGGATCTCAAGTTACAAATTCATGAACTCATGACATTTTCATTTAACACTTAGAGAAATTTTCAACAGATTTTGGTCAGGATTTTACCCCAACTTCTTGGAATTTTTTCACATAGTTCCAAGATGATTTTGTAAAAATGGCCAACATGAAAGCTATAGATGATGTTTCAAGTTTCCAAAACATCGAAGAGAACAAATTTATCATACTTGAGCTATGAGATTCAAGGGGTTGAAGTTGGCCATCCATCTTTGAATTGCAAGTCATTCTAAGTGAAGAACATATAACAAAACTCTCATGATTTGCTGCATAATCTTATGTTGCAGGCTTCTTTGCTTGAAAATCTCATCATAATTTAATGCTTACACCCACTCTTGAGCTATTACCCAAGTGTTTAAACCATTTTCCAAAAGATCTTTCCATTTATGGCACAAAGGCATCATTGCTATTCTTGAAAAGCAAGCTTTTGTACAAAGTTTGTCTTGAGCCCATACCTTGCTTGTTGCTGATTATACTCCACCCTAAATCATGGGAAGTTAATCCTCAATACCAGTAACTTTGGTACTTCATCTTGGGACTATGGAGTACTTGACTTAGTTTGATCTTTGTAATCTAACCAAACCATAACATGTTGCCTTATAAACCTAATCAGATCATATGCACAAACCCCTTACTTATAAATAGAAGAAGCATTCGCAAGGAAAGAAGTTTGGAAAGAGGTTGGAAAAGGTTAGAAAAAAGAGAGAGAAAATCTAGAAGTTTTATTGGTAAACTCTCAAAATCTCATATTCACATAAGCCATAACAGACCACAAAACTTCCATTCTTGAGTTTTAAAGTCCAAACCTTTGAACCTCTCATACCTTACAAATTCTGTCCAACCATCTAAACACTCCACATACATCATTTAGAAGTTGTTCAAACACAAGAAAAAACTTCTGTAACATCACTATCATCACTTCCCAAGCTCAACAACAGCCCATACAGCAGCTCAAACTCAAAGCACAAATTTCAGTTTCAAGGTAAGTTTTCTTGATTTTGAACTCTTCATACAAGCATTATTAATGGTTCATTTGTGAAGACAAAAATGTAGTAACCATTGTCCTTAAATCTAACCTTATTTTTATCTTCCATTCTTTTCATTATGTGTTGAGAACTAACCCATGTATGCAGCAAAACCATGTTGAAGCAAAAAAAATGACAGTATGAGTCGACACATAGCCTCATGAGTCGATACATACTGCCTTACAGGCCCAAAACAGAAGGAAAAACAAAGTATGAGTGGACACATAGCCTTATGAGTCGATACATACTGCTTTACAGGCTCAAAAGAGAAGGAAAAACAATGTATGAGTCGACACATAGCCTTATGAGTTGTTACATACTGCTTTACAGGCCCAAAACAGAAGGAAAAACAAGGTATGAATCGACACAAAGCACGTATGAGTCGACATATGCAGTGTATGAGTCGACACATACCATTATGTATTGACTCATACTGAGTTGATTTGGTAATACAGGGGCAAGGAAAGTTATGTGTCGATGCATGTGAGCTTGTGTCGACACATAATAGTTTAAAATGCATTTTTCCTTCTTTTTACACTGTTCTTACGTTTCCTTCATGGTTATTCGATATGGTTGTAATATTTAAGTTCTTACTTCATCCCCATTTGTAAATTGTACCCTCACCCCCTAAGTGATGTAATAGCATAGGACTTTACATTCCCGCAATTTAACGCTTTCAAATACAAATGTTAGTAATTAGGGTGTGTATGGAAAGATAAAATCAACAAGTAGAAAACCCTAATACAAGACAAAACAAGCATGAAAATCAATACACTTGCACATAAGCACCCCTAGGGTAAAATCCACTTGGTTTCCTTATAAATGGCCATATTACGCATGTAAGGTATCTTAGCAAAAACAAGCAAATACAAGATCATAGTTCCTCAATGACGCTATCTAAGTTGCCTTACAAATGATCTTAGTCCCTCAAAAAATAAGAATGCTAAGATACCTTACAACATTGCTAATCATGGCTAAACGACGACCCACTCCCGTCCCGCTTACATCCAAATATAGGGTTGCTTACCAAATCAATGGTAAGACAACAATGTCAAAGGAAAAGAAAATTAACAAGAAAGACACTTGAGTAGGTAGAATTCTCCTAGTTACTTGCTCAATTTCAAAACAAAAAAAAATCCTTGCTATTTTCAAAAGAAACACCAACACTTTCAAAAACACTTTCAAAAACACTTTCAAAACATCTTCCAAACTTGAAACATTTTCAAAAGCTCAACATTTTGCATACGTTCTTACAAACGAGAACTATTACAAAGTTTGCCTAAACGATGGCGCCTTTTTGAAATACTTTCAAAAAACCACACAAAGCACATTTTCAAACAAAAGCTAGTGATCTAGCAAGTAACTAAGAGCCCATGGAAAACCATGGATGAAAAGGGTGCTAACACCTTCTCTTTTCATAATCTACCCCCCGAACTCAAGAAAACATCTCAAAGGTATTTCCTGTGCTTTTTCACCTTTTCTTTTGGATAAAATAAAAGTCAGTGGCGACTCTTGATAACCGCAACATTTGCGATCAAACGCAAAACACCCAAGTCAGTTCTCCCACCGTATCACAAATAGCAAGATGGAAAATGGTCTTGACAAAATACGACATTCAGTATACTACTCAGAAGGAAATCAAAGGAAGTGTATTGGAAGATCATTTGGCTCATCAAGCCTTTGATGACTATCAGTCTATAAATTTTGAGTTCCATGATGAGAATATCATGCTAATTACTGATTATGAAGAATTTGGACCATATGAAGGACCTAAATCGGGATCTCGATGGACTATGGTTTTTAATGGATCTTCCAATGCACTTAGTAATGGAATTGGTGTTGTGATTATCTCTCATAAGGGTTTTTATACGCCCTTCACCACCAGGTTGTGTTTTGACTGTACCAACAATATGGTAGAGTACAGAGCATGCATCATGGGGATTAAAGTTGTCACCAATATGAGGATTAATTTTTTAATGTATATGGGGACTCAGCCCTAGTAATCAGTCAGATTAAGGGAGAATGGGATACGAAGCATCCAAATCTCATTCCTTATCGAGAGCATGTGTTGACATTAATTTCGTACTTCGAAGAAATCACTTTTGAACACATTCCACGAGAAGAGAATCAATTGGAGGACGCATTAGCTACCATGTCATCTATGTTCAAAGTAAGAAAGGATAATGAAGCTCCTCGAATTACTATTGAGAGACTAGATGAACCAGCGCATTGCTACGAAGTTGATACTGATGGAGTAGAGGAGAAGCCTTGGTACTACGAAGTAAAAAAACACCTCGAGACTCAAGAGTATCCCGAAGAGGCGTCTATCAATGATAAGAAATTTCTAAGGAGGTTCTCTGCCAATTTCTTTCTGATTAACGGGATCTTATACAAGCGCAACCGCGATTCGACTTTGCTTCGTTGTGTAAACAAGAAGGAAGCTAAGAAAATTATGGAAGATATGAATGAAGGTGTCTTTGGTACTCACTCCACTGGACATACAATGGCTAAGAAGATTCTAAGATCAAGTTATTATTGGTCTACCATGGAAACCGATTGCCATCATCATTCCAGAACTTGTCACAAATGCCAAATTTATGCTGATAAAGTACATGTGCCTTCGGTCCCTCTGAATGTTTTAACTACTCCTTGGTTGTTTGCAATGTGGGGCATTGATATGATTGGAAATATTAAGCCCACTGCTTCCAATGTCCATTGTTTCATCCTTGTCGCTATTGATTACTTCATAAAGTGGGTAGAGGCAACCTCGTTTTCTTCTGTTACCAATAACGGTGTGGCTCGTTTCATTAAGTCTAACCTTATATTTCGGTACGGCATCCCTGAAAGGACCACCACGGACAATGGTACCAATATTAACAATACTATGATCATGGAACTCTGCACGCGGTTCAAAATCAAGCATCACAATTCTTCTCCGTATCGACCAAAGATGAATGGCACAGTGGAAGCCGCCAATAAGAATATCAAGAAGATCTTGCAGAAGTTAACAGTGACATACAAAGATTGGCATGAGATTCTACCATTTTCTCTTCATGGTTATCAAACTTCAGTACATACATCAACTAGGGCGACCCCGTTCTCTCTCGTCTATGGTATGAAGGCGATCATACTTGTTGAAGTCCAGATTCCTTCCCTAAGGATTATGAAAGACGCAAATTTAGATGAAGATGAATGAATTCAGACTCGACTTGACCAGATATATTTGATTGAGAAAAAAGGCTTGCGGCTGTTTGTCATGGTCAGATATATCATAAACGCATAATCAAGGCCTTTAACAAGAAAGTCAAACATCGGGTGTATCGGACTGTTGATTTGGTAATAAAGCGCATCATCCTACCACAAGGTGATCCCGGGGGCAAATGGACTCCCACATATGAAGGGCCATTTGTGATCAAGAAAATATTTTCTGGCGATGCTATGATACTTACCATCATGGATGGTGAAGATTTTACACACCCTATGAATGCAGACCTAGTCAAAAAGTACTACGCATAAAAGAGACCCGCTAGGTTGACAGGCATAGGAAAAAATAAGGGCATCTCGGTGAACCAAAAGGGTTCGGGCAAAAATTAGGGATATGTATAAAATATTTATACATCCGGCAAGTCGAAAACCTGAAAAGGCGGCTTGGGCAAAAAAGGATATCCCGATGGGCTGAAAACCCGTAAGAACGGTCCAGGAAAAAGTTAGGGATTAAAGCGTACGACTATGTCTCATTGGATCATCCATTCACTTACAGCCAGCTTCATTACTAGCGTCAAGTTTAAACGGTATGGATCAATTCAATCATCTTCTTCCCGCAGTAAATGATGAGATACTTGAAGGCATAGGGGCAATAGCAGAACTGAAATTCAATGGGGTCGTTTCCACATAGTTGTTTTTCTTTGTGTATCACTTTGTACCCCTTTTCAATTTTTACGACGATTTCCTCTTACTAAGATTTTTGTCTCCTTGTATAAAATTGCTTGTTTATAGGCAAACTTTTAGAATCAGTGCAAATATACTTCTAAATTCAAAAAAAAATGTACTCTCTCTGTTTTGTTTGTAAAAAACATCCAATGATTACGTAGAATGAAAATATGCATTTGAATATGATTACTGCTTACAAAATATATGCATGAAAATAGGGTAGCATTTACTAAAGACTCTAGCAGTTGAGATAATGTTCAAGTCGTCCAAAAATTCCCACAGAATAATCTCCATGGAACTGTCTCTGCAGAACTATCTTCACAAGTTCATTCCGAACAGAGATACATTCCCTAGCAAAACTAATATACTCTCAGACAGAAGTTGGGGCATTCTCCAACAGTTCACCTCCATACCCCTAACGGATAGCTTGACATGATTATCTTCCCCAATAGGTCCCCTAGCAGATAAGGAAGTTTGATCATTTCCCAGCATACAGTTGAAACTTCCTCAGCAGAGTCTATCAGTTTCCAATCCCCACCAGTGGAATTTCCTCAACACAGTATACGGGGTTTATTTCCCCGCCAGAGTTTATTTCTCCAATACTGCAAATCCCTGACAGAATTTTCTTCTCTAGTCAAATGTCACTCAACATTGTCCTTGCTAGAAGAGATGACATGTGTACTTGAAACCTAGTCAGATAGCACATCGAAAGAATACCCATCTCTTTTTTCCCCAGTCAGTGTACATAAGAATCAAATCCTTCAAAAGAATGATGAACGACCGACTCTCCTTGAATGCTTCTATCCCCAAGCATAAGTCGAACATCCCCAGCGGAGTATCCTCAAACAGAAAACGGAAATCCCCAATAAGGACATTCTAAACAAAAATTGAAGAACTATTATCTTAATCCCCAGCAACAGTCAAGGATTTATTTCCCCAACCAGACATTATTACACGAAGCTACCGATATGCTCCAACAACTTATTGCATCCATACATCATTTACAAAACATCATAACATATGCATACAAAACGCATATACTATTATCATTTATTTTGAGAACATCATTAATACATTACATACATCATGACATTGCATAAAACTAACTTTGTCTTTTCGGGTTAGTTCCCGAATAGATAAATATTATCAGCAATCTATATACAGGTTGTAGATCAATTCCAAAAATAGGACAGGGCAACTATCTACATGACCAGATGATTCCCCTCAGAGACTGAAATATGATGAGCATTTCCTTCAGAGCTTCATTCTGAAAATAATTTCCTTTAGAGATTCATTCTTAAAATCATTCCCCTTAGAGACTGAAATTTGACGAGCATTCCCTTTAGAGCTTCATTCTGAAAATCATTTCCTTCAGAGATTCATTCTAAAAAGTATTCCCCTCATAGACTAAAATCTGACGAGCATTTCCTTCAGAGCTTCATTCTGAAAAGCATTTCCTTCAGAGATTCATTCTGAAAAGCATCTCCCTCAGAGACTTATTCTTATGAGCATTTCCTCAAAGACTAATTCTGATGAGAATTTCCTTTAGAGATTTATTCTGAAAAGCACTCTCCTCAGAGACTGAAATCTGACGAGCATTTCCTTCAGAGCTTCATTCTGAAAAGAATTTCCTTCAGAGATTCATTCTGAAAAGCATCTCCCTCAGAGACTTATTCTGACGAGCATTTCCTCAGAGACCAATTCTGACGAGCATCCCTTTCAGAGATTCATTCTGAAAGTCATCTCCCTCAGAGACTTATTCTGACGAGCATCTCCTTCACAGATTCATTCTGAAAAGCATTTCCCTTCAAATAAGATCGGATAGATTCATTCTAAAAAGCATTTTTCAGATAGAGTCAAGCGTAGTCTCATTCTGATACTTCTATCAACAATTATTTTGGATGGCATTTATAAGCCCATCTCTGAAGACACTCTATTATATCTCTTAATTTCATCTTTAAGCCCATTCCTGATATAATCAACCAACAGTGTTACTTTGTGCACATGTGAGTGCAAATTTCTGGGCACTTAAGTGTTCAATCCTCTTCCACCTTCAGATCATGAATGGCGAGCAAGCCAATCTAACTCTTCAGGTTTAAGAAGATTGAACAGGGGCAGATGTTGTACCCTAAAATTTTCCATCCCATTTTTCAAGACAAATTAATTCAAAATATCTCCCCATGCACATGAAGGTCTCAAACACTCAAGACTACTCAAGGGTTGACCAAACAAACTCTCCTCCTAAGCAATTGACCTACAACTACGGTTTTCTTTTTCTTAAGGAAAATTGGACTTATAATGCCTCAAGTGGACTTCATGGTTTCTCATATGCTTCAAAGAATCCTCGTGTCAAATTTCAAGTGTTGCAGCACAAGTTTGCTCAGTCAATTAGTCAGATGATTGAAAATTAACTGTATTGGACAAAAAGTCAACTTTGACCAATTTACAGTCAAACTTCAAGATTTTTGGTAAACATCAACACTTTGAAGTCACATTCATCATTTTATCAAGGGTTTATCATTATTCATCAAGAAAACTTAAGATTCATCAAAAGTCAAAAGTTACTAAATTAGGGTTTTCTTTAGGAAAAGTCATCTGAACTTTGACCAAGCATAACTTTCACATGCTTCATCAGAAATTTATCAACAACTAACTTGAATAAAATTCAATTCTCTACAAATTTCTCTCTTTAAGCTCAAGGCCAAAAAATGCTTCATTTGAGAGATATGGGCCAAAACATTACAGGTCATTTTAAAAGTCAACAAAAGGAAACTTTTTGTCAAAGCACGTTACGTCAACATAAAGGCTTCAAATGAAAAAATGACACGCATGAAAGTTGTAGGAGATATCTTGAGCTTTCTAAAAAGTAAAAGATCACCTTCATATAACAAAAATTGAGTAAGTTATGATTGGTGCAAGTTGGGCAATTTTGAGAAAATCCATGAAATCCAAATTGAGCAAATTTTGAATTTTTGGGCTAATGGGCCTATCTTTTAAAGTCCAAACGTGTTCCTGGCCTCATAATGGACCCTATAAATCCATTCATGCATCATTTTAATTTTTATTTCATTTATTTTGATTTATATTCATTTAAATTCAAAATTAAATCAAATAAATGTATAAGGCATAAAAGGCTTGTGATCTGAATCTTTTGGAGGCCCAAGGTCATACTACAAACCGTGTAGACTTATTTGTGAATCAAATATCCTTGGTTTTGTAATATTCCAAATTATTTTCAAATAAAATCAAAGATAGGATTTCATATAATGTCCAAGCCTACCATTTAACCTAATATTTTCTCCTACAATTACACTACATGTTCAAACCAAAAGGAACACGCGAGGCTATCCAAGAAACAAGGGTTTTGAGATTTAAAATTTGCAAGGAAAAGGTTAAACTCAAATTCCAGTTTTCAGCCATCCTCAAGGCTGGGTAACCATTCAAATCAATCCCTGAGGTATCATAGAGTAAGTTCCAATCATTCTTTATGATCAAATGTGCTTAAAATATACATTCAAAACATCACCGGTTTTGCATATATTATAAAATTTATATTTCAATATATATGATGCTTTGATTTAAACTAACATCTTCATGTATTCCTGAGACAAAATAACACATATTTTGTCCCCTGCATGAGGCCCATGATGCCAGAATACTCAATCACCGTTATTGCACCGTGTTGCTTTATTTTGATCATATCTCACTGTATAGGTCGAATTAGCCAAGAAGAATGCCACCATTGGATTTGCAAGGCTCAAATTAGGGGGATAGGGTCCCTCTTAATCTTTAACTCATGTTATTTTTGTAGGTTGGTATTTAACCTCACTGGAGAAGACGACCAGAGCTAAGGCTCTGGCACTTCCCTGGTTCACTTGTTTATTATATATTCATTGATTTGTGTTTTATAACAAAATTGAGGCGCAACGTAGTTGGTTGAGACAGAGGCATGTAATTTGAAGGGCGTGGATTCGATCCCTGCGTCGTGCAATATTTTTTTTTGCTATTTTTTAAACTAATGCACAGGCTTATTCTATATTGATCAATTCCTATTTTCTATCACAATAAGCATGCTGGCTCAGTGGCAAGGAAGCGCACCTATGACTTTAGGGGCGTGGGTTCAACACCCACCCCATGCAAAATCTTTTACCCTATTTTTTCTAACCTAATTTCCTTTCTTTTTCTTTTCTAACCCTAATTATTTTTAATTAATCAATCATTAACTAACCTAATTTTTTTCTTCTTAATACTAATAAATTAGGACTAGGGTTTTAGTTAGTAATTAAATTTTTATTATATATTTTCATTTAATTAATTAATTAATTAATCAACCTTTTTCTTAAATATTAAAATCAATTAGAATTTAGGTTTTTATTAATTATTGTCACTTAAATTATTTTCTATAAAATACCAAAAAGATTAATACTTAGAACTTTAGGTTTTTTAAACTTTTTTTAAAACATTTTCTTATTTCTTTTTGCTATTTAAATTCATAGATCAAGTGTATAGGTCGCATTCTTAATTGTAATAGCGTAGATTTATCTTTTCTCGCATTTTTTTCATATTATGTAACTGCTCACAAGATGTAATAACTTAGGTTTAATCTACGCACTTTATTTTCTGTACAAATTTAATTGCTAGTAACTAGGGTTTGTATAGAAAGACTAAAAACGACATAGAAAACCCTAATTCTCAAGATAATATAACTGAAAATAAACACGTTGCACACTTGCACCGCTGGGATAACCTCTCTTGTTGCCTTACGGATATTGGTCACATCCCTCGAAAGTGGGGATACTTTAGCAAAAGACCCTCGATCAAATCATCACTGTCCCTTTCGAATAAAGATCATAATCCCTCAATGACCCTTCGAGTTACCTACAAAATAATCTAGTCCCTACGAGTAAATGATGATAGTCCCTCTGATACAATTGCTAAAATATCCTTACATGTTTCCTTCAATGACCATACGATGACCCTACGCATGTCCCTTCACATCCAATAGATAAGGCTACCTACTAACTAATGGTACGGATAGTACTATCTCTAAAGGAGAAGGAAAAGAATAAGAAAGACCATAATTAGTGGGTAAGAACTCCTAATTTCTTGCTCATAACTTTTCTCATAAGCATCTTTCACTACACTTTCAAACAAATATTTTAAAAAAAAAACACTTTGTATACATTCTTGAGGACTGATATGAGAATCATTACAAAGTTAGCCTTACATTGGAATTTCAAAATATTTTCAAACAAATCACACACACATAAAGTGAGTTTTCAAAAGTGAGCTAGGCAACTAAGAGCCCGTAGATAACTACATATGAAAAGGGTGCTAACACCTTCCCTTTTCATAACTTACCCCCAGAACTCAAAATCTATCAAAGGTCTTTCCTGTTCTTTTAACCTTTCCTAAATATTAGATAAAAGAAAATTCAGTGGCGACTCTTGCTATCCGCACATTTGGATAAAATCAAAAAAGTCAGTTCTCCCACCGTATTACACAAAGGTTCCAAGAAAAGGTTCTTACAACCAAGTGTTAAAGACTCTGAAGACGCAATTATGAAGACTCTGAATATTTGAAGTTCTAATGATCTGATGTTATATTCTTGGTTCTAAACTCATACTCGTAGAAGCCTCTAAAGTGCAGAAGGAAAGAAGATAATGTTAACATGGTAAAAATAGTACATGGTACAATCAACATTTCATTCCACTACCATGAAAGGACGGATGTGTTGCACAGTCTTGTCCCCCACGTTACTGTTCAAGCTACCAGTGTTTCTGGAAATCCCAAGAGTATCCCTCAATGGATATATTATTTTATTGGCTATATAAAGGCTTGAAGACTAAGAGAGAAAGTTGTCAATTCACTGAATATTCATGCGCAAACATTGTTCATAGCTTTCACATTCTTAATTCATTGTTCTTAAAAAAGTTTACATATTCAACTTTTTAGAAGCAACATTCTTGTAAATAAAACTTGTATTCAAACAGTTGTTTGATATTCCTTAAGGGACCAGGTAGGTCTGTGGCCTTAAGAAGTCTATGACTTACGAGTTTTAGAAGTTATTAGTCACTTGCAGGTAGCTTGTGAATTGTAATAATCAAGTGGATTATTGTTTGATATTCCTTAAGGGATTAGGTAGGTCTGTAGCCTTAAGAAGTTGTTGAATTGCGAGTCTAGGAAGTTTTTAGTCACTTGCAGGTAGCTTGTGCAAACTATAATCAACTTGGTTATAGTGAATTAAGTCACTGGTTGAGTGAGGCGAAATCACCTTGGCGGATAGACTAGACTAGCTTGATAATTTTCAAGTGAACTAGTATAAACATATATTGATCTTTACTTCCTGTTCTTACTTATTGTTATTATCAAAAGTGAAGGAAAAATCATTTTAACTTAAAGGGGAATTTTTTAAAAGAATGGTTTTGTTTTAAAAACCTAATTCAAACCCCTCAATTCTTGTGTTTTTCACACCTTCAATTGGCATCAGAGCTTCGGTTCTGAGGAGATAAAAAGTTTGAATTTTTATCAACACTTAACAATGTCCAGTACCGATCCAGTGTGTGTGAAAACCAATGGCTACATGTACTTCCACTGTTGATAATAGGGATAATAATAGAGATCACTATAGTTTAAAACCCCTTATGTTTGATGGGGAGAAATTTGACTATTGGAAGGATAGAATAGAAAGTTACTTTCTAGCATATGACTTGGATATATGGGACTTGGTAGTTGATGGATACACTCACCCAGTAGATGATAAAGTTCATAATATTGCAAGAAGTGCAATGAAGGAAGCACAAAAGAAAGTATACAGAAATCACTACAAAGCAAGAACCATTCTTCTAAGTGTTATCTCATATGATGAATATGAGAAAATAACAGATAAAGAGACTGCAAAGTATATTTTTTATTCTCTTCAGATGACACATAAAGGTAATGCACAAGTAAAAGAAACAAAGGCTTTGGCCTTAATGAAATAGTATGAAGCCTTCAAGATGGAAGACGGTGAATCTGTGGAAACAATGTTTTCAAGACTTCGGACTCTTGTGGTAGGACTTAAGGTTTTGAACAAAGGTTACTCCACCACAGATCATGTTAAAAAGATAATTTGAGGTCATCCTATCAAATGGAGAACAATGGTAACTACTTTAAAATTGGCAAAGGATCTGAACGACACCTCTCTTGAGGAGCTGATTAGCTCTTTAAGAAGTCATGAAATAGAGCTGGAACAAGATGAACCTTGGAAGAGGATAAAATCAGTTGCTCTAAAGTCTACTTCTTGGAAAACCAAGGCTTATCAAGCTAAGGTAGAATCAAAATAATGTGAGGAAGATTTAGATGATGATAAACTCTCTTTGATATCTAGAAGAATAAGTCAAATCTGGAAGCACAAAAAAAGCAATTTCATAGGTCAAAGAAGGACATATGGAAGATGTGAATCCACTTCTGGTTAGAGAAATGCTTCAGGAAAAGAAGTTACTTAATTTGAATGCAACGAGCATGGACATTACAAAAATGATTTTCCAAAGCTTAAGAAAGACAAGAAGCCTAAAAAGGATTACAAGGCTAAGAAGGGTCTCATGGCAACATGGGATGATTCAGAATCAGAAGATGAAGATTATGATGAAGAACATGCAAACATGGCATTCATGGCCAGGACCAGTAAGGGAGAATCAGCACCATAAGATGTACTGATGATTAACTATGAGTCAAACTCTGATGATGACAAAGAGGTACTTTCTTCTCTATCTCGTTCTGAACTTGAAATTGGTTTATCGAAATTAATGCAAAGGTATCAATCTCTTATGAGTAAAAACAAAATCTTGAAAAATAGTTTTGTAGCTACTTCTGAATACACTATAGTTCTTCTTTAAAATGTTTTGTTTCTTGTGTGTGTTTTTCTATTGATGATATTAAATTCGCATTCTAACAGTTAACGTTGCCACTCGAGCGTTGGAGACTATGCATCATTGTTTTATGTATAATGGAGTTAACATATCCTTTTTGAAAATGTTTTGAAGTGAAAAATCCCTAAGGAAAAATAAATTATTTAGATTTGGTTTATGTTTTTGTTAGGAAGAAGGTAGCAAGTGGACCCTCATCCAAGGAGACACCCATCACCTTCATACCTTTAGTATTGAAAGGATTTTGAATATTGTTAAGTGCTTTTGGATTTTGAATGGGAAAAGATTGTAGTCTTAATGATGCAATGAAAAAGAAAAAGAAAAGTATAATGGGGAACTTGATCTTAATGTTGTCATGCAAAGATTGATCCTATAGTTGAGATTGTGGGAGAATCTAACCTAGTGTTATCATGCTTGGATTGAAATCCTAATGTCTATCTTGGTTCAAGTTTCCTCGATAATTTAAAATGAACCAAGTAAGCTTAGGGGAACATGTTATTCACCCAAGCAATGATTATACAAGTGGATGATAATTCATGGATTTTATTTGGTAAAAGTTGTGACAAAAGAGTGAAAGTTGAAAACATGTTTTTTATGTTTTATGGTTTATGCTTTAAAAGATTTTATGAATTAAATATATTCAAAAGTAAAACAAGCTTGTAAAAACATGGATGAATTGAATGTTGAAAAAATGTATGCATCATAAACACAATGAAAGTCATGGAGCATAGATTTTGATTTTCAACATGTTTCACGATTTGTTTTAAATTTGAGTGAGAAAATCCAAAAATGAAGTCAATATATCATGAAATGCTTACTCAAGAGTCAAAATATCAAGTGAAGATCAAGGTCTATCATGGTAAGCTCAAGCTTGTGAGAAAATTTGAGGAGTTTATCATGGTAAGATCAACATTCGAAGCGTCATCGAGGGACTATGATCTTGTATTTTTTTATTGTTTTTGCTAAGATGCCTCACATGCATAACATGACCATTTATTCATAAGGCAACAAGTGGAGTTAACCCTAGAGATGCAAGTGTGCAAGTGTTTGTATTTCATGCTTTATTTATCTTGAATTAGGGCTTTCTAAGTATGGATTTTATCTTTCCATACAAACCCTAATTACTAGCATTTATATGAAAGCGATAAATTGAGGAAAGTAAATATCCTACGCTATTAAAATCACTTGGTAATGGGGTGTACAAATTTACAAATGGAGGTTACAAGAAATTAAAGTCCTAATTATCTATTACAACCATATTGAAATAATGTATAATAATTGAAATGTAAAATAGATTTGTTTTGTTTTTATTAAGAGAAGAAATAAATTTGCTCAAGGAAATGTTTTTAGTCTTTTTGTTTTAAAAGAAATAAGGCAAAGTATATGAATATAAAGTATTTTTGATGTTTTTGATTAATGAAAATAAAATTGATGATAAAAATAATAAGAGAATAAGAGTTAGAGTCAGCGTGCTGCCGAAAGAATAGAAATAAGAGAGAGCAGAAGTTCTGACCCATGCGTGCTGTAAATCAGGAAGAAAATGTTAGTAGAAATGGGAAAGCCAGAAGTTCTGGATCCAGAGGCGTTAAAGTTCTGGGGTTGCTGGAAACAAAGGAAAGCTTAGAAGTTCTGATTGTTGAGAGAGCCTAGAAGTTCTGATGCAGATGGAGACCTAGAAGTTCTAGTGTTACTGGAAGGCTAGAAGTTCTATTAATGGGTAAGTGAGGTGACAATTCTATTAGATGAGAATATCTAGAAGTTCTGGTCCAAGAGTACTGTTTTGACAAATAAATGGGGGTTATCTAGAAGTTCAGGTCCATGAATGTTGTTTGACAAATAATGGGGTAAAATGGTAAGAAATAAACATAAAAGATGTTCCTGGGGATAGAACCCCAGACCCTTAACATTAATGTCTTATGTGTGCGCTCTCTACCACTGGGGTGGCTATACATCTGGTATTATAAGCAAAAACATAAACATATATTACAAAGTAAGTTCTGATGATGAACTTCATCTTCTTCTTCGTGCCAGCCAGAGTATCTGCAACTTAGTCATTTCTCAACAAAAATGGAAAATGCAAACATAGAAGTTATGGAAAATTTAATCATGGTTTCAGAAATACAAAGTATTAAAACTGTAAACCAGAAGCAAGCATGAATTTTGCTAATCCTAATTCTGAACCCTAATTTTCTTAAGAAGTTCTGATCTGAAATTATCTCTACTTAGTCCATATAAATTAAATCTATAAATATATACAGATTCAGAGCCATGATATCTACATTGTGTCTTTGAAATTGCAAGCCTAACAATGCCTAAGTAATGAGATGAAAATCAGAAGAAACTTACCTTGCAGCTGGAAATTGTTATGTGAGTTAGAGCCTAGTTCAGATTGCTGTGATGTTCTGGTCAGCTTCCTCAAGTTCTCAGAAAGCTAAAGCAATTCTTAACTTGAGTTATGGATGGTTGGAGTGCTCTGGAGCAGTCAAGATGTAAAGTTTTGATTTTTGAAATGGAGATTGGTGAAGACTGTATTACAGTTTGAAAATAGAAGTTGGGAAAGCTTTTACGTGTATACCAGAAACTGTGTGGATGATTTGGCCAAGAAATGCACAAGGAAAATTAGAGTTTGGATGCAAAAATCAGAAACTAGCAGGTTTTGTGTTTGTGCTGCAGTTTTAGGTTCTTGGGAATTTTCAGCAAGGTTTTAGGGCTTTTCTTTTTCAATCCTCCTTCAGTTTGCAAAATGAAGTTTAATTTATAGGCAAAGGATTTAGAAGCTTGGAGAAATCAGGCGTACAGCCATCACGTGTTATGGATCGTTGACTTGTTTTTGAAGTAAGTTTAGACAAGCATGGTTTCAAGGCAAGGTAGGGTGGTTAGCAGCTTTAAACACGTCTAATCTGAGTTTATAGGCATGATTTTTGGGGAAGTACACTCAGAAACAGAGTAAAGTATAGGCTCAGAATAAACTATGTACAAAAGTTTACTTTTCAAGAACAGTAGTGGTACTTTTATGCCACACGTGGGAAGATCCTTTGGATAAAGGCTTAGACACTCGGATAAGGGCTCAAAAGTCAGTGTAAGCATTAAATTATGATGAGATTTAACAAGCAAGAAGGCCTGCAACATGATATTATGCAGCATAGCTTGAAACTGGATCAGAAGTTCAGCATAAACGTAACTTAGATTAAGAACAAATGTCCAACTTCCGATCTTTGATTCTCCCTGCTCTAGCATGATCTGAAGGAGTTCTCAGACTTTTCAGAAATCTTGTAATATGCTTTGTAACCCCTCTTTGAATCATTTTTGCAAACTCTGATTGTACCTATGTGAAAACTGGCCCAGAAGTTCTAATCAAATTCTGATTTGGAAATGCTTAGAATTTACTAAGTGTTTTAGTTTCATGGACATGTCTTCAAGGATTTATAACTTGAAATCCCAGCATTTCTAGGAGGAGTTTTGTTCTGCAATGTTTTAGATCTCATTAAGATCTACAACTTCTGTGTCAGAAGTTCTTCTTGAATCATCTTGCATCATGATGAAAATCTGGCCAAAAGTTCTGAACTTCTCATATTTTCTTAACACTTAAAAAAATTTCTAAGTGTTTAGAACTTTGACTTTTCCAAAGTAATTTTGACTTTTGATTTTCTTGATGAACCAACTTCATATTCTAACATGTCTTGATGAAATGTGATTCTTGAAACATGATATTGATCAAAAAGTCAAAGTTTGACTTTTCACTGTGCAATTTGACCATTTTGCCCTTGTGCCAATTCCAAACCTAAATTGATGTATCAGTGTTGCAAACTTGAGTCATGGAAGATCTTGTGAAAAAATTCTTGAGAAATGAGAGGGAAAATTTTGGGATACAACAGCTGCCCCTGTTCAATCTTCTTAAGCCTGAAGAGCAAGTATGGCACGTTGTTGTTCGTAGCTTGAAGGTAGAATCTGATTGAACACTAGAGTGCCCAGAAATTTGCACTCGATAATGTGGTTGTTAATTGTGTAGGGAATGGGCTTAAAGATGCCATTTGGAGAGATGATGGAGAGTTGTCGGAGACGGGCTTATAGATGTCATCTAAAGGTGATTGTTGACAGGAATTAGACTAAGTCTAAGCTTGACTTTAACTGGAAAAGAATCAGAATAAATCTTGGGAGCGATTTATCTGAACTAGAGAAAGTGTCTACCGAAAAGGAATCAGGATAAACCATTAATTGATTTAAACTGAACCAGCAGAGGTCTTGAATATTCTTTACCTGGAAAAGGATCAGAATAAATCTTTGAAGCGATTTATCTTAACCAGAGAAAGTGTCTACCGGAAAGGAATCGGGATAAACCATTGATTGATTTAAACTGAACCAGTAGAGGTCTTGAATATTATTTTATTTATGATGGGTCTGTGTAGGGCTCCTTTAGGAGACATATGATAGGGAAGCCTGGGTAGGGTTTCTTCATGATGAGTCCGTGTAAAACTGCATCTGGAAAGGAGAAGGAACCAGGGTATGGTTGCTTCATGATGAGTCCGTGTAAAACTGCATCTAGAAATGAGAAGGAATCTGGGTAGGATTTCTTGAGCTGGTCATGTAGGTCGTTTCCCTGGCTTGTTTTAGGTATTGATCTTTGATCTTAGAAAGAAAGATAGTTTTCCTGGCTTGTTACAGGTATTAATCTTCAATCTGCTCATGTAGATAGCTTTCCTGGCTTGTTATAGGTATTAATCTACAATTGGTCGTCCACAGATAATTGTCCTGTCTTGTTACAGATATTAATCTGGAACTGTTGAAAATTATTGACGATAGTTATCTGTTGTTTGATCTTTCCTGAAAAGGTAAAGAGTTAGCTGTATGAAATGTCACGATGCATGGCATAATGATGTTCTCAAAATAAATCAGATTATGTTATATGCATTTATCATGTATGTAAATATGATGCCTGAAATATTATCGGAATGTAATTTTGTCTTGGAAAATAAATCCTTGACAAGTGCTAGGAAGTTTTGGGAAGCTGAATCTCGGACGGTCGTTGGGGATGAAGAGTATGCACACCTTTCCAGCCCTTGTTTTTAGAATGTTTCCGCTGGGGATTACTGTTTTTGTTGTTTTGAGGAGAACTCCACTGGGGGACGTTGATTTTGCATGAGAAGAAAACTCTATGGAGAGTGTTGATTTCTGCTTGGGGGATAACAACTTGTTGGGGAGCTATCTCTATGGAGAGTTTTCATGAGAAGAAAACTCTATGGAGAGCTATCTCTTGATGGAAGAAAAAGGGAGTTAACAACTTGTTGGGGACAAAGAAATTAACTGTTATATGGTTGTCTCCCAGGTTTTGCAGCAACTCACTGGGGATTGTAGAGAAGTCTACTTGGGAAGAGGAGTTATGGTCCCTTGATTTGTGATAGTATGAGAGGCAAATTCAATTTGGGGAATCTTGTCGTTTGTTGGGGAAATTAACCATGTCACCAATCTGTTGGACAGGTGTTTTCTTTTGGCAGAACTCCTCGAGGATTCTTGAGATCAACTCAGTTGGAGTTGCTTTCAGAGATTGAAATCATGGATGGGTATCACCCTATGAAAAAGACTTTGTGGGAGATTTGTCACTGCCCCTAGTAACATGTGTTTGTAGTATTGCTAGGAAATGTTTGCTTGACTGTATACAAACCTTTGTCGGAGTTCATATTCAATGCCCCAAGTGACTCGGATGTAAATCTTCCCCTGGTTATTCAACACTTCTTGAGAGATTTCTCGGAATCTTAACTTGACTTCCCTAGACAAGTAGGACAGTGACATGTCATGCCCCCTTGCTTACAGGAGATCTGTCATTGAAAGTGTCATCCCATTTGAAGTGATTTTATTCACTGAGAGAGTTTTTGTTCACTGGAAATTTGTCGTGTGAATTTCTCTGCTGTCAAACAATTAGCCATATATAAACAGCTATTTCAAATAATGAAAAGTTTATGCTTGTCTTTGAAGTTTTGAGAATGAGTTTTAGCAGATAAAAGAATTTTGTAAGAATGTGAATTCAACTTAGGATTTAGAGTAAGCCTTACAGGAGTCAGCATACCTTCGGTAATAGTACGCATTCAAACTAAACCATGCTTCAATTAGGACTTTGAAAGGTTATATTGTGGTCTGGTTCATGGTTGGAGAAACAAAGGATAAGGCTCAAAGTGTATTTGTACCCACTCATTCTTCGTGATGTTCTCTAGTCCTAAGCTCAGTCAATTATGTGTTTGAACTCCTATTGAATTTGGAATGATGGTTCAGATATTTGGAAGTTTATTTGAGAAGGTAGTCATTTTTGCAACACTTTTCATGTTGTCAGGGATTTGTAGTGACCTCTTTTTGATTTATTATCCATGAATTTTGCCTGACTGTTCTTGTTTTGAGATTACAGTCAGTGGGATGTCCTAGTTTTTTCTTTGTCTTAAGTCTCCTTTGTAGGTTTTGACTTCGTGGCCTTTTCTTTGAGAGATGATGACTGCCTATTTGATAGGGAACCATCATCGTCTTTTGATTCAAAAGGACGTTCCTGATGTCATTTGTTTTTTAGGAAGTGAAAGCTTGTGACTGAGCGCACATTTGAATCAACTGAGAGACTACCCTCCCCCCTGTTTTAAAGGTTTCAATTTGTGTAAAAAGGAAAATCCTACTTCTTTGGCTAGAAAGGTGTTAACTAGGGATTATCCTCCTTATAACTCCAGTGTTTAGGAATTAAAAGAACGCGTGTACATCATCAGCAAGGTCTGTTCAAAAGCATATTGTATGATATTATGGCATTGTTTTCGTCATCCTCCCTCTAAAGGCTTGCAACTTTTAAAACAAGAGTTGAATATCATAAAGGGAGTAAAAAGAATAGTTTAAATATAATGAAAATGAATGGATTAATTCAAGACAAACATATGAAATGCATTAATGAAACAAAGTTTGACATTAATAGATAAGTGTTTGAACAACAAAAGAGATTACAATTGAAAATTAAAAATGAACTGGAACGCTCAATGATTTGGCATGGGAGTGGTGATCACGTTGGGAGTCTCTGGAGGATCGAACTCGATCTCCTTGGCATTAATCATGTTTTGAATCTTGTATTTCAGTGCCCAATAATCGTTAGTATCATGCTCGGGACTGCTGGAATGATATGCACATATTGCATCAGGATTGTAGTTAGGAGAAGAAGTTTTGGGGTTTGAATGAGGTCCTATCAACGTAATCAGATTCATCTTCAACAAGTGTTGCAGTGCTTGAGATAGCGGCATGTTGATGTTGGTAAACCGTCTTTTGGGCTCATCTTGCCTTTTTTGATTTCCCCTTTGTTATTGTCGCCGTTATGCAGAACTGGAGATCAAGACTGCCCCCCACATGTTGGTCGTGGTTGCTCTTGTTATGACCCTTTTGGTTGTACACAGCATTGGACTCTTTCTTCCCGTTGTATGGCTTTTTTTTAGTATCAGAGGATGTAGCTCCTTGGATCTTTCCGCTTTTGATGCCAGCTTCGACTCTTTCTCCAGTCAGTATTAGCTCGGTGAACCCGGTCGAGGAGCTTCCGATTAGGTGATTGAAGAAATGTCCCGTCAAGGTTCCCATAAAGATGTTAATCATCTCCTTTTCATTTAAGGGTGGCTGCACCCTGCCAGCCAGGTCTCTCCACTTTTGGGCGTATTCTTTGAAGCCCTCGTTGGAATGCATGGTCATATTCTGCAACTGTACACAAGTTGGTGTAAGATCAATGTTGTATTGGTACTTCTTGTAGAAAGTAGCAACTAGATCTTCCCAAGTGTGAATGTGGGAACTCTCCAATTGATAGAACCACTCAAGTTGCGTCCCAGCTAATCTCTCTTGGAAGAAATGGATCCAGAGCTTCTGATCAGTTGTGCATGGTTGAATCTTGCAGACATAAGAACTCAGATGCATATTAGGACAAGAGACCCCGTCATACATGGCAAAGGTAGGGATTCTGAACTTTGGTGGTATGATCACTCCAGAAACCAATCCTATTTCTTCAAAGTCCATACCAAGTACTCTTTGGATCTCTATGGCGTTGAGACGATCCTCTAGTTGTTTGTATTTTTCATCTGTATGAGGATACTGTTCTTCAGCATAGTCTGCCTCTACTTTGTTAGACCCTATATTGTGATCCCCTTCTTTTGTCTGATTATCCCCCTCAGTTGACGGAGTTGCGAATCCTAGAGCTTGCTCTGTTGGTCCTCTGAACATCCTTCCCAAATTCAGGACGCCTACTGACTTCTTTGTCTTTTTCTTCTTGTCTTTAAGAATGAGAGTCTTCAGGTCCTCTTTCCCCTTGGCCATATCCAGGAACATTTTTTGGAATTGGGCATTTTGTGCTTGGAGATCCATCACCATCTGTTCCATATCCATCTTACCGAAATAAACAGTAGGAAGATAAGGAAATTTGTGTGGGAGAAACCTGTCATGATATGATGCATGATAAGTGGATGCATGTTTTCAAGGATCACGCAGGGTAAACACAAGAAGACGTTAGAAGTTGAATTTTGATCAACAACTTTGATTGGAGAACTTCATATCGGTGGATGTCCTTCCACGAGAATCAAGCTCACCATGTCAAGTGGTTTATATCCCTTGACTCAAGTTACTGTGCTTTGGTCTTATATGGTGTTTTATTAGAGAATGAATCCTTTTACCCCTTTGATAGGCGTCTGGTTCAATATGACCCTACATCATAGGCCCTTGAGATCCTTGAAATAGTTATTTAAAATGCTATGGTATGATGTCATGATATTATGTACAAGTATGCAAAGCAAGCAAGTTGTACAAATAATCATATACACAAAGCAGACAAGTACTTAGGTTTAGGCTTGCATGGAGTTTATAGGTAAGTACCCTTTGAAGTTTAGTTGGCTCAACCTGTCCTAGAAAGTAATCGGGATCTAGGGGATCTCAATATCACTAATCTTTCTTCATCGGGCATTGTTTCAGCACAAGCCTCTTTATAGGCGATCGAAATATCCCGAAAGTCCGATCTCAATGAGTGTAGCATCGAGTATCAACCAACTTTGGAATGCACCAAAGCCGGCTATCTCACTACTTCCTAATGGCCAAGTTGTTCAATTAAAGGTTCTAAGGTTAATTAGTGCTTCATGACACCACACAGCGTCCCCGTATTCTCCTTGACTACTCAAGGGATACCGGTACCAACAAATGTGTCACACTAACGTAGCTATTGCTTCAACCATGTCAGTATACCCCACACAGTTTCCACAATCTAATTCTACTTACCTAAAAGGTGCCCCAGATCCGGGTAGAGGATCAAAACAAACCCAAACAAGGAACCATAATGCAAAGAAAGCAAGTCAAAAAAATGAAAAACAAATAAAGGTGATATATCCCTAAGGTAACCCCACTTTTGAGTATGTCCCCAGCAGAGTCGTCAGTTCTGTAATACAGTGGGAAAACTGACTTGGGTGTTTTGCGTTTTATCATAATTGTTGCAGATAGCAAGAGTCGCCACCGACTTTTCTTTTATCCAATAAAGGAAAGGGTGAAAAGAACATGAAAGACCTTTGAGATGTTTTCTTGAGTTTGGGGGTAGATTATGAAAAGGGAAGGTGTTAGCACCTTTTTCATCTGTGGTTATCTACACGCTCTTAGTTGCTTGCTAGATCACTTTTGAAATTGCTTTGTTTGAAATGCGTTTGTGGTGGGTTTTGAAAGTATTTTTGAAAAGCACCTTCGTTTAGGAAAACTTTGTAATGATTCTCGTCTCTATAAGAATGCATACAAAGTGTTGGACTTTTGAAAATATTTCATGTTTTGAAAGTGTTTGGTGTGTGTAGCAATAGAAATTTTTAAGACTAAGCCATTGGATTGACTAGACTTGTACAAATCAAAATAAAAATTGCCACCGCGCTTTATTGTTTCCAAAGGAATGGGAAAAGAGTGAATGACCCAAAAAAAAAGGGGGGGAAGATTCTAGGTAAGGGGGTTGGTTATGCAAAGGGAAGTGTGATACGGTGGGAGAACTGACTAGATGTTTTACGTTTCGTTCGCACTTGTGCGGTTAGCAAGAGTCGCCACCGACTTTTCTTTTATCCAAAAGGAAAGGTAAAAAAGCACAGGAAAGACCTTTCGAGAATTTTCTCGGGTTCGGGGGGTAGATTATGAAAAGGGAAGGTGTTAGCACCCTTTTCATCCATGGTTTTCCATGGTCTCTTAGTTACTCATTTAGATCACTTGCTTTTGTTTGATTGTGTGCTTGTGGTGTGGGTTTTGAAAGTATTTTGGAAAATTTCTTTGTAATGGTTCTCGTCTCTATAAAAACGTATACAAAGTTTTTGTTTCGAAAAATGGTTCAAAGATGTGTTTATGAATCGTGTTTTAAAAAGTATTTTGAAAAGAGGTTTTGCAATGGTTCTCGTCTCTATAAGAACGTATACAAAACGTTTTGTCTTTTGAAAATGTTTTGAAATGGAGGTGTAGGTGTAAAGGTTTTTTTCGTGAGCAAGCGAGTAACTAAGAGCGAATCCATCTACTCGAAAGGTCTTAAGTTGTTCTTTTCTTCCTTTTAATGGTGCTATCTTACCATTGATTTGGTAAGAAGCCCCACCATTAGATGTTAAAGGGACAGGCGCGGGTCAATTTTACAATCATTGAAGGCAACTTGTGAGACGCTTTAGCAATTTTTGTAAGGGACGAGATCGTTTTAATCAAAGGCAACATCGAGGGTCATCGAGGGTCTACAGTCTTTGTTTATCGAAGGGTCATTTTCTAGAGTGTCTCATATTCGAGGGACATGATTGTATTTCCGAGGCAACGAGAGAGGTTACCCTAGAGGTGCGCGTGTGAGAAAGTGTGTTGGTTTCAAGTTATTTTATTCTTTGATTAGGTCATCTAACGATTGATTTTGAATCTTGCCATACATGCCTAGTTACTATACAGTATATGGAAAACAGTAAATTGTGGGAATTGAAATTCTACGCTATTACAACATGTATTCGGGAATGGGGGTACAATTATTACAAATAGGGATGAATCAAATGAAATAGCGATGTCCAGATATCAATCAATACAACCAATCGAAATCTTATGCGATTTAATATAAAGCTATGATAATTTACGAAAATAAAATCAACAAAGTATGAAATGTATGTATTTACTTGAAAATAAAACCTATTCTAAAAAAGAAATGATTTAAATTAAAAAATCTTTATTATTATTCTTTTGTATTTTTATTAATTAAAAAAAAGTTTAAAGAAAGAAAACTAACTAAATTAATGTTTTTGATATTTTATTAGATGTAAAAAAATTAATAAAAATAAAAAGTTTATATAAAAATAAAAAAAATTAAATGACTAAAACCTAAATTAATTTAATAAAAGGTTTTAAGTTATGTTAGTAACATTGTATAATAAAAAAAGAAAAATAAGAAGAAGAACAAATTACAAAAAAGGAAATGGGCTTAAGGGATTGTAATGGTATTAGGCCCATAGAAGAACGATGTTTGCTGTTAACAAAAACAAGTCAGAATGGAGGGGGGGGTATGTTAGCAAGCGCGTATGGGCTTTAGTGTTTTGTAAACAAAAGGGCCCAATTCTTCCTAACTCATATTATCGTGTTTGATTAGGGTAAACAAAGATTAGGGTTTGTGTTTCCCCTTTCATCCACAACGGTGTCGTTTGTTATCTCTCTTCCCATCTCGTTCATCTTTCCATCTAAACGTCTCTATTCCTCTTCCTAATTTCATGAGTGAAACGCTTTTTGGCCTCTTGGTCTCACTCTGATTTGCCCCTTTTCTGGAAACCCTAAGTTCTGATTCATGCCTAAGATGCTCGATTATAGCTTAATCTGATCTCCCCCCCCCCCCCCCCAAGTTTCTGTTGTCAGAGCGCCTCTCAACCTCACCTCCTAACCAAGTGCTAATGGTTTCGTTCTTGAAAGGTATGGTTCGGTTTTGTTTAAGGCTTAACAGTTTCATCATTTTTTTGTCTTGTTCATGCTCTTCTGTTAATCTACTTGCTATTCATTTGAGATGCAGTGAATAATTTGTAAGGAGGGAGAAGAAGTCATACCTGTTTAGGGCTTTTCTGTGGAATGGAAGGGAATGGTGAGACTTGAGGGAGGCGCTCCCTGGTGGCGGAATTCGCGAGGAGGAAGAAATGATGATTGAATGCCTTGCTTTTCCGTTAACTTCTTTCTGTCCTTTGAACTTTGAATGATGATGATGCACTTCTGGTTTTTTTTTGTGATTTTTTTGTGCTTTGTTGGATGTTGTTTGCTGATGTTGATGGATTCTTGGAATGTTGGGATATTGGGATGGTTTTGGCAGTTTTGGAAGCTTGGCTTGAACTCTTTTACAGGTTTTGGTTGAGTATATTTTTTCTAGTTTTTACTTGTTACAGTTTAGTTTGAACTGTTTGGATTTGAATGTTTTTTATGGTTGTTGCTGTTACAGTTTGGTTTGAATGTTGCAGGCTTGAGAGTTTTGTGATTTCCTTGGGTTATGCAGTTTTTTTTGGTTATGTGTTTGGATATTTTGGTTTGTTGTTGCTACAAGTTTGGTGTTGAAAATGGTTTGTAACAGTTTTGAGGATTTTTGTGGTTTGAACTTGTTAGTTATCAATAGGTTTTTTTTGTTATTGTAAGTTTGACAGGTTTTGTTGACTGTTTGTTTGAACTGCTTGACAGTATTTTGAAGGTTATGTTTGTGGCCTTGAGATCAAGCTTGGGATATTGGTTTGAAATGTTGCAGGCTTGGTTTAGGATATTGGTTAACAGGTTTTGGTTGTGTTTGATGGAAGATGGCAGTTTGACAGTTTTTGATACTTGAGATTTTTGTTGTTGAAATTTCTGAGTTTGATAAAATGTTCTCTCTCTCCCCCTTTGCTTGAGCCCTGCCTACTGTTATATTCAGGCTGCTTTTTGACAACTTATTCAAAAAAGGGGGGAAAACCTCATATTTTGAATACTTTGGCCTTTTGTTCTTTTGCTCTCTTTGTTGCAGTTTTGTTTTTCAGCATACTCTATGCAACTTGTGACAGGCTATGGGCAGGGCAGCAAAGTTGTACCTTTTGTGCAATTCCAATAACTTGTGATTTCTTTCCTCTCTCCTCTCTCAATGATAAAAGCAAATTGCTTTTTCACCTTTTTTCTGAAAAGTTTGCAAAAAAATGGGAAATGATGAAAAGGCTATTGTACAAGCCTCTTGCTTATTGACTTAGTTTATTATATTGTTGTACTTTCTTTGTGTTGCCTGCTGTCTACTACTATGTTGCTTGTTGCTTGCACTGCTATGCTGCTTGTTTGTTTGTACTGTTATGCTGCTTGTTTGGACAGCCTTGCTGCATCCAGTTTGTATTATTCTGTTTGCTTTTGCTGTTTGCTGCAAATTGGACAGCCTTGCTTACATTTCTCTTGTTTGTTAACCAAGAGGAATAATTCTCTTGTGATTTGCAAATAGAGAAAAAATAAAAATGTGATGAATTAAAAAAAATATCCCTTTGATTCCAAATTGCAAACTTTAATGATGAACACTTCTTTTTCTTTTGAAAATTCTTGCTCATGTCCAATTAACTGTACTAACTATTTTTCTGTCTTTCATTTTCATGTGAGCACAACTGGATGGTGGCCAAGCAGAGGAAGCAAGAGACTCTGTGGCAAGCATGGAAGCAATGGAAGCTCAGTCAACCTTAGGCCTAGATTCATTTTCTTTGTAATTTAGAGAGAAACATTCAATCAATTGTACTAATTTATTTTTCAAATACGATAAGTTGTAAAACCTAAAGTGTTTAAATAATAAATTTTTTTGTAACAATTTTTTTGAAATAAACGGAGAAAGTCTTATGAAACATTTTGGTGTCCATTGAAATCTTTTACTGTCAATAACTTATAATTTTCTCTTCGCATCTTCACCGATTCTTAAAGATTCCCAATCAGGATAACTGAAATTGCATTCCAATAATTCCAATCAAGATAACTTAAATTCCAAGTAATCCAATAACTCTGTAATCTTGCAACTGCATTCCAATCAAAACAGACACTGTCTATTCCAATTCTTAAACAAGCAAATGTTTTTAGAAGACGCAAATCATCTGGTTAACCTTGAAAACAAACACTATTTTTTTCCCAGTAATCTTGAGAAAGCATGAAAACATTGTGAAAGCCAATTGGATCTTTGAGAATTCATTTCTTTTGAGAATTGCAAGAAAAACCCTAATTGCTGGTTTACTGCCAAAGGAGAAAATCTGTCTAATCGATTCCTGAGCCAACTTGAATATTTGAGAAACCCTAGGGTTGTGCTTTCTATGAAAAATGGGAGGGCAAATTTTGGGGTACAACAGCTGCCCCTGTTCAATCTTCTTGAACCTGAAGAGTTAGATCGGCGAGTTTTGTCGTTCGTGACTCGAAGGTAAAAGATGATTGGACACTAGAGTGCCCATAAATTTGCGCTCGACAAATGTGTAATTGAGGGACTGGGCTTAAAGATGCCATTCGGAGAGATATTAGAATCTTTTTGGAGATGGGCTTGCAGATGCCATCCAAGAATGTTTGGTTGTAAATCGACAGAATAAGCATCAGAATGGTGTCCGTATTTGGAACGTATCGGAATTGTATCTTGAAATTAAGTCTGAATGGGTGACATAATGGCTTCCATGTCTGGAGCATATCTGGACTGTATCGGTACTTGGAATCTGAATGAGTGACAGAATGACTTTCGTGTCTAGAGTGTATCTGTACTGTATCTGAAATCTTCGAATATTTGTTAAAGATAGCTGTTAATCTTATCCTGAAAAAGGGTGAAATGTTAGCTGAAACACAAAGTTATGTTGCATGAAATGTATGATGCAATAAATGTGTTTTATCCATGTTTATGATATATGAATGTAATGCATGCGCATGTAAGATGATTTGTTGTATTGTTGAGGAAAATAAATCCTTGACTGCTGTCAGGGAAAATAAATCCTTGACTGTTGAGGATGTCGTTGTGAGAGTAATGCCATATACCCTTGAGGAATCTGCTTGGGGAATCCATAGAATTTTAATGACCTTTACTGGGGATTGTTAACGGGAGTCTTTATTCTGTCGAGAAGCAATAAAAACTTTGTGGGGAAAAAGTTTATCCTGTAGTGAAAACTCTGTGGGGAAAAGCTTAATTCTGCTGGGGAGTTCAGGAGTTTGGGTTGTCTGCCACTTTACTAGGGAGTTACCCTAGGTTGGGGAGAAACAAAAAGTTAACCGTTAACTGGTTAATTTTCAGGCTTCAAGACAACTTGTTGGGGAATTTGGAGAAATTGGCTGATTTTCGTTGTGGGTTGATAGCTTGAAGTTTCGGCTCCGCTGGAGATTGGTAGTTCAAAGTTTTGGCTCCACTGGTGATCTTAATGGCATGCTGATTTGATTGTGTATGGAAATGGGCTTAAAGATGCCATTTGGAGAAACAGAGGAGAATCGGCGGAGATGGGCTTATAGATGCCATCCAAAGGTGATTGTTGACAGAAAGTTTGAACTGGATCTGAACAGAGAATGAATCAGAATAAACCATTAGGAGATTTATCTGAAACAGCAAAAGTCTGGAAATGAATCAGAATAAATCATTGAGAGATTTATCTGAAACAGTAAATATCTGGAAGTGAATTAGAATAAACCGTTGAGAGATTTATCTGAACCAGTAAAAATCCGGAAACGAATCAGAATATATCGTTGAGAGATTTATCTGAAGCAGTAAAAATCTGGAAGTGAATTAGAATAAACTGTTGAGAGATTTATCTGAACCAGTAAAGGTCTTGGATCAACTTTGACTGGGTAAGAATCAGAAAAATCTTAGTGTTGATTTAACTGAACCAGACGAAAGTCTTGGAATATCTTCAACTGGAATAAGAATCAGAGAGATCTTAGTGGCGATCTGACTGAACCAGAGAAGGTCTTGAATTAACTTTGATTGGATAAGAATCAGAAAAAATCTTAGAATTGATTTAACTGAACCAGACGAAAGTCTTGGAATATCTTAAACTGGAATAAGAATCAGAGATATCTTAGTGGCAATCTGACTGAACCAGAGAAGGTCTTGAATTAACTTTGACTGGATAAGAATCAGAAAAAATCTTAAAATTGATTTAACTGAACCAGACGAAAGTCTTGGAATATCTTCAACAGATGCCGGGGAACCGTTAAATCCTGGACTGCTGTTGAGGAGTATGTGTGTCTTCAAACTTTGCTTAGAATGTTTTCACCGGGGATTTCTGTCTCGTTGTTTGAGGAGAAACTCCACTGGGAAATGTTGATCTTTGTTTTGAGAGAAATAGAATTTTAGGAGCTTCAGTCGTCCGTTATTCTATTGGGGTACCACCTCTGTTGAATTTTGGGAACTTCGGCCATCTGTTATTCTTCTGAGGAATCATCTCTGTTGAATTTTGGGAACTTCGGTCGTCAGTTATTCTTCTGAGGAATCATCTCTGTTGAATTTTGGGAACTTCGGTCGTCCGTTATTCTTCTGAGGAATCATCTTTGTTGAATTTTGGGAACTTCGATCATTCGTTATTCTTCTGAGGAATCATCTCTGTTGAATTTTAGGAACTTCGGTCGTCCGTTATTCTTCTGAGGAATCTTCTCTGTTGAATTTTGGGAACTTCGATCGTCCGTTATTCTTCTGAGGCATCATCTCTGTTGAATTTTGGGAACTTCGGTCGTCCGTTATTCTTCTGAGGAATCATTTCTGTTGAATTTTGGGAACTTCGGTCGTCTGTTATTCTATTGAGGAATCATTTCTGTTGAATTTTGGGAACTTCGGTCGTTCGTTATTCTATTGAGGAATCATCTCTGTTGAATTTTGGGAACTTCAGTCGTCCGTTATTCTACTGAGGAATCATCTTTGTTGAATTTTGGGAACTTCGGTCGTCCGTTATTCTATTGAGGAATCATCTTTGTTGAATTTTGGGAACTTCGGCCATCCATTATTCTACTGAGGAATCATCTTTGCTGAATTTTGGGAACTTCGGTCGTCCATTATTCTACTGAGGAATCATCTATGTTGAAGAGGAAAGTTTGATGAACTACTATCTGGTCGTGGTCCAGGCTTCATAGCTTGAATTTTGTGAGAATTTGATTGCATCTTTCCTGAAAGGTAAAGGTTAGTTGCATGACATATATCAAACAATGATATTCTCAAAATAAATGAGATTGCATTGTATGATGTCCTGATGTACGGATATGTAATGTTTTCAAGATGATCTCTCGCTGGGGAAAATAAATCCTGAATTGGTGCTGGAGAAAAGAGTTGAATTCTCTGTTTCCGATAGTGAAAATTCTGGCGACTTTAATGGGAAAAATCCTCAGGGGTTCTTGAGGTCGACTTAGCTGGGAAGAGGTTATCAAAGATTGAAACTCTGGCTAGGAGTCCTCTTATGAGGAGGATTTTGGGGAGATTTGTCACTGCCCCTAGTAGCGATTGTTCATGATGTTGCCAGGAAATGTTTGACTGTATGCAACCCTTTGTTGGGATTGACGTTCAATGCCCCAAGTGACGGGGATGGAGACCTGCCCCAGGTTACTCTGCACTTTGAGAGATTTCTTGAAATCTTGACTGGACTGCCCCAGGTTACTCTGCACTTTGAGAGATTTCTTGAAATCTTGACTGGACTGCCCCAGGTTACTCTGCATTTGGAGAGATTTCTTGAAATCTTGACTGGACTGCCCCAGGTTACTCTGCACTTTGAGAGATTTCTTGAAATCTTGACTGGACTGCCCCAAGTTACTCTGCATTTTGAGAGATTTCTTGAAATCTTGACTGGACTGCCCCAGGTGTAATGGACAATGACATGTCATGTCCTCTTGTTGATAGGAGATTTTTCGCAACGGAAGTGTCTTCCCGCTTGAAGTGACTTTGTTCACTGAGAGAGCTTTTCGTTCATTGAATATTCATTGTGTGAATTTCTCCGCTTTCAAACAAATAGCCATATGCAAACAGTGATATTCAAATAATGCCAAGTTTATGCTTGTCTTGAAATTTTGAAAATGCGTTTTTTAGCAGAAAGTTTTTGTAAGAAAAATTCAACTCTGGATTTAGAGCAAAGCCTTACAGAAGTCAGGATACCTTTTGTAACAGTATGTTTTCGAACTAACCCATACTTCAATTAGGACTTTTGAAAGGTTGTAACGTGGCTTGGTTCACGGTTTAAGAAACAAAGGATAAAGGCTCAAAGTATATTTGTACCCACCCGCTCTTCGTGATGTTCTTCAGTCTTAAACTCAGTTAATTGTGCGTTTGAACTCCAATTGAGTTTGGAATGACATTTTGGTGATGGTTCACACAAGTTAAATTTGTTGGTTTGCAACATTATTTTTGTTGAGGATTCATAGTGACCTCTTTCTTTATCCCTATTTTTGCTTGACTGTTCCTGTTTTTGAGATTACAGTCAGCGGGATGACCCTGTTTTTTTTTCTTTAAGTCTCCTTCGTAGGTTTTGACTTACTGGGATTTTCTCTTGAGAGCTAATGACTGCCTATGCAATCGGGGACCATCATTGTCTTTTGATTCCAGAGGAATGTTTTCGATGTTATTCATTGTATTACAAGATGAGAGTTTGCGACTAAACGTGTATTTGAATTAACTGAGAGACTACCCTGCCCCGGGTTTTGATTAAAGGTTTCAATTTGTGTTAAAACAGAAAAATTCTACTTCTTTGGCTCGAAGGGGTTGACTAGGGATTATCTTCCTTATAACTCCAGTGTTTAGGATTTGAAAGTGTAGTTGTTTAGGTATTGGCTTGCATTTTTGGTAAAACCCAAGTGTATGTGTGAATGTCATGACTGATGTCATAACATTCTAGTTTAGTTTGTACTGACTCATTAGGTACCTTTGCAGAAAAATATTGTAATTCAAGTATTGATGTTTATAAGTGTGTATCTGAGCATTTTGCAAAATGATCACATTTTGCTAAATCAGTAGACAGGTTTTCTCAGATGTCATAACAGATGTTATGACATCCTGTTCTGAACTAACAGGTTTGCAGGTTGGATAAGTCTGAGTTTTTTCAGGAAAATAA
Source organism: Vicia faba (assembly GCA_948472305.1). Classification (NCBI taxonomy): domain Eukaryota; kingdom Viridiplantae; phylum Streptophyta; class Magnoliopsida; order Fabales; family Fabaceae; genus Vicia; species Vicia faba. Next base: position 224,742,379 of record OX451738.1, read on the forward strand.
CTCAGTCTTTCCTGAACAGAATCCTGCGTTTTCTGAGGGGTAACCTAGCTCAACCCTAACCTGGTTAATAAAGTCCTGTGACCTGGTCTTTAGGTCAAACGGAATTAACCCTAGGTTTTTGTGGAAACCCTAACTGAAGTTGCAGCTGCTATATATTCAACAGAGCTGCTGTTTTGCAAGGCATCCCTTTTTATTGATCAGAAGATCATTTGTAATCTGTATAGATTTGATTATTGTACTCCAAGCAATTATCATTGTGATAAGTGACTTGGAATAGGTTTCAAATTGTAAGGGCTGTGTAGCACTCAAAGCTTTGAAGCAAGAGTGTTTGAATGTTCCTTGACTAAAGCTGTGAAGCAGAGTCAAGTTAGTTGTGTGGATCACTCAAAGCTGTGAAGCAAGAGTGATTGTGTTGCTTGATTAAAAAGCTGTGAAGCTTAATCAAGTGTTTGTTTTTGAAGAATGTCTTCATCAACTCTTAAGTCAAACTGTTTTATGTATCACTGCTGTGATTGAGGGGGAGTGAGTAGGAACTCAGGTTTAAGTTGTACTTAGATTGGAATTGCATTGGGTAGGTCTTAAGTGAAGGAGATAAATTGGTTGGTTTATTCCTGAATTAACATCTCTTATAGTGGATTTCCTCCCTGGCTTGTTAGCCCCCAGAGTAGGTGTTGTTGCACACTGAACTGGGTAAACAATTGACTGTGTTCTTTATTGCTTTTGTATTTACTGTCATATAGTAAGTCAGATACGGTGTCATAACATTGAACGTGACATTGAGTATCTGCAGCCAGAATTTCAATTGGCATCAGAGCAGGCACCCTGCCTGTATTACTGGGTGAGATCTAGGGATATCACTTTCTGGCACTATGGACAAAGAAGGAGCTTTTGGAAATAGACCACCCATTCTGGATGGAACTAATTATGACTACTGGAAACCTCGTATGATTGCCTTCCTAAAATCTCTGGACAAAAAGGCTTGGAGAGCTGCTGACAAAGGATGGATTTATCCCACCATAACTGAGAAAGATGGGACAATCAGTCTGAAGCCTGAGGAAGATTGGAGTAAAGAAGAAGATGAGTTAGCCCTGGGAAATTCCAAAGCTTTAAATGCCTTGTTCAATGGAATTGATAGAAACATTTTCAGATTAGTACATCAATATGAACTGGCTAAGGAAGTTTGGGACACTCTCAAAATTACTCATGAGGGCACTCCCAAAGTAAAAATGTCAAGGCTTCAGATGTTGACTACCAAATTTGAGAATCTAAAAATGATGGAAGATGAAACCATTCATGAGTTTCACATGAACATCTTGGAGATTGCCAACACCTCAGGAGCACTGGGAGAAAAGATGTCAGAAGAAAAACTGGTGAGGAAGATTCTCAGATCCTTGCCTAAAAGATTTGCAATGAAGGTAACTGCCATAGAGGAAGCCCAGGACATTAGCAAGTTGAAAGTGGATGAACTTATTGGGTCTCTTCAGCCTTTTGAGATGGGAATCACTGATAATGGTGTCAAGAAGAACAAGAGCATAGCACTTATGTCCAACACTGATGTTGAAGAAAACATTTCAGAAGCTGTAGCCATGCTTGGAAGACAGTTCAACAAACTCATCAAAAGAATAGATCCAAAGTCAAGGTCTAATGTGCATAACATTCCCTCTGACATTGACAGTTCCAGCAGAAGACCAAGGTCAGAAGAGAAGGGAATTCAAGGCAGAGGAATTCAATGCCATGGTTGTGAAGGATATGGGCATATTCGAGCTGAATGTCCTACCTTTCTTAAGAAACAAAAAGGAATGACAGTTACTTGGTCTGACTGTGATTCAGAAAGTAATTCTGAAGAAGAATCTGCCAAACGAGTTACTGCTTTAACTGGTGTGTGTACCTCTGAAAGTGACATCAGTGATGAAGAAGTGACTTTTAAAGAACTGGCTGATACTTACAAGAAATTGTGTATCAGAAGTACTGAAGTCTGTGTGCAGAATGAGAAACAATCAAAACTCATCATAAAGCTGGAGGCTGAAAAAAGGGCAAACCTTGAAACTATAAGTCATCTAGAAGGAGAAGTTCAATTGCTGAACTCACAACTGAATCAAATGACAAAATCTGTCAAGATGTTGACAAATGGAACAGACAAATTGGAAGAGATCCTTCAGGTTGGACAAAATGTGGGAAATAAATCTGGACTAGGATTTATGGAAGCAAAGAAATCTGGTATTGGTAAGCAAATGTCAAAACAGATGTCTCAACACAACTCTCAACATCAGAAACAGAGACATATGAAGAAAAGGTACCAAAGATGGAAATGTCATCATTGTGGGAGATATGGCCACATAAAGCCCTTCTGCTTCAGACTACATGGATATCCTAATCAGAACTCAGGTGTCAAACCTAAGCCTAAAAAGGTACCACATGCTCCTAAATGGAAGAAAAAGGCTACTGCACTGATAGCTCACACTTCCCTGAGGGTCTCTGCAAAGGAAGACTGGTACTTTGACAGTGGATGTTCCAGACACATGACTGGAATCAAGAACCTCCTCAATAATGTTGAGCCTCACACCACCAGTTTTGTGACCTTTGGAGATGGGGCTAAAGGTGAAATCAAAGGAGTTGGTGATTTGGACTGCCCTGGAGTTCCAAGTCTGAATGAAGTACTGCTGGTGAAAGGGCTGACCGCTAATCTCATTAGTATCAGTCAATTGTGTGATCTAGGATTCAAGGTCAATTTCTCAAAATCTGAATGCCTTGTAATCAATGACAAACAAGAGATAATAATGAAAGGAGTCAGATCCAAAGACAACTGTTACTTGTGGGAGCCTGAGAACACTAATTTCTCATCTGTGTGTTCCATTGCAAGAGAAGAAAAAGAGGTGAAACTGTGGCACCAAAAACTTGGTCATCTTCATCTAAGGGGTATGAAGAGGATCATCTCCTTGGAGGCAGTCAGAGGAATTCCAAGACTGCAAATTGATGAAGGAAGAGTTTGTGGTGAATGTCAGGTTGGTAAGCAGACTAGGATGTCACATCCAAAGTCAAGACATCTGACCACCTCTAAGGTTTTAGAACTCCTCCATATGGATCTGATGGGACCAATGCAAGTAGAGAGTCTTGGTGGTAAAAGATATGCCTATGTGGTTGTGGATGATTTTTCCAGATTCACCTGGATTAATTTCATTAGGGAAAAATCAGATGTATTTGAAGTTTTTAAAGAATTGTGCAAAAGAATTCAAAGAGAGAAGGAAGGATGTATTGTCAGAATCAGAAGTGATCATGGCAAGGAATTTGAAAACAGCAAGTTTGGTGATTTCTGCTCTTCAGAAGGAATTAGTCATGAGTTTTCTTCTCCTATAACACCTCAACAAAATGGAGTTGTGGAAAGAAAAAACAGGACCATACAGGAATCTGCCAGAGCAATGTTACATGCCAAAAGACTTCCTATGTACTTTTGGGCTGAAGCTATGAATACAGCCTGCTATGTTCATAACAGGGTCACCTTGAGGAAGGGAACCTCATCCACCATATATGAACTCTGGAAAGGAAGAAAACCAACTGTGAAGTACTTCCATGTGTTTGGCAGCAAATGCTATATTCTGGCTGATCGTGAACAAAGAAGAAAACTGGATCCTAAAAGTGATGAAGGCATATTTCTAGGATACTCCTCAAACAGCAGAGCTTATAGAGTATTCAACTCCAGAACCAAAACCATGATGGAATCAATAAATGTTATAATTGATGACTATCATGAAGAAATAGATGTTCCTTGTACTGTTGAGACATTCTTTGGGACTTCAACTCAACAGAATGACCTACCCAACTCCACCACAACAGAATCCGAATCAAAGGAAGCTAACAAGATCCCTTCCATCAGAATTCAGAAGGATCATCCAAAAGAGCTCATCATAGGAGATCCCAATAGTGGAGTCATCACAAGATCTAGAGAAATCATCTCAAACTCTTGTTTTGTGTCCAAAATGGAACCAAGAAATGTCAAGGAAGCCTTAACTGATGAATATTGGATTGGTGCAATGCAAGATGAACTAAACCAATTCAAGCAACATGAAGTGTGGGAACTGGTTCCTAGACCTGAAGGAACTAACATCATTGGGACAAAATGGATATTCAAGAACAAGTCAGATGCTGAAGGAGTTGTCACCAGAAATAAGGCAAGACTTGTTGCTCAAGGATACACCCAGGTTGAAGGGGTTGATTTTGATGAAACCTTTGCACCTGTAGCCAGGATGGAATCAATCAGACTCTTGTTGTCAATTGCTTGTCTTCTGAAGTTCAAGTTATTTCAGATGGATGTGAAAAGTGCCTTTCTAAATGGGTACTTGAATGAGGAAGCTTATGTGGAACAACCTAAAGGCTTTGTGGATCCAACCCACCCTGATCATGTCTACAAATTGAGAAAAGCCCTATATGGCCTGAAACAAGCTCCTAGAGCATGGTATGACAGGTTAACAAAGTTCCTCTCAGACAAAGGCTACAGAAAAGGAGGCTTGGACAAAACTCTCTTTGTCAAAACTGAAGGAGGAAAGTTGATGGTTGCCCAAATATATGTTGATGACATAGTGTTTGGAGGAATGTCAAAAACATATGGTTAAACACTTTGCTGACCAAATGCAGGCTGAATTTGAAATGAGTCTCATGGGAGAACTAACTTATTTTCTTGGACTACAAGTCTCACAGATGGAGGACTCAATCTTCTTATCTCAAAGCAAGTATGCTAAGAACATTGTAAAGAAGTTTGGTATGGAGAATGCAAGTCACAAAAGGACCCCTGCTCCTACTCATCTAAAGCTTTCCAAAGATTCAAGTGGGGTTAAGGTGGATCAAAGTCTGTACAGAAGCATGATAGGAAGCTTGTTGTACTTAACTGCAAGCAGACCTGATATTGCCTTTGCAGTTGGAGTTTGTGCTAGATACCAAGCTGATCCCAAAGTCAGTCATATCAATCAAGTGAAGAGAATTTTGAAGTATGTAAGTGGTACTTACAACTATGGATTGATGTATACTCATGGCTGTGAACCAGCTCTGACTGGCTACTGTGATGCTGATTGGGCTGGTAGTGCTGATGATAGAAAAAGCACCTCTGAAGGATGTTTCTTCTTGGGAAGTAATCTGGTTTCCCGGTTCAGCAAGAAACAGAATTGTGTGTCTCTTTCCACTGCTGAAGCTGAATACATTGCAGCTGGTAGTAGCTGCTCTCAAATGATATGGATGAAACAGATGCTCACTGAGTATAATGTCACACAAGATGTTATGACATTGTACTGTGACAATCTGAGTACAATCAACATATCCAAGAATCCCATTCAGCATAGCAGAACCAAACATATTGACATACGACATCACTTTATCAGAGACCTTGTAGAAGAGAAGACAATCAAATTGGAACATGTTGCCACTGAGCTACAGCTGGCTGACATTTTTACCAAGGCTCTGGATGCAAATCAATTTGAAAACTTAAGGGGTAAGTTGGGTATTTGCCAACATGAGGAATTGTAGCAATTAATTTTGCTTAAAACAAGGATCAAAGGAGTTATGCCTGTTCTGATTGGTTTAAAATTGTATTTTCTCATTTCCTACAATTCTTTTAAGAAGTTGAATAGACACTCCCTTGCTTCCTTCCCCTCTCGTCTCCTCATCAAAACCCAGTCTCTCAATCAGAATTTTCTCCTCAGTTGCTATTGGTCCTCTAGGACTGTCAAAATGTCTCAAACACCATCATCATCCAATACGACTATTTCAACCTCTTCCTCTGATCAAGATTCTAGGACAATCTCTTCTTGTCTGGACTCTGAAGTTCTGGAGATCTCTTCTCGTAGAAAAGTGGGAACTAACCCCACCAAGGTCAAAGAGTTGAGAACAAGACATGCAGGAAAGCCCCAAGCTTCTGCCTCTGGTAATCCATCTCATCCTTCTTCTTCAGTTCCCCCTGAAATTGCAAATAGGGAAGGGACAGCCTATGTTAATCAAGCAATAGCAAAAATTGTTTCAAGAATTCTGAACGAGAACCACTCAGTTCCTGGCATTTCTGTTCCTCTGAACCAAGAAAGTTCAAATGCTGAAACAAATCCAGATGTCTCTAAGAATGTTGAGACATCAAACAAAGAGAAGAATGCTGACATTGCTCACAAGAAAAGAAAGAAGCCCGAATCCTCTGGATCTAATGACAGTGCTTGAAGGTTGGTTGCTGTTTGGTGGTGTTGCTGGTCAGTGCTGATATCTGGTGGAGTTTGGAAGTTCTTTTTTTTCTGCTGCTGCTCTTATTAGTTGTTTTTGGATAACTGTATAATCATTATGAACATGTATCTTTGGCCCATTTGTGGCTAAAGAGGGGGAGAATATTTTGGTACTTAATATGTTCTTGCTCAATTAGACATTCTATTTTTCTGCAGTCATTTATTTCTGCTGCTATCTATCTCTGATTGCTTAGGGTCTTTAGCCAAAAATCTGCCAAAGGGGGAGTTTGTAGTTGTTTAGGTATTGGCTTGCATTTTTGGTAAAACCCAAGTGTATGTGTGAATGTCATGACTGATGTCATAACATTCTAGTTTAGTTTGTACTGACTCATTAGGTACCTTTGCAGAAAAATATTGTAATTCAAGTACTGATGTTTATAAGTGTGTATCTGAGCATTTTGCAAAATGATCACATTTTGCTAAATCAGTAGACAGGTTTTCTCAGATGTCATAACAGATGTTATGACATCCTGTTCTGAACTAACAGGTTTGCAGGTTGGATAAGTCTGAGTTTTTTCAGGAAAATAACTCAGTCTTTCCTGAACAGAATCCTGCGTTTTCTGAGGGGTAACCTAGCTCAACCCTAACCTGGTTAATAAAGTCCTGTGACCTGGTCTTTAGGTCAAACGGAATTAACCCTAGGTTTTTGTGGAAACCCTAACTGAAGTTGCAGCTGCTATATATTCAACAGAGCTGTTGTTTTGCAAGGCATCCCTTTTTATTGATCAGAAGATCATTTGTAATCTGTATAGATTTGATTATTGTACTCCAAGCAATTATCATTGTGATAAGTGACTTGGAATAGGTTTCAAATTGTAAGGGTTGTGTAGCACTCAAAGCTTTGAATCAAGAGTGTTTGAATGTTCCTTGACTAAAGCTGTGAAGCAGAGTCAAGTTAGTTGTGTGGATCACTCAAAGCTGTGAAGCAAGAGTGATTGTGTTGCTTGATTAAAAAGCTGTGAAGCTTAATCAAGTGTTTGTTTTTGAAGAATGTCTTCATCAACTCTTAAGTCAAACTGTTTTATGTATCACTGTTGTGATTGAGGGGGAGTGAGTAGGAACTCAGGTTTAAGTTGTACTTAGATTGGAATTGCATTGGGTAGGTCTTAAGTGAAGGAGATAAACTGGTTGGTTTATTCCTGAATTAACATCTCTTATAGTGGATTTCCTCCCTGGCTTGGTAGCCCCCAGAGTAGGTGTTGTTGCACACTGAACTGGGTAAACAATTGACTGTGTTCTTTATTGCTTTTGTATTTACTGTCATATAGTAAGTCAGATACGGTGTCATAACATTGAACGTGACATTGAGTATCTGCAGCCAGAATTTCAGAAAGAAACGCCTTTACATCGTCAGCAAGGTCTATCCAAAAGCATATTGTATGAGATTATGGCATTGTTTTCGTCATCGTCCCTCTAAAGGTTTGTGTCATAAGAAGAATAAAAAGCATAGTTTTAAATATAGCGAAAACGAAAAGATGAATTCAAGACAAACATATGCAATGCATTAATGAAATAGAGTTTGACATTAATAGGTAATTGTTTGAATAACAAAAGAAATTACAATTGGAAATTCAAAATGAACAGAAGCCTTTTTGTTCGAACTTGTCATTTTAGGTGGAGAGCCCTCAGCGGAAGATTTTAATCTGGCCATCTTGTGTGAACTCCAGCGTTGTTTCTTTAATCAGATCTTGAATTTTGTTTCTCAATGCCCAACAGTTATCAGTGTCATGTCTAGGACTGTTGGAGTGATACGCACATCTTGCATTTGGATTGTAATCTGGAGAGGCTGTGTTGGGATTCCAAGGGGGGTCCCTTAATACAATCAGCTTGACTTCCAATAAGCGTTACAGCACTTGAGATAATGACATGTTAATCCCAGTAAAGCGTTTTTCAGATGTATTCCTCCTACGCCGATTACCCTGTTGACGTTGGTGAGGTTGTTGTTGGGCTTGTAACCCTGAAGCAAACTGGGGAGGCTTTCTCTCGGCTTCTTGTCTCAAGGGAGGCTGAATGATGACTTGATCCTCAACCCTAGTTGTTTTCCCCATTTGGTTACATTCATCTTGATGAAGCTTGTTGATGAGGACTCTCAGCTCCTCTTATCCTTGTGCCAAGTTTTGGATGAGAGCCATCTGGCCCACCAATTGTCCCATCATCTGGATTTTCATTATGGCTATCTCAGTTCGCAGCAGCTCCAATTGATCATCTTTGTTGCCCTCAGGATCCCCTATGATCATGCCCCTAGTGAGGAGAGATTTCACTTCCTCCTGCCCCTTGGATAGGGTCAAGAACATCTCTTGCAGTTGAGCGTTTTGAGCCTGGATGTCTTTGATAGTCTTCTCTAGAGCCATCTCTACTGAAATAAACAGTAGGAAGATAAAGAGACCTGAAGGGGAGAAACCTGTCATAATAAGATGTATGATATATGGATGCATGTTTTCAGGATCTCGCGGGGTAAACATAAGAAAATTGTGGAAGTTGAACATCTTTGACTGGAGCACTTCGTATCGGTGGATGTCTTTCCACGAGAATCAAGCTCACCATGTCGAGTGGGTCATAGCCTTTGACTCAAGTTGTTGTACTTGATCTTTGACGATGTTTGTTTAGAGGAAAATGAATCCTCTTGCCCTTTGGTAGACGTCTGGTTCAACACGACCCTGCATCAAAGACCCTCGAGATCCTTGAAATGGTTATTGAAAATGCTATGGTATGATGTTATGATGTTATGTACAGATATGTGAGGTAAGCAAGTTTATATACAAATAATCATATTCACACAAAGCAGACAAGTCCTTAGGTTTAGGCTTGCATAGAGTTCGTAGGTAAGTACCCTCTTGAAGTCTAGTTGGCTCAACCTGCCCTAGAAATAGTAATCAGGTTCTAAAGGAGCTCAATATCACTGGATTGTTTCCTTGTTCATTGTTTCAATTCAGCCTCTTACCGGCGACCGAAATATTCCAAGGAACTAACCCTCAATGAGTGTAGTATCGAGTATCTACCAACTTCGGACTGTACCAAAGCCGGTCATCTCACTACATCCTAAAAGGCCAAGTTGGTCAAGTAAGGTTCTAAGGTCAGTTGATGCTTCACGACACCACGCAGAGGCCCCGTACTCTCCTTGATTCGACTCAAGGGTCACTGGTACCAACCAAAGTGCCACATCAATGTAGCTATTACTTCAACTATGTCGGTATACCCCACACAGTTCCCTCATAGTCTATTGCTACTTACCTAAAAGGTGTCCCCAAATTCGGGTGTAGGATTTAAAACAAACCCAAACAAGGAACCAAGATGTAAATCAAACAACGAAAGCGAGTAAAGGTGATCTAACCCTAAGGTAACACGACTTTTAATTTTAGATCTCCCCAGCAAAGTCGCCAGTTCTGTGATATGGTTGGGGAACTGACTAGATGTTTTGCGTTTCGTTCGCACTTGTGCGGTTAGCAAGAGTCACCACCGACTTTTCTTTTATCCAAAAGGAAAGGTAAAAAAGCACAGGAAAGACCTTTCGAGAATTTTCTCGGGTTCGGGGGGTAGATTATGAAAAGGGAAGGTGTTAGCACCCTTTTCATCCATGGTTTTCCATGGGCTCTTAGTTACTCGTTTAAATCACTTGCTTTTGTTTGATTGTGTGCTTGTGGTGTGGGTTTTGAAAGTATTTTGGAAATTTTCTTTGTAATGGTTCTCGTCTCTATAAGAACGTATATGTTGTACCCCAAAATTTGCCCTCTCATATTTCTCAAAACATTTCAAGAAAAATTCACAAGTCCAACCCGGCGCGTCATATTCAGGTGTTATTTCGCCAAGATATCTCTGATAACGTATTCTCAAATTCAGGTTCGGCTCAAGAGTCAATTCTTTAAAGAAGGTATCTGAATGTGTGAGTTTTCTTGAAGAAATATGGTGAAAAAGTGTGCTGAAAGTGCAGTTTTTACGCGCTAAAAAATTCATAACTTGAAGATCGTGACTCGTTTTGAACCCGTTCCGGTGGCCAAAATTCCGTCTTGACATTATCTACGTTTTCATCTTTCACGGCTAGAAGCCAATTTCAATCAGAAGGTCTTCAAAAATGTGGATTTATCAAGTATTTTCGTACTGAAAATTTGTGACAGAAGTTTATTTGCGTCATGTTCAGAAAATCATAACTTGGTCGATTTTCATCGTATCGAGCTGGTTCTGGCGCCAAAATTTCTCAAATTGAGTTGGCTACATTTTCACAGAAGGTATTGAGTTCAAACAGTATTCAAAAGGCCTTTGTTTTTTGCTCAGAGTGCGCGACACGCCGAAAATCCTGAATGCTGAATATTATTTCATTTGGGCCGAAACTTCGAAAATTCATAACTCGGTCAATTTTTATCGGATTGGGCTCATATTTTTACACAAGGTCACTGACTCAGAGATCTACAACTTTTCTTCAAAAGTCGAGACCAAATTATGCACCGATCAATACCAGTTTTTTATTGAAGAACGTGCCAGAGTCGACACTGGATCCCAAAATAAGTTTATCTGAGCTGAAACTTCAAAAATTCATAACTAATTCACCGTTTATCCGATTGAGCCGATTTTCGGACAGGAGTTAGATCTCGATATCGGCTACATTTTGTTTTCACATTTCAACTTCAAAAATTTCACTTAAGTCCCTGCAATTTAGCCTGGAAAGTGACGAACTCAAGTGAACATTGGAGGCCCAATTGCACATTCAAAGCCCATTTTCTTTACCCTAATTTCCATTATATAATCACCTTCTTTTCACACAAACCAGAGAGGAGAGAAGAGAAAAAAACCTTGCCACAAGACTGTCAGAATATCAAATTCTACCAAGAACCCTAAAACCTTGAAATCCCAGTTACAAACCAACATCTCACTACAAACAAACCATCTCAGTTACAAACCGACACCTCACTACTTCTTCAGTAAGGGTAAGGCTGGCTTGATCTCCATGATCAAAAGGGCATAAAAGCATTCATGTCACTAATTTTCCAGTAAGGGTAAGATTGATTTGATCTCCATGATCAAAAGGGTATAATCATTCATACATGCCATATTGGCCTAAACATTAAATTTCTTCATATATTGGCTTTATTTGTATTTTATGATATATAGTAATTTATTTAATGTGTTCATGAGATTCAACACTGCAGATTTAGACAGGATCCCATGCAGGTTCATTAAGGAACGTTGAGGCCAAAACACAAATGGCCAAAAGCCAGAACACAAATGGCCAAAAGCCATAACACAAATGGCCAAAAGCCAAAATACAAATGGTCAAAACAAAACAGTTTACACATGACGCCAACAGCTGTTTCACCACTCCAATCAGGCCCGTATACTCCTAAACTCTCTCTCTATTTGTATTATGTTCCTTTAATTAATTAATCGTTATTATTTTTATTAATCACTAACCAATTAACATTTTTTCCTAATAAAATCAAAAACACAAAAAATATTTTATTTATTAAAATTAACTTCATCACTTTTATTTTTGTAAATAAATTAATTTAATCAATTTAGCTTTAATTAGATTTAACTTTTAATATTTTTTGCAATATTTAAAATCAATTTAGAATATTAGGTTTTTTATTAGCATTAATTCAATTTATTTTATTTCTTTAAAAACTCAAAAATCCAAAAATATTTTAATTAATTAATTAGTTTATTAATTTAATTGTTAACTTAATTTAATTTCTTTTAATCCAAAAATAACCAAAAAATCACTTTCTTTAAAAAAAAAGGGTCAAAACCCTAAGGACGTCTCGATTTAATTTCTTTTCGCGCATTATTATTTATTTTGATTATTGATGTATCTGTTTCCCGGAATGTAATAGCTTTTAATTAGGACTTTAATTATTTATCGCTTTATTTTACTTTCCGCATTTTAATTTCAATGGTTGCTTTTGGCGATGTAAATACCTGATGCCTTGTAATAGCGTAGATTCAATTTTCCGCACTTTACTTTCCGCACTTATTAACTGTTAACTATGCATGCAAGACTTGTCTGAAAATAAAACCAATCAGTAGCTCACAAACAACATGTACAAGATAATCTTAACTGAATTTAACACACGTGCACATGCCACTCCTAGGGTACGCCTCACTCGGTTGCCTCGAGGTGGTCATTAAGTATAGGGTGTTTTAGAGGTCGCCCTCCTGTCTAAAGATCCAGTTGCCTCGAAACGGTTGCCTCGGATAAAAAGGATCTAGGACATTAGGGTTACCGCTAAGGTGTCCTACTATTGCTTTGGTGACCACACATGTCCCTAATAATCGAATTGACCCGAACACCTCCAACGACGGTGCTACCTACTTCTCAATAGTGGGATAGCATTGTTTAAAGGACTCTTACACAGGCTAATTCCTTAGAGTAGGTAGATTTCTCATGGGTACTTGCTCTCTCAAAAAAACAAAACAAACTTTTCGCACCTACACTTTCAAAAAGTTTTCAAACAAATTTTTCATACACTTTTGAGGACAGATACAAGAGTTACTTAGAAATTTTTCAAACGAAACTTTTTCAAAACCCACACACACTTGAAAAGCAAACAATTTTTGAAAACATAAGAGCAAGTACCTAAGAGCCCGTGGATAACCACGGATAGAAAGGGTGCTAACACCTTCCCTTTCTATAATCTACCTCCTGAACCCGAGAAACATCTCGAAAAGGAATTTTGCTGTGCTTTTGTCCTTTCCATGTTGGAGAACATAAAAGACGGTGGCGACTCTTGCTTACCGCGACATTTCGCGAACCAGCTTTAAACAGTCAGTTCTATTTCCACCGATCACAGAACTGGCGACTCTGCTGGGGACTTATAAAGTGAGGTGTACCTTAGGATTAGATCATACTTATGTTTTCAATTGCCTGTTTTGATTGCTTTAATATTGTGGGCCTGTTTTGGGAGTTTCATAGATCCTAACCCGGATCTGGGGGAAACCTTTTAGGTAGCAACAAACTGTGAGGGAACTGTGCGGGGTATACTGACACGGTTGAAGCAGTTGCTACGTTGATGTGGCACTTTGGTGAGTACCGGTAACCCTTGAGTCAAGTCAAGGAGAGTACGGGGCCGCCGCGTGGTGTCGTGAAGCATCAACTGACCTTAGAACCTTACTTGACCATCCTGGTCTCTTTAGGGTAGTGAGATGACCGACTTTGGTGCAGTCCGAAGTTGGTAGATACTCGATACTACACTCATTAAGGGTTGTTTTCTTGGAATATTTTGATCGCCAGTTCAGTGGCTAAATCAAAACAATGAACACAGAAAACAACCCAATGATATTGAGATCCTTAGGACCCGATTACTTTTGATAGGACAGGTTTTGAGCCCACCAACTTCAAGAGGGTAGTACCTAAACTTCATGCTGGCCTAAACTCTAAGAGTTGTCTTGTGTGACTTGTGTGCCTTCAAACTTGACTACTTGCATGCTTGTTATCTGACACATGAGTTTCTTGCAGGTTTTGTTTACAATCCTTAATTGGGACTCATTACAGGGCCTACTTACATCACCCCACGCATAGCATAACATCATACCATCATACCATTGCATACATCCTGCATAAGGACTAACTCGTTTTAAGGATCTCAAGGGTCTGTGATGCAGGTCATGATGTACCAACTGTCTAGCAAGGGGCAAAGGGGATTTATTTTCCTCTAGCCAGGTTGATGACTTGAGTCAGGGGCTATGACCCACTCGATATGGTGAGCCTCGACTCTTGAAGAAGGACTCTCAACAACATGAAGTGCCTTCAATCAAGCAACCAAATTCAAAATCTAACAATTTTCTTGTTTGCCCCGCGAGATCCTTGAAAACATCGCATGCATACACACACATCATTGCATAACAGGTACCCTTGTTACAGGTCACTTACCTTCTTCGCTGTTTATTTCAGCAATGGCTTCCCAACAAGACAACCAGGATCTCCACACTCAAGAGACTCAGTTCAGGGAAATCCTCCTAAACCTATCCAAGGGGCAGGAAGAGCTGAGAACACTCCTCACGGGGACTTTGGTCAGGAACAGTCCAGAAGACAGTAAGGATGAACGGCTGAAACTTCTGCAAGCTGAGGTAGATACAATGAGAACCCAGATGCTGGGGCAGATGGCTCTCATTCAAGACTTAGCTCAAAGACAAGAAGAGCTCAGGGTTCTCGTCAACCAACTGCTTCGGGATAACCAACTGGGGCAAACATCTAAGGTTGAAGAGCCAGTCATCATTAAATTCCCTTTGAGACAAGAAGACAAGAAGACAAGGGAAAAGCTCCTCAACTTGCTTCAGGGTCACAAATTCAGCATCGACCTCACCAGCTTCAGCAAGACAGTATGAAGCAAGTAGTCAGGGCTGGGGACCAAACCGGTAATCAGCCTCCAAGAAGTCAAAGGTTCGGTTTGATGAATAGACCTCTCCAAGCTGCTACTACCTCACAGGTCCAACAACGACCTCGCCAAGAACAACGGGTTGATCAGAGCGAGCCAAACAAGCCTCTGAGGCCATTTACCCAGCTTAACATGTCGTTGTTTCAAGCCTTACAACGCTTGTTGAGATTGGATTTGATCACATTAAGGGACCCTCCTAAGAATCCCAGCAAGACACCTTCAAGGTATAACCCCAACGCCCGCTGCGCTTATCATTCTGACAGCCCGGGGCATGCTACAGATGACTGTTGGACTCTGCAGAACAAGATCCAGAACCTGATTGATGAAGGAGCAGTGGAATTCACCCCAGATGGTCAAGTCGAGTTCTTCTACTATCCCTAGACGAGAAGACCTTTTGTTCATTGGAAATTTCAAGATGTATTTTTCCTTGCTTGTTCAAACATTTGTTCATGTCAAACTCTTTTACTTTATCAATGCATCGCATATGTCTGTTTTGAATCAATATATTCGCATTCGCTATATTCAAACTGCTTTCATTTTTTGATGTCAACTCTCGATTAATAATTCTAAGCCTCTTGAGGGAGGATGACGAAAACGATACCACAATCTACAGTAGGCTTTTGAACAGACCCCACTGATGAGGTACAGGCATTGTTTCAATTCCTAAACACTGGAGTTATAAGGAAGATAATCCCTCGTCAACCCCCTTTGAGCCAAAGAAGTAGGAGTTTTTCTTTTCGAAAATTAAAACCCTTAATTATAACCCGGGGCAGGGTAGTTCTCTCAGTTGATCCAAGTGCACAGTGAATAGCACCAAAGAAGTCCTTACAAAGCAAAAGACAGTGATGGTTCCGAACAGTCATAAAGACAGGCAGTCATTACCAAAAAAAAACTAAATCCCAACAAGTCAAAACCTATGAAGGAGACTTATGAAACTGGGGCATCCCGCTGACTGTAAATCACAAAAGAGACTGTTCAGGCAGAAAACAGGGATGACAAAATCAAAAAAAGAAAGAGGTTCTACAAACCCTCAACAAAAAAGAAATGACTGCCTATTCAAAATAAACTATCAATATCCGAACCATCACCAGAATATCAGGACAAGACTCAAACAAGGTCTAACGCGCGATCAACTGAGTTTAGGTTTGAAGAACATCACGAAGAGCGGGTGGGTACAAATAAAATTTGAGCCTTTATCCTTTGTTTCTTAAACCGTGAACCAGGCCACGTTACAACCCTTAAAAGTCCTAGCTGAAGCATGGGTTATTCGAAATCATACTGTTACGAAAGGTATCCTGACTCCTTAAGGCTTACGGTAAAATAACGGGTTGACATCACATTTTACAAAAAATTCACTTGTTTTTATGAAAAAAATGCATTTTCAAAAAAAAACTTCAAGACAGACATAAGCTTTGCATAACATTGTTTGCATATGACTATTTGTTCAAACAACAGAGAAATTCGCACGATGAATATCCTGTGAACAAAAATCTTCTCAAGGATCATATCAAGTGGAAAAACACTTCCAATCCAGGGGCAGACATGATCATTGTCTATCATCTGGGGCAGTCAAGTCAAGATTCAGAGAATCTCTCAAAAGCCAAACAGCCAGGGGCAGATCTCCATCTGAGTCACTTGGGGCATTGGGCAGGAATTTCAGCAACGAATCTTGCAGGATCGAACATCTTCTGGTGGTATAGCAACACAATGCTACCGACAGTGACAACTCCCTGCACTCTGAGAGCGTGGACATAGTCAAAAAAAATACTACGCATAATCAAAGACCCGCTAGGTTGACACACCTAGGCAAAAATAAGGGCTTCCCGGCGAACCAAAAGGGTTCGCGCAAAAATAAGGGATGAAAATGAAAAAATCTGTACACCCGGCAAGTCGAAAACCTGAAAAGGCGGCTTGGGCAAAAATGGGTATCCTGGTGGACTGAAAACCCGAAAGGGCGATCCAGGCAAAAGTTAGGGATCAAAAGCGTACGACTATGTCCCGTCATCTCGTCACTTGCCTACCAGAAGAAGATTTGTCAATTGGCAGTCATCAAGCACCTCCAGGTACCTTCTCCCGCAGAAACTGGGGCAATAAAATTGTCCAAACTATACAGCTGCTTTGCTCACCAGGTACAAAGGTAGGTTCAGCTGAAGAATGTAACCAAGATACCTTCACTCCCCATAGAGTAAGACAAGATTCAGCCATACTCTCCCCAAGCAGAGTTGGTCTCCAATCAGCCCTAAAAAGGCACAACATTCCCTAGCAAGTCAATAATACTCTCCCCCGAGCAGAGTTAGCCTACTGTCAGCCTTATGGAAGTTGGGTATTCCCAGAAGATCTCAATATTCCCCAGCGGAGTATACAAATATTCCTCTACAAGCATCCCCGGTAGTCTTAATCTAAGATTGTTCCCCGGCGGAATACCAGACACCCAAGTGGAGCCATTCCCCAGTACATTCCAAAAGTCTCCCTAGGAGAGTTGAATCAATCTCCCCAGTAGATTCTGGAAGCTTATCCCCAGTGGATTCTGGAAGCTTGTCCCATGCAGAGTACCAACGTATCTCTCCCCGACCATATTCAGAAGTTATTCCCCACCAGAGCTTCTAACTGGGTTATCCTCAGCTAATTACCACGGAAAGATCGTCCTCGGCGAAGTCCTTCCTATCCCCCAGTGGAGTTCCTCAAAATTCCCCAACATAACTCATCAATGGAATCCCCAGCGGAGTTATCATCAAAACCTCAGCGAAGCATCTCTTCCCCACAGAGTATTTCCCCGCAGAGTAATCTCTCCAGCAAGTTTATTCCCCAACGAAGTCATCTTCTCCTACCGGTTCATTCTTGCAATCATCATCCCTAGCGGAAACGAAGAACTCTATTCTTCAACATTAGCCAAGGATTCAACAAACTCCCGGCATTCGTCAAGGATTTATTTTTCTAGACGAAAATACATTCATAAACATTTCACATTTTATACATCCTGCTTACATACATGATAAAGTGCATACGACACGATCTCGTTTCGAGAACATCATGACATCATGCATTTCATACATCATGACATTGCATACAACTAATGTTTTGCCTTTTCAGGAAAAAGGTCCACCCAAAGATGATTACTATCAACTGTCGCAATTCCAGATTCGATACTTGTATCTAGCCAGGGCATATCTGTGAGCGATTGATTGTAGATTCGATACCTGTATCTAGACAGGGCATATCTACATTAAAGAGATTAAAGAGATAGCTAGGAAAGGCTCCAGATATGGATGTTGTTCTTTTGCTTATTCATATTTTCTCTTCAGAGATAGCTTGGAAATTCTCCAGACATGGATGCTATTCTTTTGCTTATTCAAACTTCCTTCTAGAGATAGCTTAGAGATGCTCCGGACACGGATGCTGTTCTATTGCTTATTCAGATCCCTTCTAGAGATGGTTCAGATGCAATCCAGATATGGCTACATTCTGATACTTATTCCAGATTCCCCTTCAGAGATAGCTTAGAGATGCTCCGAACTCGGATGCTATTCTTTTGCTTATTCAAAGCTTCTTCTCAGATATAGTTCAGATATGCTCCGGACCCGGATGCTATTCTGTTGCTTATTCAGAGTTGCTTTTCAGAGATGGCCTAGAGATGCTCCCGACGCGGATGCTATTCTTTTTCTTATTCAAAGTTTCTTCTCAGAGATAGCTTAGAAATGCTCCAGATATGGATGTTATTCTTTTGCTTATTCAGAGTTCCCTTTCAGAAATGGCTTGGAAATGCTCCAGATATGGATGCTATTCTTTTGCTTATTCAAAGTTTCTTCTCAGAGATGGCTTAGAGATGCTCCAGATATGGATGCTGTTCTATTGCTTATTCAGATGTCCTTCTAGAGATGGTTCAGATGCGACCCAAATATGGCTACATTCTGATACTTATTCCAGATTCCCTTTCAGAGATAGCTTGGAAATGCTCCAGACATGGATGCTATTCTTTTGCTTATTCAAACTTCCTTCTAGAGATAGCTTAGAGATGCTCCGGACACGGATGTTGTTCTATTGCTTATTCAGATCCCTTCTAGAGATGGTTCAGATGTGATCCAGACATGGCTACATTCTGATACTTATTCCAGATTCCCTTCTAGAGATGGTTCAGATGCTCCAGATATGGCTACATTATGATACTTATTCTAGATTCCCTTTCAGAGATAGCTTAGAGATGCTCCCGGCGCGAATGATATTCTATTGCTTATTCAGATTTCCTTTCAGAAACAGCTAAGAGATGCTCCGGATGCGGACGCTATTCTATTGCTTATTCAGATTCCAACTTCTAAAGACAACTTAGAGATGCTCCTGACCCGGAGGCTATTCTATTGTTTAGTCCAGATTCATTCAAAAGATATTCCAGATATGATCCAGATTCAGGTGACATTCTGTCACTCACTCAGATGCAGTATGGATATACCCCAGACGCGACGATCATTCTACTGTTTATTCAGACGTCAGCAATTAGATATAGACTAGATATGCTCCAGACATGGAAGCTATTCTATTTCTTATTCAGATTCAACTGTCCATTACATTTCCCGATGGCATCTATAAGTCCATTCCCGACAAGGTTCGGTCATATCTCCAGATGGCATCTATAAGCCCATCCTCCTATCCACCACCTCTCCAAATGGCATCTGTAAGCCCATTCCCGACATCACATTGCTGATACCACACTATGTGAGTGCAAATTTCTAGGCACTCTAGTGTTCAATCATCTTCCACCTTCGGATCACGAATGGCACGCAAGCCAATCTACATCCTCGGGTCTAAGAAGATTGAACAGGGGCAACTGTTGTACCCCAAAATTTGCCCTCTCATATTTCTCAAAATATTTCAAGAAAAATTCACAAGTCCAACCCGGCGCGTCATATTCAGGTGTTATTTCGCCAAGATATCTCTGATAACGTATTCTCAAATTCAGGTTCGGCTCAAGAGTCAATTCTTTAAAGAAGGTATCTGAATGTGTGAGTTTTCTTGAAGAAATATGGTGAAAAAGTGTGCTGAAAGTGCAGTTTTTACGCGCTAAATATTCATAACTTGAAGATCGTGACTCGTTTTGAACCCGTTCCGGTGGCCAAAATTCCGTCTTGACATTATCTACGTTTTCATCTTTCACGGCTAGAAGCCAATTTCGATCAGAAGGTCTTCAAAAATGTGGATTTATCAAGTATTTTCGTACAGAAAATTTGTGACAGATGTTTATTTGCGTCATGTTCAGAAAATCATAACTTAGTCGATTTTCATCGTATCGAGCTGGTTCTGGCGCCAAAATTCCTCAAATTGAGTTGGCTACATTTTCACAGAAGGTATTGAGTTCTAACGGTATTCAAAAGGCCTTCGTTTTTTGCTCAGAGTGCGCGACACGCCAAAAATCCTGAATGCTGAATATTATTTCATCTAGGCAGAAACTTCGAAAATTCATAACTCGGTCAATTTTTATCGGATTGGGCTCATATTTTTACACAAGGTCACTGACTCAGATATCTACAACTTTTCTTCAAAAGTCGAGACCAAATTATGCACCGATCAATACCAGTTTTTATTGAAGAACGTGTCAGAGTCGACACTAGAGCCCAAAATAAGTTTGTCTGAGCTGAAACTTCAAAAATTCATAACTAATTCACCGTTTATCCAATTGATCCGATTTTCGGACAGGAGTTAGTTCTCGATATCGGCTACATTTTTTTTTCACATTTCAACTTCAAAAATTATACTTAAGTCCCTACGATTTAGCCTAGAAAGTGGCGAACTCAAGTGAACATTGGAGACCCAATTGCACATTCAAAGCACATTTTCTTTACCCTAATTTCCATTATATAATCACCTTTCACACAAACCAGGGAGGAGAGAAGAGAAAAAAACCTTGCCACAAGACTGTCAGAATATCAAATTCTTTCAAGAACCCTAAAACCTTGAAATCCCAGTTACAAACCAACATCTCACTACAAACAAGCCATCTCAGTTACAAACCGACACCTCACTACTTCTTCAGTAAGGGTAAGGCTGGCTTGATCTCCATGATCAAAAGGGCATAAAAGCATTCATGTCACTAATTTTCCAGTAAGGGTAAGATTGATTTGATCTCCATGATCAAAAGGGTATAATCATTCATACATGCCATATTGGCCTAAACATTAAATTTCTTCATATATTGGCTTTATTTGTATTTTATGATATATAGTAATTTATTTAATGTGTTCATGAGATTCAATACTGCAGATTTAGACAGGATCCCATGCAGGTTCATTAAGGAACGTTGAGGCCAAAACACAAATGGCCAAAAGCCAGAACACAAATGGCCAAAAGCCAAAACACAAATGGCCAAAAGCCAAAATACAAATGGCCAAAACAAAACAGTTTACACATGACGCCAACAGCTGTTTCCCCCCTCCAATCAGACCCGTATACTCCTAAACTCTCTCTCTATTTGTATTATGTTCCTTTAATTAATTAATCGTTATTATTTTTATTAATCACTAACCAATTAACATTTTTTCCTAATAAAATCAAAAACACAAAAAATATTTTATTTATTAAAATTAACTTCATCACTTTTATTTTTGTAAATAAATTAATTTAATCAATTTAGCTTTAATTAGATTTAACTTTTAATATTTTTTGCAATATTTAAAATCAATTTAGAATATTAGGTTTTTTATTAGCATTAATTCAATTTATTTTATTTCTTTAAAAACTCAAAAATCCAAAAATATTTTAATTAATTAATTAGTTTATTAATTTAATTGTTAACTTAATTTAATTTCTTTTAATCTAAAAATAACCAAAAAATCACTTTCTTTCAAAAAAAAAGGGTCAAAACCCTAAGGACGTCTCGATTTAATTTCTTTTCGCGCATTATTATTTATTTTGATTATTGATGTATCTGTTTCCCGGAATGTAATAGCTTTTAATTAGGACTTTAATTATTTATCGCTTTATTTTACTTTCCGCATTTTAATTTCAAGGGTTGCTTTTGGCGATGTAAATACCCGACGCCTTGTAATAGCGTAGATTCAATTTTCCGCACTTTACTTTCCGCACTTATTAACTGTTAACTATACATGCAAGACTTGTCTGAAAATAAAACCAATCAGTAGCTCACAAACAACATGTACAAGATAATCTTAACTGAATTTAACACACGTGCACATGCCACTCCTAGGGTACGCCTCACTCGGTTGCCTCGAGGTGGTCATTAAGTATAGGGTGTTTTAGAGGTCGCCCTCCTGTCTAAAGATCCAGTTGCCTCAAAACGGTTGCCTCGAATAAAAAGGATCTAGGACATTAGGGTTACCGCTAAGGTGTCCTACTATTGCTTTGGTGACCACACATGTCCCTAATAATCGAATTGACCCGAACACCTCCAACGACGGTGCTACCTACTTCTCAATAGTGGGATAGCACTGTTTAAAGGACTCTTACACGGCCTAATTCCTTAGAGTAGGTAGATTTCTCATGGGTACTTGCTCTCTCAAAAAAACAAAACAAACTTTTCACACCTACACTTTCAAAAAGTTTTCAAACAAATTTTCCATACACTCTTGAGGACAGATACAAGAGTTACTTAGAAATTTTTCAAACGAAACTTTTTCAAGACCCACACACACTTGAAAAGCAAACAATTTTTGAAAACATAAGAGCAAGTACCTAAGAGCCTGTGGATAACCACGGATAGAAAGGGTGCTAACACCTTCCCTTTCTATAATCTACCTCCCGAACCCGAGAAACATCTCGAAAAGGAATTTTGCTGTGCTTTTGTCCTTTCCATGTTGGAGAACATAAAAGACGGTGGCGACTCTTGCTTACCGCGACATTTCGCGAACCAGCTTTAAACAGTCAGTTCTATTTCCACCGATCACAGTATACAAAGTTTTTGTTTCAAAAAATGGTTCAAAGATTTGTTTATGAATCGTGTTTTGAAAAGTATTTTGAAAAGAGGTTTTGCAATAGTTCTCGTCTCTATAAGAACGTATACAAAACGTTTTGTCTTTTGAAAATGTTTTGAAATGGAGGTGTAGGTGTAAAGGTTTTTGTCGTGAGCAAGCGAGTAACTAAGAGCGAATCCATCTACTCAAAAGGTCTTAAGTTGTTCTTTTCTTCCTTTTAATGGTGCTATCTTACCATTGATTTGGTAAGAAGCCCCACCATTGGATGTTAAAGGGACAGGCGCGGGTCAATTTTACAATCATTGAAGGCAACTTGTGAGACGCTTTATCAATTTTTGTAAGGGACGAGATCATTTTTATCGAAGGCAACATCGAGGGTCGTCGAGGGTCTACGATCTTTGTTTATCGAAGGGTCATTTGCTAGAGTGTCTCATATTCGAGGGACATGATTGTATTTCCGAGGCAACGAGAGAGGTTACCCTAGAGGTGCGCGTGTGAGAAAGTGTGTTGGTTTCAAGTTATTTTATTCTTTGATCAGGTCATCTAGCGATTGATTTTGAATCTTGCCATACATGCGTAGTTACTATACAGTATATGGAAAACAGTAAATTGCGGGAATTGAAATTCTACGCTATTACAACATGTATTCGGGAATGGGGGTACAATTATTACAAATAGGGATGAATCAAATGAAATGGTGATGTCCAAATATCAATCAATACAACCAAATCGAAATCTTGTGCGATTTAATATAAAGTTATGACAATTTACGAAAATAAAATCAACAAAGTATGAAATGTATGTAATTACTTGAAAATAAAACCTATTCTAAAAAAGAAATGATTTAAATTAAAAAAATCTCTATTATTATTCTTTTGTATTTTTATTAATTAAAAAAAAGTTTAAAGAAAGAAAACTAACTAAATTAATGTTTTTGATATTTTATTAGATGTAAAAAAATTAATAAAAATAAAAAGTTTATATAAAAATAAAAAAATTAAATGACTAAAACCTAAATTAATTTAATAAAAGGTTTTAAGTTATGTTAGTAACATTGTATAATAAAAAAGAAAAATAAGAAGAAGAACAAATTACAAAAAGGGAAATGGGCTTAAGGGATTGTAATGGTATTAGGCCCATAGAAGAACGATGTTTGTTGTTAACAAAAACAAATCAGAATGGGGGGGGGGGGGGGGTATGTTAGCAAGCGCGTATGGGATTTAGTGTTTTGTAAACAAAAGGGCCCAATTCTTCCTAACTCAGTTTATCATGTTTGATTAGGGTAAACAAAGATTAGGGTTTGTGTTTCCCCTTTCATCCACAGCGGCGTCGTTCATTATCTCTCTTCCCATCTCGTTCATCTTTCCATCTAAACGTCTATATTCCTCTTCCTAATTTCATGAGTGAAACGTTTTTTGGCCTCTTGGTCTCACTCTGATTTTCCCCTTTCTTGAAAGGTATGGTTCAGTTTTGTTTAAGGCTTAACAGTTTCATCATTTTTTTGTCTTGTTCATGCTCTTCTGTTAATCTACTTGCTATTCATTTGAGATGCAGTGAATAATTTGTAAGGAGGGCGAAGAAGCCATACCTGTTTAGGGCTTTTATGTGGAATGGAAGGGAATGGTGAGACTTGAGGGAGGAGCTCCCTGGTGGCGGAATTTGCGAGGAGAAAGAAATGATGATTGAATGCCTTGCTTTTCCGGTAACTTCTTTCTGTCCTTTGAACTTTGAATGATGATGCACTTCTAGGTTTTTTTGTGATTTTTCCGTGCTTTGTTGGATGTTGTTTGCTGATGATTTGGTGATGTTGATGGATTCTTGGAATGTTGGGATGTTGGGATGGTTTTGGCAGTTTTGGAAGTTTGGCTTGAACTGTTTTACAGGTTTTGGTTGAGTATATTTTTCTGGTTTTTACTTGTTACAGTTTAGTTTGAACTGTTTGGATTTGAATGTTTTTGATGGTTGCTGCTATTACAGTTTGGTTTGAATGTTGCAGGCTTGAGATTTTTGTGATTTCCTTTGGTTATGCAGTTTTTTTGGTTATGTGTTTAGATATTTTGGTTTGTTGTTGCTACAGGTTTGGTGTTGAAAATGGTTTGTAACAGTTTTAAGGATTTTTGTGGTTTGAACTTGTTAGTTATCAACAGGGTTTTTTTGTTATTGTAAGTTTGACAGGTTTTGTTGACTGTTTGTTTGAACTGCTTGACAGTATTTTGAAGGTTATGTTTGTGGCCTTGAGATCAAGCTTGGGATATTGGTTTGAAATGTTGCAGACTTGGTTTAGGATATTGGTTAACAGGTTTTGAAGTAGTGAAAAACACAAGAAGGAGGGGTTGAATTGTAAAACTGAAAATCAATGCAATGAACAAGATATTTTTATCCTGGTTCGTTTGATCTCAAACTACTCCAGTCCACCCGTCAAGGTGATTTCGCCTCTCTCCAACGAGGTCTTAATCCACTATATTCAACTGAATATTACATACTGCTTTAACAACTGCTAAAGCCTTCTTGATGCAAACCACAACCCGGTTTGTCAAGGAAACACTTTCTTACAAAGAAGATAAATCTAAGTGTGTGAATGTTTTCTACAAAACTGTATCACAAATGTGATGTATACACAACTTAAAGCTTAGAAACTAGATTGCTAAACAATGATTGAATATGAGAATGTGTAGTGTTTAGCAAAACTGAGAGAAGGAAGATTTTGATCAGCTTTTATGCGTGTAAAGATTTGGAGAGCATTCGCCAATTCAATCTTCAAAGTCTTGTTTATATAGCACTGAGATGTTGAACGTTGGAGCAATATTCTTGATTCAATGCTATTAACAAACTTTCCTTATCGAGCAGATCTTGTCTGGAATGAGGCCGTTGGTATTAATTTGATTTTAATGCACAGTACCGTTGCTTACTTAATGCAAGTTCTGGCTTGGCTCATTCTGATTCTGCTTAGCTGCTGATGAACTGTTGTGTTTCTTTATCAGAGTGTTGAGCGCAGTTCTGTTCATCAGACTTCAGCATACACGTGAGTTAATCTTCTGATTCTGACATTCTGATATGGCAACTTCTGATGCTGATGTCAGGAACCAAAATTCTGATGCTGATTAGGTGTGATCTTGCTTATATCAATCAGAGTATCTGCAAATCAGAACGTAATAATTTAGGCAGCAGATAGTTCATACATGAATCATTTAAATAATATATCTTTTCACTTTGTTATCATCAAAACTTAAACAGGGTAGTAGATTCAAACTTTGTTCTAACAATCTCCCCCTTTTTGATGATGACAAAAACTAGATATTTTTAAATGAAAATAACGTGAAAAGGTATCAGAGAGTTGCATCAGAGTAAGAGGTTATCAAAGATAAGGGGTAAAAAGATATCAGAGTTGAGAGATACTCCCCCTGAGTTTATTGCTTCCCTTTGATTACAAGTGTTCTT
Source organism: Vicia faba (assembly GCA_948472305.1). Lineage (NCBI taxonomy): Eukaryota > Viridiplantae > Streptophyta > Magnoliopsida > Fabales > Fabaceae > Vicia > Vicia faba. Next base: position 224,768,347 of record OX451738.1, read on the forward strand.
CAGGATCAGATCTTTTTGCCTTTCTTTGAACATCAGAGTATCAGAGTCTTTGACTATCAGAAGCTTTGGATCAGCATATCAGAGCAGAGCTTCAGATCAGCATATCAGAGCTTTTCTTGTCAGAGCTTTGCTTTGGATCAGAGTATCAGAGCGGATCAGAGCTTCATAGCTTTTAGTCTTCAGAGTGTCCAGGAGCTACCTTGTACCTGTAGACTTTAAGCAAAACAAAGAAACATTTTCAAGTATAATGGAGTTAGAATGTTTGAGAATTTATGTCTAGTTAGCCGTTATTGTTTAAAATATCATTCTTGTTCTCCCCCTTTTTGTCAGCAATCAAAAAGTGTAGGTGAGTGCTAAAACAATTAAGATCAGAAAAACTTGTCATATTAAAAGGGTTCAGAATTAAACAGAACATATTCAAATAGTACATCAGAAAATCAAAGAAAACATGAAAAAGACATGAATGAAAAAACTAAGGTTGGGGAGGAAAGCGTGTGAACAGGTTCTCCAGCATGGCTTTGATCTGATCAGCAGTCTCATTCTGCTTGTGCACCATGCTGACAACAGTGTCAATCTTGCTATCCTGCACATCCATTCTTTCTTTCATCTTCTGGTCGTTTTCATCCATCCTCTGCTGCAGACGCATGTCATTCAGCTTCAGCTCTTCCAGAGTCTGCCTGTCCAAGGTAGCTTGAGAAGCATTAGAAGCAGGAAGCTTCTGAGAGCTTTCTGCAACATCTTCTGCTTGACTTGCTTCAGCTTGAATGGTCTTGTCTTCTTCTGGTTGCACCTTTGAAGTTGGCTGTTTCTCAGACCAAGGTTCACTATCCAGAGGGAGCACGTCTTCTTTCAGTAGATGACTTCCAACTTCATTCAGAAGCTTGCTGAAATTCTGTTGTGCCTGCTCATAGTTGATATCCTGCAACTTGAGGGCTTCAGCACGTACCCAAAGTCTGAATTGTGACCAGAGCTGATCAGAAGCAGCTGGGTCAATCATTCCAGGACAGACTTGCTTCAAAGAAGTAATCCATTGCTGCACACCTGTTTCAAAATTCATAATACCAGAGCCAACATCTGGTTGTTTTGGTTTAGGGATGGCTATTTTATGTTTCATATCAGCAAGACGATCAAGACTGGTTAAGTCTATGAAGGTCCTGCTGGGGTTTTCGGTGGTTTGCTTGGCAGCTGTTTGTTTTGGAGATGGAGTGGGAGAATCAGAAATTATGATTGGACTGCTTGGTGTTTTGGGAGTATTTGGTGGTGTAGATTCTGGTGAGGATGGCAACTGTGCCAAGGTGATTGTTGTTCCACCTGGCAGCTGGATTTCCAGAGGAGATGGTTGTGGTGAATGAGGTTCAGATGGTTGAGGAGAAGGAGTTTCAGAGTGATGAAACTCAGGTTGAGGTGATGGTGGATGAATTTCTGGTTGAGGAGAGGGAGACGGAATTGCTGGTTGAGGAGAAGTTGTTGGAATTTCTGGTTGTTCAGGGATAAGGGGTTCTTCTGGAATTGATGAGAGAGGTTGTTGTTGTTCTGGTTCTTCAGCAGATTGTTGTTGTTCTGGTTGTGGAGGAGGGACAATTTGTGGTTCAGAGTTTGGATTGGCAGAGTGATCAGAAGTGTGTTGATCAATGTCAGACAGTACTTTGTCAATTGCTGATGTTGTTGAGATTGTTGGTTTGGGATGTTTGGTTCTGGGTCTTCTGAGTTTTAATGCCTCAGAAGGGTCATCTTCTGGCTCAGTTTCATCTATTGTTGGGATGGGGATAGAGATTCTATGAGAGGTTTGAGGAGGAATAGATGCTGGAATAGTAGAAGAATTTAAAACAGAAGCAGCAGATAAATTACCTCTTTTCTTGGGTGTCTGCTGGGATGAACCTTCTGAAGGTGCCTTCCTCTTCTTCGTCTTCTTCAGAGTCACTTCTTGTTGAGGTTGATGCAGAGCTTTGATAATCAGATTTGGATCTGTACCATCTGCCTTGCACGCATCTAAGTATCTGAGAACCACCGCTGGTTTAGATTCTATCTCAGAAAATAAAGGAAAGTCACTCAGTGGAACTCTTCTGCTGGTGATATCAGCAATAGGAGTAGCTCTGGGTTCCTTTTTGATATTCTCTATCAACTTCATTTTCTTCAAGTTCTTCGCGTTCAGAGGCTTCCCAACTGTTGGTTCAATGGTGCTTAACTCTTGAGCTTCTATCAGATGCTCTATCGGCCTATTCTCTGTCAGAATATCTGATATCAACCTTCCAAAGGGTATCCAATCCCTCTTTGTTCTTTCTTCTTCCCTGGTTTCCTTCACACTTGTTCTGAGGTGGTTGAACAGAAGATGAGCCAAGTTGATTTTTACCTTCTGATCAATAAAGTAGATCAGAAACTGCTGATCCACATTTATGTAATCAGGTGAACTAGTTGGCTTCCTATGGTTGAAGCACCCCAGAATTATCTTAGCCCAAACTCTGTGATGATCCTTCAGATCTTTGATCTTGCTGCTGGGCACCCCATGGGTGAAAATCCTTGCAGCTATCACGCCCACGTCAGCATATCTCTCAGCCATATCAACATAGCGGACGCCACCGCCACTGTAACCGATTAACCTTGCTATGTGATCCTCAGTGATCACAATCTTCTTCCCCATAACGAAGGAGGTGACTAGATGCGTTGAGGCCTTGGCATGAATCCAGAATTCCTTGACTAACATAGGGAATGTTGGTCCAACCAACCTGTCAAAATACCTTTCCTATTTCTGTGCCCTAACTTCTTCTGTTAGGTCAAAATCGTTCTCCTTCAAGCTTCCAAAATCAATGATCAATTTAGATAACACTTCAAGATTCTTCACAGGAGTGAGGAGTGTTCTGAATGGCACTTGATACTGCTCAGATGATGCTTTCTTCTGAGGACCTGCAGAAGCATTGCTGGAGGTTTCCATGTTCACACTAAAAGATTTTGAGAAGAAACTGAGAAAAAGAGGTTTTGCAAGGGATGAACACAGAAAAATGCAGAGAATGCTTGAGTATTAGTGAGAAACTGTAAAGAATTAGAATGACTGATTTATGTGTTTAAATAGAGTTTCAGAATATTTTGAAAAAATAAACGTTTTTAAGAAAGAGAAAAATCATGATTGCATTTTAAAAACGTGATTACTTTTATTAAATGCTTGCTGATTTTGGGGGATTTGAGAAAGATACTTAAAAACGGTTACCAGACATGTGTCTCAATGCACCCAATCAGCTCTTTGCCTTCTCAGAAGCGTGCACGCGTTCTGCTTCAGATATTTGCTGATGATTGGATGACACTTGTTTGATGTAGTGATCAGCACGTCTGTCTTTGAGCTTAGACTCTCAGATCTTTAGACTTGCATCTGATACAATCTGCATGTTCTATCTTTCTGAAAGAAGATTGATCAGAAGTTCACAGTAAAACAATTACATTCTGAAGGTAAATATATGGAATTAAAACATTTTCACTCTGGGCAGACTTTCATGCTGAGATGTTTCAGAATGAAATTAAACCTATCTTCTGAAAGGGGTTTAGTAAAGATATCAGCCCATTGATGGTCTGTATCTATAAATTTTAAGTTCAAAATTCCTTTCTGAATATAGTCCCTAATGAAGTGATGTTTTATTTCTATATGCTTAGCTCTAGAATGTAAAATGGGATTCTTAATTAAGCAAATAGCAGAAGTATTATCACAGAGTATAGGAATGTTACTCTCAAAAATCTGGAAGTCTTCAAGCTGACTTTTCATCCAGAGCATTTGTGTGCTACATCCTGCTGCTGCTATGTACTCAGCTTCTGCTGTTGATAGCGCAATTGTTGATTGCCTTTTGCTGGACCAAGAGATCAGATTTTCTCCCAGAAACTGGCAGCTTCCAGAAGTACTTTTACGTTCCACTCTGTCTCCAGCAAAATCAGCATCGCAGTAGCCTACTAAGCTGTAATCACTAGATTTTCTATAAAACAAACCCAGATTAGTAGTACCTTTCAGATACTTGAAAATTCACTTAACAGCTGTTAAGTGAGATTCTCTAGGATCTGATTGGAATCTAGCACAGATACAAACACTGAATAATATGTCAGGTCTTGAAGCAGTCAGATAGAGGAGAGAACCAATCATACCTCTGTAGACTTTCTGTTCTTCATTTTTGCTTACCTCTTCTCTTTCCAGAATGCACGTGGGATGCATTGGAATCTTTGATGGCTTACATTCTGAGAGGTCAAATTTCTTCAGAAGATCTCTGATGTATTTGCTCTGATGAATGTAAGTTCCCTCTGGAGTTTGATTGATCTGAATTCCTAGAAAGAATTTCAGTTCCCCCATGAGGCTCATCTCAAATTCTGCCTGCATACACTTAGAAAATTTTCTTCCAAGAGAAGGATTAGTAGAACCAAAGATAATATCATCAACATAAATTTGACAAACTAAGATGTCATTCTTAACTGATTTACAGAATAGAGTAGTGTCCACTTTCCCTCTGGTGAATTCATTTTCTAATAGAAAGTTACTTAGCCTTTCATACCAAGCTCTGGGAGCTTGTTTCAGACCATATAGTGACTTCTTTAGTTTGAAAACATGTTCTGGATGTTTTGTATTTTCAAACCCAGGGGGTTGGTGTACATAGACTTCTTCTTCTATATAACCATTTAAGAATGCACTTTTGACATCCATCTGATATAGAGTGATGCCTCTATTAACAGCAAATGAAATTAAAAGTCTGATAGATTCTAACCTGGCAACTGGGGCAAAGGTTTCTGTATAGTCTATCCCCTCTTGCTGACTATAACCTTGTGCAACCAGTCGTGCCTTGTTTCTGATGACTTCACCTTGTTCATTTAGCTTGTTTCTGAACACCCATCTTGTTCCAATGACGTTGAATCCTTTTGGTCTGGGAACGAGATCCCATACGTCGTTTCTGGTGAATTGATTCAGCTCTTCTTGCATTGCCAGAATCCAGTCATTATCCAGAAGTGCTTCATCAATAGAAGAAGGTTCAATCAGAGACACAAGTCCCATAAGAGTTTCTTCAGAGTTTCTGAAGCTTGCTCTTGTTCTGATTGGATCTTCCTTTCTTCCTAAGATAGTCTCTTCTGGGTGATCCAAGCTGCTTCTGGGTAATCTCTTCTGAGGTTGATCAGCAGCTGTTGTAGGATTGCTAGCAGTGCTCCTTTCAGACGTTGAAGGAGTGTCTGTGTTGAGAGCTTCTGATGACTTGTCTTCAGAACCTGTAAATTCAATTTCCATACCTGCAAAAACTTCATTCTGCTTTGACTTTTCAGAGTCAAGCTTATCATCAAAACGAACACTGATTGATTCTTCCACAATATGTGTTTCTGTATTGTATACTCTGTACCCTCTTGAGCGTTCAGAGTATCCTAACATAATACACTTCTGTGCTTTAGAGTCAAACTTGTTCAAATAATTCTTTGTATTTAATATAAAGCAAGTACATCCAAATGGATGAAAATATGAAATGTTGGGCTTTCTGTTCTTCCACAATTCATATGGAGTCTTTTCCAGAATAGGTCTTATTGAGATTCTATTCTGAATGTAGCACGTTGTGTTTATTGCCTCTGCCCGGAAGGTCTTAGCAACGTTTGTCTCATTGATCATGGTTCTGGCCATTTCTTGCAATGTTCTGTTCTTTCGTTCTACAACTCCATTTTGTTGGGGAGTTCTAGGACAAGAGAAATCATGCAGAATGCCTCTGTCATTAAAGAATGACTCAAAATCTTTGTTTTCAAATTCTCCACCATGATCACTTCTGACTTTAACGATTCTAAGATCCTTTTCATTCTGAACTTGGTTACAGAAGGTAACAAACACAGAGTGTGACTCGTCCTTGTGTCTTAAGAAATTTACCCATGTCCATCTGCTATAGTCATCTACGATTACTAACCCATACTTCTTGCCACTGACTGAAGCAGTTTTAACTGGTCCAAATAAGTTAATGTGCAGAAGTTCTAATGGCTTAGAGGTAGAAACAACATTTTTGGATTTAAAAGAAGCTTTTGCAAACTTGCCTTTCTGACATGCTTCACACAGAGCATCTGAATTGAACTTCAAATTAGGAAGTCCTCTGACCAGATTGAGTTTGTTAATCTGAGATATTCTTCTCATACTAACATGCCCCAATCTTCTGTGCCAGATCCACTGCTCGTTGTTAACAGACAGAAGACATTTTACATTCTGACTCTTTAGTTCAGAAAGTTTGATTTTGTAAATGTTGTTTTTCCTCTTACCATTAAACAGGATAGTCCCATCTTTCTGACTAACAGCTTTACATGATTTTTGATTAAAGATTATATCATAACCGTTATCACTTAATTGACTTATGGATAACAGATTATGCATCAATCCATCTACTAGCAGAACATTATTAATAGAGGGAAGATTTCCATTACCTACAGTTCCAGAGCCAATTATCTTTCCCCTCTGATTGCCTCCAAAACCAACGTGGCCTCCAGGCTTAAGTTCCAGGCTTTGGAACATATGCCTTCTTCCCGTCATGTGTCGTGAGCAGCCAGAGTCCAGGTACCATGACTGGTGTTTCTGACTTGCTGCTAAAGATATCTGCAACATGTATTATTTTATCCTTAGGTACCCAGATTTTCTTGGGTCCTGATTTGTTAGTTTTACCAAAACTCTGGTTGAATTTTGGTTTCACATAGTGCTTACTGCTAGTGTATTTAATATCATGTGTGTGACCATACACAAAATGTGAATTTAGAGGAGTGTGTTTAATGGTTAAGTCCATGACATTCTTTGGTGTAGGAACCTTACCTTGGTATCCTATTCCTTTCCTGTCGTTTCTGCTAACTCCATAGATCATTGAAGCCATTTTGCTTCTATCTATGCTTTTAGCGAGGAACTTCTGGAAATTGTGATCATACTCCTTGATGATCTCATCAGCGTTGCTGGGAGTTTCAGAAATTGGTTCCTTCTGAGAGTTTTGTAAAGTGTTTTCTAATTTTGAAATCTTATTTATCAGCTCAGAATTCTCCAATTTGAGACTCTCAGTCTTATTAGAGTCAAATTCAAGATTCCTTTTCAGGTCTCTGAATTTAACTCTAATTTGCTGATACCGTTCCAGAATCTCATTAAGGCTTTCAGCAAGTTCAGCCTTTGTAAAGTTAACAGCAAAGTTAGGAAATACCTCTTCAATATCTGATTCTGAGTCTGATTCAGAAGCTTCACTATCTTCTGAGATGTTAGCCATGAGAGCTATGTTTGCCCTCTCATCATCTGATTCTGAGTCAGCTTCAGACGAGTCAGAGTCATCCCATGTAGCCATGAGACTTTTCTTCTTCTCTCTTCCAAACTTCTTTTTGGGTTTTTCCCTCTGAAACTTTGGGCAGTCACTCTTATAGTGTCCTTGCTCATTGCACTCAAAGCAGATGATGTCCTTGGTGTTTAGCTTTTTGCTACTAGAGGAGCCTTCAGATCTTCTGTATCCAGAGGAAGAATCTATCCTTCTGTATCTGGAGGAAGACTCGTTCTGATCAAATCTTCTGGGATTCCTGAACTTCCTTTGTCTTTGCTTCCACAGTTGATTTACTCTTCTGGAAAGGAGGGAGAGTTCGTCTTCTTCTGATGAGGATCCATCAGATGTTTCTTCAACTGCCTGCAAAACTTTAGACTCAAATTTTTTGTTAGATTTTAATGCTAAAGGCTTACCTTGCTTCTGAGGCTCGTCAGCTTCTAGCTCTATCTCATGACTTCTGAGGGAGCTGATAAGTTCCTCCAGAGTGATTTTGTTGAGATCTTTAGCTAGCTTCAGAGCTGTAACCATTGGTCTCCACTGCTTGGGTAAACTTCTGATGATTTTCTTGACATGGTCAGCAGTAGAGTATCCTTTGTCCAGAACCTTGAGACCAGCTACCAGAATCTAGAATCTTGAGAACATTATTTCAATGGATTCAGATTCTTCCATTTTGAACGCCTCATACTTCTGAATGAGCGCCAGAGCTTTAGTTTCTTTGACCTGAACGTTGCCCTCATGCGTCATTCTGAGTGAGTCAAAAATATTCTTTGTTGTGTCTCTGTTGGAGATCTTTTCATATTCAGTATAGGAGATGGCGCTGAGGAGGATGGTTCTGGCCTTGTGGTGATTCTTGAAGTCACGCTTTTGTTGGTCAGACATTGTTTTTCTATCAATCTTCTGACTGCTTGCATTCACAGGGTGCATGTATCCATCTGTCACCATATCCCACAGATCAGCATCATGTGCCAGAAAGAAGCTTTCAATTCTGTCTTTCCAGTAATCAAAGTCTTCTCCATCAAAGACTGGAGGTTTGCCGTTAAATCTGTCTCTGTCCTCATTGTTGTCATTGCTGGTGTGAGAAACGTTTCCTGCCATTGTGTTTTTCTGACGCTGGATCTTGTACTGACACGGTTAAATGTTTTAGCTCAGAACCAGGCGCTCTGATGCCAATTGAAGTAGTGAAAAACACAAGAAGGGGGGGTTGAATTGTAAAACTGAAAATCAATGCAATGAACAAGATATTTTTATCCTGGTTCGTTTGATCTCAAACTACTCCAGTCCACCCGTCAAGGTGATTTCGCCTCTCTCCAACGAGGTCTTAATCCACTATATTCAACTGAATATTACAGACTGCTTTAACAACTGCTAAAGCCTTCTTGATGCAAACCACAACCCGGTTTGTCAAGGAAACACTTTCTTACAAAGAAGATAAATCTAAGTGTGTGAATGTTTTCTACAAAACGGTATCACAACTGTGATGTATACACAACTTAAAGCTTAGAAACTAGATTGCTAAACAATGATTGAATATGAGAATGTGTAGTGTTTAGTAAAACTGAGAGAAGGAAGATTTTGATCAGCTTTTATGCGTGTAAAGATTTGGAGAGCATTCGCCAATTCAATCTTCAAAGTCTTGTTTATATAGCACTGAGATGTTGAACGTTGGAGCAATATTCTTGATTCAATGCTATTAACAAACTTTCCTTATCGAGCAGATCTTGTCTGGAATGAGGCCGTTGGTATTAATTTTCTTTTAATGCACAGTACCGTTGCTTACTTAATGCAAGTTCTGGCTTGGCTCATTCTGATTCTGCTTAGCTACTGATGAACTGTTGTGTTTCTTTATCAGAGTGTTGAGCGCAGTTCTGTTCATCATACTTCAGCATACACGTGAGTTAATCTTCTGATTCTGACATTCTGATATGGCAACTTCTGATGTTGATGTCAGGAACCAAAATTCTGATGCTGATTAGGTGTGATCTTGCTTATATCAATCAGAGCATCTGCAAATCAGAACGTAATAATTTAGGCAGCAGATAGTTCATACATGAATCATTTAAATAATATATCTTTTCACTTTGTTATCATCAAAACTTAAACAGGGTAGTAGATTCAAACTTTGTTCTAACAGGTTTTGGTTGTGTTTGATGGAAGATGGCAGTTTGACAGTTTTTGATACTTGAGATTTTTGTTGTTGAAATTTCTGAGTTTGATAAAATGTTCTCTCTATCCCCCTTTGCTTGAGCCCTGCCTACTGTTATATTCAGGATGCTTTTTGACACCTTATTCAAAAAAGGGGGGAAAACCTCATATTTTGAATACTTTGGCCTTTTGTTCTTTTGCTCTCTTTGTTGCAGTTTTGTTTTTCAGCATACTCTATGCAACTTGTGACAGGCTATGGGCAGGGCAACAAAGTTGTATCTTTTGTGCAATTCCAATAACTTAGGTGATTTCTTTCCTCTCTTCTCTCTCAATGATAAAAGCAAATTGCTTTTTCACCTTTTTTCTGAAAAGTTTGCAAATAAATGGGAAATGATGAAAAGGCTATTGTACAATCCTCTTGCTTGTTGACTTAGTTTATTATAGGGTTAATACCTATTTTCACCCCTGACATATGGGGTGTATTTGAAAAACCCCCCTGCCAAAAAAAAAGTTCCAATTGTTACCTTGACAAATTTTAAAAGTTTCAGTTTTTACCTTGAGGATGCCACATCACCTAAAAGGCTGATGTGGCTTATATTTTTGTTACATTTGTAATTTTTATCATGCCATGTCACACAATACCAAATAAAATGTCCAGAATGCCCTTTTCTTAAAACCCCAAATTATTTGGCAAATGTTATGTTTCAATTCAGACCCTCCAAATTAGGGCGCAGCCATCCATCTTCATTTGTTTGCAAAATTATTTGACAAAAAAAGCCAGTTTCAATTCAGACCCTACAATTAGGGTTCTTCATCCTTGCAAATGGGTGTGTTTAATTTAGTGTTTCATCATGGGGGAAGTTTCGTGCAAGACGGCCATACGTATTATAGAGGAGGTAGTGAGACTACTGTTGAAGGTCAGGACGAAGATAAATGGAGCTTTTTTGAAGCTGTTAGTCTGGTTAAAGATTGGGGTTATGAAGGTTTTAGGCTATGGAGAAAGATTCCGCAAACGGATGAAGGGTTTACAAATGTTGTTGATGATGCAGGAGCTGTAGAAGTTTCTAAGCATTGTATGTCTTGTAGGGTTCACGGTGATCTTTGGGTAGAGCACGGTGTAGAAGACATGATGACCAAGGTTTTGGTACCTAATGTTGATGACTTCAGCACCTCTAGTGGAGATGATAGTACTGGTGACTATGTTGATGCAAGCCAATGTTTCAATGACAGTGAAGAGGAAAGAGTAATTGACGTAGAAGAAGAGCAATTTGAACAAGTGGAGGTACTGAAGTTCTGGTTTATACAAAGTGCACTAATTCATGAAATATCTTACCTTTGTGCCATAGTTCTGGTTTATACAAAGTGCACTAGTTCTGTATGCACTAATTCTGTATGCATTAATTCTGTATGCATTAATTCTGGTTTATACAAAGTACACTAATTCTGTATGCACTAATTCTGTATGCACTAATTCTGTATGCATTAATTCTGGTTTATACAAAGTGCACTAATTTTGTATGCACTAATTGTGTATGCACTAATCCTGTATGCATTAATTCTGGTACTGATGTATGCACTAATTCTGGTACTGAAGTATGCATTAATTATGTACCATAGAACTGAAGTATTAATTATGTACCATAGAATTGTAGCATTAATTCTGGTGCTAATGTTCAACATTTATCAGAACCTGCTGCTAATGTTACATGCCTTGTTCTGTTGCTAATGTTCAACATTTATGAGGAATATATAAGTTGCTAATGTACATGCTTTTTTCTGTTGTCTTGCTGTTTTTAGGGACTTGTTAGTGTCTTTGAGGAAATGCATTAGCAAGTTGAACACAGGGTCTGCCTCAGACACCTGTATGCAAATTTCAAGAAGAAATTTGGAGGGGGAGCTGCCGTTAGAGACCTGTTATTGGGGGCTGCAAAGGCTACTTACTTCCAGGCTTGGGAGAAGAAGATGAATCAGCTTAAACAAATTGATAAGAAGGCATGGGAATGGCTGATGGGAGTGCCAACAAAACTATGGTGTAAGCATTCATTTTCATTTTACCCTAAGTGTGATGTTTTGATGAATAACTTGAGTGAATCTTTCAATAGTACAATATTACAAGCTAGGGATAAGCCAATACTCACTATGGTAGAATGGATTAGGAACTACGTGATGAATAGGATTGCTAATAGTGTTGTTAAGCTTGATAAGTGGAAGCACAATGTCATGCCTAATCCTAGGAAAAGGCTTCATAAGGAAACATATCTTAGTGGAGAATGGCTGCCTACATGGAGCAGTGGTGATTTGTGGCAAGTCCATCACCCATATAATGGATTGCAGTTTGTTGTTGATATTGGGGAAAAAACCTGTACTTGTTGTTTTTGGGATCTTGTGGGCATACCTTGTAGGCATGTTGTTTCTGCATTACAGTATCAAAACTTAGATCCTGAGAAATATGTTGACCCTTGTTACATGAGAGAAGCTTACAGGGCATGTTATGAAAACAATGTTAGTCCAATAAATGGCATGGACATGTGGCCAACTGTGGATGCTGAAGAATTGTTTCCACCACAATACAAGAAGGGACCTGGAAGGCCTAAGAAACTGAGGTTTAGAGAGTTGGATGAGAATGGTTCAAGGATGAGGAGGGCAGGTGTAGCATATAGATGCACGCATTGTGACAAATTTGGCCATAATTCTAGGAAGTGTCAAGCTAAGGAGCAAGATCCTAATGCACTAAAGAGAAAGGTATTGTGTTCATGAATCTGTTACTGAGTAATATTGTGTTCATCATATTGAAATGTCTTTATTTATATCTGTTTCTGAATAATGCAGAGAAAGACACCCAGGACCAAAGTGTCAAAAAAATCTGATGGGACTGTGGATGAAGGCCCAGAGATGGATGCAAATGTTGATACAACTGCAACTGGAGGTGGAACTGTGGATGAAGACCCAGAGATGGATGCAAATGTTGATACAACTGCAACTGGAGGTGGAACTGTGGATGAAGACCCAGAGATGGATGCAAATGTTGATACAACTGCAATTGGAGGTGGAACTGTTGATGAAGGCCCAAAGATGGATGTAAATGTTGATACAACTGAAACTGGAGGTGGAACTGTGGATGAAGGCCCAGAGATGGATGCATTGCTGAATAATATGATGGATCTTTATGAAGAACAACAATCACAAGTTGACAATCCCACACAACCTACTGCTATGCAACCTCCCCCAACACATGAATCACAACCTGCTGCAATGCAACCTCCCCCAACACATGATTCACAACCTGCTGCAATGCAACCTGACCCTGCTGCTACTAATGTCAAAAAACCTTCAGCTAGGAAAAAGGTCGTGGCTGTGCCTTGGAAGCGATCAAGAAAGAGAGTCAGTGAAAGATTGAAGGAAGTGAGGAATGCCAAAAGACATGGTGGGCCTGGATCAAGACCTGATGCACCTTTGACCATAGGTGAAGAAACTGGTGGTAGTACCTCAAAGAAGATATCAAGGAAGAAGAGGAAGGGCATTGATCAGTAGTTGTACACATAGTGTGCTATTTTGTAAAATTCAATTTGAAAGTTTCCTGTGTCATTTTGTTACTTTGACTTATTATCAGAACATGCTTGGCTTAAGTTATGTATCATGTTATTGTCATTTTGTATCACAGATGTACTTGACTATGTATCACAACAGATTTGCTTGACAATGTTAAAGTCATTTTGTATCACATATGTACTTGACTATGTATCACAACAGATTTGCTTAACAATGTTAAAGTCATTTTGTACAACAGATTTGCTTGACTATGTATCACAACAGATTTGCTTAACAATGTTAAAGTCATTTTGTCCAACAGATTTGCTTGACTATGTATCACAACATATTTGCTTAACAATGTTAAAGTCATTTTGTACAACAGATTTGCTTGACTATGTATCACAACAGATTGGCTTAACTATGTTATTGTCATTTTGTACAACAGATTTGCTTAAGAACAGAATTACTTAACAACAGATTTGCTTAACAACAAATTTTGTACAACAGAATTACTCAACAGAATTGCTTAAGAACAGATTTCCAAAATATCAGAACAAATTTCCAAAATATTCCAAAACAGTTTTACTTAACAATATATCAGAACAGACTTAAGCAAATATATTCCATAAGAAACCATAAGAAAGAAATATATTCCATATTCCATAACTCAACTAACCAAAACTCATGAGAGTAATATATTCCATATTCCATAACAAAGAAATATAATTCATGAACTAAATTTTACATAGGTTACAACTTCCTAGAACATAAGCCACAGCTTCATGAATTTTTACATGAACTAAGTAAGAAATGAACCAAAAGACAAATAAACCCAACTAAAACATAATTCAGCTTCTTTTTTAACTCATCCATTTTTTTCTCCATGGCTTCCATCTTCATTGCGATATCTCTCTCCAGTTTGCTCATCAGTTCTACTGAAACTACATCCGAATGGCCGTTATCACCGAAATCATCAGAAAATTCATCATCCCAAACAAATGCATTGCAGTCATCTCCTTTACCCCAGAACTTACACTTCCAGTATTTTCTCCCGGGATTTGCAACCGATTTTGAAACAAATAACTTCATGGAGACATTGTGGCCGCATTTGGGAGTTACTCTACCATTTGAAGATAAGCTTGAAGTAGAACAATTTGGTTGACTCATGTTTATGAAATCAAAGAAAACTTAAAGATGAAGAGGAAAGCAAAAGTTGGGTTGCTGAGATGAAGATGGTTGCGCCCTAATTTGGAGGGTCTGAATTGAAACATAGCATTTGCCAAATAATTTGGGATTTTAAGAAAAATGTAGAAAGGGCATTCTGGACATTTTATTTGGTATTGTGTGACATGGCATAACAAAAACTTACAAATGTAACAAAAATATAAGCCACATCAGCCTTTTAGGTGATGTGGCATCCTCAAGGTAAAAACTGAAACTTTTAAAATTTATCAAGGTAACAATTGGAACTTTTTTTTGGCAGGGGGGTTTTTCAAATACACCCCATATGTCAGGGGTGAAAATAGGTATTAACCCTTTAATATATTGTTGTACTTTCTTTGTGTTGCCTGATGTCTACTGCTATGCTGCTTGTTGCTTGCACTGCTATGTTGCTTGTTTGTTTGTACTGCTATACTGCTTGTTTGGACAGCCTTGCTGCATCCAGTTTGTATTATTATGTTTGCTTTTGTTGTTTGCTGCAAATTGGACAGCCTTGCTTACATTTCTCTTGTTTGTGAACCAAGAGGAATAATTCTCTTTAATTTGCAAATAGAGAAAAAATAAAAATGTGATGAATTAAAAAAAATAGCCCTTTGATTCCAAATTGCAAACTTTAATGATGAACACTTCTTTTTCTTTTGAAAATTCTTGCTCATGTCCAATTAACTGTACTAACTATTTTTCTGTCTTTCATTTTCATGTGAGCACCACTGGGTGGTGGCCAAGCAGAGGAAGCAAGAGACTCTGTGGCAAGCATGGAAGCAATGGAAGCTCAGTCAACCTTAGGCCTAGATTCATTTTCTTTGTAATTTATAGAGAAACATTCAATCAATTGTACTAATTTATTTTTCAAATACGATAAGTTGTAAAACCTAAAGTGTTTAAATAATAAATTGTTTTGTAACAATTTTTTTGAAATAAACGGAGAAAGTCTTATGAAACATTCTGGTGTCCATTGAAATCTTTTACTGTCAATAACTTATAATTTTCACTTCGCATCTTCACTGATTCTTAAAGATTCCCGATCAGGATAATTGAAACTGAATTCCAATAATTTCAATCAAGATAACTTAAATTCCAAGTAATCCAATAACTCAGTAATCTTGCAACTGCGTTCCAATCAAAACACACACTGTCTATTCCAATTCTTAAACAAGCAAATGTTTTTAGAAGACACAAATCATCTGGTTAACCTTGAAAACAAACACTGTTTTTTTTCCAGTAATCTTGATAAAGCATGAAAACATTGTGAAAGCCAATTGGATCTTTGAGAATTCATTTCTTTTGAGAATTACAAGCAAAACCTTAATTGCTGGTTTACTGCCAAAGGAGAAAATTTGTCTGATCGATTTCTGAGCCAACTTGAATATTTGAGAAACCATAGGGTTGTGCTTTCTATGAAAAATGGGAGGGCAAATTTTGGGGTACAACAGGAAGGTATTAGCACCCTAAACATCTACGATACTCTGTAGGAAGATCTTTGTAAAATCTATAAATTTTGGCTATAAAAATGTTGTATAAAAAATAGATGGTGGAGGTGAGAAAAGAAGTATATTTTTTATGATTTTTTGCACCCGCCGCGGTTGCGAACCTTTAGTGCCTACATACCAACTTTTCGTGCAATAGGGTATCAGGGTGCACGTAGTTCCTCTTTTAAAAAATTTAAA
Source organism: Vicia faba (assembly GCA_948472305.1). Classification (NCBI taxonomy): domain Eukaryota; kingdom Viridiplantae; phylum Streptophyta; class Magnoliopsida; order Fabales; family Fabaceae; genus Vicia; species Vicia faba. The sequence continues at coordinate 224,784,170 of OX451738.1, forward strand.
AAAAAACACAAATGCGTTGGTTAATTTTTATGAGATAAAACATCATCGTCATTTTCCGTGTGGAAAACATACCTACTACCCACAATCATGAGAAAGGAGAATCTGCATCATCTCAAAGTGGAGGATATGGCTTGGATTTTAAAATCAACAATCTCACTCAACACCCAAGTGGAAAATATCTCTCTTCACTACATATTGTAGAAGTATAGTTGTTTGCATCACTACAAGGATTGACAAGAGTTCAATCTTTTTTTGAGAAAATTTTAAAGGTAAAGCCAAAGTGGTAAAATGGTTTGAAAAGAGATTGATTGACTTTTAGTCTTCTCACAAAAAGGATGTCAGAGTATTATTAAGTTGATTGAAGTTTATTTATGAAAATGTTTGAAAATGCATGGACCTAAGTCCAAGTTTATTATGAAAGTGATTCAAGTTTAAAACGAGAAGATTTTTCAAAAGGAGGGAGAAGGTTTTTGAAATTTAAGAAGATGGGAGGAGAAGAAGAGGCTATCCTAAAGAATAAAGTAAAAGCTAGGGATAAGAACCATCTAACCAACAAGAAGCCAATACTTGACACTATGAGCCAAGACAAAATTCCCATTCTTTGGATTGAAACCAAACAAGCAAAAATACTAGACCTCTTGAGAGAACCAAACTTCAAGTGTATTAAGTCTTCATAAAAATTGGGCAGAGTAACGGTTGTATACGGGTGAATTCCAGATTACAAACAAAGGGTGTAACTACAATAACCTGCACACAAAACAAACAAACAACCCAATGTCTTGATTTAAACCTCAAGAGCTCCAGACAAAATAGTCAGATAAGATCACAAGGTCTCCAATCATAGGCCAAGGTTCCTAATCCTAAGTCCAAAAAGTCCAATGCTCCATAATGCCAAGGATAGTAACCAAATAGTCCAAGTATCATTAAATATTTTTAGGGTTTGTATTGATTATTAGGTGTCTTAAGAAAATAAAATAAAAACTCAAGTGAGCAAAATAAAAATGACAAGAAAGTAAATACTCAAATGAGCAAAGATGAAAATGGCATGAAATGTAAATGCTAAAAAAATAAATAGTGCATAAAAATAAAAGGGCATATAAAATAATAAAGGATAAAGTCAATTATTAGTGATTAGTGGTTAGTTAGATGATCATCTTGAAACTTGCATTTGGAATTCATTAGAGGATTGGTAGAACCAAAGCCTCCGCACAACAAGTTGCATTTGCTTTTTGTCAAGTATATCATCCATTTGGAATCCTTATGAGTATCATTTAATGATCAACGATGTTTAAGTGATCCGCATTGACCAAAGGTATTGTAGATCCATTAGAGGATTGGTAGAACCAAAGCCTCCACACAATAAATCTCAAGGTTATTGGATCAAAGAGATCAAATTACTATACTTGGGCTTGCAAACATAATTTTGGGCCACGAATGATCATTTATTCGAATCGGGACAAAATTTAGCGCTATATTAAGCAATCGTAAGTGGACTTATATAAAAGTTGCACCTATTTTGAGGTCGGTCAATAGCAATCTATGTACCATTTGTTTTATGACATGATATAGAGATTATGCTCCAACAACATCTAGTGCAATAAGAAGGGGATAAGATGAAGAGGGGTGGGAGACAATATACAAACTACTTTTGGATTAAATTTAATCAAACTATTATTAAAATCATTCATCCATTTTTGTGGAGTTAAACTTAACACCATTTATCCAATGATGTTAATAAAGTTCATGATTAATAATTTAACCCAAGATCAGCCAGAAAATAATCACAAAATAATATCACATTTTAATATATACAAAAGGGTTTAAAATAATGTTTAAAAATGGAAATAAAAGAGGAAAAATATCAACTATGTTCAAATTAATCAAGAAATAAAAAGTAAGACCATAGAAAAATCAGAAAAGGGCTCAAATGATTTTATAAATTTTTTGGTAATTTTTTTTAAGTCAGAAACTATTTTAAAAAATTAAAAGAAATGGGTAAAATAAACCAAAAATGATTAAAAAAAATAGCAAAGTCAGAAACAAAAATAAAATAAGGTCACCAATATTTGTAATAATATCATTGGATCATTCCATAATTTTTTCAGAATTTAAAAATGCATAAAAGTATTTTTAAACATTAAAACAATTCAAATAAAGTGTAAATTTATAAATAAAAAAATACAAAAACACAAAATTAAATTGTAAAAATATAAAAATCAGAAATAGAATAATCAAAAATATTTTTCATAATTTTTTCAGATTTTTTGGACTAAAAATGAATTTTCTATGATTTTTTGAAGTTTAAAAAAATTAAATATAAAAATCAGAAAAGAAAATAAAAGTCAAAAATATGTGGACCATTGGATGAGAGTCAAAACGCATTAGTAATCAAATCCAAGGGATCTGGCGCGATGTGCATATCATGGTCATTAGTGAATAAAGCACTAAATCAATTATTAAATCGGAATTCAAAAATAACAAGTGGTGTGCCATCATTGGTTGGAAGATGACACGTTGGTCATCTTCAACCTTCAGCCAACGTGAATTGCAGGTCTCTCAAACTGTAAAATCAGAAGCTCATACCTATGTCATTTGCTTCGTCTCTTCAAGATGAAGACAACCACACCCTCGCCCCAAATTTATATAAACTGTAGCTCAAGCAATTTGGGGAGAAAGTTTTGAAAAGGGATTTTAAATTTCATGGTCAAAACATGTTTCCAGTAAAAGGTAAGTGTTGCGACTAGAACCAGGGCAATGAGAGTATCACAATGATATCAAAGTTTTGAAGAATTGATGAAGGAATCTACCTATTGAAGTTGAGTTGCAGAGCTCTGAAACTGGACTTATATGGAGCAATATATGGCACGACTCTTGAATGTAATTACATGGTTAGATTCAGGGAAGATCAAGGAAGGTGAATTGATGAAAAAATTGGATTGAAAAAGGCTTGTATATGGGTTTCGAAGTTGCTAAATTCTGGGTTATGGAACAAGTTTGGAAGGGTGATTCTGGCTATCCAAGCTTGAGAAAATGAATGGGATAGTTAATGTATTTATAGGAGAAGCAAATGGGATCAGAAGGAAGAGTAAGTGATGCATTTTGGAGGGAATTCGTGCAAACCTGATGCACGAGTGAAGTGTGATCTATTTTTCACCAAAACTCATCCAATCCTTGCGTTTTGAGGTGCTTAACAATTTTGGAACTTCACTAAACATGTTTAGAGGCAAAAACGCGTGGAAAACTTGTGATTAAAAGCCAAAACAAAGATTTCAAACTTGACTTGGTGAAAAATTCAATTTCAAAGTGCCAACCTCTGACCAATGGCATTCTCAGCTCAAGGGGTCTTAGGGCATGATTCTTGATGCTTTAGAAATATGAGGTTACAAGCTTTACAATAGAAAAAGAATCGAGTAAAATGGATGCTTGAGCTGAAAGTTGTGTTGAGTTAAAGTTGGAGAAAAATGTTGACTTTCCATACTTAGAAATATTTCAAATTTTTCTTCAAAAGTGACATATAATGTCTTGCATCCAAACATAGCCTTCCACTTGGAATTTGCTCTTGACCAGAAAAATGGCATGAAGTAGATCTCTTGAATGACATTTTGGGACTTGAACCATTCAAAATCTCCAAAAATTGAGAGAGTTGTGAATAGTTGAAGTTGGCAAAAAATCATGAAATGACCTATAATCTTTTGTATCCTTAAGGCAATTTCCATCCATTTTCTCACTTTGCACATGAAAGAAGGCATGAAGTTCACATATTCAAGATCATTATGGGAAAAGAATGGGCTCAAGGTGATAAAAATTGACCAAGTTATGATCATTTGAAGTCACACATGGAAAATTGGGTATTCATCTGGAGAACTTGTAATCTTTCTTCTTCATCAAGTTTCTTCCACATGAAAACTCCTTGAAACTTTTGAAGTGATTTATTAATAACCATTTGAAGAGAATGATGTCTTTGGAATAACTCAAAAACACCAAAAGGTGAGCAAGATATACTCCTTTGAAGTTCAAAACCCTAGCTCCTTGATCAAGAAAATGCTTGGAGGAACCTTGACATTTTGAACCACCTTCTTCTACCAACACCCTTGCTTTGTAAATAGAAGTTGTTAAGGATGAAAAATGAGGATTCATAGCCACCAAAACCACTTCCATATCTTGATAATTTAGAGAAATATGCACTTGTGATCAATGGGAACAAGGCCTTGTCTAACCATGATAACTTCTTCAATCAATCCCTTGCACTTTTGAATCAATCTTGATAAATTGGAAATGTAGTGAACCAAAATAACCTTGTCATGCCATACTTTCCAAAACAACTTCAATGGTGAGGTTTTAACTTCTCAAGCTTCAGTGACTAGGTCATGGAAATAAACTCATGAATCCATGGATCAACTTGCTAAGCCTTATTGCCTCTACATGCATTGTTGACAAGTAAGACAAACCAACATTGTATTTTATTAATTAAAAGGAAATTCAACACAAAACATGAATGATTACACAAGAAAAACAAGTCAATGTGCTTGGTGATTCCTCAAAGATAAAAGCTAAATATAGGGAGGGGAACCAAGAATCCTAATGTGATCTTGTTGGGAATGAATCAACATGGTATGATGAAGGGATCTTATGGGGAAAATTGGGGTACAACAGTTGCCCTTATTTATGTTTCTTCTACCCGGAGATATGAAGGTTAAAAATGTTCGTGTCGACACGATTGAAGATACTTAAATATAAAACAAACCCTATTTTTGGCCCTAAGATGCCACGCAAATGTTTATGATCATGAATGCATATAAACAAGACCAAAGAGATGCGGAACACCATTGGGGATGTAACAATAATAAAGAAACAAGAGAGCGACCCGACCAAGAAAATAAATCACTGGTGGAACAAAAGACCCGACTCAGAGAGGATGGAAAAATGGTCAAAGGATACACCAACTCCTATTGGAGGTGAAGCTACCAACATTCACTGAAGGTAGAAGGAAAAGAAAAAACAACACCGACGTTCACTAAGGGTGAGCTACCAACGTTCACTGAAGGTATAGGGAAAAGAAATATCATAGCATCATCATTCACTGACGATGAACTACCAACATTCACTGAGGGTAGAAAAAAGATAACAAACACCAACTTTCACTGATGGTGATCTACCAACTTTCACTGAAGGTAGCAAAAAGATAACAATCATCGACGTTCACTGCCAGTGACCTACCAACTTTCACTGAAGGTAGAAAGAGAATATATCATAGCATCACCATTCACTAACGATGAACTACCAACATTCACTGAGGGTAGAAAAAAGATAACAATCATCGACGCTCACTGCCAATGACCTACCAAATTTCACTGAATGTAGAAAGAGAATATATCATAGCATTGCCGTTCACTGACGATGAACTACCAACATTCACTGAGGGTAGCAAAAAGATAACAATCATCGATGTTCACTGCCAATGACCTACCAACTTTCACTAAAGGTAGAAAGAGAATATATCATAGTATCATCGTTCACTGATGATGAACTACCAACGTTCACTGAGGGTAGCAAAAAGATAACAGTCATCGACGTTCACTGCCAATGACCTACCAACTTTCACTTAAGGTAGAAAGAGAATATATCATAGCATCGTCGTTCACTGACAATGACCTACCAACATTCACTGAGGGTAGCAAAAAGATAACAATCATCGACGTTCACTGCCAATGACCTACCAACTTTCACTGAAGGTAGAAAGAGAATATATCATAGCATCTTTGTTCACTGACGATGAACTACCAACGTTCACTGAGGGTAGAAAAAAGATAACAATCACCAACGTTCACTGCCAATGACCTACCAACTTTCACAGAAGGTAGAAAGAGAATATATCATAGCATCGTCGTTCACTGGCGATGAACTACCAACATTCACTAAGGGTAGCAAAAAGATAACAAGTTTCCTTAAAACTCTGGCATTTCGCCTAGAATGGGTCTCAACTTCTTCTTTAACCGAGGCACTTTGCCTAGAAAGGGTAATATGTAAGCTGTCTCAAATAAAGAGACTTCCACTTGCAAAGATTTCACAGCGAGCTGTTTCTGCGAATTTGAAAGTCTTGCCACCCACTGGCGTAAACTGACGACGGACTGCAAACTATCCACTCATAGAGGAGATAGCAAAAAAGTTATGCCAACTTTTACAAGGAAGCACAAGTTGCTCAAATAAAGAGACCTGTTACTTGTTGTCATGGAGGATTGTAAAAAGAAATGACTTTCTGGGGGATAGAAACATGGCTTCCTGGGGAAAGAAATGTGACTTCCTGGGGAAAGTCCATGATATTCCTGCTGAGGAGATAAAGTCTTCTAGTGAAAAATAAATGCACCAACCAAAACTCGAAGTTCTCATAAATCCAAAGTGAATAATATTGTTGTGGAATCACAGATTCAAACCAGAAATAAACTGGAATGAAATAGCCAACCAAAATACATCCTTTGAGAAATTAACTCAAGAGGGAAAATCAAATCCATCCAAACAAGGAGCTGTACAGGAAGGCTAAAGCAAAAATCTTCCACGAGGGACAACTCAGTGGGGAAATTGAAAGAATATATGCTTTCTTCTTAAGGCCAACACTCTATTGAAGAGAGGACAACCTAACTCTGCAAAACAGGGTGATATGTCAACAAAAATATTAAAATGTTAATGAACAATGATTTGCCAACTTTAGCTATGCATGATGTATGTATGAGTGTATGAGTGTTATCGTGCATATACTAACAAAACAGATATATAACACTGGGAGTAACCAGGAAAAACCAACTCTGGCACAAACAACACTCGGCTAAACCACATCCAAAATGATCATTCCAAGAAAAAGTAAATGCCAACTGAAGAAACAAACCTACTGCCTGCTTTAGCTTTACTGGGGAGAAACATAATCTGGAAGTAAACAAAACAAAGTGACAGAATAGTATAGATACAGGGATACAACATCCTTCTTTAGGCTCCACTTGGGAAACAAATGTTTTGAAAAGTAACACTTTACTGGGGATTGCAAAACCATTCTTAAGTAAAGCAGATGGACATCAAAACATTCACTGAGGAATTCAGGCCTACTTCATTAGGGAGATTAACACCACATCCTCAAAGGGAAAACCACAATACGTTCTTCACTAGAGAAACCAGGGACATGTGTTCTTCAAGAGTGATTATGGTACCAACTTCTCGGGAGAAAGAACTTCCATTAGACCGAACGAAAACTTCACTGGAGAAATCTCAGATTGAAACTTCACATCATGAAAAACTCAAAAGAGGAGAAATGAATCCAAACTTGACTGAGGATACCGGAGTCATGAACCCAATATGGAGAATCATCTTGAGTAAACCTTCCTGAGGGGAACAAAAACTTCTTAAAATAAACTGGAATTTGTCCATTCCTGGGATCACCATTTTGTTGTTGTTGTTTTTCTTTCGCATCTTAAATTCCAAAGTAAAAGCAAATTGTAAATTCTTTTTGAAAAAGTCGATTTTGTTATTTAAACTTTTTTATTTGAAAGTTATTATCAATAATAAATTGAGTCTTTGCAAGCTAAATAAAATAATAAGTACAAAGAATTGGTTAAAAGCTCAAATTTCATTAATAGAATGGTAGTCTGCGAATGGCGAGACTCCATGGATAATTACAAAGTTTGGAAAATGGTAATATATAATGGAAAAGATACATTGAGATACAATAACCACTATCCCCTATAACAACTTTTGAAATCCTGGGCAGTAACTTCTGTTGAAGTGTGATGAGAATCTAAGAAGATTGTTGCTCCAATGATTAAGTCTTGTATGATGTAGTTACTTGCCAAGAAAGTCCCTAACTTTTTCCTAAGCTTCCCTTGTGGGTTTTCAACTTACCGGGAAATTTTATTCTGTTTATGTCTCTAATTTTTTCCTAGATCGCCCTTTCGGGTTTTTGGCCTACCGAGACGCTCTTTTTTTCCTAAGCCGCCCTTTCGGGTTTTCAACTTAGCGAGTTGTTCTTTTATTTCTTTAGGAGAAGTATTTCTTGACTGCATCAGCATTCATGGGACGTGGGAACTCCTTGCCATCCATAGTTTCAAGAATTAATGCACCGCCAGAGAAGGCTTTCTTGACAACATACGGGCCTTCAAAATTGGGAGTCCATTTTCCCCTAGAATCAGTGTTGAAAGACATGATCTTCCTGAGCACGAGGTCGCCTTCTTTGAATTCACAAGGTTTGACCTTCTTATCAAAAGCTTTCTTCATCCTTTTCTGATATAACTAGCCATGACACAAAGTCATCATCCTCTTATCCTCAATCAAATTCAATTGGTCAAACCGGTTCTGGACCCATTCAGCCTCTGACAACTTGGTTTCCATTGTCACACACAAAGATGGAATCTCAACTTCGACTGGGAGTACAGCTTCCATTCCATACACCAGGGAGAACGGGGTTGCTCCTGTTGAAGTGTGGACAGATGTTCGATATCCATGCAAAGCAAAAGGGAGCATTTCATTCCAATCTTTATAAGTAACAACCATCCTCTGGATAATTTTCTTGATATTCTTATTAGCAGTTTCAACATCCCCATTCATCTTTGGCCTATATGGAGAAGAATTGTGATGGACAATCTTGAACTCTTCGCACAGTTTTGTCATCATTTTATTGTTCAAATTCGATCCATTGTGGTTGATAATTCTGCTCGGCACACTATACCGACATATAAGATTATTCTTGATGAAACGCACAACCACCTGCTTAGTAACATTGGCATATGAAGCAGCCTCCACCCATTTGGTGAAGTAATCAATTGCTACCAAGATGAAAAGGTGTCCATTTGAAGCTTTAGGTTCTATCATCCTTATCATGTCAATACCCCACATAGAGAAAGTCCATGGGGAAGAGATCACATTGAGAAGTGTCGGAGGCACATGGACCTTGTCTGCATAAATCTAGCATTTATGACACTTCTTTGCAAATTTGTAACAATCAGATTCCATTGTCAGCCAATAGTAACCTGCCCTTAGCATCCTTTTAGCCATCGAATGTCCATTGGCATGAGTGCCAAATGATCCTTCATGAACCTCATGCATCAACATGTCTGCTTCGTGTCTATCCACGCATATGAGCAAGATTATGTCATAATTTCTTTTATACAACACATTTTCACTGAGGAAGAAACTGCCTGCCAATCTTCTCAATGTCTTTCTATCTTTCTTCAAAGCACCAATCGGGTATTCCTGAGTCTGAAGAAATGTTTGATGTCATGATACCAAGGTTTTTCATCTTCTAGCTCCTTTGTTGTAAACACATGAGCGGGCCTATCCAGTCATCGAACCGTAATTCGAGGTATATCATTCCAAGTATTCACTTGGCACATAGAAGCCAGAGTTTCCAGAGTGTCCGCCATCTGATTTTCATCTCTAGGAATGTGATGGAATTCAACTTTGTTAAAGAAAGGTGACAATCTTCTAGCATAATCTTTGTAAGGGATCAAGCCGGGGTGACGAGTATCCCATTCTCCTTTAATCTGATTTATTACTAAAGCTGAATCACCATACACATATAGAATTTTAATTCTGAGATCAATAGCTTCTTCGAGACCCATGATGCAAACCTCGTATTCTACCATATTATTAGTGCAATCAAATGTTAACCTTGCGGTAAAAGGAATGTGCGATCCATGGGGAGTGACAATCACAGCACCAATTCCTTACCATAAGTGTTCACAGCTTCATCAAATATCATACTCCAACGAGATTCAGGGTCAGGACCTTCCTCAAGTAATGCTTCATCACAATCTTTCACTTTCAGGAACATCACATCCTCATCGGGGAATTCATATTCTACAGACTGGTGATCCTCCACTGGTTGGTGAGCAAGATAATCTGCCAACACACTGCTTTTAATAGCTTTTTGAGTGCAGTATTCGATATCATATTCAGATAACAACATCTACCAGCGGGCAATTCTCCCAGTAAGAGCAAGCTTTTCAAAAATGTACTTGATTGGATCCATTTTGGAGATCAACCAAGTAGTGTGATTCAACATATACTGCCGCAAACGTTTTTCCACCCAGGCCAAAGAACAACACGTCTTTTCCAGCATGGAATACCACGACTAACAATCAGTGAATTTTTTACTGAGATAATAAATGGCGAACTACTTCTTCCATGTTTCATCCTGTTGTCCCAGAGTACAACCCATGGATTTATCTAACACTGTCAGATACATAATCAACGGTCTTCCTTCGACAGGAGGGAGCAAGATAGGAGGTTTAAGCAGATATTCTTTAATACTTTCAAATTCCCTTTGGCAGACATTTGTCCACACACAACCTTGATCTTTCTTTAACAACTTAAAGATCAGTTCACATGTTGCAGTCATATGGGAAATGAATCTGGAAATATAATTTAAACGCCCGAGGAAACCTCTGACTTGCTTTTCAGTTCTTGGCACTGGAATCTCTTGGATTGCTTTGAATTTATCAGGGTCAACTTCAATTCCTTTCTGGCTAACAATGAAACCCAACAATTTCCCTGATCGAACACTGAAGGTGCATTTATTTGGATTCAAGCGGAGACGTTACTTCCTCAAACGCTGAAACAACTTCAACAAATCTTCTACATGCCCTTCTTCAGTCTGAGATTTAGCAATCATATCATCAACATATACTTTTATTTCCTTGTGCATTGGATCATGGAATAGGGTTGCCATAGCCCTCTGGTACATCGCACCAGCGTTCTTCAACCCGAAGGGCATCACTCTGTAACAGAATGTTCCCCAGGGTGTGATAAACGTTGTTTTTTCCATGTCCTACGGAGCCATTCTTATTTGATTATACCCGGAAAATCCATCCATGAATGAGAATACTTTGAACTTTATTGTGCTATCCACTAACATATCAATGTGTGGCAATGGAAAATCATCTTTTGGACTAGCTTTATTTAGATCTTTGTAATCTACGTACATGCGAACTTTTCCGTCTTTCTTTGGTACTGGGACAATATTGGCAATCCATTGAGGATACACTGACGTCACAAGAAAACCAGCATTAATCTGCTTTAGAACCTCCTCTTTGATTTTTACTGCCATATCTGGGTGAGTTCTTCTCAACTTTTGTTTAATTAGCGGACACTCTGGCTTCAACGGCAAACGGTGCTCTATAATATTTGTATCTAGACCAGGCATATCTTGATAAGACCAAGAAAAAATATCCACATACTCTTTCAACAGCTCAATCAACCAGCTCTTCACATCAGGATGCAGCAATGCTCCAATCTTGACTTCCTTCGGATCTTCTTCTGAACCCAAATTGATCCCTTCCAATGGCTCTTTATATGGCTGAATGGTATTTTCCTCGTGCTCAAGCAACCGTGAGACCTCTTATAGAATCTCATCATAATCTTCTTCTTCAGCCCCATACACATGACATTCAAAGTTGGGAGAGGGTGCAGGATCATTGTATTCAACGGGTTTTTTAATTGATTTGCACATATGATTTATGATTGCTTTTAGAAACTGACACATATAACAAGTGATCATGCAGATTGAATTTAAGTTATTATTTATTTTGATAGGTTTTTTTTATTACCATTTTCCAAGAAAAAGCAGAAAATAAAGACACAATTTGGGAAACAGAGACAACTTTTATTATTGATTTTAACAGTCACAACAAACAGATAAGCCCTACAACATTAATACTTCCACCTAGGGCAGAGTGAAATCCTTTTTCAGAAAGATTAACAAAACAAATTACTTTGAAATGTGTATGCAAGAGGGAACATCAATGGTGATCCAGTCCTGAACCCTAACTCTGTGCGTCACATAATTCGGCATTTCATGCTCTGCTTCACCTTCCACAATGGCGTTAATCCTGGAAACGGTTAGATGAAGATAACCCCCGCTACGGAAGATATCTCGATACTTGCTCGCAACAGACTTTAGCTCCATTCCCTTACCTTTGTCATTCTTCAAAGAGAACCCCAATCCAGCTCTGTTCTTGTTCACAGGTGGGTCCACAATTTATCCCCACACTTCACTACGACCCTTACGTACAACCTGATGCGCATCCTTAAGTGAAACCATGGAATTCTCATTTCCTCTTATATTGCCAATTGTGATCGGTGGATCTGGAATTGACTGTTTAACTCTGGTTCGCGAAATGTCGTGGAAGCAAGAGTCGCCACCGTCTTTTATTTTCTCCAATTGGAAAGGACAAAAGCACAGAAAAAATCCTTATAGAGATTGCTCTCGGTTCGGGAGGTAGATTATAGAAAGGGAAGGTGTTAGCACCCTTTCTATCCATGGTTATCCATGGGCTCTTAGATACTTGCTCATTGTGTTTTCAAAAATGGTTTGTTTGCTTTTCAACTGTGGGTTTTAAAAAAAGTTTCTTTGAAAATTCCAGTTCGACTCTTGTATCGGTCCTCAAGAGTGTTTGAAAAATTGCTTTCGAAAGCTTTTTGAAAAGGTGTCGGTGTGAAAAGTATTTTTGATTTGTTTTGAAATTAGAGCAAGTATCTAGAGTCGTCTACCTACCCTAAGGAATTCGTCTGTGTAAATGTCCTTTAAAGTAGTGCCATCCCACCATTGAGAGGTAGGTAGCACCACCGTTGGAGGTGTTCGGGTCAATTCGAAGGTTCGGGACATGGTGATCACCAGAGTAATAGGAAGACACCTTAGAAGCTACCCTCATGCCAGGTTCCCGGATCATGAGGACTTACTAAGACATCCTCTACTCGACGATCACCTTTCGAGAGGCAAGGCAACAGTGAGGCGTACCCTAGGGGTGGTGTGTGATTTGTGTGTCGTTTTCAGATATTTTGTCTTGTTCATGTCGTGGGTGATCTACGCTTTTGTTTTTATTTTAACATTCATTCTTGCATGCAATTTATTAACAGTTAAAAAGATGCGGAAATTAAAGGTTCCTACGCTATTACAAAGGCGCGGGTCCACATCGCCAAATTAAAATCCAGGACCCGATTTGACATAAAATAAAGAAAAGAAATATAAATATCAAGTTTACACGGCTTTGGGAGAATTACATAAAAAATGATAAGAACAGGAATAAATGCGCGAATTGGAATTAAAATTGAATGCGAGGGCGTTGGACCCTTTTTAATGAAATTAAAATATATTAACAAATTAATTAAATTAAAATGAAAAGAAAATATTTTTGGGTTTTTTGTATTTATGATTTTTTTAATGAGAAGATTAAATGAAATTAAAATTTAATTAACCCTAATTCTACAACTTTTATTTATTAAGAAAAAAATATTAAAATTGAACTTAAATTTAAACCTAATTGATTAATGCAATTTATTTACAAAAAAAATATAATTAATTATGAAAAAGAAGAGGTAAAAATAATTAAAACCTAATTCTACAAATTTTAATTTTATTAGGAAAATGTTAAAATTAACCCTAGAATAAAAACTAATTAATTGATACAAGACTTTATTTACAAAAATATTAGTTAAATAAAATATATTTAATTTTTTTGTCTTTTCTGATTTTTATATTATTTTTTATATTAAGAAAATGAATTAATTTAAAGAATTAAAAAAAGAATAATTGAAATAACACAAATAATGAAAAATAAAAAAAGAAAAAAGTTGCAAACCCTTGGGGGTGTTGACCCCAAATTGGAGGTATCTCCAGCATTTAGGCCCACTTGTTGCAAGGCCTTGTCTGACTTTTCTGGGCGCGTGTAGCACGTTTGACCAGGGTCCATGGTATTCTTCCAATCAGGGCCCTTGGATTGAGGTCATAGGCCATGTGGCAAGCTGGATATGAGGCTACAGGATAGATCTTCAGACAAAGCGCTGCATGGAATCACGTTAGGAAAAAATATTGAAAGAATGTGGGGGACCTGGGATTCGAACCCAGGTCCCAGAGATTACCATACTGATGCCTTGCCACTGGAGCTCTTAACGCGTTTTGAATATTGTATAGAGAACAAATAATATAATGTAAATCCTGAGTTAGTGGACATTTTCGCGCGAAATTTGAATACGCCAACCATGCCTTGCCACCTAGTCTTCTTCTTCCTCGTTTGTATTTTCCTGAAACATAAAAGGAGTTAGCGGGGGTTTTAAACCCCCCCCCCCCCCCCCCCCCCCAAATATGCCTTTTTCAAGAATAGCGATTAGGCCATCTTGCTTCATAAATTGGGCGCGACTGTTGCATTCGATTCGTCCAAGTGTCCTGAATTTAACCATGGTACTGAGAAGTCTTAATTTTACAGTATATGAAAATACCCAATTCGAAGCTTGAGGAACCCTAGCATGTTTCAATGGTGAAATCGCGTACGATGCTTAAAAACTCAATTAAAACCTGTGGTTAGCTTCGTAATAAGTCAAATAACACAAATCAATCATTAAAAATAGCAAACAAAGCATGAATCATGATGCAAGAACATGGAAAAAAGTATGAACAGGACGAGGTTGTTCTACCAATTCTGGGCGTTTAGGGATGATGATTTTGATTCAGACACGTTCCTTGAAGCCTCAGGAACACAATGGAATGATTATTTGGCCTTGAATCGCACTGGAAGGTAGTTTTCAGTTTTGGACTTTTTTCACAAAAACTCAAACTTGGTTCTTCTTTTCTGGCGCAGCTTGGAGGTGTCTTGGACTAGGGTTTGCATGAGTATAAGTATGTGAACGATTAGGGTTGAAAATTGGATCAAAAAAACCTTTGCATTGATGGAATGGATATTTGATTTTCATGCATATATTTTTCAATCTTTTTCATGCATATTTGATTCCAATCATGGCAAATCACATTGATTCTTTCTATATCTGATCATGCACGAAATCTTGAGCTTATTCCATGCATAAAAAGATTTAAAAAGTTTGTTTTGGTATTTTCCACATATTTATTTTAATTAAATGAATTATTAGCAATTAAAAATTCAAATAAATAAATAAAAATGATGAATAACTTCCCTTTGGGACAAATGGTCGTGCACATGCTTTGGATGATGAATTTTGGAAGAAAATGTGGCCCATTAGCAATTTTAAGACATTTGAAGCAAAGTTGACTTTTCAAAATATCCAAAAATTTCCCAACTTCCACAAGGCATATCTTGCTCAATTTTCAAGCTTTGCTCATGTTCTTGGACATTTTGGAAAGGTCTTGAAGTCCTCTAACCAATGTCTTTGGTCCCATGTCATTTTGATTTACCAATCTCAAGTTATGGCCTTTGACTTAAAGTCCCTTTTTGTTGACTTTTGAAAATGACCTATAATGTTGAAATTGATAACTTTTTGTGAGAGCATTTCTTGGACTTGAAGTGTGAAGAGGAGTTGTAGGAAATGTATTTCTCTTCAAAATGAGCTTTGGATGGAATTTTTATGATAATCCATGTGGAAGTTATGCCTTGGTCAAGTTACAGTTGACTTTTTCAACTGTCCAGATATGGAAACTTTTGCATCTTGAGACTTTTTGAGCCAAGCTTTGAGAATCATGATCAAGCATTGATCAAATGATGTTTGTGGCTTCAAAATGAGATGTTGACCAAAAATTTGAACTTTTGACTGTCAAATGACCATTTTGCCCCTGCAGTTGACTGTAGTGCAATTAGGGTTTTTGACTGTGCAATTTTGTGCTGTGAGTCTTGAAACTTGGTATGATGATGCTTGACCATGTTTATAGGCATGTGGGACTTGATTGGACCCTTGGAAACTTCATTTACTTTTCCAGAACCAAAACCCTAATTCTTGACTGTTAGGAGGCCCTTGAACTGTGCAACCCTTGGGGAATTTTGAAGCATGCTCTTTGCAAATTTTGAAGAATATGGGAGGGAAAATTTTGGGGTACAACACCAATGGATAAGGCTTGGAACCGAGTTCCAACAGCAGCTTCATCCGCCTCCACAATGCTGAAAGAGGACAAATGAGATATCAATAATGCATGTTCCCCATTTATGATCACTACTTTCCCTTCACGTACAAACTTTTGTTTCTGGTGTAAAGTTGAAGTAACAGCCCCTGCCTCATGAATCTACAGTCGTCCTAGCAAACAGCTATAAGCGGGAACAATGTCCATGACTTGGAAAGTTATCTGAAACAAATGTGGTCCTATATGAATAGGCAAGTCCACTTCACTAATAACATATTTCCTTGATCCATCAAACGTTTTCACAATGATGCCACTCAGGCGCATAGGCGTTCCTTGATATTTCAACTTCATAAGAGTTCTCCTCGGTATAACATTCAACACGGATCCATTATCAATCAGCACATTGGATAGAGAATCATTCTTGCAATTCATAGAGATGTGGAGGGTCGGGTTGTGATTCCTTCCTTCATCTGGTAATTCATCATCGCAGAAACTCAAGTTATTACATGACGTAATGTTCCCTATTATGCTACTGAATTGGTCTATTGGCATATCACTCTCCACAAAAGCTTGGTCCAGTACCATCATCAAGGATTCTCTGTGAGTAGAGGAGTTCATCAATAACGCCAGGATAGATATTTTTGAAGGAGTCTGAGTAGCTGATCTACAATTCTGTAGTCGCTCATCTTGATTATCTTCAAAATATCATCCACTTCTTTCTCTAACGCAGCCCCACTAGTCTCACCTATAGCCTTCTTGGGTTCAACATTCTCAGCAATTTTCTTTCCAGCATTAACATCTCTTCGAACAACTGGTGCAAACACACGACCGCTGCGGGTCACCCTGCTATTTTCAGCAATATTCCCAACCTCAGGCATTGGCTGGATGGGAACTTCTACTCCATCCTTTAAGATTGTAGCGTTGTATTTGTAAGGCACAACCTTATCTGACTTGTAGGGGATAGGACTCGGAAAACTAATCACCAATGGGGTGATACTTGTCTTTCTATAATACTCAATTTCAAGATGGGCGGGTGCCCCAAAACAAGGTACAATGACGTTTACCCATTCTTTAACACAATCAATCATTATTGAGTCATTTATAGAAAAAAAAAATCCTCATCTGAGGAGAAATATGAAGAAGTGAAAAACACAAGAAGGGGGGTTGAATTGTAAACCTTGAAATCAAATGCAGACAACACGTTATTTTTATCCTGGTTCGTTTGATCTCAAACTACTCCAGTCCACCCTTCAAGGTGATTTCGCCTCTCTCCAACGAGGTCTTAATCCACTATATTCAACTGAATATTACAACTGCTTTAACAACTGCTAAAGCCTTCTTGAGTCTAAACAACAGACCGGTTTCTCAAGGAAATTCTTTCTTACAGATAAATGAAAACTATGTGTGTTGAATGTTTTCTACAAAAACTCTATATCACACCTGTGATAATACACAAATTAAGCTTATGTGAAACTAGGATGCTATAACTATGGAGTAGACAATTTGAGAGATATAGCAAACTTTTTGAGTGAGGATGAAAATGATTTGCTTGATGCGTGTGAAGAGTTGTAGAGCATTAGCCAATGCATTTCTCAATAACTTGTTTATATAGCATTTGGAAAAGATACGTTGTAGTCAATTATGCCATTTCAATGTCCATTAAGTTCTTTCCATATTGAGAAGATCTTTGTCTTGGAATACAGCCGTTGGTAATAAAGTGTCTTGAATGCACAGTACCGTTGTCACTTAAGCGTGTTGCTGGCTTTAGCTTATTCTGACGCTTCTAGCTGCTGATGATATTGTTTTGGTCTTGATCAGAGTTTAAAGTATGTTACGCGCAGATCTGTTCATCAAGCTTCAGCGTAAGCACATGCTTTGATCTTCTGATGCTGGCATATGATATTTCATCTTCTGATGCTGGCATATAATATTTCATCTTCTGATGCTGATGTTGATGTTCTTATGCTGGTATCCATTAGAGTTTCTGTAGATGTACAATATAATTTTTAGGTAGCATATATGTCTCATATGAATTATACAATTTATTTAATCTAGCATTTTGTTATCATCAAAACTTTAACTTGGGGTAGTAGATTCAAACTTTGTTATAACAATCTCCCCCTTTTTGATGATGACAAAAATAGGATATTTTCAATTGAAATTTAAAGAAAAAATATCAGAGATAACCAATTAATAGATTGTATCAGAGATAGACAGATAGGTATCAAAGGTAAGGAGGAATAAAAAGGTATCAGAGCTTAATAAGATAAGAAAAAAACTATCAGAGTTATGATCAAAAAAACTCCCCCTGAGTTTATTACTTCCCTTTTAATTCCATGGGTCCTTTAGCATCAGATCTTTCTTGAACTTTCTTTTGAGCATCAGATCTTTCTTTTACTAGAGCTTCAGTGTATCGGAGATGATTAAATTCTTGTACCTGTAAGCTTATGCAGAACAAGGAAACATTCAAGTATATCAGAGTGTTAGAATGTTTGAGACTTTTGTCCCAGTAATCCGTTATTGAAAAATATCATTCTTTTTCTCCCCCTTTTTGTCAGTAATCAAAAAGTGCAAGTAATTGAAGTTAAAACGATCAGTGCAGAAAACTATTGTATTTAGTTCAAAGCTTAGAAGATAGTACAGAAAACATGTGAAGAAAACAATGAAAACATTAAGAAACAAAATCTAAGGTTAGGGTGGAAGGCGTGTGAACAAAGCTTTTAGCATGTTCTTAATCTGATCAGCGGTTTCCTTCTGCTGATGCACCATGCTGGCTACTGAATCAATCTTACTATCTTGAACATCCATCCTTTCCTTCATTCGTTGATCATTCTCATCCATTCTTTTCTGCAGACGAATATCATTTTGCTTCAGCTCTTCAAGAGTCTGCCTGTCCAATGCAGCTTGAGAGACGTCAGAATCAGGATGCTTCTGAGAGCTTTCTGCAACAACTTCTTCTTGACTAAAATCTTCAGCTGGAATCGTCTGATCTTCTGCTGGTTGAACTGTTGAAGCTGGACGCTTTTCAGACCAAGGCTCATTGTCCAGATGAAGCACTTCCTCCTTCAGCGGCTGACTCATGACTGGACCTTCAACTTCTTTCAGCAGATTGCTGAAGTTCTGTTGAGCCTGTTCATATTTTAGGTCTTGCAGCTTAAAGGTTTCAGCGCCTACCCAACCTCTGAATTGTGTCCAGAGTTGGTCTGAAACAGCAGGATCAATCACTCCCAGACAAGCCTGCTTTAGAGAAGCAATCCAATTCTGCATGTCTGTTTCAAAATTCAAGATGCTAGAACCAATATCTGGTTGTTTGGGTTTGGGAATGGCGGTTTTATTTTTAAGGGCAGTAAGGCGGTCAAGGACTATTAGATCAATGAAGGTCTTACTGTGGTCATCTGGATTTTGTTTGGGTGAGGGAGTAGGAGAATCAGAAATGATTATTGGACTGTGTGGAGTGTTAGGTGGAGTAGTTTCTGGTGAGGATGGTAGTTGAGGTATGTTTACAGTTGTACCACAAGGCAGTTGAATGGCCAAGGGTTGTGGTTCAGAGGATTCAGATGAATGAGGTTCAGGGGTTTGAGCCTCAGAGTGTTGAGACTCAGAGTTTTGAGATGGTTCGTGTTGAGGTGAAGGTGGATTAAGTTCTGGTTGTGGAGATGGAGGTTGTGGAATTTCTGGTTGTGGTGAATGTGGATCTTCTGGTATTGGTAAGGGTGTAGTTTCTGGTTGAGGTGAGTGGGGAGTTTCTGGTTGAAGATTTGGATTTTCTGTATGGGGAGCGGAAGAGTGTTGATCAATTTCTAAAAGAACCTTTTCAAGTTCTGGTTCTGTTGAGGTTGTAGGTTTGGCGCAGGATCTTCTAAGGGTTAATGACTCAGAAGGGTCAAACTCAGGTTCAGTATCATCAATGGTTGGAATTGGGATTTCAAATGAAGCTGGGGTTGGAATAAATGTTGGAACAGCAGATGAATTTAAAACATTAACAGAAGACAGATTACCTCTCTTCTTAGGGGTCTGCTGAGACGGTCCTTCTGATGCAGCCTTTCTCTTCTTAGTCTTCTTCAAAGTAACCTCTGGTGTTTGCTAGTGCAGATCTTTGATGTTCATATCAGGATCTGTGCCATCAGCTTTACACGCATCCAAGTATCTGAGAACAATGATTGGTTTAGAGTCAATCTCAGAGAACATAGGAAAGTCGTCCAGAGGGACTCTTCTGCTGGTGATTTCAGCATGAGGAGTGACGTTGGGCTCCTTCCTTATATTCTCTATCAGCTTCATCTTCTTCAGATTCTTGGCATTCAGCTGCTTGCCAACAGAAGGTTCTAGAGAGCTTATTTCCTGTGCCTCTGTCAGGTGTTCAATCAGCCTATTCTCCGTCAGAATATCTGATATTAATTTGCCGAAGGGTATCCAGTCCCTTTTAGTCCTTTCTTCCTCTCTCGTTTCCTTGACGCTTGTCTTCAGATGATTGAATAGAAGGTGAGCAAGGTTGATCTTGGACTTCTTTGCAATAAAATAAATTAGAAATTGTTGATCTATGTTTATATAGTCATGAGAGCTTGTAGGCTTCCTGTGGTTGAAGCAGTCCAGAATGATCTTTGCCCAGATTCCGTGCTGATCCTTCAAATCTCTTATTTTGCTGCTGGGAACCCCATGTGTGAAAATCTCTCTTGCAATTAGGGCAGAGTTTTCACATCTATCTGTCATGTCTATACAGCGGATACCACCACCAGTGTATCCAATCAGCCTTGCAATGTGATCTTCAGTAATCATTATCTTCTTTCCCATGATATACGAAGTAACCTGATGAGTTGATGAAGACGCATGTATCCAGAATTCTTTAACCAGAATGGGGAATGTTGGACCCGCCAACCTATCAAAGTACCTTTCCCATCCTTGTGCCTTAATTTCTTCAGTCAAATCAAAGCCATTTTCCTTCAAGCTGTTGAAATCAACTATCAATTCTGACAGAACTTCCAAGTTCTTGACCGGAGTGAGGAGCGTTCTTAAGGGAATCTGATACTGTTCAGAAGAAGCGTCTTGCTGGGAACCTGCAGATGGAATGCTAGAAGATGCCATGTTTACATAAGGGTTTGAGAGACAATGTTTGAAAATGGTTTCTTTGAGAGAAAAAAATGAACACGCGGTAAGAAGGAATCATAGAAAAATGTTGAAGATTTGTAAGAGACGGTAAAAGAGAATTAATGATGTTTAAAGCGTTTAAATAGGTTTCAAAAAGTGTTTTGAAAATATAAACGTTTTAAGAGAGAGAATTAAATCATGATTACTAGCATTTAATGTTGGCTGATTTTGGGGGATTTAGAAAGATATTTGGAACGGTTACCCATGACATGTGTCTCAATGCATCCAATCAGCGTTTTGCCTTCTAAGAAGCGTGCACGCGTGTTCTGCTTCAGAAATTAGCTGATGACTGGATGACACTTGTTTGATTTGGTGAACAGCACATCTATCCTTGAAATGAAACGCTCAAATCTTTATGGATAGACTCTGATACAATCTGCATGTCTAACTTTCTGAAAGAAGATTGATCAGAAGTTCACAGTAAAAATGAAACACATTCTGAAGGTTAATATATAAAATTAAAACATTTTCACTCTGGGCAGAGCTTCATGCTGAGATGTTTCAGAATGAAGTTAAACCTATCTTCAGAAAGTGGTTTTGTGAAAATATCAGCCCATTGATGGTCTGTATCAATAAATTTTAAGTTTAAAATGCCTTTCTGAATATAGTCCCTAATGAAATGATGTTTTATTTCTATATGCTTAGCCCTAGAATGCAAAATAGGATTTTTACTTAAGCAAATGGCAGAAGTGTTGTCACGGAGTATAGGAATGTTACTCTCAAATATCTGGAAGTCTTCAAGCTGACTTTTCATCCAGAGCATTTGTGTGCTGCATCCTGCTGCTGCTATGTACTCAGCTTCTGCTGTTGATAGCGCAATTGTGGATTGCCTTTTGTTGGACCAAGAGATTAGATTTTCTCCCAGAAACTGGCAGCTTCCAGAAGTACTTTTACGCTCTACTCTGTCTCCAGCAAAGTCAGCATCACAGTAACCTACTAAGCTGTAATCACTAGATTTTCTATAAAATAAACCCAGATTAGTAGTACCTTTCAGATACTTGAAAATTCGCTTAACAGCTGTTAAGTGAGATTCTCTAGGATCTGATTGGAATCTTGCACAAATGCATACACTGAATAAAATATCAGGCCTTGAAGCCGTCAGATAAAGAAGAGAACCAATCATACCTCTGTAGACCTTCTGTTCTACCATTTTGCTTACCTCTTCTCTTTCCAGAATGCACGTGGGATGCATTGGAATCTTTGATGACTTACATTCTGATAGGTCAAATTTCTTCAGAAGTTCTCTAACATATTTGCTCTGATGAATGTAAGTTCCTTCTGGAGTTTGATTGATCTGAATTCCCAGAAAGAATTTCAGTTCCCCCATGAGGCTCATCTCAAATTCTGCCTGTATACACTTAGCAAATTTTCTTCCAAGAGAAGGATTAGTATATCCAAATATAATATCGACAACATAAATCTGACACACTAAGATGTCATTCTTAACTGTCTTACAGAATAAGGTTGTGTCCACTTTCCCTCTGGTGAATTCCTTTTCTAACAGAAAGTTACTTAGTCTTTCATACCAAGCTCTGGGAGCTTGTTTTAGACCATACAGTGACTTCTTTAGTTTGAAAACATACTCTGGATTTTTTGTACTTTCAAAACCAGGGGGTTGGTGCACATAAACCTCTTCTTCTATATAGCCATTTAAGAATGCACTCTTGACATCCATCTGATGTAGAGTGATGCCTTTATTAACAGCAAAAGAAATCAAAAGTCTGATAGATTCTAACCTGGCGACTGGAGCAAAGGTTTCTCTATAGTCTATCCCATCTTGCTGACTATAACCTTGTGCTACCAGTCGTGCTTTGTTTCTGATGACTTCACCTTGTTCGTTCAGTTTGTTTCTGAACACCCATTTTGTTCCAATGACGTTGAATCCTTTTGGTCTGGGAACTAGATCCCACACGTCATTTCTGATGAATTGATTCAGCTCTTCTTGCATTGCTAGAATCCAGTCGTTGGCCAGAAGTGCTTCATCAATTGAAGAAGGTTCAATCAGAGAAACAAGTCCCATGAGGGATTCTTCAGAATTTCTGAAGCTGGCTCTTGTTCTCATTGGATCTTCCTTTCTTCCTAAGATTGTTTCTTCTGGGTAATCCATGCTGCTTCTGGGTAGTCTTTTCTGAGGTTGATCAGCAGATGTTGCTGGATTGCTTGCAGTGCTCCTTTCTGATGTTGAAGGAGTGTCTTTGTTGAGAGCTTCTGATGACTTGTCTTCAGAACCTGTGAATTCTACTTCAATACCTGCAAAGACTTCATTCTGCTTTGACTTTTCAGAGTCAAGCTTATCATCAAAATGAACACTGATTGATTCTTCCATAATCTGTGTTTCTGTATTGTATACTCTGTACCCTCTTGAGCGTTCAGAGTATCCTAACATAATACACTTTTGTGCTTTAGAGTCAAACTTGTTCAAATAATTTTTTGTATTTAACATAAAACAAGTACATCCAAATGGATGAAAATATGAAATGTTGGGCTTTCTGTTCTTCCACAGTTCATATGGAGTCTTTTCCAGAATAGGTCTTATGGAGATTCTATTCTGAATGTAGCACGCTGTGTTTATTGCCTCTGCCCAGAAGATCTTAGCAACGTTTGTCTCATTGATCATGGTTCTGGCCATTTCTTGCAATGTTCTATTCTTTCGTTCTACAACTCCATTTTGTTAGGGAGTTCTAGGACAAGAGAAATCATGCAGAATGCCTCTGTCATTAAAGAATGACTCAAAATCTTTGTTTTCAAATTCTCCACCATGATCACTTCTGAATTTAACAATTCTAAGATCCTTCTCATTCTGAACTTGGTTACAGAAGGTGACAAACACAGAGTGTGACTCATCCTTGTGTCTTAAGAACTTTACCCATGTCCATCTGCTATAGTCATCTACGATTACTAACCCTTACTTCTTGCCAATGACTGAAGCAGTTTTAACTGGTCCAAATAAGTCAATGTGCAGAAGTTCTAATGGCTTAGAGGTGGAAACAACGTTTTTAGATTTGAAAGCAGGTTTTGCAAACTTGCCTTTCTGACATGCTTCACACAGAGCATCTGAATTGAACTTCAGATTAGGAAGTCCTCTGACCAGATTAAGATTGTTAATCTGAGATATTCTTCTCATACTAACATGCCCCAATCTTCTGTGCCAGATCCATTGCTCGTTGTTAACAGACAGAAGACACTTTACATTCTGACTTTTTAGTTCAGAAAGTTTGATTTTATAAATGTTTTTTTTCCTCTTTCCATTAAATAGGATAGTCCCATCTTTCTGACTAACAGCTTTACATGATTTTTGATTAAAGATTATATCATAACCGTTATCACTTAATTGACTTATGGATAACAGATTATGCATTAATCCATCTACTAATAGAACATTGTTTATAGAGGGAAGATTTCCATTACCTACTGTTCCAGATCCAATGATCTTTCCCCTCTGATTGCCTCCAAAGCCTACGTGGCCTCCAGGCTTAAGTTCCAGGCTTTGGAACATATGCCTTCTTCCCGTCATGTGTCGTGAGCAGTCAGAGTCCAGGTACCATGACTGGTGTTTCTGATTTGCTGCTAAAGATATCTGCAACATGTATTATTTTATCCTTAGGTACCCATATTTTCTTGGGTCCTGATTTGTTAGCTTTACCAAAACTCTGGTTAAATTTTGGTTTCATAGAATAATTACTACTAGTATATTTAATGTCATGTGTGTGACCATACACAAAGTGTGAATTCAGAGGAGTGCGTTTAATAATTAAATCCATGGCATTCTTTGGTGTAGGTACCTTGCCTTGGTATCCTATTCCCTTTCTGCCATTTCTGCTAACTCCATAGATCATTGAAGCCATTTTGCTTCTATCTATGCTTTTAGCAAGGAACTTCTGAAAGTTGTGATCATACTCCTTGATGATCTCATCAGCGCTGCTGGGAGTTTCAGAAATTGTTTCCTTCTGAGAGTTTTGTAAAAGATTTTCTAATTTTGAAATTTTATTTTTCAACTCAGAATTTTCCAATTTAAGACTCTCAGTTTTATCAGAGTCAGAATCAAGATTCCTTTTCAGGTTTCTGAATTTAACTCTGATCTGCTGATATCTTTCCAGAATTTCGTTAAGGCTTTCAGCAAGTTCAGCCTTAGTAAAATTAATTGCAAAGTCAGGGAATACCTCTTCGGTGTCTGATTCAGAAGCTTCACTGTCTTCTGATATGTTAGCCATGAGAGCTATGTTTGCTCTCTCATCATCTGATTCTGAGTCAGCTTCAGATGAGTCAGAGTCATCCCATGTAGCCATGAGACTCTTCTTCTTTTCCCTTCCAAACTTCTTTTTGGGCTTTTCCCTCTGAAGCTTTGGACAGTCACTCTTGTAGTGTCCTTGCTCATTGCATTCATAGCAGATGATGTCCTTGGTGTTTGGCTTTCTGCTTCCTAAGGAGCCTTCAGATCGTCTGAATCCAGAGGAGGAGTCTGATCTTCTGTATCTGGAGGAGGACTCATTCTGATCGAATCTTCTAGTATTCCTGAACTTTCTTTGCCTCTACTTCCATAGTTGGTTCACTCTTCTAGAGAGGAGATAAAGTTCGTCTTCTTCTGATGAGGACCCATCAGAGGTTTCTTCAACAGCCTGCAAAACTTTAGAGTCAGATTTTCTGTTAGACTTTAAAGCTAAAGGCTTACCTTGCTTCTGAGGTTCATCAGCTTCTAGCTCTATCTCGTGACTTCTGAGGGAGCTGATAAGTTCCTCCAGGGAAATTTTGTTGAGATCTTTAGCTAGCTTCAGCGCTGTAACCATTAGCCTCCACTGTTTAGGCAAGCTTCTGATGATCTTTTTGACATGATCAGCAGTAGAATACCCTTTGTCCAGAACTTTGAGACCAGCCACCAGAATTTGAAATCTTGAGAACATCGTTTCAATTGATTCACTTTATTCCATTTTGAATGCCTCATACTTCTGAATGAGCGCAAGAGCTTTAGTTTCTTTGACCTGAATGTTGCCTTCATGCGTCATTCTGAGAGAGTCAAACATACTCTTTGCAGTGTCTCTGCTAGATATATTTTCATATTCAGCGTAAGAGATGGCGCTGAGAAGAATAGTTCTGGCCTTGTGGTGATTTTTGAAGTCACACTTTTGTTGATCAGACATTGCCTTCCTGTCAATCTTCTGAACACTTGCATTCACTGGGTGCGTGTATCCATTTGTCACCATGTCCCACAGATCAGCATCATGTGCTAGAAAGAAGCTTTCAATTCTGTCTTTCCAGTAATCAAAATGCTCTCCATCAAAGACTGGAGGTTTGTCGCTGAATCTGTCTCTATCTTCATTGTTGTCATTGCTGGTGTGTTGATATGTTCCTGCCATTGTGTTTTTCTGACGCTGGATCTTGTACTGACACGGTTAAGTGTTTTAGCTCAGAACCAGGCGCTCTGATGCCAATTGAAGAAGTGAAAAACACAAGAAGGGGGGGTTGAATTGTAAACCTTGAAATCAAATGCAGACAACACGTTATTTTTATCCTGGTTCGTTTGATCTCAAACTACTCCAGTCCACCCGTCAAGGTGATTTCGCCTCTCTCCAACGAGGTCTTAATCCATTATATTCAACTGAATATTACAACTGCTTTAACAACTGCTAAAGCCTTCTTGAGTCTAAACAACAGACCGGTTTCTCAAGGAAATTCTTTCTTACAGATAAATGAAAACTATGTGTGTTGAATGTTTTCTACAAAAACTCTATATCACACCTGTGATAATACACAAATTAAGCTTATGTGAAACTAGGATGCTATAACTATGGAGTAGACAATTTGAGAGATATAGCAAACTTTTTGAGTGAGGATGAAAATGATTTGCTTGATGCGTGTGAAGAGTTGTAGAGCATTAGCCAATTCATTTCTCACTGACTTGTTTATATAGCATTTGGAAAAGATACGTTGTAGTCAATTATGCCATTTCAATGTCCATTACGTTCTTTCCATATTGAGAAGATCTTTGACTTGGAATACAGCCGTTGGTAATAAAGTGTCTTGAATGCACAGTACCGTTGTCACTTAAGCGTGTTGCTGGCTTTGGCTTATTCTGACGCTTCTAGCTGCTGATGATATTGTTTTGGTCTTGATCAGAGTTTAAAGTATGTTACGCGCAGATTTGTTCATCAAGCTTCAGCGTAAGCACATGCTTTGATCTTCTGATGCTGGCATATGATATTTCATCTTCTGATGCTGGCATATAATATTTCATCTTCTGATGCTGATGCTGATGTTCTTATGCTGGTATCCATTAGAGTTTCTGTAGATGTACAATATAATTTTTAGGTAGCATATATGTCTTATATGAATTATACAATTTATTTAATCTAGCATTTTGTTATCATCAAAACTTTAACTTGGGGTAGTAGATTCAAACTTTGTTCTAACAGTCTCCCCCTTTTTGATGATGACAAAAATCGGATATTTTCAATTGAAATTTAAAGAAAAAATATCAGAGATAACCAATTAATAGATTGTATCAGAGATAAACAGATAGGTATCAAAGGTAAGGAGGAATAAAAAGGTATCAGAGCTTAAGAAGATAAGAAAAAAAACTATCAGAGTTATGATCAGAAAAACTCCCCCTGAGTTTATTACTTCCCTTTTAATTCCATGGGTCCTTTAGCATCAGATCTTTCTTGAACTTTCTTTTGAGCATCAGATCTTTCTTTTACTAGAGCTTCAGTGTATCAGAGATGATTAAATTCTTGTACCTGTAAGCTTATGCAGAACTAGGGAACATTCAAGTATATCAGAGTGTTAGAATGTTTGAGACTTTTGTCTCAGTAATCCGTTATTGAAAAATATCATTCTTTTTCTCCCCCCTTTTGTCAGCAATCAAAAAGTGCAAGTAATTGAAGTTAAAACGATCAGTGCAGAAAAACTATTGTATTTAGTTCAAAGCTTAGAAGATAGTACAGAAAACATGTGAAGAAAACAATGAAAACATTAAGAAACAAAATCTAAGGTTGGGGTGGAAGGCATGTGAACAGAGCTTCTAGCATGTTCTTAATCTGATCAGCGGTTTCCTTCTGCTGATGCACCATGCTGGCTACTGAATCAATCTTACTATCTTGAACATCCATCCTTTCCTTCATTCGTTGATCATTCTCATCCATTCTTTTCTGCAAACGAATATCATTTTGCTTCAGCTCTTCAAGAGTCTGCCTGTCCAATGCAGCTTGAGAGACGTCAGAATCAGGATGCTTCTGAGAGCTTTCTGCAACAACTTCTTCTTGACTAAAATCTTCAGCTGGAATCGTATGATCTTCTGCTGGTTGAACTATTAAAGCTTGATGCTTTTCAGACCAAGGCTCACTGTCCAGATGAAGCACTTCCTCCTTCAGCAGCTGACTCATGACTGGACCTTCAACTTCTTTCAGCAGATTGTTGAAGTTCTGTTGAGCCTGTTCATAGTTTAGGTCTTGCAGCTTAAAGGTTTCAGCGCGTACCCAACCTCTGAATTGTGTCCAGAGTTGGTCTGAAACAGCAGGACCAATCACTCCCGGACAAGCCTGCTTTAGAGAAGCAATCAAATTCTGCATGTCTGTTTCAAAATTCAAGATGCTAGAACCAACATCTGGTTGTTTGGGTTTGGGAATGGCGGTTTTATTTTTAAGGGCAGCAAGGCGGTCAAGGACTGTTAGATCAATGAAGGTCTTGCTGTGGTCATCTGGATTTTGTTTGGGTGAGGGAGTAAGAGAATCAGAAATGATTATTGGACTGTGTGGAGTGTTAGGTGGAGTAGTTTCTGGTGAGGATGGTAGTTGAGGTATGTTTACAGTTGTACCACAAGGCAGTTAAATGGCCAAGGGTTGTGGTTCAGAGGATTCAGATGAATGAGGTTCAGGGGTTTGAGCCTCAGAGTGTTGAGACTCAGAGTGTTGAGATGGTTCGTGTTGAGGTGAAGGTGGATTAAGTTCTGGTTGTGGAGATGGAGGTTGTGGAATTTCTGGTTGTGGTGAATGTGGATCTTCTGGTATTGGTAAGGGTGTAGTTTCTGGTTGAGGTGAGTGGGGAGTTTCTGGTTTTGGATTTTCTGTATGGGGAGTGGAAGAGTGTTGATCAATTTCTGAAAGAACCTTTTCAAGTTCTGGTTCTGTTGAGGTTGTAGGTTTGGCGCGGGATCTTTTGAGGGTTAATGACTCAGAAGGGTCAAACTCAGGTTCAGTATCATCAATGGTTGGAATTGGGATTTCAAATGAAGCTGGGGTTGGAATAAATGTTGGAACAGCAAATGAATTTAAAACATTAACAGAAGACAGATTACCTCTCTTCTTAGGGGTCTGCTGAGACGGTCCTTCTGATGCAGCCTTTCTCTTCTTAGTCTTCTTCAAAGTAACCTCTGGTGTTTGCTGGTGCAGATCTTTGATGTTCAGATCAGGATCTGTGCCATCAGCTTTACACGCATCCAAGTATCTGAGAATAATGATTGGTTTAGAGTCAATCTCAGAGAACATAGGAAAGTCGTCCAGAGGGACTCTTCTGCTGGTGATTTCAGCATGAGGAGTGACGCTGGGCTCCTTCCTTATATTCTCTATCAGCTTCATCTTCTTCAGATTCTTGGCATTCAGCTGCTTGCCAACAGAAGGTTCTAGAGAGCTTATTTCCTGTGCCTCTGTCAGGTGTTCAATCAGCCTATTCTCTGTCAGAATATCTGATATTAATCTGCCGAAGGGTATCCAGTCCCTTTTAGTCCTTTCTTCCTCTCTCGTTTCCTTGACGCTTGTCTTCAGATGATTGAACAGAAGGTGAGCAAGGTTGATCTTGGAATTCTTTGCAATAAAATAAATCAGAAATTGTTGATCTATGTTTATATAGTCAGGAGAGCTTGTAGGCTCCTGTGGTTGAAGCAGCCCAGAATGATTTTGCCCAGATTCTGTGCTGATCCTTCAAATATCTTATTTTGCTGCTGGGAACCCCATGTGTGAAAATCTCTCTTGCAATTAGGGCAGAGTTTGCACATCTATCTGCCATGTCTATACAGCGGATACCACCACCAGTGTATCCAATCAGCCTTGAAATGTGATCTTCAGTAATCACTATCTTCTTTCCCATGATATACGAAGTAACCTGATGAGTTGATGAAGACGCATGTATCCAGAATTCTTTAACCAGAATGGGGAATGTTGGACCCACCAACCTATCAAAGTACCTTTCCCATCCTTGTGCCTTAATTTCTTCAGTCAAATCAAAGCCATTTTCCTTCAAGCTGTTGAAATCAACTATCAATTCTGACAGAACTTCCAAGTTCTTGACCAGAGTGAGGAGCGTTCTGAAGGGAATCTGATACTGTTCAGAAGAAGCATCTTGCTGGGAACCTGCAGATGGAATGCTAGAAGATGCCATGTTCACACAAGGGTTTGAGAGACAAAGTTTAAAAACGGTTTCTTTGAGAGAAAAAAATGAACACACAGTTAGAAGGAATCATAGAAAAATGTTGAAGATTTGTAAGAGACGGTAAAAGAGAATGAATGATGTTTAAAGCGTTTAAATAGGTTTCAAAAAGTGTTTTGAAAATATAAACGTTTTAAGAGAGAGAATTAAATCATGATTACTAGCATTTAATGTTGGCTGATTTTTGGGGATTTAGAAAGATATTTGGAACGGTTACCCATGACATGTGTCTCAATGCATCCAATCAGCGTTTTGCCTTCTCAGAAGCGTGCACGCGTGTTCTGCTTCAGAAATTAGCTGATGACTGGATGACACTTGTTTGATTTGGTGAACAGCACGTCTATCCTTGAAATGAAACGCTCAGATCTTTATGGATAGACTCTGATACAATCTGCATGTCTAACTTTCTGAAAGAAGATTGATCAGAAGTTCACAGTAAAAATGAAACACATTCTGAAGGTTAATATATAAAATTAAAACATTTTCACTCTGGGCAGAGCTTCATGCTGAGATGTTTCAGAATGAAGTTAAACTTATCTTCAAAAAGTGTTTTTGTGAAAATACCAGCCCATTGATGGTTTGTATCAATAAATTTTAAGTTTAAAATGCCTTTCTGAATATAGTCCCTAATGAAATGATGTTTTATTTCTATATGCTTAGCCCTAGAATGCAAAATAGGATTTTTACTTAAGCAAATGGCAGAAGTGTTGTCACAGAGTATAGGAATGTTACTCTCAAATATCTGGAAGTCTTCAAGCTGACTTTTCATCCAGAGCATTTGTGTGCTGCATCCTGCTGCTGCAATGTACTCAGCTTCTGCTGTTGATAGCGCAATTGTGGATTGCCTTTTGCTGGACCAAGAGATCAGATTTTCTCCCAGAAACTAGCAGCTTCTAGAAGTACTTTTACGCTCTACTCTGTCTCCAGCAAAGTCAGCATCACAGTAACCTACTAAGCTGTAATCACTAGATTTTCTATAAAATAAACCCAGATTAGTAGTACCTTTCAGATACTTGAAAATTCGCTTAACAGCTGTTAAGTGAGATTCTCTAGGATCTGATTGGAATCTTGCACAAATGCATACACTGAATAAAATATCAGGCCTTGAAGCCGTCAGATAAAGAATAGAACCAATCATACCTCTGTAGACCTTCTGTTCTACCATTTTGCTTACCTCTTCTCTTTCCAGAATGCACGTGGGATGCATTGGAATCTTTGATGACTTACATTCTGAGAGGTCAAATTTCTTCAGAAGTTCTCTGACATATTTGCTCTGATGAATGTAAGTTCCTTCTGGAGTTTGATTGATCTGAATTCCCATAAAGAATTTAAGTTCCCCCATGAGGCTCATCTTAAATTCTGCCTGCATACACTTAGCAAATTTTCTTACAAGAGAAGGATTAGTAGATCCAAATATAATATCGTCAACATAAATCTGACACACTAAGATGTCATTCTTAACTGTCTTACAGAATAAGGTTGTGTCCACTTTCCCTCTGGTGAATTCCTTTTCTAACAGAAAGTTACTTAGTCTTTCATACCAAGCTCTGGGAGCTTGTTTCAGACCATACAGTGACTTCTTTAGTTTGAAAACATACTCTGGATTTTTTGTACTTTCAAAACCAGGGGGTTGGTGCACATAAACCTCTTCTTTTATATAGCCATTTAAGAATGCACTCTTAACATCCATCTGATGTAGAGTGATGCCTTTATTAACAGCAAAAGAAATCAAAAGTCTGATAGATTCTAACCTGGCGACTGGAGCAAAGGTTTCTGTATAGTCTATCCCCTCTTGTTGACTATAACCTTGTGCTACCAGTCGTGCTTTGTTTCTGATGACTTCACCTTGTTCGTTCAGTTTGTTTCTGAACACCCATTTTGTTCCAATGACGTTGAATCCTTTTGGTCTGGGAACTAGATCCCATACGTCATTTCTGGTGAATTGATTCAGCTCTTCTTGCATTGCTAGAATCCAGTCATTGGCCAGAAGTGCTTCATCAATTGAAGAAGGTTCAATCAGAGAAACAAGTCCCATGAGGGATTCTTCAGAATTTCTGAAGCTGGCTCTTGTTCTGATTGGATCTTCCTTTCTTCCTAAGATTGTTTCTTCTGGGTGATCCATGCTGCTTCTGGGTAGTCTTTTCTGAGGTTGATCAGCAGATGTTGCAGGATTGCTTGCAGTGCTCCTTTCTGATGTTGAAGGAGTGTCTTTGTTGAGAGCTTCTGATGACTTGTCTTCAGAACCTGTGAATTCTACTTCCATACCTGCAAAGACTTCCTTCTGCTTTGACTTTTCAGAGTCAAGCTTATCATCAAAATGAACACTGATTGATTCTTCCATAATCTGTGTTTCTGTATTGTATACTCTGTACCCTCTTGAGCGTTCAGAGTATCCTAACATAATAGACTTCTGTGCTTTAGAGTCAAACTTGTTCAAATAATTTTTTGTATTTAACATAAAACAAGTACATCCAAATGGATGAAAATATGAAATGTTGGGCTTTCTGTTCTTCCACAGTTCATATGGAGTCTTTTCCAGAATAGGTCTTATGGAGATTCTATTCTGAATGTAGCACGCTGTGTTTATTGCCTCTGCCCTGAAGATCTTAGCAACGTTTGTCTCATTGATCATGGTTCTGACCATTTCTTGCAATGTTCTGTTCTTTCGTTCTACAACTCCATTTTGTTGGGGAGTTCTAGGACAAGAGAAATCATGCAGAATGCCTCTGTCATTAAAGAATGACTCAAAATATTTGTTTTCAAATTCTCCACCATGATCACTTCTGAATTTAACGATTCTAAGATCCTTCTCTTACAGCCTCTTATAAGCGGATACCCATTCCTACCATTTCAGTAAAGTCACTTGGCGTACTTGCTACCATCCTCTCGTAGTAGAAAGCACCCGGCATTTTCAAAAAAATCTTAGTCATCTCCTTCTCTTCCATGGGAGGAATCACTTGGGCGACTACCTCACGCCATCTCTGTGCATATTCTTTGAATGATTCCCTGTCTTTCTGAACCATGGCCCTGAGTTGATCACAGTCAGGCGTCGTGTCCATGTTGTACTTGTATTGTTTGATGAATGCTTCTCCCAAATCATTGAAAGTATGGATATTGGCGTTGTCCAAACTCATATACCACTTCAGCGAAGCACCGGTCAAACTATCCTGAAAAAAGTGAATCAGCAGATGTTGATCATCAGTATGGGTAGACATTCTCCTTACGTACATCACTAGATGAGCACGAGGGAAAGTGTTTCCCTTGTACTTCTTAAACTCTGGGGCCTTAAACTTAGCAGGTATCTTAACATTCGGGACCAAGCATAACTCATTCACATTCTGCCCAAATAGCTCTTTTCCCCTGAGGGCCTTCATCTCTCTTTGCATCTTGTCAAACTGCTCTTGAAAATTATTCGTTATGTGATAAAGACCCAAGTCTTCACTCGGTGGAGGGAAAGGATGACACACATCATCATTAACAAATGGAACCATATTTACCGAAGGAGGCGCATCAGGAGCAGCACGCACCACAGAAGGTGCCGGAGTAATAATAGTCTGAACAATCGGAGTATCTTGAGGACCAAGATTTAAACCTTCAGGTGCAAAATTCTATGGCATTCCCAATGGATAACATTGAGGAATGTGATTCTGAATAACAGCTGGAGTAGCAGATACGGGAACAGTCGGAGATTCAGTAGTTGCCCTTGTTGGTTGGGGTTGAACACTCGGTGGCTGATTCTGAGCAGCCACCAGAGCTTCCATCAGAGTAGTCATATTGGCCATGCCGGCCTTAAAATCAGAAACCTTTTCGCGCAGCTCGCGATTCTCTTGTTCTAAGTTGTCCTTCTTCTTTCTGAAATTAGCCCGAGTGTTGTAGTAATGAGTCAGCGTGCTGAACGAAGTAAAGAAGCTTGGTAAGACACCTGGATATGCATAACAAATGCAAGAAATATGTATAATATGATGCATGATTTGTAATGCGCATGATTTTATTTTATATTGCAAGGGATTTAAAATTTATGGACATGTTGCAAATATCAAAGCAATAACGCATTTGAAATACTGAAAAAAATTTATTATAACAACTCCAAAATGGATTACAAGTTTCAATGATCCCAAGTACAATATGAAAATACAATCTAAAACCCTGAGAAGTAAAACTGATGGAGATCACTCTATACGCTAGCGCTTCCCCGTGAGCCTGGCAATCTGAGCCTTCAATCTCTGGTTTTCTTCCGCATGTTTGATGGCAACCTCTTTCCAATCACCTGAATCTGGAAGTGAGTGATCAGCATATAATTAAGGCTTAGGAGAAAATACATCCCCTTGACTCTCCATAGACTCTATCGCTCGACTCTCAAGGATCTCAATCAAGTCGTCTTTCTCCTTCAAGTCTGCTCTATAGGAAATCTCTAAAGTTTGGAACTTGTTCTTCCAAGCGTCATTTTCTTGTTGCATCCTGACCAAAGCAAGTTGCAACTCTTTTAGATCATCTAATAAGCGAGGAGTGCTCTTCACAAATAGATCAGGTATAGGTGTTTCCCGGGAATACGGCATCCTCAACTGAATAGCTCTCGTCTGGACCCACTGAAGATATGGCTCCAAAGAAACAGCATCCCTAGGTCCAAAATCCTTCCTACTCTTCTTATGAATGTGACGCCAGGCCTTCACAATCTTCTCCCTAGCTTCCCTATGATCTTTTCCCTCCTTTAGAAAGAAACTACTCAAATGAATACTATTTGGTTTATCACTCATCGGATAACTAAGCTGTCGTCGTGCAAGAACAGGGTTATAGTTAATTCCTCCCTTTTTACCAAGAAGAGGTACATTGGGGAAACTACCACAACTGTCAATAATCTCTATATCCTGGTAAGCTCGATGATACCAATCAATATCCGAGTGAGTAAGTGCCATGATCTTAGGATCCCAGCGGGGTTCCTTCTTGACATCCCAAAAAGCATCAGACTGAGGCATATGAGAGATAAACCACCGGTACAACAGAAGCGTGCAACAGATAATCATCCCCCCATGATAAGAATTCCGAAGATGAATAGAGTAATAAGCATCACTCAACAAGGTAGGAACTTGGTTTCCAATCATGAAGATCCTGATAGCATTAATATCAACAAACTTGTCCATATTAGGAAATAAGAACAACCCGTAAGCAAGTAGAGCAAATATGTCCTCAAAAGCGAATGTACTCTTCATCCTGGCAAAGTAACGAGCTTTCTCCAATAAGAAATGAGCTGGTAATCCTCTATTCCCTCCTTTAGTAGTCATATGGGCTTCCACCTCAGACTTCCCCAGATGAATCAAGGCAGCAATCTCATGTGGTTTTGGCTCACCCTCCAAACCAGTAAAAGGAACACGATCGGTAACAGGTAAATCTAATAGATAAGAATACTCCTCCAGTGTGGGCATCAACTGATAGTTGGGAAAAGTAAAGCAATGATACATAGGATTATAGAACTGGACCAAGGTCGAGAGAATACCCTCCTTCATCTTCATCTTCATGAGAGGAATAATGGATCCGTACTTCTTCTGAAAGTCTACAGAACACTCAATCTCGGGAATTAGACTGATCAACTCCTCTATCTTGGAATCCTTGAAATTGTACTTCCCGGTCTTTCTCTTTCCAGAATCCATGGTTAAAAAGTACCTGAGATATTCACAAATGGTCAACCTTTAAATCCTTTGAAATATGATTTCTCCAAAAGATGCTTATGAATGCATGGATGCATGATGCAGCAATCACACACAAGATCACACATATAAGGTTCATAGGTTCAACGTCACGAGCATGAGGTCGAAGGTATTACCAATAAGGTGTTGGTCTAAGAGCTATCACCTGCCAAATAAGGTTCTAGAGGTTCCCAGAGTCTATATCCTTCCTTCGGATATTACCAACTTCCTGATTAACTCGGTAATTAGTAATATTCTCAAGAAAAACTTGTGCGAGCGTAGTATCACATGACAACTATTTCCGGATTACCTCGTCATAGCTTCTGCACTACACCTAAAAGGCCAAGATGGGTTTGGTATTCTACGGTCCTCAGCTTCGGCAAGCTCCCAGGTCGAAAGCAGTACGTCTTCCTGATTACTCGGTAAACGAAACTACAGTCAAAGGGGCCTCCACTGAGTGGGGGATCTCATGCCTCCTTTTTTGGGATTACTCCCTCAAAGTTAACATGACTATACCGCCCGTCATATCTTAAAGTTTGCCCAAGTCCGGGTATAGGACTTATGAGTAATCACCAAGCACCCTGAAAACCAGGAAAACCCAGACAAACATATATACAACATATAACACAAAAAACAATAATAACATATATACAGATATAAACAAAGATAGGCTCAACCCACTTAGGGATGGATCAGCAAGAGGTCAATCTTTCCCCAGTGAAGTCTCCATTTTTCTGTAGCGGTAGAAATGTTTAAGACTAAGCCATTGGATTGGCTAGACTTGTACAAATCAAAATAAAAATCGCCACCGCGCTTTATTATTTCCAAAGGAATGGGAAAAGAGAGAATGACCCAAAAAAAGAGGGGGAAAGATTCTAGGTAAGGCGGTTGGTTATGCAAAGGGAAGATATTAGCACCCTAAACATCTACGGTACTCCGTAGGAACCTCTTTGTAAAATCTGTATATTTTGGCTATAAAAATGTTGTATAAAAAATGGATGGTGGAGGTGAGAAAATAAATATACATTTTTTATGATTTTTTGCACCCGCCGCGGTTGCGAACCTTTAGTGCCTATGTACCACCTTTTCGTGCAATAGGGGATCAGGGTACACGTAGTTCCTCTTTTAAAAAAATTTAAAAAACAAAAGTGTATTGGTAAATTTTTATGAGATAAAACATCATAGTCATTGTCCGTGTGGAAAACATACCTACTACCCACAATCATGAGAAAGGAGAATTTGCATCATCTCAAAGTGAAGGATATGGCTTGGATTTTAAAATCAACAATGCCTCACTCAACACCCAAGTGGAAAATATCAATCTTCACTACATATTGTAGAAGTATAGTTGTTTGCATCACTACAAGGATTGACAAGAGTTCAATCTTTTTTTGAGAAAAGTTTAAAGGTAAAGCTAAAGTGGCAAAATGGTTTGAAATGAGATTAATTGACTTGTAGTCTTCTCACAAAAAGGATGTCAAAGTATTATTAAGTTGATTGAAGTTTGTTTATGAAAATATTTGAAAATGCATGGACCTAAGTCCAAGTTTATTATGAAAGTGGTTCAAGTTTAAAACTAGAAGAGTTTTCAAAAGGAGGGAGAAGATTTTTGAAATTTAAGAAGATGGGAGGAGAAGAAGAGGCTATCCTAAAGCATAAAGTAAAAGCTAGGGATAAGAACCATCTAACCAACAAGAAGCCAATACTTTACACTATGAGCCAAGATAGAATTCCCATTCTTTGGATTGAAACCAAACAAGCAAAAATACTAGATCTCTTGAGAGAACCAAACTTCAAGTGTATTAAGTCTTCACAAAATTTGGGCAGAGTAACGACTGTATACGGGTGAATTCCAGATTACAAACAAAGGGTGTAATCACAATAACCTGCACACAAAACAAACAAACAACCTAATGTCTTGAGGTAAACCTCAAGAGCTCCATACAAAATAATCAGATAAGATCACAAGGTCTCCAATCATAGGCCAAGGTTCCAAATCCTAAGTCCAAAAAGTCCAATGCTCCATAATGCCAAGGATAGTAACCAAATAGTCCAAGTATCATTAAAGATTTTAAGGGTTTATGTTGATTATTAGGTGTCTTAAGAAAAGAAAAGAAAAACTCAAGTGAGCATAGTAAAAATGATAAGAAAGTAAATACTTAAATGAGCAAAGATTGAAATGGCATGAAACTTAAATGCTAAAAAAAATAGTGCATAAAAATAAAAGGGCATATAAAAGAATAAAAGATAAAGTCAATTAGTAGTGGTTAGTTGAATGATCATCTAGAAACTTGTATTTGGAACTCATTAGAGGATTGGTAGAACCAAAGCCTCCACACAACAAGTTGAATTTTCTTTTTGTTAAGTATATCATCTATTTGGAATCCTTATGAGTATCATTGAATGATCAACGATGTTTAAGTGATCCGCGTTGACCAAAGGTATTATAGATCCATTAGAGGATTGGTAGAACCAAAGCCTCCACACAATGAATCTCAAGGTTATTGGATCAAAGAGATCAAATTAACATACTTGGGCTTGCAAACATAAGTTTTGGCCACGAATGATCACTTATTCAAATCGGGACAAAATTTAGCACTATGTTAACCAATCGTAAGTAGACTTA
This sequence comes from Vicia faba, assembly GCA_948472305.1. Taxonomy (NCBI): domain Eukaryota; kingdom Viridiplantae; phylum Streptophyta; class Magnoliopsida; order Fabales; family Fabaceae; genus Vicia; species Vicia faba. The sequence continues at coordinate 224,822,871 of OX451738.1, forward strand.
TATAGAAGTCGCACCTATTTTGAGGTCGGTCAATAACAATTTATGCACCATTTGTTTTGAGACATGATATAGAGATCATGCTCCAACAACATCTAGTGCAATAAGAAGGGGATAAGATGAAGAGGGGTGGGAGAGAATATACAAACCACTTTTAGATTAAATTTAATCAAACTATTATTAAAAGCATTCATCCATTTTTGTGGAGTTAAACTCAACACCATGGATCCAATGATGTTAATAAAGTTCATGATCAATAATTTAACCCAAGACCAGCCAGAAAATAATCACAAAATAATATCACGTTTAATATATACAAAAGGGTTTAAAATAATGTTTAAAAATGGAAATAAAAGAGAAAAATATCGACTATGTTCAAATTAATCAAGAAATAAAAAGTAAAACCATAGAAAAATCATAAAAGGGCTCAAATGATTTTATAAATTTTTTGGTAATTTTTTTAAAGTCATAAACTATTTTAAAAAATTAAAAGAAATGGGTAAAATAAACCAAAAATGATTTTAAAAAATAGCAAAGTCAGAAACAAAAATAAAATAAGGTCACCAATATTTGTAACAATATCATTGGACCATTCCAAAAAATTTTCAAAATTTAAAAATGCATAAAAGTATTTTTAAACATTTAAAATAATTCAAATAAAGTGTAAATTCATAAAAAAAATATCAAAACACAAAATTAAATTGTGAAAAATAAAAATCAGAAAGAGAATAATCAAAAATATTTTTCATAATTTTTTCATATTTTTTGGACTAAAAATGAATTTTCTATGATTTTTTGAAGTTTAAAACAATTAAATATAAAAATCAGAAAAGAAAATAAAAGTCAAAAATATGTGGACCATTGGATGAGAGTCAAAACGTGTTAGTAATCAAATCCAAGGGATCTGGCACGCTGTGCATATCATGGTCATTAGTGAATAAAGCGTTGAATCAATTATTAAGTCAGAATTCAAAAATAACAAGTGGCGTGCCATCATTGGTTGGAAGATGACACGTTGTTCATCTTCAACCTCCAGTCAACGTGAATTGGAGGTCTCTCAAACTGTAAAATCAGAAGCTCAGACCTATGTCATTCGCTTCCTCTCTTCAAGACGAAGACAACCACACCCTCGCGCCAAATTTATATAAATTGTACCTAAAGCAATTTGGAGAGAAAGTTTTGAAAAGGGATTTGAAATTTCATGGTCAAAACATGATTCTAGTAAAAGGTAAGTGTTGTGACTAGAACCAGGGCAATGAGAGCATCACAATGATACCAAAGTTTTGAAGAATTGATGAAGGAATCTACCTATTGAAGTTGAGTTGTAGAGCTCTGAAACTGGACTTCTATGGAGTAATATAGGGCACGATTCTTGAATGTAATTATATGGTTAGATTCATGGAAGATCAAGGAAGGTGAATTGATGAAAAAATTGGATTGAAAAAGGCTTGTATATGGGTTTCGAAGTTGTTGAATTTTGAGATACGGAACAAGTTTGGCAGGGTGATTCTGGCTATCCAAGCTTGAGAAAATGAATGGGATAGTTCATGTATTTATAGGAGAAGCAAATGGGATCAGAAGGAAGAGTGAATAATGCATTTTGGAGGGAACTCATGCAAACCCAATGCACGAGTGAAGTGTGATCTAATTTTCACCAGAACTCATCCAATCCTTGCGTTTTGAGGTGCTAAACAATTTTGGAACTTCACTAAACATGTTTAGAGGCAAAAACGCGTGGAAAACTTGTGATTAGAAGCCAAAACAAAGATTTCAAACTTCTGACTTGGAGAAAAATTCAATTTCAAAGTGCCAACCTCTGACCAATGGCTTTCTCAGCTCAAGGGGTCTTAGGGCATGATTCTTGATGCTTCATAAAGATGAGGTTACAAGATTTGCAATGGAAAAATAATGGAATAAAATGGATGCTTGAGCTGAAAGTTGTGTTGAGTCAAAGTTGGAGAAAAAATGTTGACTTTCCATACTTAGAAATATTTCAAATTTTTCTTCAAAAGTGACCTATAATGTCTTACATCCAAACATAGCCTTCCACTTGGAATTTGCTCTTGACCAAAAAAGATGGCATGAAATAGATCTCTTGAATGACATTTTTGGACTTGAACCATTCAAAATATCCAAAAATAGAGAGAGTTATGAATTGTTGAAGTTGGAAAAAATCATGAAATGACCTATAATCTTTTGTATCCTTAAGGAAGTTTCCCTCCATTTTCTCACTTTGCACATAAACGAGGGCATGCAGTTCACATCTTCAAGATCATTATGGAAAAAGAATGGGATCAAGGTGATAAAAATTGACCAAGTTATGATCATTTGAAGTCACACATGGAAAATTGGGTATTCATCTGGAGGACTTGTAATCTTTCTTCTTCATCAAGTTTCTTCCACATGAAAACTCCTTGGAACTTTTGAAGTGATTTATTAATAACTCTTTGAAGATAATTATGTCTTTGGAATCACTCAAAAATACCAAAAGGTGAGCAAGATATACTCCTTTGAAGTTTAAAACCCTAGCTCCTTGATCAAGAAAATGCTTGGAGGAACCTTGACAATTTTGAACCACCTTCTTGTACCAACACCCTTGCTTTGTAAATAGAAGTTGTTGAGGATGAAAAATGAGAATTAATATCCACCAAAACCACTTCCATATCTTGATAATTTAGAGAAATATGCCCTTGTAATCATTGGGAACAAGTCTTTGTCTAACCATGACAACTTCTTCAATCAATCCCTTGCACTTTTGAATCAATCTTGATAACTTGGAAATGTAGTGAACCAAAATTACCTTGACATGCCATATGTTGTACCCCAAAATTTTCCCTCCCATTTCCTCAACATTTTCTCATCCCAAGACCCTTGGAGCTCAAGAACAAGTTAGGGTTTACTCTGCTCAAGACTCCTTCTTGCACTGTTGACCCAAATTAGGGTTTGAGTTTGCACAAAGATGTTTTGACCTAAAATTCCCAAGATGACTTTCATGCTTCATGTTGGACTCACAAGTTTATCCATACCAAGTTTCAGGCCTTGATTCCAATCTTTGCCCAGTCACTTAGACAGTTGACCTAGAAATCAGCTGTATTGGGGAAAAAGTCAACTGTGGTCAATTGACAGTCAAACCTCATGATTTTTGACCCACATCAACATTATGAACTCATATGAACCATTGGTTCAAGTTTGGATCACAATTCCACAAGAAATTTGATCAGATCACCAAAAGGGCAAAATGGTCATTTTTAGGGTTTTGACTGCACAAAGGCAATTTTTGACTGTTTGACCTAGCCAATGTCAAACCAAGCTCACATATGGACTCAAGGACCCCATGGCATTGTCTTGACATGCTCAACAAGTTCAAAAGATCCCAAATGCACAAGATTGACAGATGAAATTTCCAGTCAATTGAGCCAAATTTGATTGTATACTGAAAAGTCAAACTTTGACTTTTTGGTCAAAATCAAGTGCCAAGATTAATTTTTCATCAATACATGTCAAATTATGAAACTTGTTCATCAAGAAATCAAAAATCACAAATTAGGGTTTGAAATGAAGAAATTTCATAACTTAGAAATTTTCTAAGTTATGAAAATTCCTAATTTTTTCCTAACTTTGTCCCATTTTTTCATCAAGATACATTTGGATTCAAACAAAACTCAAAACATGAAAGTTATAGTCCATTGCAAAATATACAACTTTGATTCACAAAGTTTCCTCAAAAGAAGCTTGTATCTCAAGTTATGATTTTTGGAACAAGGGTGCAAAACATTCTTAACTTAGAAAATTTTTGACCTATTTTAGGCAGGATTTTTGCCCAACTTCATGGCCACTTTTCACATGCTTCCACTTGGAATCTCAATTTGCATTACAAATATGTATTGTAGTACACATTCCAAGCTTTCCAAATTGTCCAAGAACTTCTCAAACACCCTTGTGGTTAGGGAGAATCGAATTTGTCAATATGGGCAAAAGTCACTTTGATTCATGGCCAAATACATGTTCATAACTTTGCATTTTTGAAATCAGCATGGTTCAAGCTAGTTACAGGCCTCTAATCTCATTTACACTCAAAAATTAAATGCCAATCCATTGTGTTCTAGCATTATTTTGCTTATTTGGTCATTACACAAAGAATCAAGCCATATTTGGAAAAAGTGACTTATCTATTCTTGTAAAGTATGGATTTATGTCAAAACATGAATCAAAGAAGTACAAATCATATCTTCTAGGCTCAAGTTATTGAACTAATCCCACTGATCAAGACTAACTTTGTAGCATGTTTAGGGGGCCTGCATAAGCTTGTAATTGAACTTGGCATTTTTGACTTAAGATAGAAGCAACTTTGCAAACACAACAATATCTCTCATTCCTGCAAGAACTAACCAAGACAAACTTGTTGAACACATTCCAAACATCAAACCTGACCTAAAACACGAGCCAACCGCCTCCAATACCTCCTCATCCATCAAAGCCCATTTTTTCTGCAAAACAGAGTCCCTGTTGCAGATTGACTTGGCCAGTTCATTTCCATCGTGCATTTTCATCCAAGCCACCTCAAACACTTTCCATAACATCCATACAAACTATCCCAAGCCTTGGAAACAGACTGTAACACCTCTAACCAGTTTTTCCATTTTCACTTTTCTCTCTTGCAGGTTGACTTCTGTAGCTTGATACAGCAAGATTCAAAGCACACCAAGCATTGGAGAAGCATCCATGAACTTCAAGCAAGCTATACAAGTCCTCACATTGCATTGAAAGTACCTCCATTGTCATACACGAATCAAGCTGAACAGGTAAAAGTTTGAACTCCTATCTCTTAATCCAGGCATATCTAGGCTTAGGTTTGTGAAGAAGTTATGTCATACTCATGTCCCTGAAGCCACCCATATCCTCACTTTCCATTTATATTGCATGTGTTGAGAGAATTTAAGACATGAACATTGAAAAAAACTTAGGTCAGGAATTGGGGGAGAAGAAATTCTCTCTCATTTCTGAGAGTTAGAATGACTTTTTTATATATTTGAAATCATGACAAGATGCTCTATAACATTGTTGTTGTAAGTTTTTGCTGAATGTCAAATAATCATGAGATAGCAGGAAGCGCGCGTTTTGTTCTGTTTGAATGTCCAGAGGTTGAAGACAAAGTTCTTCTGGGCTGGGTCTGACCTTTTTTCTGTTTGCACCTTCATTTCACACATACACCCCCTTGGCCCATTGTGTTTATTTTTATCATTTTTTATTTTCTCTTTTTTGTTTCTGACTTATTATTTTTAGTTAAAATATTAAAAATATTTTTTCAACCATTTTTGCATTTTATTTGGATTTTATTTGTTTTATTTGAATTTATACATTGTAAATAACATATATCCTTTTATTAAAAATACCAAAAATAATACAAAATACATTTTGTTTTCTGATTTTTATTTTATTTTATCCTTTGAAAATAATTTCTAAAAATATACTTTTTTTTGTAAATAATAAATATTTTATTTTTATACATATTTAATATATTTAGTAAATAATATAAATACTTATATATTTATTAGAATATTTAGAATAAAAATACAAAATAATACATTTTTATTTTTTATTAATATTTAACCCCAAAAAATACTTTTTTACAATATACTTCCTTTTTATTTATTTTTTGTACATAATTAATGAATATTGTATATATTAAATAATAATTACTTTTTATTTAGCAAAATTAGGGTTTTTGCCCTAAACATGAAAATACCCAAAAAATTAACCTTTATATTTTTTTTTATTTATCACATGAAAAATACTTTTACATACATATAAAAATCATTTTTTGCATCTTGCATATTTATTGTATTTTATTTAACTATTGTACAATTAAAATAATTTGTATATTCAATTTGGATGTAATAGTTTAGATTTAATTTCTTGCTAAAATATCCCCATTTGAACATTTGTACCCCCCATCCCATAATTTGTGTTGTAATAATTTAGGATTTTATTTTTCGCGTTTAAAAGCTTTCTAAATATGCCATGATAGACTTAGGGTCTGTATGCAAAAATCAAAAACAACAAATAGCTTGACCTAATTCAAAGATAAAAAAGCATGAAAATGGACAACACCAATCACACTTGCACCCTTAGGGTTACTCCACTTGTTGCCTTCAATAATGGGCCATGTTGCATGTTAGGTGTCTTTGGCAAAACAAAACAATTCAAATGATCATAGTCCCTCGATGACGCTTTCAAAAGTTGCCTAAAAATGATCAAGTCCCTTAAAGGAAAAATTGCCCAAAGACACTTGGCACCATTGCAATCATGGTCTAAACGATGACCCGCGCCTATCCCGTTCACATCCTAACACAAGATTGTCCACCAAATACAATGGTGGAACAAAATTGTTAAAAGGGTTAAAAACATAGAAAAAGCCTTTGAGTAAATTTAGGGGTAGACAACTTTTAGTTACTTGATCAAACTTGCAAAAACACTTGCCTATTTTTTCAAAACCACACATCACAACACACTTTCAAAAACAACTTTCAAAAACATTGAAAATTTTTCAAAAGATAAGTACACCTTTGTATACATCCAAACATGGGTCATTGCAAAGGTTGCCACCACATTGGCCTCTTTTCAAAACATTTTCAAACCCACACACAAAGCACCATTTCAAACAATTGAAAGCACCATTTCAAACAATTGAAAATGCAAGGCAAGTGATCTAAGCAAGTAACTAAGAGCCCATGGATAACCATGGATAGAAAGGGTGCTAATACCTTCCCTTTCTATAATCTACTCCCCGAACCCAAAAAAAACATCTCAAAGGTTTTTTGCTGTGCTTTTTAACCTTTCCTTAGGATAAAATATAAAGTCGGTGGCGACTCTTGCTCAACCGAAACATTTGCCAAAACAAACGCAAAACCTCAAGTCAGTTCTCCCACCGTATCACACCATCCTTTCCAAAACAACTTCAATGGTGAGGTTTTAACTTCTCAAGCTTTATTGACTAGGTCATGGAAATAAACTCATGAATCCATGGATCAACTTGTTAAGCCTTATTGCCTCTACCTGCATTGTTGACAAGTAAGACAAACCAACATTGCGTTTTATTAATTAAATGGAAAGTCAACACAAAAAATGAATGATTACACAAGAAAAACAAGTCATGGTGCTTGGTGATTCCTCATAGAGCAAAGCTAAATATAGGGAGGGGAACCAAGAATCCAAATGTGATCTTGTTGTGAATGAATCAACATGGTATGATGAAGGGATCTTAGGGGTAAAAATTGGGGTAGAACAGTGTGTTTGAAAATATGTTTGTTTTGAAGATGGATTGTGAGCAAGCAACTAAGAATTTTCTACCTACTCAAAAATTCTTTTGTTCATTCCTTCCTTTGATATTTCTATCTTACCATTGATTGGTAAGAAGCCTTATCTTTAGATAAACATAAAGGGATTGCCTTATATTTTGATAGCAATGTTGTGAGATATCTTATCATTTATCTTAAGGGACTAAGATAATTTGTAAGTCAACATTTGAAGCGTCATCGAGGGACTATGATCTTGTATTTTTTTATTGTTCTTGCTAAGACGCCTCACATGCATAACATGACCATTTTTTCATAAGGCAACATGTGGAGTTAACCCTAGAGATGCAAGTGTGCAATATTTCATGCTTGATTTATCTTGAATTAGGGATTTCTAAGTATTGATTTTATCTTTCCATACAAACCATAATTACTAGCATTTATATGAAAGCGATAAATTATGGAAAGTAAGTATCCTACGATATTATAATCACTTGGGAATGGAGTGTACAAATTTACAAATGGGGGTTGCAAGAAATTAAAGTCCTAATTATCTATTACAACCATATTGAAATAATGTATAAGAATTGAAATGTAAAATAGATTTGTTTTGTTTTTATTAAGAGAAGAAATAAATTTTCTTAAGGAAATGTTTTTAGTCTTTTGTTTTAAAAGAAATAAAGCAAAGTATATGAATATAAAGTATTTTGATGTTTTTGATTAATGAAAATAAAAGTGATTATAAAAATAATAAGAGAAGAAGAGTTAGAGTCAGCGTGCTGTCAAAAGAATAGAAATAAGAGAGAGCAGAAGTTCTAACCCAGGCGCGCTGCAAATCAGGAAGAAAATGTTAGTAGAAATGGGAAAGCCAGAAGTTCTGGATCTAGAGGCGTTAAAGTTCTGGGGTTGCTGAAAACAAAGGAAAGCTTAGAAGTTCTGATTGTTGAGAGAGCCTAGAAGTTCTGATGCAGATGGAGACCTAGAAGTTCTAGGGTACTGGAAGGCTAGAAGTTCTGTTAATGGGTAAGTGATGTGACAATGCTGTTGGATGAGAATATCTAGAAGTTCTGGTCCAGGAGTATTGTTTTGACAAACAAATGGGGGGGTTTATCTAGAAGTTTTGGTCCAGGAATGTTGTTTGACAAATAGTGGGGTAAAATGTTAAGAAATAAACATAAAATATGTTCCTGGGGCTAGCACCCCGGACCCTTAACACCAATGCCTTATGTGCGCGCTCTCTACCACTAGGGTGGCTATACATCCGGTATTAGAAGCAAAAACATAAACATATATTACAAAGTAAAATCTGATGATGAACTTTATCTTCTTCTTCGCGCCAGCCAGAGTATCTGCAACTTAGTCATTTCTCAACAAAAACGGAAAATGCAAACATAGAAGTTATGGAAAATTTCATCATGGTTTCAGAAATACAAAGTATCAAAACTGTAAACCAGAAGCAAGCATGAGTTTTTCTAATCCTAATTATGAACCCTAATTTTCTCAAGAAGTTTTGATCTTAAATTCTCTCTACTTAGGTCATATAAATGAAATCTATAAATATGTAGAGATTCAGAGCCATGATATCTACATTGTGTCTTTGAAATTGCAAGCCTAACAATGCATAAGTAATGAGATGAAAATCAGAAGAAACTTACCTTGCAGTTGGAAATTGTTCTATGAGTTAGAGCCTGGTTCAGATTGTTGTGATGTTCTGGTTAGCTTCCTCAAGTTCTTAGAAAGCTAAAGCAACCCTTAACTTGAGTTATGGATGGTTGGAATGCTCTGGAGCAGTCAAGATGCAAAGTTCTGATTTTTGAAATGGAGATTGGTGAAGACTGTATTACAGTTTAAAAACAGAAGTTGGGAAACTTCTACGTGTATACCAGAAACTGTATGGATTATTTGGCCAAGAAACGCACAAGGAAAACTAGAGTTTGGATGCAAAAATCAGAAACTAGCAGGTTTTGTGTTTGTGCTGCAGTTTCAGGTTCTTGGGAATTTTCAGCAAGGTTTCAGGGATTTTATTTTTCAATCCTCCTTCAGTTTGCAAAATTAAGTTTAATTTATAGGCAAAGGATTTAGAAGCTTGGATAAATCAGGAGTACAACCATCACGTGTTATGGATTGTTGACTTGTTTTTGAAGCAAGTTTAGACAAGCATGGTTTCAAGGCAAGGTATGGTGGTTAGCAGCTTTAAACACGCCTAATATAAGTTTATAGGCATGATTTATGGGGAAGTACACTCAGAAGCAGAGTAAAGTATGGGCTCAGAATAAACTTTGTACAAAAGTTTTCTTTTCAAGAAAAACAGTGGTACTTTTATGCCACATGTGGGAAGATCCTTTAAATAAAGGCTTAGACACTGGGATGAGGACTCAAAAGTTGGTGTAAGCATTAAATTATGATGAGATTTAACAAGCAAGAAGGCCTGCAACATGAGATTATGCAGCATAGCTTGAAAGTGGATCAGAAGTTCAGCATAAACGTAACTTAGATTAAAAACAAATGTCCAACTTCTGATCTTTGATTCTCCATGCTCCAGCATGATCTGAAGGAGTTATCAGACTTTTCAGAAAGCTTGTAACATGCTTTGCAACCCCTCTTTGAATCATTTTTGCAAACTCTGATTGTACCTACGTGAAAACTGGCCCAGAAGTTCTAATCAAATTCTTACTTGGAAATGCTCAGAATTTACTAAGTGTTTTAGTTTCATGGACGTGTCTTCAAGGATTTATAACTTGAAATCCCAACATTTCTAGGAGGAGTTATGTTCTTCAATGTTTTAGATCTCATTGAGATCTATAACTCCTGTGTCAGAATCTCTTCTTGAATCATCTTGCATCATGATGAAAATCTGGCCAAAAGTTCTGAACTTATCATATTTTCTTAACACTTAGAAAAATTTCTAAGTGTTTAGAACTTTGACTTTTCCAAAGTAATTTTGACTTTTGATTTTCTTGATGAACCAACTTCATATTCTAACATGTCTTGACAAAGTGTGATTCTTGAAACTTGATTTTGATCAAAAAGTCAAAGTTTGACTTTTCAGTGTGCATTTTGACCATTTTACCCTTGTGCCAATTCCAAACCTAAACTGATGTATCAGTGCTGCATACTTGAGTCATGGAAGATATTGTGAGAAAATTCTTGAGAAATGAGACGGCAAATTTTGGGGTACAACAGGTACCACTAGGCTCGAAGCTAGGTCCCTATAGTAACAGACGCGCGCTCTTAACTATTGGGGTGGTAATACATCAGTTTATTAAAACAATAAAAATAAATTTATTATAAACTCAATTTTGAAAAATGAACAAAATGGCACCATGTTCTTCTTCTTCCCCGAACGTAGAACAACAATAAAACCTCCATTGTTAAAATCCTAATTCCTTCAATTCTCAATCATTTCAAAAAATTTAAACATGAAAGTTTCTTCAAATGAAACAAGGAATTCAAATATATATAATTTTCAGAAGCTAACAATCAAAGATGAGCACGAATTTCATCCAGTGCCAAAATAAAACCCTAACTGTTCAGAGACACGATTCTCCTTACACAGGAAAAAAATAATGAAAATTTAATACATGGTTAGCTTTGTGAATATCATATCTACATTTTTGCTTCTGAATGTATACATAAATGATGCTTGTATAAAGAATTCAAAGTTTGAAATTTTTACCAAGTTGGAGAAAGTCCAACGCCTCTTGTAGCAACTCTAAGTGCAAATGAATGACATGGTTAGCTTCTTGGAACCTTGGTGAGTGTATTACAATCCTTACTTTTCTTTTAAAGTTGTTGGAATGCTCTGGCCAAGTCAAGTTGCTATTGTTTAAAAGTGAAAATTGAGGATGGTGATAATGGCGTTACAGAAGTGAAATAGGGATTTGGATCACTTCTATCTGATTTATATGAGGTGTGTGGATAGTTGGTTTGCACAAAAGTTGCAAGGTTGAATATTTTCAAATAAATGGCTTCCAAAGATTAAAGAATGGAGTTTTATGGCCAATTCTGGTTTGGGAGAGTTTGATAGGTTTTGAGAGCTTGTCAATTCTTGTTTTGGCTTGCAAATGACCTCTATATTTATAGGCAAAAGGTGATGGATTTAAGTAACCAAATTCTTGACATAACAAGTTATGACTTGGTTGAAAGTGAAAAAAATCAAGTTTATGTGAAAATGGTGGTTCCAATGGAGAAGTACAAGTGTGCTCTGGAGTTGTTGGGTGCAGGGAGTTTGCTTCTTACTTTTGAGATTGCTTGTACTCAGATGAAACAAGTTGGGAGCTCAAGAAGTTGACTTTGTGATTAAAGCTTGTTTTTCCAAAATGGATGTGTTAACTTTGTGCCATTAATGGAATGGTCACTTGGACAATGGCTTGAACACTTGGATAATAGCTAAAAAGAGTGTGTAATCTTCTAATTATGGCAAGATTTAGGATTTTATAGGCCTTTAAAGTGAGATATCTAAGCATGGCATGAGGATTTAGTCTTATGGTTATCATAGAAATGGCCTCTAATTCAAGTAAAAATGCCCAACTTCATCTCTTTGAATCTCCTAGCTCAAGCATGATAAATTTGTGCTCTTTAACATTTTGGAAAGCTTAGAGCATCCTCTTTAACTTTCATGTTTACCACTTTCCTTGAATCATCCTAGATCTTGGTGAAAATTGGCCAAGAAGTTTAGATAAAAAAACTGATCAAAACTGTTTGGAAAATTTCTAAGTGTTGGATAAAAAGTATCACAACTTCATGGGCTCATATCTCTTAAATTAAGCAATTTTTGGAGATCAACCCTAAATGAAAAAGTTTTAGAATTCCTTATTACCTACAACTTTCATGTTTAAATTTTTCCTTGAATCAGCTTGCATCTTGGGAAAACTTGCTTATGAAGTTAGGGTTTTTTAGGCACAAAACACTTGAATTTCTCTAAGTATTTGAAAATCTTTCGACTTTGACTTTTATTGACTTTCTTGATTCTCTTGATTCTTGATGATCAAGTTTGGATGATTTTGAATATTTTGATGATTCTTGACTTGATACACCTTGTTTGACCCAAAAAAAAGCCAAAGCTTGACTTTTGTGTGACGGTTGACTTTTTCTTCAGAAGAATTAAAATCCTCTATAACCAATGAATGTTTTTGAGCATGATGAAATTGAGATGATGTGATGGCCGTGAGATGGTGTTGTTTATGATACTTTGAATTAATCAACCTTAAATTCCAAGCCATAAAACCCTAATTCCTGATTTTATTCTGATGAAAGCCAAAAACCCTAATTTCTTCAAACCAGAAATGATGAGACCCAAAGATTGATGATACCTTGAAGATGATGATCATGATGATACAAAATCTTGAGAGATGAGGCTCTCCTCCTCAAAACCCTAATTTTGAGAAAAATGTGATTTCATACTTTGAGAACACGTGCTATGAATGATTGTGGTGCAGATGAAAATATGTTTAGGGGGTGAATAAATGTGAGGTTTGAGTTAATTATGGTTGAAACTCAAAGGGTAAATTTTGGGGTGTAACACCAGTCATGGCTAAAATTAATCAACCCTTTTTGAACCCATTTTTCATGTATCTCTATGGGAGTTACCGTGTTGAGATCTTCAATTATAGGTTCTTTTGCATATCTAGCATACGCCTTAGTGGGAATTAATACACTGCCATTAACAATTATATATTTGGCAGAAACGCCTTCAATCATATTCACTCCATTATCATTTCGGTATCTAATGACTGTTATGAGATCCTGATCTAGCAGACATTGAAGGCCTCTCTTCACAATATGACATCCATGGGAGTCTCTAAAATAGATCTGACAAGAACCATAATTGTGTCTCTCTTGACCATTCATATTACAAAGGGTAGCATGCATTTGTACCAGCTCTCCCCTTAACATATAGGCATAAAAGATGCAATATTCGCCAGGACACCCATACACCATATTCACAGCATGTTATCCATGATTAGGTAGTGGATTAGATTGCAAATTTGGACCAACGTCTCTAAATGATAAGAGACCACTTATGACCAGTTTCTGGACTTCAATCTTTAATGGGAAACAATTTTCAGTACTATGACCTGGAGCTCCTTGGTGAAAAGCACAATGAGCATCTGCTTTGTACCAGTACGGAATGTCTTTTAGAATAGCAGGCAATGCTCTTATCTGAACCAGATTCTTTTGCAATAATCAAGGTAACAACTCTTCATAAGTCATTGGGATCGGGTCAAAACGTGACGCGCTTCTTGCTCTATTTTGTTGATTTTTGTATGTTAATTGTTGATTGTTAATTGTTGATTGTTGATTGTTGATTGTTGTAAGTTTGTTGTCGAGGCTATTGAACTTATTGAGGGATATGTGGCTGGTAAGCTGGTACCACAGGTGTAGGATTAATAATGGGAGCAATAGATGCAATATGTTGTTGTGGATACCTTCTTCTTGGTCTTCTAGATGATATTGCACAGACTTTTTTTTTCTTCTTTTAGAAGCTACTTCCTAATTTCTTGACCCCACTTGATGAACCAACTTTTTTGGTTAACCGTCCTGCACAGACACCTTCCTCGAGTCGCATTTCCATATTCACCATTTCAATGAAATCATTTGGTGCACTCACAATCATTCTTTCAATGTAAAATTATCCCAAGATATTCAGAAAGATTTTTGTCATTTCCTTCTCTTCTAGAGGAAGACAGATTTGGGCGGCAACCTCACGCCATCTTTGTTTAAATCCCTTGAAACTTTCCTTATCTTTTGGGAACATAGCTCGGAGTTGATCTCTGTCTGGAGCCATGTCGATATTATATTTATACTGGCGAACAAAGGCTTCACCAAGGTCTTTGAAAGTACAAATTTGTATATTATCCAAACCCATGTACCACCTAAGAGCGGCACTAGACAAACTATCTTTAATGGATCAACAATTGGTCGTTATCCGTTTGAGTTGACATTTTTCTGGCATACATAGTCAAGTGACTCTCTGGGCAAGAGTTCCCTTTGTACTTTTCAAAGTCAGGAACTTTGAATTTTTTTAGTATCTTCATATTCGGCACCAACCATAAGTCATGAGCATTCTTTCCAAATAGGTCTTTCCCACAGAGGGCCTTAAGTTCTTTCTGCATTTCTTGAAACTAATTTTGGAAGTTATCCATCCTTTCCTTAACACCCAAACATTCATACGGTTCAACATGGTAGACTTGTTCATTTCCAAATGGGACAGTATGTACCACTAAATGAGGAATAAACATAACAGGAGGAGGAATAATCATCCCATGAGGGGAGAAGACATTACATGTTGCATTGCGGTAACTTCAATAGCAGGTTGGTATGCCTCAGGAATAAAGTTGAGTGGCATGCCCCAAGGATACCCATGTGGCATTTGAAACTGTGGAACACTGACTGGAGCTACTGAAACAGGAGCAGTAACAACCTCAAAGATCAATGTGGTTTGGAGTTGTGCTTGAGTTGAACGGGGATGACGGAATTGCTGACTGGTTCTAAGAAGTCACCATGTTCTCCACCATAGTTGTCAATCTTTCAATTCCAGCCCGAAGAGTAGTCACCTCTTCGTGAAGCTCGTAGTTCTCTTACTCTAGTGTGATGTCCATATTTTTAGTGATTAGCCCGAGTGCGGTTTTTGACTCCTTTAGAGATAAAAGGAACGAGTAAGGCTCTAGAATGTAAATACTGAATGATGAATGATATGAGATACAAAAAATGATTTATTTTTTATAATTGTCATATTGTGGAAGAATTGACTTTTTTGGTTTTATCCAAATGTGTGGATATCTAGAGTCACCACCGACTTTTCTTTTATCTGATATTTAGGAAAGGTGAAAAGAACAGGAAAGACCTTTGATATATTTTGAGTTCGGGGGTAGTTTATGAAAAGGGAAGGTGTTAGCACCCTTTTCATCCGTAGTTATCTATGGGCTCTTAATCGCTAGCTCATTTCTGAAAATTTGCATTGTGTGTAATTTGTTTGAAAATATTTTTGAAAAGCCAACGTAAGGCAAACTTTGTAATGATTCTTGTATCAGTCCTCAAAAATGCGTACAAAGTGTTTGAAAGTGATGTGTGATAAAATATTTTGAGAAAAGTTGTGAGCAAGCAATTAAGAGTTTCTTACCCACTAAAGTGTTTCTTATTCTTTTCCTTCTCCTTTAGAGATAGTACTATCCATACCATTAGTTGGTAGGTAGCCATATCTATTGGATGTGAAGAGACATGCGTAGGGTCATCGTATGGTCATTGAAGGTAACATATAGAGATACTTTAGAAAATTATCAGAGGGACTAGATCATTTTTCGTAGGCAACATCGAAGGATCATTGAGGGACTATGATCTTTATTCGAGGGGACTTTGCTAAAGTATCCCTATTTTTGAGGGACATGACCATTTATTCGAACGCAACAAAGAGAAGTTACCCTAGAGGTGGGAGTGTGAATAATGTGTTCAGTTCAGTTATTTATCATGTATTAGGGTTATTATCGATTGCTTTTAGATCTTGCCATACATGTCTAGTTACTAGCAGTATAATATGTATACAGAAAATTAAAGGTGCAAAAAGTAAATCCTAAGCTATTACAGGGCTTTGGGGCAATTACATAAAAAAAAAGATGTCGAAAATAAAGTGCGGAATTAAATCCTAAACTATTACATCCTGTGAGCAGTTACATAATAGAAAAATATGGAAAGATAAATCTAAGCTATTACAAGAAAAAGTCGTGCGACCTATACAATCTTCTAAGAATTTAAATGCAATAAGAAATTAAAAAAATGTTGAAAAATTTTTTAATGTGATTTTTTATGAAATTAATTTGATGTTAATTAAATAGTTAAAACTCTAAATCTAATTAATTTTAATTAATAAATATCCTAAAGTCTAATTAATTTTAATTTTAAGAAAATATTTATTAACCTAATTAATTAGTAAATAAAAAAAAAGTCAAAATTAATTATTGATTAAAAAACTAAACCTAATTTATTAGGGTTTTTAAAAAGCAGTTAAATTAGTTCATGGTTAATTAAGAAAAATAATTAGGTTTAAGGAAAAGAGTTAGGTTTAGAAATCAAAGAAATTAGGTTAAAGAGAAAAAATGTAAAACTGCATGGGGTGGGTGTTGAACCCACACCCTCTAGCTTCACAATTGCGTAGCTTGCCACCAGGACAAGCGCTGGTTGGTAATAGGAAATAAGCGCTACATATTATATGTAAAACCTACATAAATTGAAAAAAAATAGCAAAAATTTGCAAAAGGCAGGGATCAAACCCACACCCTTAGAGATCAAAGCCTTAGTGTGTGCATTCTTGCCACTGGGTTGGCTGTTTCATCCGGAAATTTAATGAAATGAAATAGACATATTATAAAACAAAATAAATTGACGGGAGAGGTGCCTGAGCCCTAGCTCTGGTCGTCTTCTCCGGTGAGGTATTTTCTTGGAACCTGTAAAATAACAAACGTAAATGATCAAGTAAGACCATACCCCCCCCCCCCCCCTAATTTGAGGGCTACGAATTTAATGGTAGCCTTAGTTTTGGCTAAATCTTCCTTAATAATGAGATACAAGGAAAATAATTCAAATCGGTGCAAACATGGTGATGCATGATCCTGGCATCATGGGACTCATGTGATGGTTCAATCATGTATTGTTACATCTCAGAAACACAATGAAAGTATTAGTTTACATCAAATCATTGTAAAAATCAAAAATCAAAATTAACAAAAAGTATGGAAACCGGTGATTCATGGATGTGTGTTTCAGGTACTTTTGATCATCAAGAATGATCAATTCTTACTCTGAAATGTCTCAAGGATTGATTTGAGTGGTTGGTTTTCTTTGAGAGTGGCTGGAATTAGGATTGCAAGTTTTCCCTAGTTTGACAAAATTTGAGATTTTTGGAGAGTGTTCTTGAGGAAAGTTTTTCGTGTCCCCTCTTGTCTGAAGTTGAAGTGTATATATAGGAGAAGATTAGGTCAAGGGTGGGCTTAGACCTCTTGTGGCCTTAGACCTCTTGTAAACCAACCTTTGATTCTTGTTTGAAAATAGAATTGAAATAAGACAAAACATGAAGATTTGTTTTGAAAATAACCCTACATGGTTTGCAGCATATCTTTGGGCCTCCATAATATTTGAAACAAAAGCTTTTTATGCCTCACACCTCACTTTGATATTTATTTGATTTGATTTTGAATTTAAATGAATAAAATCAAAATAAATGAAATAAATAATTGAAAGGGTGTATGAATAGATTTAGAGGTCTATTATGAGGTTAAGAATACGTTTGGACTCTAAAAGATAAGCCCATTAGCCCGAAAATTCAAGTTTGCTCAATTTGGGTTTCATGCATTTTCTCAAAATTGCCCAACTTGCACCAATCATAACTCTCACTATTTTTGTTATATGAAGGTGATCTTGGACTTTTTAGAAACCTAAAGACATCCCTTACAATATATATGTTGGTCATTTTCCATTTGAAGACTTTAACTTGGTGTAAATTGCTTTGACAAAAAGTATCTTTTTATTGACTTTTAAAATGACTTATAATGTTTTTGCTCATATCTCTCAAATGAAACATTTGTTGGCCTTGAGCTTAGAGATACAAAGTTGTAGAGAATTTAATTTCCATCAAAATGAGATTTGGTTGAGAATTTTCTGATGAAGCATGTGAAAGTTATGCTTGGTTAAAGTTCAGTTGACTTCTCTTAAAGAAAACTCTAATTTAGTAACTTTTGACTTTTGATGAATCTTGAGTTTTCTTGATGAATCATGATCAACCTTGACCAAATGATGAATGTGACCTCAAAATATTGATGTTGACCAAAAATCTTGAAGTTTGACTGTATGTTGACCACAGTTGACTTTTTGTCTAATATGGTTGATTTTCACTTATCTAAGCAATTGACTGAGTAAATTTGTGATGTAAGGCTTGAAACTTGACATGAGGGTTCTTTGAAGCATATTAAAAACCATGAGATCCAATTGAGGCATTATAAGTCCAATTTCCATTGAGAAAAGTGAAACCCTAGTTGTAGGTCAATGCTTAGGAGGAGGGTTTATCTGATTAATTCTTGAGTAGTCTTGAGCAATTGAGAACCCTAAGAGTATGAGGAGATATTTTGAAATGGGAGGGAAAATTGTTGGGTACAACAATAGTTTTCAAGGAACTTTTTTATAAATTTGTAAACATTAGAAAGGAAACTATTATTTTAAAAAATAGCCATAAAAAACCTCATTTCATTAATCATGGAAGGATTACATTTGAAGTATACTTTCAAAAGACCCTAAAAATACAAGAGGAAAATGGATAGGTATTTTGGTCCTAAGGAGTCTCATCTGAAGAACTAAATCCTCCTCGAAGCTCAAGCCTCTTGATCTTCTCCTTGTAAAAATCTTCCATCTACGTCTTCTCTTTTACCAACAAATCAACAACTTTCTTCCAAGCATCGGGAGCGGGACCAATATCTATCAAATCTTCTTGTTTCCTCTTCCTCTCTTTAGTACACTGCTTTAGAAAAGCGTCCTTTTGATGAATTTTCCTATCTTGTTCCGCAAGCCAACCATCTTGAAGAAAGAGTACATATTCTTTGTCCTTCAACTGTCTTTCCAAAACCCTCTTTTCATACTCCGAGATGTGATGTTTTTATCCCCAAGTATTTTTTCTAACTCCACCCTAGCCAAATTTTTCTGATACTCCTCCCTATTCTCAATGGTAATTATGGAAGATGAAGGGGCAAGCAAAGGTTGAAAAGGTTTTTCAAGAAAATAGGGTATTTTGAGCTTGCAGGCTCGATCATGGTCCCACTGAGTAAAGGGTTTAAAGGTAATGCAGTTTTTCTTTCCCAAGCGATCTTTACCCTTCACATGAATCTTTCGCCAGGCATCCATAATTTCCTCCTTCAAATCTAGATGATCCTCCTTATTAAGGAAAAAGAAACATGACAACATAATGTTATCGGGTTTGTCCTCCATGTGGTATCTAAACTGACTTCTAGAAAGAATAGGGTTGTAGTTGATTCCTCCTTTTATACTAAGAAGAGGTACATTAGGAAAACCACCACAGTTGTCGATGATCGCCCCCTTGTCATAAGATGGGATATACCAAGTTAAATCTTCTTTAGTAATGTACATAAGACTTCAGGACCACCTAAGCTTTTCTAGATTGTCTTTGAAGAGATTGGAATTTGGTAAGTGCAAACTAAACCACTTGTACAGTAGAGGTGTACAACACGTGATAGTTCCATATCTTTTTTGAGTTCTATGATGAATAGAGTGGTAACCATCTCTAATAAAAGTATGAACTAGGTTACCAATCAAGAATATTCAAAAAGCATTAACATCAATAAAATGTTTAATGTTTGGGAAGAGCACAAAACCATAAATGAGTAAGGCAAAAACTGCCTCAAAAGCATCCCTACTATTTGCCTTACATAAGACAATAGCCTTTTCCATCAAGAATTGGGAAGTCAAACCTTGAAAACCTTTTCTAAAAGTAAGATTTACCTTTACCTCAGACTCCTCTAAGTGAAGGACTTTAGCAATGGCGGGGGGCTTGGGGACCTCCTCAAAACCACTGAAAGGAAAATCATCAGTTATTGGTAAATCAATCCAAAAAGAGTACTCTTATAAAGTAGGAACCAACTGATAATCGGGGAACGTAGAGCAATGGTAAAAGGGATCATAGAAATGAACAAGAGTCTCAAGAATTCCATATGGTATATTAACTGGGAGAATACCCAAAATCCCTCCATACCGTTTTCTGAAACCTTCACGATTAGATACAAAAGAACCTAGCTTTCTCAACTTTTATAACTCAGGTTTCTTAAAATCGTACTTCTTAGTGTTCCTCTTTCCAATTTCCATGATTACGAATCCTATTATGTTTTGCAAAGAGAATTTTATAAGTTCCTTGAAAAGAGTTTTTTAATGAATGCATGATTTATGCAATAATCACAAACATGGTTTTAAGGTTTCAAAGTCACGAGCATGGATCCAAGTGTAAGAATCACCCCACAAGGTATGTACTATGGGTTCATTTGTACCTATAGAACAAGATTCTAAAAGTACTTTTGGAGTCGTGATTCTTCTTTAGGATATTACTGGTTTACACAAATACTTGTGAGTACCAATAATATTCTCAAGAAAAACTCTTTCAAGTGTAGTATCGCGTAACGACTAATTCAAGACTGTTTATAAATTATCACCGCATTACACCCTAACGGCTAAGATGGGTAAAAGGGTTATACGGCTTCTCAACTTCACGGGATCTCAGATTGAAATTAGTAATGCTTTAACAACTGGCTTGTTTAGCATTACCGCCTCAAGGAGGCCTCCATTGAGTGGGGCTATATCATATTCTTCTTATGTCAGGATTACTCCATTCATGTAACTTTTGATTATACCACCATCCTAATTCTTAAGTGTTACTTTAATCCGGGAGTAGGATTTGTCATTTGCAAAAAAACACCAATACCCAAAGAACTACAAAAAACACATATATACAAACAATAATAACAAAAAATATATGAAATAAGATAGGTTTAACCCTCTTGAAGATACATTTCCCTGGTGAAGTCTCCATTTCTGTCGCGGTGAAAAATCCAGGAAACTGTAAGTTCCTTAGTTTTAAGGATTGGCATTAATATTTGTAAAACAAATATATCAGCAATATAATATATAGGATGTGTTAACTTGCTAACAGGAACAAGTTTGATCAAGAAGTCCTATGCTATGTTAGAAGATGTTGAGTTTAAATGCTTCAACATCTGGAATAACATGTCGGATAAGATGTCCTATGAAAGATCATACGACATCACACCTAAGTTGAATGTTCATGACAAGGTGTGTATTGGACCTGTATATTGTGTTCACTCTTGTAGCTATGATGGAGAGTTGTTGTTGGTTTGATTTATTTTCAAACCTATGTTGACCCGGTGCATCTGAAGTGTGGAATTTGTCTGCACGGGTTTGTTGTGCTTGAAGGATGTTGAGGAGTTCATGTTTGTTCCACCGCATGGTACCTGTTGGAACCTTGGTTGACATGGCATTAGGTTTTAGTCTCCTTAGAAGGTGTATCCTATGGTGATAGGATATGTACAAGACTATTTCAACCATCAGTTTAAAGTGGCCAATGATACTTGAGTTTATTTCTCAAGTCCACTCATAAATGCACTTTAGTGTGTGGTTGATGTATCTTTCAAGAAAAATGTCATTTATTTGATAGATTATTGAAGAAAAGATAGAGCCGTTTATTTTGGTTTCTAAAAGAGTCTTCCTAATTCTTGACCTAATTAGGAAAATGACTGAGTCTTGCAGTTGTTGGTGTTGTTGGAGCTTAGACTAATTTTGAAGACCTTGAAGGTGATCAAGGGATATTGTTGCTCTATAAGCAGTAATGGCTTCATAGCCAAGCTTAGTTTTTGTGTTCCAATAGAAGGGAATTAATGATCTACCAGATTCTAGGACATCATGTCAGCAGGTGTGCATCTTCCTATTGAATAATAGATGCTTTGGGTGATAAACAAATATGTAATGATCACATGTGTTTGGAACCTACTCCTGATTTGGAAGAGGAGGAATATGGGTTGTGTATCTTAGATATGTTATCCATAAAAACATGTCTTAGATTGATGGGGTTATTGAAGGTTGATCAACTAATTGGCTACTTCTTGATTCAGTTTATAACCGATCCAAGTTAGTAGAAGTGCAGAGGTTTAGCTCTAACTCCAGTAGAATTTTGTTATCTCAGTTGGGTCTCTTGATTATGAAGGTCAAGTTCATACGTCAAGGACTTTATTTCTGTCATCTAGTCTCTTCTGATCAAAGAAGCCATATGTATGTTATACTGTTCAAGAGGAACAACTTCTTCTCAACAGAGAAAGAGTTGTATGGGTATGCACTAACCACATATTTTACTGCTACGAAAAAAGAGAATGTGTTATTATTAATATGCTCATAGAAGTTAATGAATAATCTCAAATTTGGAGTTGAATATTCTTGGTGAAATGTCAGATATAATGTCTTGACATCCTTGTTTTGAGAATTTAGTTTTCTCAACGTGTTTGACTGGTGTTTCTCTCAAACAGGATAGAGGTTGTTTACTCAAACTTGATATCACTTATCAGGTCTATGAGAACATGTAACTATTGTTCTGCTAAAAGTTGAAGAGACACACAAGAGGTTTTGTGCAATATGGAGATACATCAACCTAAGTTAAAGTTAATATTATGGATGATTAACTTACAATTGTGGTGTGATTCAACCAGATGATTATTGTCTACTTTGTTAAGGATGAAGAATGGGAGAAACCTACTTATCTTTTCATGGTATGGTGATCAATAAATACCATGGGTGTTATGCTATACATTTTAGATGGAATCTCCTCTTTATGAGCATAAGGATGGCACTTTATAGGTGGTCTAGATTTTGTGGTTATGAAGAAGCCTCTGGAGGTAGGGGTATTAGATGTTGGTTGGAACCTGCATTTATGATCAACTGCTGAAGTATGGTTCTCTTGTGTTCTCCTTTAATAGAGATATACGGATTATTATGGTGTTGTCTCCAAAACCATAGTTAAGGATGATATCTATGTGATTGAGAATGATATCCTGACAAGATGTTGAGACATCATCTTTGGTGTTTGTAGCTTCATGGAAGGAAGTTGTATTGAAGACCATGGGGTGAGAATTACTTATCACCATTGGATTCCAAAGTTGGAACGTATGACCATGATGGAGTATGAAGTCCAGTCTTTTACCATGTATGAAATGTTGTGAAGAATCCTCTTGTACTAAGAATGTGAAGAAGAAGGATGTAAGATAAATTGTTCTGAAATTTGTAAAAGGGGAAGCATCATCTGCAAGTTGTGTATGAGGAAGATTTCCTTTTATGACAAATACCTTGAGGAGAGCTTGGTATTGGTATGATGAAGATGTGTGTTTGACTAATGATAAAAACCTTATCGGGAGCTAGGTAATTATCGGATGTTGGTGCTAATTTATTTTCTAAACTGTTGGTTCAGAAATTATTTGAGAGTTTTTTTTCTCTCTCTTTAACATTCAGGTGGTTGTAATAACCTGAATGAGCTGTAAAAGGTGTGAACTTTTGATATCTTCTTATTTGAAAGGACTATCAAGTTTAATAAGATCTTTGAGTGATAAATTAAGAACCAATTGATTGGGTTCTGTGAAGAAATGTTGATGCCCTAAATGATGTTGTAACATCATTTTTTTAGGTTTGGGATTATGGTTATGGAGGGATTAAGGATAAACACTATTATCAGAAAATGGAGTTTTGAATGTATGGATTAGAATATGCAGATTCTGATCCTGTCTACAGTATCATGCTTGGAGAATGCATGACTACTATGTTGAAGTCTTCAATAGTATTAGTAGTTACTAGTGAATGAAAGGACTGAAGAAGGGTATTAGATACTGAGGTTTGATCTGAATGTTTGTTTTGGAGGTGTTCTTCTTCTGATTAGGGTGTTTTTCTGAGTCTCAGTAAAGCTTTTAACAGAATTGAGATTTCTTTTGGAGTAGAGTGCATGATGTCTTGGCCTTCTAATAATCATGGCAACATGTGTGGAAGGGTTCAGCAGTTGTGTGAAGCTGAAGAGCATGAAGTCTCTGATGTGTGCTCTTCTAGTACTTGAATAGTTGTTCTCAGCAGGAGCACTGGTTATCCATGACAGGGGGAGTCAAGTGATGGTCTATGGATTGTTGTAAATTCGGTGAACCTTGTGTGTGTTTTAAGCTTGTGGAGAGTTTATGCCTCTAATGCGGGTGTGATGTCAGACAACATGTTGTGACATAATGAAGTCGGGTGATTAAATCAGAAGTGAACATATCTCTCTAGTGTTCAAATAGTTATGTCTTGGAGAATTTATTTTTCTCTGCATATTTAGGAAGGACTCTCTGAGGGCCTTTATTTTTTAGAGATGACATATATGTGATATTTTGATGGTTTTTGGTGTTTTCACTGATTCTAAGTGAAAGGAAAACACTTAGAGTCCAGTTAAAGGAACTATGGGTATGCTTCAGAACATATGTGTTTTTTAGAAGCATTTCTTTAACTGATGGGTGAAGTGGTGTTGGTCACGGGTTTATGCATTCAAGAGAAAGAAGACAATGTCTGACTGAATGTCGGGACATTATGCAGGACATGTTTCCAGTGTGATCAACAAAGAAGTTATGTGGACAGTATAACCAAACACGTGTTTGAAGAGAATGTATAAAGTATGTTTGAATGCGCATGTGCATGTGCATGTACTGGGACTATTTCTTTTCAGCAGAAATAGTCTAGAGCTAATAAAAACATTCAAAGCAGTTTTGGACGGTGCACATTGTTTTTAGCATTAGTTTTCTCCTAAATTAACGTTTCCTTTGACCAAGAACCTTGTGTCATTCAAGATCGTTGATTCCTAAGTAACTGCTCAGCTATTTATAGAGGTTTCTCCTATCCTCTTTCACCGTGGAGTGTTTGGTGTATCAATCATAGCTATGGGTTTTGTTCGGGTTTGGGTGAGTTGAGCCTGGGTCTAATTCTATGAAGGCTTCCTTTGTCAATTTTTGGCGAAAAAGGGGAAGAAAGGGTTTGCTCAGAGGGTCAGTTTGGAGTCTGCATTTCCATATATTATACACAAATGTCGAATAAGATGTTCTATCTTGTGGTCTTTACTCTGGTTATGTGACATGTGATCTGAGTTATGAACACAGTTGTGACCTGTGTTCTAAGTTACTCAAGGTGGTGGTTGGACACTTCTTTAGTTTCCTCTTATAGCACAGATTGACTGGTGGTGGTTGATTCATGGTCCTCTTTTTTCACCAGTTGAAAGGAATATCTATTCATTTGTGACAAGAATAGGTTCTTGGGTTAAGGGGGGGTGTAGACTACCATCTTCCTTGTCTTGATCGGTTGCATCAAATATCTTTAGGACTTCTGTTCCTTTCAGCCTGAGGTTGATGTTCCTTGATGCTGAAGTATGTATTGCAATGGAGTTGATAGAAAGAAGATGTCAAACAAAGATGTCCTGGCATCTTTATTAAAGACTGACTCCATGATTTTGTGTTGTTGTGTTCAATAGTTTCTAAGGACTGCTGTTGGTAGATGTTTTTGTTTATTACTGTAATATTGGGTTGTAATTTTTAATGTATTTGTTTTAGCCAAAGTTTTCCAAAAGGGGGGATTGCAAGTTCCTTAGTTTTAAGGATTGGCATTAATTTTTGTAAAACAAATATAGCAGCAATATGTTAGATAGGATGTGTTAACTTGCTAATAGGAACAAGTTTGAGCAAGAAGTCATATTCTATGTTAGGACATGTTGAGTTGAAATTATTCAACATCTGGAACAACATGTCAGATAAGATGTCTGTGATCGGTGGATCTGGAACTGACTGTTTAACGCTGGTTCGCGAAATGTCGCGGAAGCAAGAGTCGCCACCGTCTTTTATTTTCTCCAAATGGAAAGGACAAAAGCACAGAAAAATTCCTTATAGAGATTGCTCTCGGTTCGGGAGGTAGGTTATAGAAAGGGAAGGTGTTAGCACCCTTTCTATCCATGGTTATCCATGGGCTCTTAGATACTTGCTCAATGTGTTTTCAAAAATGTTTGCTTGCTTTTCAATTGTGGGTTTTAAAAAAGTTTCTTTGAAAAATTTCAGTTCGACTCGTACGTCAGAGTGTTTGAAAAGTTTGTTTTGAAAGCTTTTGAAAAGTGTTGGTGTGAAAAGTCTCTTTGAATTTGTTTTGAGATTAGAGCAAGTATCCTTGAGAACCTACCTACCCTAAGGAATTCGTCTGTGTAAAAGTCCTTTAAAGTAGTGCCATCCCACCATTGAGAGGTAGGTAGCACCACCGTTGGAGGTGTTCGGGTCAATTCGAGGTTCGGGACATGGTGATCACTAGAGCAATGGGAAGACACCTTAGAAGCTACCCTCATGCCAGGTTCCCGGATCATGAGGACTTACTAAGACATCCTCTACTCGACGATCACCTTTCGAAAGGCAACAGTGAGGCGTACCCTAGGGGTGGTGTGTGCGATTCGTGTGTCGTTTTCATTTGATATTCGTCTTGTCATGTTCATTGCGATCTACGCTTGATTTTATTTTAAGTCCATACATTCTTTCATGCTTATTTAACAGTTAATACTTGCGAGGAAAATAAATCTAAACTATTACAAATGGCGCGGGTCCACATCGCCAAAATTAAACCGGACCCGATTTGACAGAAAAGTAAATAAAGCAAAAGAAATGAAAGTGCGAAAAGTTAAATTGTCCGAGTTACATGGCTTTGGGAGAAATACATAATTATTTAAGCGAAACAAAATAAACATGCGAAATTAAACAATTAAAAATATGGGCGTTGGACCCTTTTTTTGCAAAAATTAAATAAATAAGGAATTAAAATTAAATGTTTTTGGTATTTTATGTTTTTTAAGATTTGATAGGAAAAAAGAGAATTAATTATAACTAAAATAAAATGTCAAACCCTAATTCTAATTATTTTTTAGTTATTATGAAAAATATTGAATTTTTAACTAATTTAAACCTAAGTTAATTTACATGCATTTTTTAATTATGAAAATAAATAAATAAATATTATTATTGTAAAAAAAAAAGGAAATTAAAAGAAATCAAAATTAATTACACCTATTTCTACATATTTTTGGATTTTAGTTATTAAAAGGATTAAAATTACAACCTAATTAAAACTAAGTTTATTTACATGCATTTATTTATAAAAATAATTAAAATAAAAATATTTATTACATTTTGTCTTTTTTCTGATTTTTTTGTATATTTTATATTTTGTAAAGAAATAATTAATTAATTTAACAAATAAAGAAAATAAAATCATTATTGAAAATAAAATAAATAAATGTATAGAGAAACAAACCAGGGGGTTTTCTGTCCCAACATGGAGGTGTGGACTTAGCAAATCTGGCCCAATTAAGCATAAAATCCATTGACTTTTGTGCAAGCATGTGATGCGTTGACTGGAGTGTACGTGTTCTTCAGATCCATGCCATTGGTTTAATCTTCAGGGGGCACGTGGACGTCTGGATGATGGTGGCGTATGGTGAACCATAGCACTGAAACTGCATGGGAATTATTATAGCAAAATAATATTGAATTTGTTCAGACCTGGGACTCGAACCCAGGTCTTGGATGTGAACGCTACCAACGCCTGCCAGCTGAGCTGTTGAACACCTTTGATATATTAATAACAAACAAATAACAAAAAGAAAAAACAAACGCATTAGTGGTTAAACGCGCGAAATTTAAAACCAGCCTATCGTTGATGGACAACACATCGTCTTCTTCATTGTTTTTATTTTTTCCTGAAACAAAAGCCTATGGAAACGGTTTTGAACGCATGGTCTTAGGCTAGCTTCAAGAAAATAGCGACTAGCGCTATGATGTCAATAAATTGATCGCGAGGGTCAAGATCTCTTCGTCTTGATGTACTGATTTGAATGGCATGGGTCTGGAATCCTAATTTTGCTTGGTCTGAAAATCCCTAATTCAAAAAACCTGCAACCCTAGAAATCGATTATGGCGAAATCACATACGATGCATAATAATTCAATTAAATACCATGGTCAGTTTTAGAACTTCACAAGGAACAAGAATCAACAAATAAAATTCACAAATAACGCATAGAATAGAATGTATGATTATGCAATTTGTTTGATACAGTTCCGGTTCTAGGTACCGATTCCTGGAGTTTTGATGGTGGTTTCTGATTGGAATGTGTTCAGGAGACCACAAGGAAGCTATTGAGACAAGAATGGAGGCTTGAATCGACCTCTAGAGTGCTTTTCAGTTTTGAACTTTTTGATGAAAATCCCAAGTTTGATATGTCTCTTTCTGCGCAGCTTTTAGTGTCCTTGCATTAGGTTTTGATTCAAGCATATGTAGTGAACATTTTAGGTCAACAAAACTGGCCAAGATCCAATGCAATAATGGTTTTGCATATTTGATTTTCTTAAGATCTTTACATATCTTTTTCACATGGTTTTTGTGCAAATTATGATCAATTCTAACCAAATCTTTCCTAATCAGCATGTGCACGAAATATTGAGTCTAGAATGTGTACAAAAAGATTTTTTAGGTCAAGTTTTATATTTTCCACATATTTAAATGATTTAAATGAATTAATATTAATAGAAATTCAAATAAATAAATAAAAAATAAGAAAATACTTCCCTTTGGGCCAAATGGTCGTGCACATGTTTAGAATGATGAATCTTGGAAGAAAAATGGGCCCATTTGCAATTTTAGGTCATTTGGATCAAAGTTGACTTTTCAAAATTCCCAAAAATTTCCCAACTTCCACAAGGCATAACTTGCTCAATTTTTAAGCTTTTCACATGTTCTTGGACATTTTGGAAAGGTCTTTGAGCCCTCTAACCAATGCCTTTGGTCCCATGTCATTTTGATTTACCAATCTCAAGTTATGGCCTTTGACTTAAAGTCCCTTTTTGTTGACTTTTGAAAATGACCTATAATGTTGAAATTGATAATTTTTTGTGAGAGCATTTCTTGGACTTGGAATATGAAGATGAGTTGTAGGAAATGTCTTTCTATTCAAAATGAGCTTTGGATGGAATTTTTATGATAATCTATGTGAAAGTTATGCCCTGGTCAATTTCAGTTGACTTTTTCAGCTGTCCAAATATAGTAACTTTTGCATCTTTGATGATTTCTGAGCCAAATTTTGAGAATCATGATCAAGCATTGATCAAATGATGTTTGTGGCTTCAAAATGATAAGTTGACCAAAAATTTGAATTTTTGACTGTCAAATGACCATTTTGCCCCTACAGTTGACTGTAGTGCAATTTAGGGTTTTGATTGTGCAATTTTGAGCTGAATGCCTTGAAACTTGATATGAGGATACTTGACCATATTTGTAGGCATGTGAGACTTGATTGGGCCTTTGAAAACTTCCTTTCTTTGATCAGAACACAAACCCTAGTTTTGACTGTATAGGAGACAGTTGAACTGCATAACCCTTGGGGAATTTTGTGACCTGACTTGGCAATTTCTTGAAGAATATGGGAGGGAAAATTTTGGGGTACAACAGTTGCCCCTGTTCAGTCTTCTTAGACCTGAGGATGCAGATTGGCTGACGTGCCTTTCGTAATCCGAGGGTAGAAGATGATTGAACACTAGAGTGCCCAGAAATTTGCGCTCACATAGTAGCAGTGATGGTGGAGAATGGGCTTATAGATGCCATTTAGGGGTTGCTGGATAGGGTGATGGGCTTATAGATGCCATCTGGATGTTGATCGCGTAAGAGATTCCTTAGCGAGAACCTGCATACCTGCAAAAGAGAAAATGAGTACCTGACACGTTGCAGGAGCTGATTTTCCGATGCTTGGTATAGATGTGTCCTGACTGGTTACAGGAGTTGAATCTGGAGCTTCAAAAGATGATGAATGAACCAGGTATGGTTACTGCCTTAGCATGAATGGTAAGAGAACCTTGGGTGATTTTAACTTCAACAACGCTCGTTGAGAAAAATCTTGGCGGAAATTACCATCTTTGCAATATCGGAACGAGAACCATGGGCTATTATAATCTGAAAGGGAATCACCTCACTCGCCGTCAGAGAGGGAATCATAGGAAAAGGAATTGTCACCTCACACTCATCGTCGGAGAGGGAACCATAGGAGACTATCACCTCACACTCATCGTCGGAGAGGAAAACATCTGAAAAGGAATTACCACCTCACGCACTTGTCGGAGAGGGGACCATAGGAGACTATCACCTCACACTCATCGTCGGAGAGGAAAACATCTGAAAAGGAATTACCACCTCACGCACTTGTCGGAGAGGGGACCATAGGAGACTATCACCTCACACTCATCGTCGGAGAGGGAAACATCTGAAGAAGGAATTACCACCTCACGCACTTGTCGGAGAGGGGACCATAAGAGATTATCACCTCACACTCATCGTCGGAGAGGGAAATATCTGAAGAAGGAATTACCACCTCACGCACTTGCCGGAGAGGGGACCATAAGTTCTGCTGAGTCTTTATCAGAAAAATCTGTTGGGAGCCGATTTAGCTGGACTAGAGAAGGCTTTGAAATATGTTTGAGCATTTTAACTGCGTCTTTCCTGAAAGGTAAGGGTCAGTCATATGCAATGCATGATATGGATCACGCGATGATGTTCTCAACATAAATGAGATTTGTATGATATGATGCGTCTATGCATGCTATAATGATGTATGTGACGTTTTATGAATGTGTTTTTCGTCTAGGAAAGTAAATCCTTGACGGGTGCCGGGAAGTCATATCCTGGGCTGATGTTGGAGAATAAACTTTTACTTCCGCTGGGGATGATAGTTGCAAGAATACCGGTAGGAGAAGATGACTCCGTTGCGGAATAACTTGGTGAATAGATTCTGCGGGGAGACAAGATATTCTAGCGACCATGCTGGGAAGCAATACTCTGTGGGGATAGAGATGCTTTGCTGAATGTAGATAATAACTTGCTGAGGATGTCTTGTTGTTGAAAGTGTTGATAGACTTCGCTGGGGATAAGAAGACTTCGTCGAGGACGACCTTTCCGTGGCTTTTGGCTGAGGATAACCCAGTTATATCCTAGTACGGAAATAACTCTTTGAATAAAGCCGGACGACGCGCTCGTGCTCTGCGAGGATAAGCTTCCAGAATCTATTGGGGATAAGCTTACTGCTTGGGGAGATGAATTCCAACTTTCCTGGGGAAACTAATTGGACTCTCCTGGGGAAGTTTTGAACTGCGGGGGAAGTGATTCCTTTGAATATTTGATATGCCGCCGGGGAACAATCTTTAGGTCGAAACTGTCGGGGATGCTTGTTAAGAATGCCTGTATGCTGCTGGGGGATGTTGAGATCTGCTGGAGGATACCCAACTTCCTTAAGTTTGATAATAGCTTTGCTTGAGGAGAGTGTACGGACTTGCTAGCTCACTCTCTGGGGAGTTGAGATATCTGGTTATCTTCTTCAGCTGAACCTACCTTGATACTCTGATGGACAGCACAATTAGATCGCTTAGACCACTTATTATTGCCCCTGTTTCTATGGGAGAAGGCATCTGTGGGGTGCTGATAGTGGTTGATGGACAAACCTTCTTCTGGTAGGCAGGTGATAAGATGACAGGACATAGTCGTACGCTTTGATCCCTAACTTTTGCCTGGACCGCCCTTTCGGGTTTTCAGTCCACCGGGATACCCATTTTTGCCCAAGCCGCCTTTTCAGGTTTTCGACTTGCCGGGTGTACAGATTTTTCATTTCATCCCTTCATTTTGCCCGAACCCTTTTGGTTCGCCGGGAAGCCCTAATTTTTGCCTAGGTATGTCAACCTAGCGGGTCTTTGATTGTGCGTAGTATTTTTCCGACTATGTCCGTTCTCAAAATGTAGGGAGTTGCCCCTGTTAGAAGTGTTTTGTCGTGCCACCAGAAGGTGTTTGATCAGGCCAGATTCGTTGTTGAAATTCCCCCAGTGACTCAAGAGGAGATTTTCCCCAGGCTATTTGGCCTTTGAGAGATTCTCCGAATCTTGATTGGACTGCCCCAGATGATGGACCATACTCATGTCTGCCCCTTGATTGGAGGTACTTCTGTTCATTAGGCATTCATCGTGCGAACTTCTGTTGTTCAAACAAAGAGTCATATGCAAACAATGTTATATCAAAAATGCAAAGCTTATGTCTGTCTTGAAGATTTTGAAAATGCGTTCTTTTTTTCATAAAACAAATGAATGTTTGTAAAACGTGATGTCAACTCCTTCTTTATAGTAAGCCTTAAGGAGTCAGGATACCTTTCGTCACAATATGCTTTCGAACTAACCCATGCTTCAGCTAGGACTTTTTAGGGTTATAACGTGGCCTGGTTCACGGTTTAAGAAACAAAGGATAAAGGCTCAAATTTTATTTGTACCCACCCACTCTTCGTGATGTTCTCCAAACCTAAACTCAGTTGATCATACGTTAGACCTTGTTTGAGTCTTTGTTCTAATTTTCCGGTGATGATTCGGATGTTGATAACTTATTTTGAATAGGCAGTCATTCCCTTTTTTTTTGTTGAGGGTTTGTAAGACCTCTTTCTTGTCTGATTTTTTTTTGTTATCCCTATTTTTTGCCTGAGCTGTTTCCTTTTTGGAATTACAGTCAGCGGGATGCCCCAGTTTCGTAAGTCCCCTTCGTAGGTTTTGACTTATTGGGCTTTTCATTTATGATTTTTGATAACGACTGCCTGTCTTTATGATTGTAGGGAACCATCACTGTCTTTTGTTTTGTAAGGACTTTTTGGTGCCATTCGTTATGCACTTGGATCAACTGAGAGAACTACCCTGCCCCAGGTTATGATTATGGGTTTTGATTTTCGAAAATAAAAACTTCTACTTCTTTGGCTCAGAGGGGTTGACGAGGGATTATCTTCCTTATTACTCCAGTGTTTAGGAATTGAAATAATGCCTGTACTTCATAAGCGGGGTCTGTTCAAAAGCATACTGTAATGATCGCGGTATCGTTTTCGTCATCCTCCCTCAAGAGGCTTAGAATTTTAGATCAAGAGCTGACATCAGAAAAAATATGGAAATAATTTGCATTTAGTGAATACGAATATATTGTTTCAGAACAGACATATGCGATGCATTAATGAAATAACAATGTTTAACATGAGTAAATGTTTGAACAAAAGAAAATTGCAACTTGAACATTCGAATGAACAAAAATTTCTCAATCCTAGCCATGATTTGGCAAGGGAGCAGTGATTATGTTCGGAGTCTCAGGTACTTCAAACTGAATCTCTCCGGCGTCGATCATGTCTTGAACCTTGTTTTTGAGAGGCCAGCAGTTGTCCGTAGTATGCCCCGGGCTATCAGAATGGTATGCGCACCTATCATTGGGATGATAGTTAGGAGCAGAAGTGTTTGGATTCCGGAGAGGAGCCCTTAAGGTGATCAGCCCTGCCTCTAACATTTGTTGTAGTGCTTGATCCAACGACATGTTGATCTTGGTGAACTGCCTTTTAGCCTTGTCTGGTTTGCTCTGATCAGCCCGTTATTCTGGGCGAGGTCGTTGTCGGACCTGTGAAGTAATAGCAGCTTGGAGAAGCCCAAACCTTTGACTTCTTGGAAGTTGATTAATGACTGGGTCCCTGACTTGGGCTGGTTGCTTCATGTCTTGATGAAGCTGACTGATCATGGCCCTCAGCTCTCCTTTCTCCTGAGCTAAACCTTGAATGAGTGCCCTTTGCCCCAGCATCTGGGTTTTCAGTGTGTCTACCTCAGCTTGTAGACGTTTCAGCTGTTCGTCCTTGTCATCTTCAGGACTTTTTCTGATCAGATTCCCCATGAGGAGTGTCCTCAACTTTTCCTGCCCCTTGGATAGGCTTAGGAAGATCTCTTTGAACTGAGTCTCTTGAGTGTGAAGGTCCTGGTTATCTTGTTGGGAAGCCATGGCTGAAATAAACAGCAGGGAGGGTAAGTGACCTGCAACAAGGATACCTGTTATGCAATGATGAATATGACATGCATGTAATGTTTTCAAGGACCTCGCGGGGTAAACAAGAAAATTTGTTAGCATTTGGATCCGGTAGCTTGATTGAAAGAAACTTCATATTTGTTGAGAGTCTTTCTTCCAAGGGTCAAAGGCTCACCATATCAAGTGGGTCATAGCCTCTGACACAAGTCATCAACCTTATTTTGCTTTCCAAACAACCTTGGCTAGGGGAACCTTCTTCAGGAGTCAAAGCTCACCATATCAAGTGGGTCATAGCCCCTGACAACCTTAGCTAGAGGAAAATAAATCCTCTTTGCCCCTTGCTAGATGTTTGATTTATCATGACCTGCATCACAAGCCCTTGAGATCCTTGAAATGGGTTAGGATGTATGCAATGGTATGATGTCATGCTATGCATGGGGTGATGTAGGTAAACCCTATTATGAATCCCAATTAAGGACTATAAACAAACCCTGCAAGAGATTCAGTATACTTGTCATGAGTCCCAATTAAGGACTAAAATAAACCCTGCAAGAAACTCGGTAAACCTGGTTATGAGTCCTAGTTAAGGACTAAAACAAAAACCTGCAAGAAACTTAGTAAGCCTTGTGATGAGTCCTAGTTAAGGACTATGAACAAAACCTGCGGGAAGTTCAGTAAACCTTATTATGAGTCCTAGTTAAGGACTATAAACAAAACCTGCAAGAAGTTCAGATGTCAGATAACAAGCATGCAAGTAATCCAAGTTTGAAGGCACACAAGTCACGCAAAAAGAGCCCTTAGAGTTTAGGCCAGCATGAGGTCTAGGTATTACCCTCTTGAAGTTGGTGGGTTCAACCTGTCCTATCAGAAGTAACCGGGTTCTAAGGGTCCCCAATATCACTGGATTGCTTTCATTATTCATCGTTTCGATTTAGCCACTGAACTGGCGACCGAAATATTCCAGGAAAGCAACCCTCAATTGAGTGTAGTATCGAGTATCAACCAACCTCGGACTGCACCAAAGTCAGTTATCTCACTACCCTAAAGAGGCCAAGATAGTTCCATTAAGGTTCCTAAGGTCTGTTGATGCTTCATGACACCACGCGGAGGCCCCGTACTCTCCTTGACTGAACTCAAGGGTTACCGGTACACACCAAAGTGCCACATCAACGTAGCAGACTGTTTCAACCATGTCGGTATACCCCGCACAGTTCCCTCACAGCCTTGTTGCTACTTTCTAAGAAGGTATCCCCAGATCCGGGTTAGGATCTATAGAACTCCCAAGACAGTCCCACAATTTTAAAGCAAACAATTCAGACAATTGAAAACACAGTTATGAACTAGCCCTAAGGTACACCTCACTTTAAGTTTAATTCCCCAGCAGAGTCGCCAGTTCTGTGATCGGTGGATCTGGAACTGACTGTTTAACGCTGGTTCGCGAAATGTCGCGGAAGCAAGAGTCGCCACCGTCTTTTATTTTCTCCAAATGGAAAGGACAAAAGCACAGAAAAATTCCTTATAGAGATTGCTCTCGGTTCGGGAGGTAGGTTATAGAAAGGGAAGGTGTTAGCACCCTTTCTATCCATGGTTATCCATGGGCTCTTAGATACTTGCTCAATGTGTTTTCAAAAATGTTTGCTTGCTTTTCAATTGTGGGTTTTAAAAAAGTTTCTTTGAAAAATTTCAGTTCGACTCGTACGTCAGAGTGTTTGAAAAGTTTGTTTTGAAAGCTTTTGAAAAGTGTTGGTGTGAAAAGTCTCTTTGAATTTGTTTTGAGATTAGAGCAAGTATCCTTGAGAACCTACCTACCCTAAGGAATTCGTCTGTGTAAAAGTCCTTTAAAGTAGTGCCATCCCACCATTGAGAGGTAGGTAGCACCACCGTTGGAGGTGTTCGGGTCAATTCGAGGTTCGGGACATGGTGATCACCAGAGCAATGGGAAGACACCTTAGAAGCTACCCTCATGCCAGGTTCCCGGATCATGAGGACTTACTAAGACATCCTCTACTCGACGATCACCTTTCGAAAGGCAACAGTGAGGCGTACCCTAGGGGTGGTGTGTGCGATTCGTGTGTCGTTTTCATTTGATATTCGTCTTGTCATGTTCATTGCGATCTACGCTTGATTTTATTTTAAGTCCATACATTCTTTCATGCTTATTTAACAGTTAATACTTGCGAGGAAAATAAATCTAAACTATTACAAATGGCGCGGGTCCACATCGCCAAAATTAAACCGGACCCGATTTGACAGAAAAGTAAATAAAGCAAAAGAAATGAAAGTGCGAAAAGTTAAATTGTCCGAGTTACATGG
Organism: Vicia faba; assembly: GCA_948472305.1. Taxonomy (NCBI): domain Eukaryota; kingdom Viridiplantae; phylum Streptophyta; class Magnoliopsida; order Fabales; family Fabaceae; genus Vicia; species Vicia faba. The sequence continues at coordinate 224,858,953 of OX451738.1, forward strand.
CTTTGGGAGAAATACATAATTATTTAAGCGAAACAAAATAAACATGCGAAATTAAACAATTAAAAATATGGGCGTTGGACCCTTTTTTTGCAAAAATTAAATAAATAAGGAATTAAAATTAAATGTTTTTGGTATTTTATGTTTTTTAAGATTTGATAGGAAAAAAGAGAATTAATTATAACTAAAATAAAATGTCAAACCCTAATTCTAATTATTTTTTATTTATTATGAAAAATATTGAATTTTTAACTAATTTAAACCTAAGTTAATTTACATGCATTTTTTAATTATGAAAATAAATAAATAAATATTATTATTGTAAAAAAAAAAGGAAATTAAAAGAAATCAAAATTAATTACACCTATTTCTAAATATTTTTGGATTTTAGTTATTAAAAGGATTAAAATTACAACCTAATTAAAACTAAGTTTATTTACATGCATTTATTTATAAAAATAATTAAAATAAAAATATTTATTACATTTTGTCTTTTTTCTGATTTTTTTGTATATTTTATATTTTGTAAAGAAATAATTAATTAATTTAACAAATAAAGAAAATAAAATCATTATTGAAAATAAAATAAATAAATGTATAGAGAAACAAACCAGGGGGGTTTTCTGTCCCAACATGGAGGTGTGGACTTAGCAAATCTGGCCCAATTAAGCATGAAATCCATTGACTTTTGTGCAAGCATGTGATGCGTTGACTGGAGTGTACGTGTTCTTCAGATCCATGCCATTGGTTTAATCTTCAGGGGGCACGTGGACGTCTGGATGATGGTGGCGTATGGTGAACCATAGCACTGAAACTGCATGGGAATTATTATAGCAAAATAATATTGAATTTGTTCAGACCTGGGACTCGAACCCAGGTCTTGGATGTGAACGCTACCAACGCCTGCCAGCTGAGCTGTTGAACACCTTTGATATATTAATAACAAACAAATAACAAAAAGAAAAAACAAACGCATTAGTGGTTAAACGCGCGAAATTTAAAACCAGCCTATCGTTGATGGACAACACATCGTCTTCTTCATTGTTTTTATTTTTTCCTGAAACAAAAGCCTATGAAACGGTTTTGAACGCATGGTCTTAGGCTAGCTTCAAGAAAATAGCGACTAGCGCTATGATGTCAATAAATTGATCGCGAGGGTCAAGATCTCTTCGTCTTGATGTACTGATTTGAATGGCATGGGTCTGGAATCCTAATTTTGCTTGGTCTGAAAATCCCTAATTCAAAAAACCTGCAACCCTAGAAATCGATTATGGCGAAATCACATACGATGCATAATAATTCAATTAAATACCATGGTCAGCTTTAGAACTTCACAAGGAACAAGAATCAACAAATAAAATTCACAAATAACGCATAGAATAGAATGTATGATTATGCAATTTGTTTGATACAGTTCCGGTTCTAGGTACCGATTCCTGGAGTTTTGATGGTGGTTTCTGATTGGAATGTGTTCAGGAGACCACAAGGAAGCTATTGAGACAAGAATGGAGGCTTGAATCGACCTCTAGAGTGCTTTTCAGTTTTGAACTTTTTGATGAAAATCCCAAGTTTGATATGTCTCTTTCTGCGCAGCTTTTAGTGTCCTTGCATTAGGTTTTGATTCAAGCATATGTAGTGAACATTTTAGGTCAACAAAACTGGCCAAGATCCAATGCAATAATGGTTTTGCATATTTGATTTTCTTAAGATCTTTACATATCTTTTTCACATGGTTTTTGTGCAAATTATGATCAATTCTAACCAAATCTTTCCTAATCAGCATGTGCACGAAATATTGAGTCTAGAATGTGTACAAAAAGATTTTTTAGGTCAAGTTTTATATTTTCCACATATTTAAATGATTTAAATGAATTAATATTAATAGAAATTCAAATAAATAAATAAAAAATAAGAAAATACTTCCCTTTGGGCCAAATGGTCGTGCACATGTTTAGAATGATGAATCTTGGAAGAAAAATGGGCCCATTTACAATTTTAGGTCATTTGGATCAAAGTTGACTTTTCAAAATTCCCAAAAATTTCCCAACTTCCACAAGGCATAACTTGCTCAATTTTTAATATTTTCACATGTTCTTGGACATTTTGGAAAGGTCTTTGAGCCCTCTAACCAATGCCTTTGGTCCCATGTCATTTTGATTTACCAATCTCAAGTTATGGCCGTTGACTTAAAGTCCCTTTTTGTTGACTTTTGAAAATGACCTATAATGTTGAAATTGATAATTTTTTGTGAGAGCATTTCTTGGACTTGGAATATGAAGATGAGTTGTAGGAAATGTCTTTCTCTTCAAAATGAGCTTTGGATGGAATTTTTCTGATAATCTATGTGAAAGTTATGCCCTGGTCAATTTCAGTTGACTTTTTCAGCTGTCCAAATATAGTAACTTTTGCATCTTTGATGATTTCTGAGCCAAATTTTGAGAATCATGATCAAGCATTGATCAAATGATGTTTGTGGCTTCAAAATGATAAGTTGACCAAAAATTTGAATTTTTGACTGTCAAATGACCATTTTGCCCCTACAGTTGACTGTAGTGCAATTTAGGGTTTTGACTGTGCAATTTTGAGCTGAATGCCTTGAAACTTGATATGAGGATACTTGACCATATTTGTAGGCATGTGAGACTTGATTGGGCCTTTGAAAACTTCCTTTCTTTGATCAGAACACAAACCCTAGTTTTGACTGTATAGGAGACAGTTGAACTGCATAACCCTTGGGGAATTTTGTAACCTGACTTGGCAATTTCTTGAAGAATATGGGAGGGCAAATTTTGGGGTACAACAATGTCATATGAAGGAGCATACAACATCGCGCCTAAGTTGAACTGACTGATATATTCTGTTAAGTCACAAAAATAGAATATATTTTAAGGATATTATACTATCATATGTGGCATTGTTTTGTAGGTCAAGAAGAATCAATTAAAAATATTAAAGAATATGCAGTTTCTAAATATGGAGATATTTTAGGAAACTAATCATTGAAGACCTTGTTTGTAGCAGAAGTTACTGCTGATATGTAACAGCCAAAGAGCTACGTTTTGAAGGCCCAAATACAGTTGGGTATAGATTATATGTAGAAGTCTTTATAACCTAGGAAAGGTACGGGTCCAAGATGTAAAAGTTTAGGGCTTTGTCTTTGTGTCACTCTTTAGGAGAGTTGGTGTAAGTTAACCACTCGGGTTGTGAGATGGTCACTGTGTTCTTTCTCATAAACATGTAGGTAATGAGTTAAGTATTGTTTTTGGAGGAATCTTTTAAGAAACTCCAAGTTGTGTTCTTAATTAGGATTAAAGTTGTAAAGGGTGGAGTTTAGCTTTAGGTCTTGACTGAGTATTATCATGGAAGTGTGTCTTCTATTTTGATGTCATGGAAGTATGTCTTTCTGTTTTGATCCAATCATTGTCTGTGATTGATGAGGGATTGAGGAGGGCCTCATATCTAGGTGAGTCTTAGATAGAAGTATAACAAGAGTAGTGATTAAGTGGTTAGGCTATAAATTGGAGGTTTACTAAGGGTCTATGAATTGATATTATTTTATTGGACTTATCCCTGGCTTAGTATGCCCCCAGAGTATGAAGGTTGTTTCGAACTGGGTTAACAATTCATGTGTGTTGTTTATACTTTTCAGTATTGTTTTGTATGTTTATACCTTGCTTGTTTGTTAAGTCATACCATATGTCCTAACATGTCATAGGACATCTGAGTTTTGTCATATCATAATTTCAGAGACCAAGCTATTGAGGAACTTGACTCACAAAGACTTAATAAGTCACCACCAAACTTTATTGTTTCCAAGGAAAAGGGAAAAGATAGAAATCCTATTGTTTAACATGTAATGCAAGAAGTAAAGACTAAAATTTAAGCATAATGAAGAGATCCAAGGTACGGGGTTTGGTTATACAAAGAGAATGTATTAGCACCTTATGTATCTATAGGACTCTATTGGAACCACTTATAATGTCAGTTTTTTGGTTTAAAATTTTTTGTTTACTAAATTGGTGTGTAGATGGGAAAGAAGTATATTTTAGGTTATTTTTGTTTGGAAAGACATAGTTTTATATCTACGTACCAATTAAGGATCAAAACCTCGTAGTTCTAGGTAGAAATGACAAAATGATTTGTTGTGGTTGATTTTAGGAGAAGAGATATTTTATCATCTTTTAGAGAGAAATCTCAAATAATACCACCACAAATATGAGAAGATGGATCTTGCATCATCATGAAGGAATGGCTACTAACTTGGATATAAAGATCAACAAGTTGTCGACTAACATCTTCATGTGAAAAGAATCACATTTACTTCAGCAATTACTATGGGGATAGGAGAATTATATCTCAACTATGAAGAGGATTTATATCTAATCTCATTGAGAAAAGTTTTAAATTGAAAAGTCAATTGGCAAAAAGATTTGGGTGAGATTAAGTCACTTTTAGTCTTTTGAAAGAGTTTTAATATTCTTAAGTATATTGAAGCTTTTATTAAAGAAAATTTGAAAATACAATGACACAAAGTCAAGGTTTTAATATGAAAGAGGTGATAATTTAAAATTTGAGTTTTTTAGGGTTAAAAGGTTTCTTTAGAGTATATGAGAATACATAGGGTGATCATTCACAAGGGTTTTATACAAAAGGAAATGCACATGCTTATGACTAAAAAGTTAATAATACTATCCTTTCCATGGATTTGTGGCACAAGTATTTAAATATTAATTACTAACGTAATAACAAAAACATATATCACAAGTGTTAATCAAAAGGAGAAAATTTTAACATGCTTATCAACTAAAAGTTGTGAAAAAAGATAGGATAAACAACAAGTAAACAAGCAAGCATAGTATCATTTTGGATTAAAAGAGTTTATGAAGGAAATATATCCTTGAAGACAAGTAAACTTATGAAAGCATGGATGAACAATCAAGGAGATAAAGCATGTGAAGTTTTAAGGTCATGGATCATGAATTAGGTTTTTGAACAAGTTTATGATTTAAAAATTAAAAGAGTCAAGTCTTAAACCTAATTGAAATTAAGTTTTTCATGGTACAAATATACACAAGGTTCATGTTATCGAACAACGTTTATTAGAGACATGGCATGGTTATTTAACATGGGTTTATTCAAAAAAATCAAAGAAAAGGTTTTTTAAAACAACTAAAAAGTATTTGTTTATAAAAAGATATGAAATAAATAATATTTTTGGAATTTTTTAACATATTCATAAAATAGAGTAGATAAATAAGTAGTGTGCAAAAAATCAACTCAAAATGAGTTGTTTTGATGGGTGAAAAATAATTTGAAAGTTTGTTAAAAAATAAAAGAAAATGAGTGACAGAAGTTAAGGAAAGAGGCTACCAAGGTTTGAACCTGTGCCCTCAAAGTCATTGGCTAAAAGGTTTACCACCAGATCACGCGCTAAGATTTGTGAAAGCAATGCGCTCAATTAAAAATATTTGAAACAATCTCCAGAAAATCATAAAATAGAAAAATATGGAAAAAAAAAAAAGCAAAATGGGGGATTCACTATGATTTGAACCCTAGCTCTTACGGACAAAGTGACATGAAAACGTGCGCTGCTACAATTAGGATGGCTATACATCCATTGATTAAAATGTAAATAATTAACTAAGTAATAAAACAATATTTTTTGAATTTTCAATTTCATCTTCAACCTCTTGTTTATCGTTACTGTAACATTTTTTATAAAATATGATAAATTTCAAACTTCTTCATTTCTCAACCATTTTTAAAGATGTAAAAACCGAACCTGCTTAGAATTTCGCAAGGATTTCAAAAATGTAATTAATTTAAATTAATTCTCACTCATTAATTTCAATTTTTCAGATTAAAGTTTACACTCCAAAAAATTCAAATTTAAATTAAGTTATAACTAAGCACAATCAAGACCCAAACACATATGGCTTTTAATCCTCACATCTAAGACTACATTTTTGCTTCTTTTTGCATTCGAGTTTTTTGAATCATGCTTCAAGCCATTAGGTCATTCACTAATCCAAAATTCAATGATTCACTTTCTTCAATCAAAACCCTAATTGATCAAGACTTTTATTGATAAAAATTTCTTGATTCAAAATCCTGCTTGACACAAGTATCAAACACACAAGCTATTTTTGTATTTTGTTAGAGATGCAATGATGCATATGAGGTGGTATCTTAGGCTAAAAATTAGGGTACAACAAGACCTTGAAACCTTGATCCATCTGAGACCTTTGAGCCTTCATCTGAGACCTTAGGACTTTCATTTGATCATTAGGTTTCATTTGTCTGTTTGCTTTTGTGTGTTTTGTTTTATGCAAGAACTTTCATCTGTGACTTAAAATTTCCATCTGATGCTGAGACCTTGAGCTTGCACCTGAGGCACTAAATTTTCATTTGATGCTTATAATGTTCATTTGTTTATTTGCTTAAAGTGTGTGGCTTAATCCAAAAGGAATGGATGCATAGTTTGACTTATGTCAAAATGATTGCTCTTGCTTGATCAAATCTATCTTTTCTACCTTTAATTTTTACTTTATGCTTTAGGATAGTCCCTTCATCTCTTGCTCATCTTCTTCAATTTTCAAAGTTTTTCTCTTTTTCAGAACATTCTTTATTTTCAAACTTTAAACTCCTTTCATTGAAAACCATGACTTTGTCAAGTGCATTTTCAAACTTTCTTTTCTTAAATAAATACTAAGACATCTTAAGCATATTAAAATAGTTTCAAAAGACTTAAAAACACATAAACTCATTTAAATCTTTATGCCATTTTGGCTTTTCATTTTAAAATCTTCTCTCTAAATATTAGACATGAGTCTTCTTCATAGTTGAGATGTAATTCTCATATCTCCATAATATTGATTGATATGGTATTGATCTTTTTCCACTTGAAAGAGTTATTGACATGTTGATTTTCATCCAAGCTGGAGCCCTTCTTTCATTGTGATGCAAAGATCTATCTTTCTCATGTTTGCGAATGATTAGTTGAGTATTCTCCTTAAGATGACAAAATGTCTCTTCATCTAAAATCAATCAAACAAACAAATTTTGTTCTTTTTTAGAAGAACTACGTGGTTCTGATTTCTTCATTGCACATTGGAGGTTTGTAGGCACAAAAATCTTGAAGTTTTACCGAATCAAAATAATAAAACTATTTCTTTTCTCATCTCTACAATATTTTTGCAAACAACCAATTTTAACCAAACACACTGATTTTCAAGAAGTTTCCATGGAGTACCATTAATGTTTATTGTGTTATCTTTCCTTTGCATAGCCAAACCCCAAACCTTGTTCTCTTTGTTTTATTAGTTTTATTTTAAAAACTTTTGTGGATTTTATTCGCTCTTTTCTCATTCCTTTGGAAACAATAAAGTGTGGTGGCGACTCTTGCTTTGTGAATTAAGTTAATCAATAGCTTAATCTCAATTTTTTACTGCTACAAAAGGTAACATTCAAGTTCTTACCGAAGTACCTTTAATGCACTGAAGAATTCTAAAACAGATTGAGTATCTTTCTTGGTCCCATAAATCTCTAAAATTCGGATGAAGTAACCATGAAAAAAATGTTGAGTTTATTCCAAACATTAATTGATTTGTCAAGAAACACAATGCTCTGAGCAAAAGAACTTTCCACTGAATTCATGATCCACAAATGAATTAACATGTTAGAGTGACTCCATGCTATATAACTTGAATCAAAAGTTAATAGAATTGGAATTTATCCCTCACAAAATGAAATTCGTTGGTGCAGAGTGCATGGCGTGTGTAGATTTATATGCTTACAGGAATGACGTCTACAACGATCTATTTAATTTTAATTTTGATGTTGACAACACTCTAAAGTAAAATCTTTATTAAAATTGTTGATCAAGACTTTTGATTTTGATGATGGCAAGTGAAGTCGTCAATTGATGTGTTATTCAAACTCTGATACTTCTAAGTCAAGATTTCATCTAATGAAATCAAACGATGGTGCTTGAAAATCAAAATAGCCAGACTTAGATAGTACCCTTGTTTTCATAAAATAATCTTTTACCTGACACAGTCTTTATATATTTAAGAATGTGTCACATTGTTCCAATGGTCATTAAATGGAGTATTTAGAAATTAATTACATTATATTAAGTATTTAGAAATTGACTAGCCACGTTGACATCAAAAGTAATGTCTATTTAGTATTGATAACTCAAACATGTAACAAAACCCAAATATTAAAGCTAACTAAAGTTTTAAAAAAATAATTTAACTCTTTTATTTATTCGTGAAAGAAACTTCTAGTATGTATTTCAAATTGACACAACTCGCGTTTTAAGAACTTTTAATATATTTTTTTCTGATCTTATGTATAAAGAAAATATATAATATATTAAATAATTACTTTTAATATATTTTTTCTGATCTCATGTATAAAGAAAAATATATAATATATTAAATAATATAATATATTAAATAATTAATGTATCTGATATATATATTATTCATATAGTATTTGAATGCATAAGTTATAGCTTTTGAAAGGTAAGAGTGATTATGAACTTGAACCAACGAGGTACAACTTTTGAAGGCTAGCAGTGATTATGAACATCATATTTGAATTCATGAGGTACAACTTTTGAAGAATAAGAGTGATTTTGAACTAATGTCGTTGAAAAATGATATTTCTCTTTTATAAGATTTACAACTAGTAAGACTAAATTTATAATATTTGTGCTGTAGTACTAATTGAAGAAATCAGCCATACCATACAATTATATCCTATCACTTCAGACATAACATACACACACGATATCATCCTAATTGAAGAAATCAGCCGATCATGAGTTCACCAGGATCGGTGAAAATTTTCTGTTGCATTTCAGTTTTATACGTGTGAACAACAAATCACCGCCACGCACTGAGTCTCAACCACCGCCACGAACTGCCAAACCACATTCAATTACATACGCAGATCTGTTCCTGATTATCGTGTCTATTTATCTTTAAACTAGTGAAAAGATTGAAAAGGCTTACATTATGAATATTGTTACGATATTGATGGAAAATGAGATTTGTTCATTTTTTGGGAACAAATTCTATATATCAGTGAAACTTTTGATGGGTCAAACAGAGCTTTATTCATAAATGTTGAAAGAAAAAAACTAGATTCACCGAAATTAAAAGAATATGAAGAGAACACATTCCTTCATATAGTAAAAGGGGAGCAGTGAGTAGGAATGAGATGTTAGGGTTAAGGGCATATAGTAAAAGGGGAAGTCAGGGTAAAGGCCAAAACATATGAAACAGAAATACAAGTACATATTGTCGTAAAAATAAGGAAATACATGTGCACAATAAGGAATTGGTTTTTGCTTCCATGCTCCTATGGACTAATTCTTATTCAACTTGAACAGTACAAAACACATCACTTAAACCACTAACACCATGAGCATCAAACAATTACTATACAATTTAATTTTTCTAACACCATATTTTCAAAAACCAGAATGAATCCATATCATAAGCAAATTTTCAAAACAACACACACCCCGCAGAAGTGATAATCCAGGGAAGAAAATTCAATTCAATTCCTTACTTGCAGTAAAACATTACAACTTTTAAACCCGTGTACATTGCAACAGCAATTATAAACATAAACCAGAATCAAAAACAGCAATTATAAACATAAACCAGAATCAAAAACAGCAATTATAAACATAAACCAGAATCAAAGTCAGTTTCCAATTATTAAATTTTGATAGGAATCCGAGAATGAACACACAGGTCCATATAAATCATTGTCCGTATAAATCATTAATATGACCAACTCCAAATGCAGGTTCCAAACCATATTACAGAACAATCCATGTTAATCTTACAGCAAATAAGATTAAATTTATAAAGACATTCAAGAAAATTAACCAATAAGCCATAACAATGAACAATTTGGTTAAAAATTGCCTCACATCAACAGAAAGGTAACAAACATTATCCAAATATTATGCAGTAATATTAATTCATGACAGAGAGAGTTAATTATAATGAAACAAAATAAACATAGGAATTCCATAACACCAAAATAAACATAAGATTCAAAATCCAAAACTCAATAACACATTCATTATCAAAATCCAAATAACTCTAAAACAAAAACCATTAAACCTCAATCTCAAAACCTCCTTCCACCAGGTCCACCAGCAGCTGCACCACCACGACCGAACGGAATCGGCTGAACAGGAACCGGATCCACCTGGACAACACCGGGAATCTCGGACATCCCAAGAGCAGCAAGCATGTCTAGGGTTTCCTTGTCCACTTCAATATGATCAGTCCTGATAGCAGAAACATCAGGAACGAAATCCATACGCCTCTCACGCTCCTCCTCCTGCAGCTTCAACGAGATTCCACGAACGGGTCCCTTCTGAATCCTCTTCATGAGATGAGTAGAAAATCCAGCGATCTTGTTGCGGAGTCTCTTGGTGGGAATGAGTGCGACTTCCTCCAGGATTTTCTTGTTGGTGTGAAAATCCAGGGTCATGCGGGAGTAGTAACGTTCAATGACTTGACGGGAGGATTTCTTAACAGTTTTGGTTCTGACACGACCCATGGTTGCGACGGTGAGTGAATGTGTGTGCAGTGGCTGAAGGATGAAGATGAAGGGAAATTAGGGGTTTTTTTCGGATGTTGAGGCACACAATGAGTTTGTTAGGGTTTCGGAAAATATAACTTCTGTTTATTGGGCTTTTGATTTTGGGCTTTTTATTGGGGGATCGTTAAGGCCCGTTTTCTATTACATAGGCTCTCTTAAACGTTGATTAATTTTAGAAACTATATGGAGTATTCATTATTGAAATGTAGTTTCATATATAATGTTAAAATAAATACTCAAAATTCAGACTATTTAATGGTTTATAATATAATTTAAATAAAGGTGAAATATTTTTATAATAAAAATTAATTTAAAATAGATTTTTAAAATCATTTAAGAGATCAAACCAAATTTTTGAAAAGGTGATATCAGATTTTACAGTAAAACTTTTAAAAACTAATAAATTTAAATTCTATATCTTAATTATTTTATCTAAGTTTGATGTATTTAAGCAAATTCTAATTAGTAGTCCTTTTCCACCCCCTCCTAGTAATCAACTAGTGCATTGTCTTGTGTCAAAACAAAAAAAAGAAAAACTAGTGCATTGTCTTCGTAGGTATGCACATTTAAATAATAAATGTAATAGAAACTATTTTGTATTTCATATATATTCAACATCTCTGAAATGGATGGGAATTTATAACTTGATCGGTGGATATGGTAGAATTAGTACGACAATTTCAACTATAAGTATTTGGCTCTTTGAAGACTTATATTTGAGGATTGTGCATATTTTAGATATTTTATTCTTTTTATTGGTGATTAGGGTGACATTAATTTTATGCACTTCACTCCTTTGGGCCTCGTGCTTGGAGATTGTGTATATCTTGGATATTCACGATTGTTAGTTTGGTCATGTTTCTTTTAAGAATTAGAAATGAATGTTCTAACTTCAAGAAGGAACCAGAAATGAAGAGAGACGGATAACAGTTAATCTTAAACGGTGACTCTAATCTCCTTTGCAGTGGGGTGGGGGTGGACCTGCATGGTTAGTGTGATCGGTGGATCTGGAACTGACTGTTTAACGCTGGTTCGCGAAATGTCGCGGAAGCAAGAGTCGCCACCGTCTTTTATTTTCTCCAAATGGAAAGGACAAAAGCACAGAAAAATTCCTTATAGAGATTGCTCTCGGTTCGGGAGGTAGGTTATAGAAAGGGAAGGTGTTAGCACCCTTTCTATCCATGGTTATCCATGGGCTCTTAGATACTTGCTCACTTGTGTTTTCAAAATTGTTTGTTTGCTTTTCAACTGTGGGTTTTAAAAAGTTTCTTTGAAAATTTCAGTTCGACTCTTGTATCGGTCCTCAAGAGTGTTTGAAAAATGCTTTCGAAAGCTTTTTTGAAAAGGTGTCGGTGTGAAAAGTATTTTTTTTGATTTGTTTTGAAATTAGAGCAAGTATCTAGAGTCGTCTACCTACCCTAAGGAATTCGTCTGTGTAGATGTCCTTTAAAGTAGTGTCATCCCACCATTGAGAGGTAGGTAGCACCACCGTTGGAGGTGTTCGGGTCAATTCGAGGTTCGGGACATGGTGATCACCAGAGCAATGGGAAGACACCTTAGAAGCTACCCTCATGCTAGGTTCCCGGATCATGAGGACTTACTAAGACATCCTCTACTCGACGATCACCTTTCGAAGGCAAGGCAACAGTGAGGCGTACCCTAGGGGTGGTGTGTGATTTGTGTGTCATGTTCATTTATTTTTGTCTTGTCATGTTTATTAGTGTTCTACGCTTGTTTTTATTTTATCCATACAGTCTTTCATGCTTTGATTAACAGTTAAAATATTTGCGGGAAAGTAAAGATCTAAAGCTATTACAAAAGGCGCGGGTCCACACCGCCAAAATTAACCAGGACCCGATTTGACAGAAAAATAAAGAGAAGCAAATAAAGAATTAAAAGTGCGAGAAGTAATTTACATGGCTTCGGGAGAGGTACATAATTATTTAAATGACATAAGATAAATATGCAAAGAAATAAGAAATTACGAACGAGGGCGTTGGACCCTTTTGCAAAAATTGGATTAATGATGAATTAATTAATTAAAGGGAAAGGAATTATTTTTTTGTGTTTTTTAGTATTTTAAGCTTTAATATAAAAAATTTTAATTAAAATTAAGATAAGACGCAAACCCTAATTCTATTTTATTTTAATTTATCAAGAAGACGTTAGAATTTAACCTAAATTAAACCTAATTTTTATATGCAATTTAATTCATGAAAATAAATAAAATAAATAATATTATTGTGAAAAAGAAAAATTGAAAAGGAATAAAACATTAATTAAACCTAGTTCTATATTTTTTTAGATTTTTGTTATGAAAGAAATTAAAATTAAAACCCTATTTTAAACTAATTAATTTACATGCATTTATTTACAAGAAATATTAAAATAAAATATTTATTATATTTTTTATCTTTTTTGATTTTTATGCATTTTTTATATTTATGAAAAATAATTAATTAACTGAACAAATAATAATTAAGAGGAATAAAAAATAACAATACAAAAAAGGTAAAGAAAATAAAAAAAATGTGCAAACCTGGGGGTTCAGACCCCAATATGGAGGTTAGATCCTGGAAATTCTGGCCCAATAAGCCTGGTCCGTTTGACTTTTTGCATGACACGTGCATACGCGTTGACTCAAGCCTATGGTGCTCTTTCAATCAGTGCCCTTGGATCCCTCTCAACGTACGCGTGGCTGGCTTGATTAAGAGGAGTATGGTGCGTCTGCAGCCTTGAAACGCATGTGAACGTGATTGGAAAATAATATTGAAAGTGTGAGGACCTGGGACTCGAACCCAGGTCATGTGCTTTGCCACCACTATCACTTGCCAGCTGAACCAAATTCGCGTTGTTAATATATAATAATAAGCAAATAATATAAAAGAAAGTTGGTTAATGGCTTGGAAACGCGCGCGAAGATTTGAATGCTCCACTCACAGGCAGCCACATAATCATCTTCCCCGTTTGGTTTTATTTTCCTGAAACGAAAACATATTAGCAACGGTTTTCATGGCGTTTTCTTAGGCCAACTATTAAAAAATAGCGATTAGCCCTCAGGCACTCATAAATTGAGCGCGAGGGTTGGTTCTTGTTCGTCCAAACGCGTTGATTTGAATGATGGTGGTCATAAGTTTCAATTTTTCCTCGTTTTAAAATCCCCAATTCAAAACTCTGCAAACCCTAAAACTCAAACATGGCATAATCGCGTGTAGCACATAAAAAGACAATTAAATGTATTGGTTAGCTTCAGAATCGTTCAAGGAATAAGAATCAATGAATAAAATGTTATGAAAATGCATAGATTTCAAAGTACGATTATGAATTTTTCATGAAATATCTTGAATGCTGTATACCAATTCCTTGCGTTTTGATGGTTGTTTCTGATTGGAATACGTCCAGTGACCTTCAAGGAAGCTAATGGAACAAGAATTAGGTCTTGAATCGCCCTGGAAGTGAACTTTCAGTTTTGACTTTTTTAGAGAAAATTTCAAGTTCTCTTGATGCCTTTCTGCGCAGCTCTGTGTGTTTTATGATTAGGGTTTCATTCTAGCTTATGTAGTGAACAAATTAGGTTAACAAAATTGATCAAAATCTCTTTCATTCATGAATTTGAAGATTTGATTTTCCATCATTATTTTCCAAATATTTTCCATGTGCTTTTTGTTCAAATCATCTCCAATCAATCCAAATCTTTCCATATTGGTACAAGTACGAAATCTTGAGAGTGAAACATGCATAAAAAGATTTAAAACTTTAGGTTAGCATTTTTCATACATTTATTTTGATTTAAATGAATTATTATAAATAAAAATTCAAATAAATAAATAAAAAATGAATAAAGACTTCCCTTTGGGCCAAGTAGTCGTGCATATGTCATGGATGATGAATTGTGGAAGAAAAATGGGCCCATTAGCAATTTTAGGTCATTTGAAGTAATGTTGACTTTTCAAAATATCCAAAAATTTCCCAACTTCCACAAGGCATAACTTGCTCAATTTTTAAGCTTTTCTCATGTTCTTGGACATTTTGGAAAGGTCTTTGAGTCCTCTAACCAATGCCTTTGGTCCCATGTCATTTTGATTTACCAATCTCAAGTTATGGCCTTTGACTTAAAGTCCCTTTTTGTTGACTTTTGAAAATGACCTATAATGTTGAAATTGATAACTTTTTGTGAGAGCATTTCTTGGACTTGAAGTATGAAGATGAGTTGTAGGAAATGTCTTTCTCTTCAAAATGAGATTTGGATGGAATTTTTCTGATAATCCATGTGAAAGTTATGCCCTGGTCAATTTCAGTTGACTTTTTCAGCTGTCCAAATAAGGAAACTTTTGCATCTTGATGATTTCTGAGCCAAATTTTGAGAATCATGATCAAGCATTGATCAAATGATGTTTGTGGATTCAAAATGATATGTTGACCAAAAATTTGAACTTTTGACTGTTAAATGACCATTTTGCCCCTGCAGTTGACTGTAGTGCAATTTAGGGTTTTGACTGTGCAATTTTGTACTGAATGCCTTGAAACTTGATATGAGGATACTTGACCATATTTGTAGGCATGTGAGACTTGATTGGGCCTTTGGAAATTTCATTTTCTTGATCAGAACACAAACCCTAATTTTGACTGTATAGGAGACCTTTGCACTGTGCACCCCTTGGGGAATTTTGAAGCATGACTTGGCAATTTCTTGAAGAATATGGGAGGGCAAATTTTGGGGTACAACAGTTGCCCCTGTTCAATCTTCTTAGACCTGAGGATGCAGATTGGCTGACGTGCCTTTCGTAATCCGAGGGTAGAAGATGATTGAACACTAGAGTGCCCAGAAATTTGCGCTCACATAGTAGCAGTGATGGGAATGGGCTTATAGATGCCATTTAGAGGTTGCTGGATAGGATGATAGGCTTATAGATGCCATCTGGATGTTGATCGCGTAAAAGATTCCTTAGCAAGAACCTGCATACCTGCAAAAGAAACAATGAGTACCTGACACGTTGCAGGAGCTGATTTTCAGATGCTTGGCATAGATATGTCCTGACTGGTTACAGGAGCTGAGTCTGGAGCTTCGCAAGATGATGGATGAACCAGGGATGGTTACTGCCTTAGCATGAATGGTAAGAGGACCTTGGGTGATTTTAACTTCAACAACGCTCGTTGAGAAAATCTTGGTGGGAATTACCATCTTTGCAGGATCGGGAAGAAAACCATAGGCAATTATACTCTGAGAGGGAATCACCTCACTCACCGTCGGAGAGGGAAACCATAGGAAATTATAATCTGAGAGGGAATCACCTCACTCACCGTCGGAGAGGGAAACCATAGGAAATTATAATCTGAAAGGAATTATCACCTCACTCACCGTCGGAGAGGGAACCATAGGAAATCATCACCTCACTCACCGTCGGAGAGGGAACCATCTGAAAAGGAATTATCACCTCACTCACCGTCGGAGAGGGAACCATAGGAGATTATCACCTCACTCACCGTCGGAGAGGGAACCATCTGAAAAGGAATTATCACCTCACTCACCGTCGGAGAGGGAACCATAGGAGATTATCACCTCACTCACCGTCGGAGAGGGAACCATCTGAAAAGGAATTATCACCTCACTCACCGTCGGAGAGGGAACCATAGGAGATTATCACCTCACTCACCGTCGGAGAGGGAACCATCTGAAAAGGAATTATCACCTCACTCACCGTCGGAGAGGGAACCATAGGAGATTATCACCTCACTCACCGTCGGAGAGGAAAACATCTGAAAAGGAATTATCACCTCACTCACCGTCGGAGAGGGAACCATAGGAGATTATCACCTCACTTACCGTCGGAGAGGGAAACATCTGAAAAGGAATTATCACCTCACTCACCGTCGGAGAGGGCACCATAGGAGATTATCACCTCACTCACCGTCGGAGAGGGAAACATCTGAAAAGGAATTATCACCTCACTCACCGTCGGAGAGGGCACCATAGGAGATTATCACCTCACTCACCGTCGGAGAGGGAAACATCTGAAAAGGAATTATCACCTCACTCACCGTCGGAGAGGGCACCATAGGAGATTATCACCTCACTCACCGTCGGAGAGGGAAACATCTGAAAAGGAATTATCACCTCACTCACCGTCGGAGAGGGCACCATAGGAGATTATCACCTCACTCACTGTCGGAGAGGGAAACATCTGAAAAGGAATTATCACCTCACTCACCGTCGGAGAGGGAACCATAGGAGATTATCACCTCACTCACCGTCGGAGAGGGAAACATCTGAAATAACTTCTACTGAGTCTTTATTAGGAAAATCTGTTGGGAGTCGATTTAGCTGGACTAGAGAAGGCCTTGGACTGGATAGGAAATCTTTGGAGTCGATTAACTGAATCGGTCTAGGTCTTGAAATATGATTGAGAATTTCAACCGCATCTTTCCTGTAAGGTAAAGGTCAGTCATGCGCGATGCATGATATGGATCAAGCAATGATGTTCTCAACATAAATGAGGTTTGCATGATATGATGCGTCTATGCATGCTATAATGATGTATGTGATGTTTTATGAATGTATGTTTTCGTCTAGGAAAGTAAATCCTTGATGGGTGCCGGGAAGTCACTCTTGGGCTGATGTTGAGAATAGATTTTGCTTCCGCTGGGGATGATAACTGCAAGAATACCGGTAGGAGAAGATGACTCCGTTGCGGAATAAACTTGGCAAATGGAAGATTCTGCGGAGAAAAAAGATGCTCTAGCGATCTTGCTGGGGAAGCAATACTCTGTGGGGAGAGAGATGCTTTGCTGAGTGTTGATAATAATCTGCTGGGGATACCCTTGTTGTTGGAAGTGTTGATAGACTTCGCTGGGGATAAGAAGGCTTCGTCGACGACGCTTTTTCCGTGGCTTTTGGCTGAGGATAACCCAGTTATATCCTGGTAGGGAAATAACTCTTTGAATAAAGCCGGGGGACGCGTTCGCGCTCTGCGAGGGTAAGCTTCCAGAATCTATTGGGGATAAGCTTACTGCCTGGAGAGATGGATTCCAATTTTCTTGGGGAAACTGGATTGGACTCTCCTGGGGAAGTTTTGAACTGTGTCAGGAAGATGACTCCACTGAATGTTGGTATACTGCCGGGGAACAATATTTAGACCAAGACTGCCGGGGATGCTTGTTAGGAATATATATGCTGCTGGGGAATGTTGAGCTCTGCGGGAGGATACCCAACTTCCTTTAAGTTTGATAGTATAGCTTGGGGAGAGTGCACTGACTTGCTGGCTCACTCTCTGGGGAATTGAGATATCTGGTTATGTTCTTTAGCTGAACCTACCTTGGTACCTTGGAGGACAGAACAATTAAATTGCTTAGACAACTCTTTATTGCCCCTGTTTCTGAGGTGGGAGAGGAAGACCTATGAGGTGCTGATAGTTGTTGATGGACAAAACTTCTTCTGGTAGGCAGGTGATAAGATGACAGGACATAGTCGTACGCTTTGATCCCTAACTTTTGCCTGGACCGCCCTTTCGGGTTTTCAGTCCACCGGGATACCCATTTTTGCCCAAGCCGCCTTTTCAGGTTTTCGACTTGCCGGGTGTACAGATTTTTCTTTTCATCCCTTCATTTTGCCCGAACCCTTTTGGTTCGCCGGGAAGCCCTTATTTTCGCCTAGGTGTGTCAACCTAGCGGGTCTTTGATGATGCGTAGTATTTTTTTCCGACTATGTCCATGCTTTCAAGACGTAGGGAGGTGCCCCTGTTAGAAGTGTTTTGCCATGCCATCAGAAGGTGTTTGATCAGGCAAGATTCGTTGTTTGAGTGCCCTAAGTGACTCAGGCGGAGACTTGCCCCAGGTTATTTGGCCTTTAAGAGATTCTCCGAATCTTGATTGGGTTGCCCCAGATGATGGACCATGATCATGCCGTGCCCCTTGATTGGAAGTGCTTCTGTTTATTAGGTATTCTTCGTGCGAATTTTCCTGCTGTTCAAACAAAAAGTCATATGCAAATAATGTTATATCAAAAATGCAAAGCTTATGTTTGTCTTGAAGATTTGGAAAATGCAGTTTTTTTCATAAAACAAGTGAATGTTTGTAAAACGTGATGTCAACACCGTATTTACCGTAGGCCTTAAGGAGTCAGGATACCTTTCGTCACAGTATGCTTTCGACCTAACCCATGCTTCAGCTAGGACTTTTAAGGGTTATAGCGTGGTCTGGTTCACGGTTTAAGAAACAAAGGATAAAGGCTCAAATTATTTGTACCCACCCGCTCTTCGTGATGTTCTCCAAACCTAAACTCAGTTGATCATACGTTAGACCTTGTTTGAGTCTTTGCTTTGATATACCAGCGATGGTTCGAATGTTGACAATTTATTTCAAATAGGCAGTCATCTTTGTTTTTGTTGAGGGTTTGTATGACCTCTTTCTTGTCTGATTTTTGTTATCCCTTTCTTTTTTTGCCTGAACTGTTTCCTTTTTTTTTTTTTTGGAATTACAGTCAGCGGGATGCCCCAGTTTTGTAAGTCTCCTTCATGGGTATTTTGACTTATTGGGCTTTTCGTTTATGATTCTTTTGATAATGACTGCCTGTCCTTATAATTGTTCTGAACCATCACTGTCTTTTTTTTCGTAGGGACCTCTTTGGTGCCATTCATTATGCACTTGGATCAACTGAGAGAGCTACCCTGCCCCAGGTTATGATTAAGGGTTTTGAATTTCGAAAAGAAAAACTCCTACTTCTTTGGCTCAGAGGGGTTGACGAGGGATTATCATCCTTATAACTCCAGTGTTTAGGGATTGAAACAATGCATGTACCTCATCAGCGGGGTCTGTTCAAAAGCATACTGTAAATTATGGTATCGTTTTCGTCATCCTCCCTCAAGAGGCTTAGAATTTTAGATCAAGAGTTGACATCAGAAAAAATATTAAAATAATTTGCATATAGTGAATACGAATATATTGCTTCAAAACAGACATATGCGATGTATTAATGAAATAACGATGTTTAACATGAGTAAATGTTTGAACAAAAGAGAATTGCAACTTGAACATTCGAATGAACAAAAATTTCTCAATCCTAGCCATGCTTTGGCGAGGGAGCAGTGATCACGTGGGGAGTCTTGGGTACTTTAAACTGAATCTCTCCAGCGTCGATCATGTCTTGGATCTTATTTTTCAAGCTCCAACAATCATCTGTAGTATGCCCCGGGCTGTCAGAGTGATAAGCGCAACGGGCGTTGGGGTTATACTTCGGTGACGTTGTATTTTGGCTCTTCGGAGCTTCTTTTAGAGTTACCAGCTTGGTCTCCAGCAACTGTGGCAATATCTGGGATAAGGTCATGCTGAGCCGAGTGAACTGCCTTCTCTCACTCTTTTGTTGGTTGTGATGTTGAATTTGTGATACTGGAGCCATTTGAGGAGCTCTCCCCTTACCTCCTTGTCTCAAAGGTGGTTGAACGATGACTGGCTTTTTACCCTTAGACTTTTGCCCCAGTTGGTTGCCCTGAAGCAGTTGGTTGACGAGAATCCCGAGCTCATCTTGTCTTTGAGCTAACCCTTGAAGGGCAGTCACCTGCCCCAACATCTGGACTTTCAATGCATCCATCTCAACTTGCAGGTGTTTCAGTCTTTCATCCTCAGCACTGTTCCTGACAAAAGTTTCCATGAGAAGTGTTCTCAGCTCCTCCTGCCCCTTGGATAGATTCAGGAGGATTTCCCCGAACCGAGTCTCTTGAGCAAGAAAGTCCTGGTTATCTTGTTGGGAAGTCATTGCTGAAATAAACAGCAGAGATGGTAAGTGACCTGTCCAGAGGGTACCTGTTATGCAATGATATGTATGTATGCATGCAATGTTTTCAAGGACCTCGCAGGGTAAACAAGAAAATTGTTAGCATTTGGGTCCGGTGGCTTGATTGAAGGAAACCCATGTTATTGAGAATTCTTCTTCAAGGGTCAAAGGCTCACCATATCCAGTGGGTCATAGCCCCTGACAACCTTGGCTAGAGGAAAATAAATCCTCTTTGCCCCTTGCTAGATGTTTGATTCATCATGACCTACATCACAAGCCCTTGAGATCCTTGAAATGGGTTAAGATGTATGCAATGGTATGATGTTATGGTATGCATGGGGTAATGTGAGTAAACCCTGTTATGAGTCCCCATTTAGGACTACAAACCAAAACCTGCAAGAAACTCAAGTAAACCTGTCATGAGTCCCAGTTAAGGACTATAAACGAAACCTGCAAGAAACTTAGTAAACCTTGTTATTAGTCCTAATTAAGGACTAAAACAAGACATGCAAGGAATTCAATAAACCCTGTTATAAGTCCTAATTAAGGACTGAAAACAAAACCTGCAGGAAACTCAAGTGTCAGACAACAAGCATGCAAATAGTCAAGTACGAAGGCACACAAGAGAAAGCCCTTAGAGTTTAAGGCCAGCGTGAGGTCTAGGCATTACCCTCTTTCAGTTGGTGGGCTCAACCTGTCCTATTAGAAGTAACCGGGTTCTAAGGGTCCCAATATCACCGGATTGCTTTCATTGTTCATCGTTTCGATTTAGCCACTGAACTGGCGACCAAAATATTCCAGGAAAGCAACCCTCAATTGAGTGTAGTATCGAGTAACCTCGGACTGCACCAAAGTCAGTTATCTCACTACCCTAAAGAGGCCAAGATAGTTCAATTAAGGTTCCTAAGGTCTGTTGATGCTTCACGACACCACGCGGAGGCCCCTACTCTCCTTGACTGAACTCAAGGGTTACCGGTACACACCAAAGTGCCACATCAACGTAGCAGACTGTTTCAACCATGTCGGTATACCCCGCACAGTTCCCTCACAGCCTTGTTGCTACTTTCTAAGAAGGTATCCCCCAGATCCGGGTTAGGATCTATAGAACTCCCAAGACAGTCCCACAATAATAAAGCAAGCAAATCAATACAATTGAAAACACAGTTATGAACTATCCCTAAGGTACACCTCACTTTAAGTTTTAGTCCCCAGCAGAGTCGCCAGTTCTGTGATCGGTGGATCTGGAACTGACTGTTTAACACTGGTTCGCGAAATGTCGCGGAAGCAAGAGTCGCCACCGTCTTTTATTTTCTCCAAATGGAAAGGACAAAAGCACAGAAAAATTCCTTATAGAGATTGCTCTCGGTTCGGGAGGTAGGTTATAGAAAGGGAAGGTGTTAACACCCTTTCTATCCATGGTTATCCATGGGCTCTTAGATACTTGCTCACTTGTGTTTTCAAAATTGTTTGTTTGCTTTTCAACTGTGGGTTTTAAAAAGTTTCTTTGAAAATTTCAGTTCGACTCTTGTATCGGTCCTCAAGAGTGTTTGAAAAATGCTTTCGAAAGCTTTTTTGAAAAGGTGTCGGTGTGAAAAGTATTTTTTTTGATTTGTTTTGAAATTAGAGCAAGTATCTAGAGTCGTCTACCTACCCTAAGGAATTCGTCTGTGTAGATGTCCTTTAAAGTAGTGCCATCCCACCATTGAGAGGTAGGTAGCACCACCGTTGGAGGTGTTCGGGTCAATTCGAGGTTCGGGACATGGTGATCACCAGAGCAATGGGAAGACACCTTAGAAGCTACCCTCATGCCAGGTTCCCGGATCATGAGGACTTACTAAGACATCCTCTACTCGACGATCACCTTTCGAAGGCAAGGCAACAGTGAGGCGTACCCTAGGGGTGGTGTGTGATTTGTGTGTCATGTTCATTTATTTTTGTCTTGTCATGTTTATTGGTGTTCTACGCTTGTTTTTATTTTATCCATACAGTCTTTCATGCTTTGATTAACAGTTAAAATATTTGCGGGAAAGTAAAGATCTAAAGCTATTACAAAAGGCGCGGGTCCACACCGCCAAAATTAACCAGGACCCGATTTGACAGAAAAATAAAGAGAAGCAAATAAAGAATTAAAAGTGCGAGAAGTAATTTACATGGCTTCGGGAGAGGTACATAATTATTTAAATGACATAAGATAAATATGCAAAGAAATAAGAAATTACGAACGAGGGCGTTGGACCCTTTTGCAAAAATTGGATTAATGATGAATTAATTAATTAAAGGGAAAGGAATTATTTTTTTGTGTTTTTTAGTATTTTAAGCTTTAATATAAAAAATTTTAATTAAAATTAAGATAAGACGCAAACCCTAATTCTATTTTATTTTAATTTATCAAGAAGACGTTAGAATTTAACCTAAATTAAACCTAATTTTTATATGCAATTTAATTCATGAAAATAAATAAAATAAATAATATTATTGTGAAAAAGAAAAATTGAAAAGGAATAAAACATTAATTAAACCTAGTTCTATATTTTTTTAGATTTTTGTTATGAAAGAAATTAAAATTAAAACCCTATTTTAAACTAATTAATTTACATGCATTTATTTACAAGAAATATTAAAATAAAATATTTATTATATTTTTTATCTTTTTTGATTTTTATGCATTTTTTATATTTATGAAAAATAATTAATTAACTGAACAAATAATAATTAAGAGGAATAAAAAATAACAATACAAAAAAGGTAAAGAAAATAAAAAGAATGTGCAAACCTGGGGGTTCAGACCCCAATATGGAGGTTAGATCCTGGAAATTCTGGCCCAATAAGCCTGGTCCGTTTGACTTTTTGCATGACACGTACATACGCGTTGACTCAAGCCTATGGTGCTCTTTCAATCAGTGCCCTTGGATCCCTCTCAACGTACGCGTGGCTGGCTTGATTAAGAGGAGTATGGTGCGTCTGCAGCCTTGAAACGCATGTGAACGTGAATTGGAAAATAATATTGAAAGTGTGAGGACCTGGGACTCGAACCCAGGTCATGTGCTTTGCCACCACTATCACTTGCCAGCTGAACCAAATTCGCGTTGTTAATATATAATAATAAGCAAATAATTAAAAGAAAGTTGGTTAATGGCTTGGAAACGCGCGCGAAGATTTGAACGCTCCACTCACAGGCAGCCACATAATCATCTTCCCCGTTTGGTTTTATTTTCCTGAAACGAAAACATATTAGCAACGGTTTTCATGGCGTTTTCTTAGGCCAACTATTAAAAAATAGCGATTAGCCCTCATGCACTCATAAATTGAGCGCGAGGGTTGGTTCTTGTTCGTCCAAACGCGTTGATTTGAATGATGGTGGTCATAAGTCTCAATTTTTCCTCGTTTTAAAATCCCCAATTCAAAACTCTGCAAACCCTAAAACTCAAACATGGCATAATCGCGTGTAGCACATAAAAAGACAATTAAATGTATTGGTTAGCTTCAGAATCGTTCAAGGAATAAGAATCAATGAATAAAATGTTATGAAAATGCATAGATTTCAAAGTACGATTATGAATTTTTCATGAAATATCTTGAATGCTGTATACCAATTCCTTGCGTTTTGATGGTTGTTTCTGATTGGAATACGTCCAGTGACCTTCAAGGAAGCTAATGGAACAAGAATTAGGTCTTGAATCGCCCTGGAAGTGAACTTTCAGTTTTGACTTTTTTAGAGAAAATTTCAAGTTCTCTTGATGCCTTTCTGCGCAGCTCTGTGTGTTTTATGATTAGGGTTTCATTCTAGCTTATGTAGTGAACAAATTAGGTTAACAAAATTGATCAAAATCTCTTTCATTCATGAATTTGAAGATTTGATTTTCCATCATTATTTTCCAAATATTTTCCATGTGCTTTTTGTTCAAATCATCTCCAATCAATCCAAATCTTTCCATATTGGTACAAGTACGAAATCTTGAGAGTGAAACATGCATAAAAAGATTTAAAACTTTAGGTTAGCATTTTTCATACATTTATTTTGATTTAAATGAATTATTATAAATAAAAATTCAAATAAATAAATAAAAAATGAATAAAGACTTCCCTTTGGGCCAAGTAGTCGTGCATATGTCATGGATGATGAATTGTGGAAGAAAAATGGGCCCATTAGCAATTTTAGGTCATTTGAAGTAATGTTGACTTTTCAAAATATCCAAAAATTTCCCAACTTCCACAAGGCATAACTTGCTCAATTTTTAAGATTTTATCATGTTATTGGACATTTTGGAAAGGTCTTTGAGTCCTCTAACCAATTCCTTTGGTCCCATGTCATTTTGATTTACCAATCTCAAGTTATGGCCTTTGACTTAAAGTCCCTTTTTGTTGACTTTTGAAAATGACCTATAATGCTGAAATTGATAACTTTTTGTGAGAGCATTTCTTGGACTTGAAGTATGAAGATGAGTTGTAGGAAATGTCTTTCTCTTCAAAATGAGCTTTGGATGGAATTTTTCTGATAATCCATGTGAAAGTTATGCCCTGGTCAATTTCAGTTGACTTTTTCAGCTGTCCAAATAAGGAAACTTTTGCATCTTGATGATTTCTGAGCCAAATTTTGAGAATCATGATCAAGCATTGATCAAATGATGTTTGTGGCTTCAAAATGATATGTTGACAAAAAATTTGAACTTTTGACTGTCAAATGACCATTTTGCCCCTGCAGTTGACTGTAGTGCAATTTAGGGTTTTGACTGTGCAATTTTGTACTGAATGCCTTGAAACTTGATATGAGGATACTTGACCATATTTGTAGGCATGTGAGACTTGATTGGGCCTTTGGAAATTTCATTTTCTTGATCAGAACACAAACCCTAATTTTGACTGTATAGGAGACCTTTGCACTGTGCAACCCTTGGGGAATTTTGAAGGATGACTTGGCAATTTCTTGAAGAATATGGGAGGGCAAATTTTGGGGTACAACAGTTAGCACTCTAATTCTCAAGTCCTTTCAAGATTTAAGATCAGTATATTGAAATATGAGATTGTGAACATTCTCATAGCACATTAACTGTTTTTATATATTGGCTTGAGATGGATTGGGCCTTGGTGAATAGGGTCTTTTGGTCGGTCCAGAACAGTTGCCCAAGGCTTCGCCAGACACTTAAGTGATAAGGGGAAGCCTTAAGTATCATTTATTGGCATCCACATTGTAGTTCGATGTGGAATAGAACTGAATCACTTAAGATCAATTTTGAAAATGTAATGGGGAACAGGTGCATTTAATATGGTTCCATCATTAAGACGTTTCGTCGACAATTTCTGACATGTGCGATGATGTGACCAGTTAGGGTATGGCGTAGTTCATAGAGTGCTTAAGTGCACTTGAGTTTGGAGTGTTTCCACAAGTGGAATTCTAACCGTTGATCTTGTGATTTATGTTCATAGTTAGTCTCGATCCTTCATGTGTCATTACTTATAATGAGAGTGAGTTGAATATTTATAAATTTTCACATCCTTTCAACTTTCAAGCTTTCAGTTACTTTCCAGAAAAATGTCTTCGTTCCTTTTTTTCTAAGAATGTCACTAGAAGTGATTCAAAGTTTCGCTTAAAGCTTTAGCATTTTTCATTCCTTCTACATCATCGATTCCCCATAATCAGGTACCCTTCTAACTCGAGTTTTACATTAAGCTTCCCAGCTTTATGGTTAGGATGAACTATAATAGTGTTGATTTAGTGAGTGGTTCTTAGATGGAAACTTCATACGTATCATCCCATGATTCTCATCATCTTTCCCATAATAGTAATCATGTGGGACCAGAAATTATATCTATATTTGACGATTCTAGGTCAGAAGGGATGTCTGAGACTTCCTTGGAAGAAGAAACTTCTTCTTCTGGGTTGTTAGGCGCCCTTATATCAAATGTTGGAGAAATAATTACTCACACCATATGAAGTTTAACACGGACTCATCCTGAAGCAGCCCTACACATGCTCCTTCTAATATATTTCCAAATAACAGTTAATTTCATTTTCCCCAGTAAGTTACTGCGAATCCTGGATTTCAACCAGAAAACAACTAACTTTCATCTCTCCACTCCAGAGATAACGCCTCAGTAGATCCATGGACAACTAAAGCTCCTAGACTTTATTCTCCACAGAGTTTTCCTCAAGCAAAAGAACAGAAATCAACATTATCCAGTGGAGTCCTCCTCAGACAACGAGAACAGGAATCCCCATAAAGAGACCTCTTATGTAGTCAGCATCTACTTTGGATGGCATCTTTAAGACCATCTCCGACAAATCTCAATCATCTTCTTCAAATGGAATTTGTAAGCCCATTCCTGATATCATCAACCAACAATGTTACTTCATGCGAGTGCAAATTTCTAGGCACTCTAGTGTTCAATCATCTTCCACCTTCAGATCACGAAAGGCATACAAGTCAATCTAAATCCTCAGGTTTAAGAAGATTAAATAGGGGCAGCTATTGTATCATAAAATTCCCCCCCCCCCCCATTTTTACTCAAGACATGTTCATTAGGGTCTGTTGCACCCCAAAATTTACCCTCTCACTTCTCAAAGAATCACCATGAATCCTCAAGTTTGCTTCCATCTAATTCCAAGCCTTGAACTACAAACTTTCCAAGAAAATCACTCACAAGGGAAAAATGGTCATTTGCACGCTGAAAAGTCAAACTTTCACTTTTGGATCAAAATCAAATTTCAAAAATCATTTTTCATCAAGACATGTTGAAATATGAAGTTTGTTTCATCAAGAAACTCAAAAGTCAAAACTACTTTGGAGAAGTCAAAATTCTAAATACTTAGAATTTTTTCTAAGTGTTTAAGAAAATATGACAAGCTCATAACTTCTGATCAGGTTTTCACCATGATTCAAGTTGATTATGGCAGAACTTCTGATACAATAGTTATAGATTTCAATGAGATCTAAAACATTGCAGAACAGAACTTCTCGTATAAATGTTGGGAGTTCAAGTTATAACTTCTCAAAGACACGTCCTTGAAACTGAAACACTCAGCAAATTCTGGACACTTTCAAGACAGATTTTGGTCAGAACTTCTGGGTAATTTTTCACAAAGGTTCAGTCAGATTTTGCGAGGGTAAGTCAAAGAAGGTTACAAAGCATGCTGCAAGCTTCCTGGAAAGTATGAGAGCTCCTTCAGAATATGCTGGAGTCAGAAGATACAAAGATCAGAGATTGGATGCTACACTGAAGCAGAACTTCTGATCCAGAACTAAGCCATGGTGTAGAATCTCACGTTGCAGGATTTCTGGTTGTGATAAGTCTCGTCATCATTTAATGCTCATTTAATGCTCACAACCACTTTTGAGTCTTTATCCAAAGGATTTCCACCACGTGTACCTGTACTGTCTTGGGATAGAAAACTTTGGTACTAGGCCCATGCTTTGCTTTTTGTTTTTCCTTAATTCCTGCTGACAACTCCAGCTTAAGCATGGATAAAAGCTGCTAACCACCATGCTTGCTTCAAGAACAAGGCAACACCTTAGCATATGAAGGCTATATTCAACGCTTTGGTCAGAACTTGACCAAATCCCAAAACCTTATTTATACAACCCGCTGCAGACCTATAACCAACAGCTAATTCAGCCTACGCCTGCATCCCATAATTGCACCAAACTAGCATACGAAGAATGTGATCAAAAGGCAAGGGAACATGATGGCAAAAAGGTTAAAATCCCATTTGTCCCCCCCCCCCCCCCTCAAATCACAACAAATCCACCTATAAATAAGATGCTCCATCACACTTTCAAGGGGTTGGCTGACTTTTGGAGGGAGATTGGCCAAAAGAGAGAAACGGAAGTGGTGAAACCTTAATTTGTTCCCCCCCTTTGAATCAAAGAACACAACCACTGTTTTGTCACTCTTGCTGACTCAGAACATCTAAAAGGCAGCCCAAAGCTCCAAGCATATACTCCATATTCAAGGTGAGTTTTTTTTCTGACTTTGCATCTTTTCATATATACTACTAATAACCTTACCACTTATTTTTATGTTATCATAATTTTTTTTTTATAAACTATAAATAATTATAAAATAAATTTTTTAAACATAAGAAATTTTATCTCATATTTCACGCAAGTATATATATACTAGTGGAGATTAAAACCATTATTTATCTCATGTCTCGCATATGTATATATATTAGTTGAGATTAAAATCATAATACTCTTAATTTATCAAAATAGTGAATACACATTAACATTTATACTTACAGTAGATAGCAATAATTAAGGGTGACAAAACAGGTCCGATCCGTTAAGCATGTTTGTTTTACCCGCACTTTAGTGCAGGGTGGATCAAGGTTTAGGCCATCACCCTCTAATATGTCTGCTTTGTTTCGCTCTGTTTTATACGTGGACTTTTGCGGACACGTGCATTTACATAAATTTTGTGTTTTTAGACTTAAAAGATGCAGTGCCTGCGAGTTTTTCCCATTTCGCCCTCACTTTTTTGCGGGGCAGAGATAAGTTTTAGCCCCGCATGCTCAACAATGTCCGCCCCGCCCCGTCTTTTTGCGGGCTTTTACAGAGCAGGCCTAAACGGGGCGAACATGCCCGTTTGCCACCCCTAACAATAACCATCGTCAATAATAAAAATCAAACAACAAAGAAATACTTTCATAAAAATAAATTTACCAACCTATTAGTAAAATATTGGCAAAATATGCTTTTTGATCCTGCATGATAACGTTAGGATTTATTTTGGTCCCTTAACTTAAAAATGTTTATATTGATCACTTAACTCTTCAAAACACCTTATTTTAGTCATTTTTATTTAATTAGCAACGAAAAACTAAGAAATCGATCGTTAAATTTGTCGCTAATTAGACAAAAAGAACTCAAATAATTTTTTTTTGAAGAGTTAAATAACCAATATGAACTTTATTTAAGTTAAAAAATCAAAATAAACTCTGACATTAACATACGAGACAAACAAAATATTTTGCCTAAAATATTGACTAACTCTTCTTTTTATTCATTTATGTTTTTTTTCTTCTTTTTATTCTTTTTCATTTTACTATTTAGGAATGATTCATTCAAAAGTAAATATTTTGAGTGTATCAAAATATTACAGTTGAATATCCGATAATAATAAATGATAAAAATCTTAAATTTGTAATTTTGGTTTAATAAATTATTTTAAAATCTTAAAATTTTTTTTTATAAAATATTTTAAATTTTTTATTTCTAAATTGTTAAAATTTACTTCATTGTTTTCTTCTTGAAAAAAAATTACAAAAAAAAAATGATGACAAAAAATCATTATAAAACTAAAAAAGTTGTTTGTTTCAGAAACAAGATTTCTAAAAATAAATGAATAAAAAATGAATACACTTACAAATTTAAAAATAAACTTTTTTTTAAAAATAAAAATTCTAAGAAAAAAAGTAATTTTTCATAACTTTTTATATTTTTATATTTCTATGAAATTATTCTAATATAAAAAAATAAGAATATATATATTTCAATGAAGTTTTTTAAACTTTTTTTTAAAAATTAATTAAAATCATAATGGTACTTGAAATATCAAAATATTTATCAAATATTTTTTTTAAAAAATTTCTTGAAATAAATTTCTAATCTATTTTTCTAGGTAATAAATTTCCGAGAATATATTTTGATTATGAGTAACAAACGGTCCAAAGTTTTCTAGGATTAAAATTGAAATTTGATCAAAAATAAAAAAGTGAGAAGAGACTGTTACAACGCCTGCGTTTTGTGACGGCGGTGTTCGTAAATTAATGTGGTCGTACCCGCCGACGGCGAGGCAACTAGCCATAACCGGCGGCATGTTTGTCGTCGGTGCTTCGTTGTTCGGCGCCGGAGCTTATCTCTCGTACGTTAACGTTGTTCCTCAGCAGGCTCGCGTGAAAGAGCGCAGCGAAGTGATGAGGAATTATCTCAGGAAGCGCCTCGGTGATTGATACATCGGTTAGGTTTTCTCTCACTTTTTTTTCAGTTTTTATTTTATTTATCAAATTCTCGTTTTTGAGTAAGAAAAATGTGATAAAATTTGAGGGAGAGAAAATTTTAGATGTTTTTTTTAGAGAATGCACACATGATGTTTGTGATACAATTTTGTTGTAATTTGTGTTAATTATAGTTCGATAGACATTGGTTTTTTAGAAGGAGTGAGTTTTGATGGATTTTGTTTAGTTAATGCAGGTCAAAAGTGCAGTAGATTGAAGTGGATTGTGAATCTTTGGACCACCAATACAAGGTGTGTTTGTGTTAGTGTCAGTGTTGGTGTCTGAAACCAAGAGTGATATTTGTAATTACGATTAATTTATTCTTTTTTCAAATTATGACCAATGTCGACTTGTTAGTACTGATGTTGTTTTTCCGTAGTCTGTGATTTTGATGATTTGTGAAATATTGAAGTGGTGTTTTGAGAACTAACTGAAGAGAATAGAGGTTTGTGTACTCAGATATAAATTTGGGTAACTCTTCGGTGAAGGATTGTTCTATTTTGACTCTAGGATTTGTTTTAGTTAACTTTAGGATCTCTAGATGATATGTAATGTAACCACTAGTAGGGTATGGTTTCATATGCTGAAAAGTATGTACTGAGTATTTATTAGTTTAAACTTTAAATAAGATGAGAAAGCTTGCTGACACTCCTATAGTTTATGGAATTCGAATTGCCTTGAAATCTCGGCATTCACGTAGTCGGCATTTCGGTGGCCGTTGGATTGAAATTGGCCGGTTTAAATTTCAATGCAAATTTGATTTTTAAAAAAATCAAAATATCAAGCTTGAAATCTGGATCATCTGGTCTCATCTTGATCCTATTGGCCATCAATATGTTATGGTGTGAATGTGGAGATTACCTTTTCCCCAACCTGAATTATGATCTCAGTTTATAATTGGAAACTTTGGCTCTCGCGGTAAAAAGTCACCTTGAGCATAAGCTACATTCATTACCTTTTCAAACTTATGGTGGAAAAAAACATTGAACGCGCGGTAGGGGTGTTTCACCTCATTACCAAACACATGTGAGAGTAATTTTTCATATTTGATAGGATCGTCTGTTACGATTCTGCAACTTTTCTTAAACTGAATATGAATTTTGACAACATTGATTTAAACATGTCTTCTGATACAATTTGTTCATCCTTCACTAGGTAGCTCATGGGAGAAAAACATATATTTTTAATTACCTTCAGCATATATTACAGGAGAAAAGACATTAGTTTGATTTTATCAATATTTTTACCTCCTTTAAAACTACTACCATACCTAAATATTGCTGCATGAAATATGCAGCTACTGCGGCAGGGCATGTTTAGCAGCAGGTGAGATATGAACAGAATAAGAGAAGTGTATAGTTAAACATTCACAATGTAGCTAATAACATTTGAATTCAGTTAATTTTATGCCTTTTGTATTTTTCTCTCTTGTATGCTAGGTTGTAGATAAGTTGTCTTATTCCATCAATGAAAGTAAAGTCCATTGTGTCCAATTCTCTTTATGTTATCATTTACAAAAGCATAAGCGCAGAAATGGGATCTAGCTAAATTTCTAGAAAATTTCTACGAGTGTCGGAAAAATGAAGAGTGTTTTTAACTTCATACTAGTTAAATAAGTGAAGCTCAAACACTATTCTATTATGGATCTGGATCCTCTCCCTTTCCCTCAATTCTGCTACAATCTCCACCATTGATATTTATTCAATATTGTTTTTATTTTCTTACTTCAAATTTTTTTAGCTGTTGAATAAGAGGCAGTATGGATGGCAGTATATAAACAGCAGGATAGATCCGTGTGCATTCTATTATATACGTAGTGTTGTCAGGTCTAATATTTTTTATATGTCTATATTGTATTCCTACGGTGAAGTCCAATGTTTAATAATAATAGTAGATAAATGTAGCAAACAATGAGTCAAGTTTCTTCAGCCCTTTCATGGGTACCACCACTAGTGTCAAATGTCATGCACTCCTCTTTTCCTTTTTCCTTCAGCAATTGTTTTAAGTGTCAGCACACTGGTCCAATACCAGTTCAACACTCACATCAAATTCACTATTATTGCAACATAATTCTCTCTCTGCCATCAACAGCTTCTTTTGATGACTTTTTTTAAGCATATAAACTTTGATGACTTTAAAGCCTCTGCCATCTTCAATAAATTTAAAACATTATTGATACTATTGATGATACTATTGATGATACTATTGAGTAGTTTCAATTAGAGATGATAACAGGTACTCATGGACATGGGTATTAATTTTCTGTTAACCATTTTATTTAGTAAATATAATATCTATATCCACTCTATATCCGTGTGGATATTCATGGATTTTGAGAT
The DNA here is from genome assembly GCA_948472305.1 of Vicia faba. NCBI lineage: Eukaryota > Viridiplantae > Streptophyta > Magnoliopsida > Fabales > Fabaceae > Vicia > Vicia faba. Next base: position 224,891,687 of record OX451738.1, read on the forward strand.
ATCCGCGGATATATACGGATATTTATAGATATTTTTATTTTTTTTAAATATATAATAAATTAAATTTTTTATCCTTTTAAAGACAATAAAATAGTTTCAAATACATAATAAAAAAAATAATAACAATAAATAAATAAATCACATTTATTTTATTTCTTCTTTTTATAAATAATTATATTATACTTAACAAAATAATAATAATTTCATATTAAACAAGATAATAATAATAATAATAATAATAATAATAATAATAATAATAATAATAATAATAATAATAATAATAATAACAATAAATAATAATATTAATAATTATAAATTAAATAAATTAATATTTAAATAATTTTATTAATTATTAACTGATATTTAATATAGATATCATTAAATTCATATCTATACCTATAAATAAATAGATAATTAAATATCTATTTATTTTATTCTTAGATAATCCTTAAAACAACCTATTTAATTTCAATCTACGAGCAAGTAATAGATATTATGTACCACATGCTTTTGAAGCATCTATACCCCCACCCCCAGCACTTGCAACCAAATTTGATATCATAAGATTTTGTTTAGGAAAAGGTACGAGAAGATTTTGAAAAAAAGAAAAAGAATTAAGTAAAAGAATAAATGTTTTTCTATATGATGATTTAATGGTCGAAATTTCACTTTTAAAAAATGAATAAAAGTGAACAAGTGAAAAATAATAGATTTTAAATTCAAACTTTTATATTCAGATGTATGGAGAATTATCCATTCACAGATTTAATAACATAAAATGTGTTTTTGAGAAAAGATGACTTTGAGAAATTTATTTTAGATAAATTAGTAGGTACTTTTGTGTTTTGTTGAATAAATTAAATTGATTTAAAATATATATTAATTTATTAATTGATTAATATAAATATAAATATAAGAATTGATATACGATGATTCTGTGATGCGTAGATATTCAACTAAATTCTCAACTAAATTCTAAAGTATATTAAGTTCGTTTTATTTTTATTTATAATATTTCAGTAATATAAAAAATTAAAAAATTATATTAAAATAAGATTTTTAATATTATTTAAATTTAATCTACACAATTTTAATTGTTTAAATATTAAAAATATATTAATTCTAAATACAGATTATCATTATATATAAAAATATGATAAAATATTTTTTTTGTCATTAAGATTCATTTTGATTTCTTAATTAAAAAAAAGATTCATATTGATTCTTTAATTCTTTGAAATGCTTTATTTTATTTATTTTATCTAATTAGTAATAAATTTAAGGATTAATTTTTCAGTTAAGAGATCAATATAAATTTTTTTTAAGTTAAGAAACTAAAATAAATGTCAACGTTAATATACATGATCAAAAATAATATTTTGACTAAAAATATTTATTTAATTAAATTAAAATTTTATCCATTTTTCTTTTTATCCCCCTCTCTCAAAAAATTTCCCTTTCCCCTCCAAAACCTAAACACCTTGTTCACTTCTCGTTTTCCATTCATCTGTTTCATTTTCTTCTCCACATAATTTTTTTTACAACGGGTAGTTACAGCCATGCGAAAATTAGTATCTTGGTAAAGTAATTTTATATATTTTAACTATTCAAATTAAGAATAGGTTCTGGTTCTAAATATAAAAATATCACGTAGTCAGCATTTGAACAAATATATTTAAGATTAAAAGATAATTATAAATAAAAAAAATATTAATTTCGTTACCATTAACATAAATTTATTATTTTTGTGGGCTAAACGCTAGTTCAACCGCTTTTGTATAAATACATTTTTTTTTATTATATAGGCCTCATCTCTAAATCAGATTAGACTTTTATATAAGGAAAATTTATAACAAGTTATTCGGTGAGTAAAATTTTGATAAAACAATAATAATATCAAAAATTTTATTACAATTCATCTGATAAAAATACATTGCGTATTAGAATCCTTTAAGTGTCGTTCTCCAGTATATTGATGTATGTATGGATACAAAAATTTCGATTTTGAAAGAGAAATAATAAATAAAATAATATAATTTGAATATTTTGAAAAATATAATGTTGGGGATAATTAGGGGTATGGATAAAGTTTTTTAATAAGGATCTTGGACTTCAATAGCATACTTGACAAGGAAATGGGCCAGCCCATTATTTCCTCTTTTGATAAAGGAAATTGTTTAATATACTCTAAGTATTGGTTCTCCACCTTAGTATAAAATAAAAAAATTTCTTAAAATTTGAAAATGCATTTCGGACGCACCTCAAGTGCACCAAATACACGCGTAAGTGAGCCACATGCTCATTTTGTAAAAAATCTAGAAATAATTTTTCAAAATAAATCTGGAAGTATACTTGCGAATAGGAGTGATTAAAACCGAACCGATCAACCGAACTAAATTGAGAATTGCAAAAAAATATATATTTGATTCGGATGTGTTTGGACCATTTTCTAATAAAACCACACGTTGCGGTTTGTGATTTGTATTTTGAAAACTGAACCAAACAAAAACAAACTGCATTATGTTAAAAATTTTACACATCAATACATATCTTTTAATTATTTAGTAAATTCAATAAATATTATGTAATATTTCATCGTATTCTTTATATAATATTTATTTTAATTTATATAACAACAAAACATAAAATATAATTTATTTATAAATAATATTATCTTTATCTGAAATGAAATTGCTATGTTTATTTTTATTTTTATTTTTAATTTTGTGACGTTGATAAGGATAAGATTGAAAGAAAATTTACATATTGATAATAAAAAAATATTATTATCTGGTTAGCATAGTCACATGCACTTGTTTATAACTACATAGTATATTATTTTAAATTTATTTATTTAAGAATGTATATATATATATATATATATATATATATATATATATATATATATATATATATATATATATATATATATATATATATATATATATATATATATATATATATATATATATATATATATATATATATATATATATATATATATATATATAATTGTAAGATGTAATTCATATTTATGTATCAAATTATAAACTTATTTTGACAATTACAAACTTATTTTATATTAATGTATGAATGATTAAACATAAAATTATGTTAACATCTATATGTGTATGTATGCCTCATAAAAATCATATAAAAAATCAAACCAATTCAAACTACATTAGTTTGGTTTGATGTGGTTGATTTTACTTTTAAAAATCAACCAAACCAAACTGAACCTTACTTCTGGACGCATCCTAAATACACCAAATACATGTGTAAGTGAGTTACACTCTTAATTTGTAAGAAAAATAATCTGAGAATATTCTTTCGAAATAAATATGGAATACTTCCGTATACTTCTGGAATATAATGTTTCGTTAATTGTTATCATCAAAAATGTTGGGACTTGGGGAATATGTCTAATGCTTATTTAATGATAAAGAATGAGATCACACTTTAGTTGATGGCTACTTTGTGATTTTTTGTTAGTTAATGATGTTTTGCAATTCCTCGAGCCTTTGACTGATTGATATGGAACCTGTTACCCGGCCTTTTTGTTTTCCTTTTGAATATTTAGCCTGATTGTACTTTGATATGGTGTAGTGCGTAAACAATATTAAAGTTAGTATTTTGCAAGAATTTATGGAAGTATACTTCTAGATTTATTCTGGAAGTATATTTCCGAACTATTTTTTTATTTATAACATGAGGGTTTGAATCACTTACACGTGTATTCGATGTATTTGAGGTGCATTCGATAACACATTTCTAAAATCTAAAGGAAATTTTTGGATTTTCATCGAGGGATAAGTAATTCCCTTTAGTAAAACTAAACATATGTTTTTAAACCGGTTCCCTAACGTTCATCGTTCTATCATCTTCATCGACGGTTTCATTATTGTTAAGTTTATCCACCCCATGCTTACAATCACTCTCAAAGATAACATGTCTAAAACAACAATCTTCTACAAGCTCAACATTGTTAGAAGTTGTAAGTCATTATTTTGTAGAAAAGTTTGTATTCGATATAGGTATGCTCGATCTAGTAGAAGTCTGTTGTATTCAGCATAGTCGAATACATCATATAGTTGTTGTATCGAAGGAAAAATATAACTTAGTATATTTTGGGCTTGTGTTGTATGTTTTGGGCTTGGGCCTTGGTCGCATATAAATGTGCATGTTGTTGTAATAGTTTATATACAATAACGACTTTAGTAATAACAACTTCACAAGTTTTGAAATATAGTTTTTCTCTCATTCTCATTCTCTCCTTTCTCTCTTCTATCTTCTTCCTTATCTTTCTTGAAAATCCTAATTGTTCCAACAAATTGATATCAACGAGCCTGAGTTATAATTCAAATAGAATTTGTAATGGAAAACAGGACAACAACATAAACACAATTTCCAGCAAATTTATCAATTTTCAAAGGTGAGAACGATGAGAATGGGTTATGTAAATAAAGGTTATCTTCAGATTTCAAGATGTGTTTGAAATCAGGAATAATAGAGTACTGACATTGGAAGTGAATGCAGAAAGCCGTCCACAAGGATCAAAGTAAGAAAGATGGAAAAGCTTTGTTCTTGATTCACCAGTGTGTGGATCATAATGTGTTAGAGAAGATCATTAAAGAAGAAACAACCAAAGGAGCATGGGACAAGTTGAAGAACTTGTACGGAGGAGATGAAAAACTAAAAAGGGTGAAGCTACAGACACTGAGAAATAAATTCGAGATGACTCAAACGAAGGAAGAAAAATCAGTCTCAAAATTATTTTCAGGTGTGGTGCTATTAATGAACCAAATGAAGGCATGTGGTGAATCAATCAACGATTTACAAAAGATTGAGAAAGTGTTAAGATCTCTGACTGCAAATTTTTATTACATTACAGTGTCTATTGAAGAGTCCAAGAACTTAGATGAGTGGAAGTTAGAAGAACTTCAAACTTTATTAGAGGCTCATGCGTTGAGGCTGAAGTAGAGGAATTCAAAAAGGGACAAGGTGGTTTAATAGGAACTGCAAGCAAGATTCATCAGGAAGTGTACACCCCGACTTTTGGTATTAATTATTTCAATGAGTTATTAGAAATATTCGTGGATTATTGATGAATATGTGATGTTTTGTTGATTATTATGTATGCTATGTAGTTATGTTGTGGATTATTGGGAGATTGATGAATATAGAGTATTTTAACAATTAGATAATTACCTAGTTATAATAATTATTAGAATTATTATTGTTTAAATAAAAAAGAATAATTGATGTAGAGAAGCTAGAGGCAAATGGTAATTAGTGAAAGGCTAAGTGAGGACAGGTTGGGAAAATATTAGGGGTCCTAAAGTTAAACAAATAATAGGAGAAGATTATTTCATTAGTATGATCGTGAAAATATTGGAAGGACTGACGCTGTGAAGAGAAAATTAGGGCATGAAGAGCAGGGAAAGATTTCGGTAGAACGCTAAGGAGGATTGCAATCCGCTGGAAATCTAAGGTAATGGGGGTGACCTGTCATTATATTTGATATGGGGTTTAGATGTATGTAGGTGTTTTGGGATTTTTGCGATGGTTTGATAACATGATGAATATAATGAAATTGGTGATATTTTGATGTTATAATGTTAAGTAATGATCTATGTGATGCTTGAAATGTTGTATTATTATGATGTTGTAAAACCGTGATGATTTAGATGAGTTTTGAGTATGTTTTGGTGTGAAATCGCAAAGGAATTGGGACTGGTTTATGCAGGAAATTGCAACAGGAAAACCTTGTTCGCGCAGGATCGTTGGGCGATGAAGAAGTGTCATCGAACGATGATGACTCACTTGACTGTCGCTGGGCGAGCCAAGGGGAGATGGAGGGTAGGAAGGGAGTAAGTTACTAGAGTGCGTCACTCCAAGCATCACTAGGTGACACTAGACACAAATGGTGTGTCGCCGAGCGATGGAAGTTGCGTCGTCAGGCGAAGGTGTCCAAATTTGGATGGTTGTGTCAGATTTTTTTGAAAGCTCCATAACTTAAGTTTTAGAACTCGGTTTAGAGTTCCGTTTGAAGTGTTGGGTAGCTAAAGTGATGAATTGTGGTTGGATGGAATAAAATGAGGAATAATAAGTAATTTCCAAAATACCTAGATTTAGATAGGCTTAGGTCCTTAAGGAGTAGTCTATAACAATATATGTTGCTATGATGAATTGTTTATATTATAATGCAATAAAGTCTATGATGAATTGCGAATATTATGATGATAAAATGTCGTATTTATGAAGTTTAGAGATGATGTTGATAATTTCATGAATGGTGATGCGTTTGACTAGCCGTGGTCATTTTATATTTGTTGTTGCGCATCATGCATTCATGGCATATTTTGGACAACTTTGGTCCACCCAGGTTGAATTAAGACACTAGTCCAGTGTTGGTCTCAATCCCATTGTGTTGATTGATGGTGTTGATATTATGCTTCGGTTTCAAAAGGGAATCGATCCTATGGTGGGAATCTTTGGAGGGTGATGGCCCAGTGCCCATCGAAAGAAATGGTACCACATGCATGAGTCTATGTTATTGCACTACATCTTATGTGGCATTACATAGTTTTTGATTTGGAGATGTTGTATTATGTTGCTGTGCTAATTGACAATGTTGTTAATTCCGATGCTATGATGTTGTTGTCTTGTTCTACTATGTCTATTACTTATATCTCTCATAATGAATGTGATTACTCACCCTTTCTGTTTGAATGTTGCCTCCATGTGGGTAACACGCAGGTGGTCAAGAGTAGTTCATAGAGGCCTAAAAGAATAGCTTGGAGTGTGTTGTTTATTTTTGTTGAACTTTAGAAGGTCTTGCTGTGATATGTAACATCAGGGTCGAGAATATTTTATTTTTGAACCTTATGTGTTTTGTTTGATTATGAGGTTTGGAACTACCTTTCATGGTATTTGAGTTGTTATGAATTAAGAACTCTAAACTAATAATAATGAAGTTATAATGGTGTGCTTAATAAGAGGTTTCAAATAGTTAGTTATGCTCCGATTAGTTGAAATATTGATAGTTATTTTAATAGAACACTTGTCTTAAATTACTTTTGTGATACAGTGGGAGAACTGACTTGGGTGTTTTGTGTTTTATCGCAAATGTTGCGGTTAGCAAGAGTCGCCACCGACTTTTCTTTTATCCAAAAGGAAAGACTGAAAAGAACAGGAAAGACGTTTGAGATTATTTCTTGAGTTCGGGAGGTAGATTATGAAAAGGGAAGGTGTTAGCACCCTTTTCATCCATAGTTATCTATGGGCTATTGTTGCTTGCTAAATCACGTGCTTTTGTTTGAAAAATGTACTTTGTGTGGTTTTTGAAAGTATTTTGAAAAGGCGTCATCGTTTAGGAAAACTTTGTAATAGTTCTCGTTCGTAAGAACATATACGAAGTGTTGATCTTTTGAAAATGTTTCAAGTTTGAAAGATGTTTTGAAAGTGTTGGTGTTTGTTTTGAAAATAACAAGGATGTTTTGATTTGAAAATGAGCAAGCAACTAGGAACATTCTACCTACTCAAAAGTCTTTCTTGTTTATTTCCCCTTTCCTTTGACATTGTTATTTTACTATGGATTGGTAAGTAACCTTATCTTTAGATGTAAAAGGGACGAGCAAGGGTCATCGTATAGTCATGAGTAGCAATGTTGTAAGATATCTTAGCATTTTCTTTGAGGGACTAAGATCATTTGTAAGACAATATTCGGAGCGTCATCGAGGGACTATGATCTTGTATTTTTGTTTGTTTTTGCTAAGACGTCTTACATGCATATTATGACCATTTATTTCTCAAGGAAACAAGTGGAGTTAACTCTAGAGGTACAAAGTGTGCAAGTGTATCTTTTTCATGCTTGATTTGTCTTGTATTAGGGTTTTCTAAGCATTCATTTTATCTTTTCATACAAACCCTAATTACTAGCATTTATATAAAGCGATAAATTGCGGAAAGTAAATATTCTACGCTATTACATTATTTGGGGGATGGGGTATACATTTTTACAAATGGGGATTGCAAGAATTTAAATCTAATTAACTATTACAACCATATTGAACAATGTACAAGAATTGAAATAATAATGTACAAGCATAAATAAATGGAAAATTGTATGAATTTGTTTGGATTTTTGTTAAGAAAGGTTTTGTTTGTTTTAACCTAAATAAATAAGAAGAAAATATTTAACCTAAAGAAATAAGAAAATTTAATTAAGTTAATTAGAAAAGAAAAGTTTTTTAGATTTTTATGAAAAAGGTTTTGAGTATTAAACTAGTATTAATTAAATAAAAGGAACTAGGGCTTCTAACTTAATCTTAATTAAAAAACTAATTAAACCTAAGTCTATTATTACTTAAATAATTAAAAGAGAAATTGATTTGTTAAAGAAAATGTTTTTTTTGTCTTGAGAGAAATAAAATATAAACATATTATTACCTAAATAATAAATAAAATATTTTTGGGATTTTTTATTAATAAAAATAAATATTATGATAATATTAATAAAAATAAAAATAAAAAGATAAATAAAAATAAAAATATAAAAGGGTAAATCAGGGGTGAAAAATTAATTTGTGGTGTTTTCAAGTAAAAAAAAAAACAGTTTTTGACTAAGCCTGACCCATTAGCATTTTTTTAAATCGGAAATAAAAAAAAGGGTTTGGGCTGCGTGTATATAAGCAAACATGGGGGGTGATGTATATAAGCAAAGGGTTTGAGGCCCAAGTGCTGCCTGATTCAACAAAAAAAGAAATGAAAAAAATTGCGAAAATTGCAAAAGGTCTCGCTGAGGCTCGAACCCAGGACCTTCTAATACGCACGCGCTTCTTGTACCACTGGGGTGACCTATTTCATCCGTTCATATAATAAAAGCATAAATATATATTAGAAACTGCTTCTAAAAGACAACTTCATCTTCAACCTCGCGCCTAACCAGACCACCTGCAACTTTCTCATTTCTCAACAAAAATGGAAGATGACAACATGAAAGTTGTTGCATTTTCCCTCACGAATCTAACCATGAAAATAACTAAAGCTATAAGTCAAAGATGAATGAGAATTTCTCTGGCCCTAATTTGAACCCTAAAAATTTCAGAAACTTCAACTTTAAAATTCTCTAATCTCAAACCTTATAAATGCAAACTATGGATATGTACAACTTCGTAGCAATGAGGTCTACATTTTACCTTCACAAAGTAAACATTAGTGATGCTTGTATGAAAAGTTCCAAGTTGAGAAAACTTACCTCAAAACTGGAAACCGTGTATGGAGTTTGAGCTACTTTCAATGAGTTCTAGTGATTGGGTTAGCTTCCTAAAGTTCCCAGGAAGCTAATGTGATGCTTGGCTTGAGCTGAAAGTGGTTGTGGAGTTCCGGAGAAGTCAAGTTGCAGACCCCTATTTTTGAAAATGGAACTTGATGATGGAGGTGTTACAGTTGGGCAAAAGGACTTTGGATGGTTTGTATTTTATGTTTAGAAGCTTTAGGAACCAAAAGGCTTGGAAATGCACGAGGGAAATGTAAGTTTCAAGTTTTTGGTCAGATTGTGCAACAATGGAATTTTTGTGTGTGATCCTGAGTTCTATGGAGTTTGAGGGCTTATGTATTCGTGTGTTAGCTTGCAAAAAACTTGTGCATATGTATGGAAAATATTGTAGCACTTGAGAGAGTCAGAAGCACAAGATATAGACTTATGGCTATGTTGCTTGATTTTGAAGAAAAGTGGAAATATGGTTTCAAGACAAAGTAAAAGCATGGCCTGAGTTGTTTTGAGGATTTAGACAAGTTTCTTCTGGCTTTTAGTTTGTGTGTGATCAGAAGAAAACAAGTGCAAAACTCAAGAATTGACTTTGTGCAAAAAAGCCACTTTTCCAAAAAGGCAATGTTGCCTTTCTTCCTAAAATGGTATTAAGCATGGGCAATGCATTGAATGCTTAGATTAAAGCTTCTAACAGCTATGAAAACATTTAATTATGGAGTGTTAAACAAGTTTGTGGCCTGCAAAGAAAATATTATGCATCCTAGGATTGGATTTGGATTCTTGTTCATCATGGAAATGGCTTGTAAATCAAGAATGAAACCCTAACTTCATCTCTTCGATTCTCTTTGCTCAAACATGATCTCAATGAGTTCTTGGAAATTTTGGAAAGCTTGTAACATCCTTTACAACCTATATGTTGGTAACTTTTGAAAATTTCCCTTGGAACTATGTGAAAAATTTCCATGAAGTTAGGTCAAAATCCTGCCTAAACTAGGGCAAAATTTCACTAAGTTTCCAAGTTTCATGAACATGTATTCACAAAATCATAACTTGAAATCCATACATTTATAGGAGGAGTTGTGTTCATCAATGTTTTAGATATCATTGATATATACAACTTTCATGTTGAAAGTTTCCTTTGAATCATCTTGCATCATGGTGAAAAATTGACTCAAAGTTATGAAAAAATATGAAGTGTTCAACACTTAGAAAAATTTCTAAGTTTGGAAATTTTGAATTTTTAAAATGAAATCTTGAATTTTTGATTTCTTGATGAACAAGTTTCATATTTTGACATGTTTTGACGAATTGTGATCTTTGACACTTGATTTTGACCAAAAAGTCAAAGTTTGACTTTTCAGTATGCAGTTGACTTTTGATCAGTTGACTGAAAATCAACTATCAATCAATTGACCTTGAGCAAATGTTCTGAGTCATGCCATTAGGTCAAAATGATGCAATTTAATCCTTGAGATCATGTTTCTAACCAATCAACCATTTTCTAGGTCAAAAATCAGAAATTGCCCTTTCTCAGTCAAAACCCTAATTTTGATAATTTTGCCCTTTTGATGATCTGATCAGATTTCTTGAGGAATTATGGTTAAAACTTGATAACATGACATATATGAGTTCCTAATGTTGAAATGGATAAAAAATTATGAAGTTTGACTGTAAATTGACCACAATTGATTTTTTCCCCAATACAACTGATTTTTAGGTCAACTGATCAATTGACTGAGCAAAAATGTGATCCAAGACTTGAAACTTGACAAGAGCAATATTGAGAGTCCAAAATGATCCATGAAATTCATATGAGGCATTAAAAGTTAAATTATCCTTGTGAAATCGCAAACCCTAATTTTCAGTCATCAGTGCTTGAGGAGGTATCTTGAGCTGATCAACCCTAGTGCAGTCTTGAACCAATAGAGATCTTGTGAGAAATTAATTGATAAATGAGAGGGCAAATTTTGAGGTACAACAGCTTCCCCTGTTAAATCTTATTAAACCTTAAGAGTTAGATTGGCGGATCTGCCATTCATGACTTGATGGTGGAAGATGATTGAACATTAGAGTGCCCAGAAATTTGCACTCGAAGATGGACTGTGAATGGGCTTATAGATGCCATTTGGAGGAATGTTGGTAAATACTGGAAGAAGTACCAGCACAAATCTCTTGTTGATTTATACTAAAACTTGATGTTTTACTTGTGAGAAAAAGAGTTAGTAAAATGCAGATGTATGCATGATGTTCACCAAATGTGGTATTATGCTAAATGCATTTGTATATATATATATGCTACGATGTATGAATGTGAGATGTATGTTTTTGTCCGAGAAAATAAATCCCTGACTGCTGTTGATGAGTTTTGGGAAGTTGACTCCCAGATTTCCGTTGGGGATGAAGAGTGTACATATCTCCAAACTTTGTTGAAAGGACGCTTCCACTGGGGAATTTCTCTTGAATGTTAGCTGTTATCTGGTCTGATCCAGGCTTCACAATTTACTGAGGATGAAGTAGTCAACTGCTATCTGGTCGAATCCAGGATTCACAACAACTTACTGGGGAAGAGACAGTTTAACTGTTATCTGGTCGGATTCCAGGCTTTGCAGAAAATTTCTTGGAATTGAATTGTTATCTGGTTGGACCCAGGCTTCACAACAACTTGCTGGGGATAAGGAAGTCAACTGTTATCTGGTCGGATCCAGGCCTTGCAGTAACTTGTTGGGGGTAGAGGAAAACTCTATTGGGGAAAAGAAGTTAAACCTTGGTCTGGTTGAGTCCAGGTTCTTCTATATTTTGAAGAGTTAAACTATTATTTGGTCGGGTCCAGGCTTTATAGTATCTTAGATTAACTGTTATCTGGTCAGGTCCAGGTTTCAGAAACTTAAACTGTTATCTAGTCGAGTCTAGGTTTCAGCAATTGATAAAGTCAAACTAATATCTGGTTGTGTCCAGGCTTTACAGTAGCTTTTGGGGATAGTAAAGGTTTTGTTGATGACTTTACTGGGGATCAGGGGTTGTGGCCCTATGATTTGTAATAATCTGAAAGGCAAACTCAAGCTGGAGAGTGTAGACTCAGTCGGGGAGGACAGACTCAGCTTGGGGAGGTATACTCAGCTGGTGAATTTTGTACTCAGCTAAGGAGTTATGTTATTCATTGTTTGTTTGTGAAATAAACCCTGTTGAAGAAATAAACCCGGTTGATAAACAACTGAAGAGGTGATTTCCTTTTAGGAAGTGATTCACAAGGCTTCTACTTGTAGGATCAACTTAGCTGTAGAGAGAGGTGCCAGGATATTGAGACTCTGGTTGGAGATTGGTCTATTGTAGCCGATCTGCAGGGGATAATGTCAATGAAATAACTGTGTAGGGATATTCCAATATACATTAAAGAGATGTTTTTGCTATTTAGGTCAAACGTGCCGAATCATTTTAATTATGTTCATATGCATATGTTCATTCAATTTTAGCCATTGGACAATTTTGCATTCAAAACAAAGATAGGAAGTTTGCACTTCAAAGTATATTTGTATTGATATTTTGCCCATGAATAGGCGTTTTGTACAAAGAGACGGAGATCCTGGTAAGAGGAAATCGTTGAAAGGAAAAAAAAATTGAAAACAAAAACAATTAGCCATGTGAAATGATCTCATTGCCTTCCAACTCTACTATTGCCCCAATGTCTTCGAATGCCCCTTGTTGTTGACAAAAATTAATTGGATTAATCTTGGACCATTTAAACTCAGACCTTGGTGATAAAGTTGACTGTGGTGAATCCACGGGACATAGTCATACTCTTTTAATCCTTAATTTTTGCCTGGACCGCCCTTTCGGGTTTTCAGTCCACCAGGATACCCATTTTTGCTCGAGCCACTCTTTCGGGTTTTCAACTTGCCGGGTGTACCGTCTTTTGCATATATCCCCAATTTTTGCCCAAACCTTTTGGTTTGCCGGGATGCCCTTATTTTTCCTAGGTGTGTCAACCTAGCGGGTCTCTTATGTGTAGTATTTTTTAACTATGTACGCATTGATAGGATGTGGGAAGTCATCACCATCCATGGTAGCCAGCATCATGGCACCGCCAGAGAACACTCTCTTGACAACAAATGGCCCTTCATAGGTGGGAGTCCATTTGCCTCTGGGGTCGTCTTGTGGTAGAATGATGTGTTTTATCACCAAGTCACCAGCTTGATATACTTGTGGCTTGATCTTTTTGTTGAAAGCCTTGATCATACGTTTTTGGTACGTATGACCATGACAAACATCTGCCAATTGTTTTTCGTCGATCAAGTTCAGCTAATACAATCTCGTTTGAATCCACTCATCTTCGCCTAAGCCTGCCTCATTCATAATCCTCAGCGAGGGAATCTGAACTTCCACTAGCAAAACAACTTCCATGCCATAAACTAGAGAAAAGGAAGTTTCCCCAATTGATGTTCTAGCTGAAGTGAGGTAGCCATGTAGAGCAAAAGGCAACATCTCATGCCAATATTTATAGGTTACCACCATTTTATGCACAATCTTCTTGATATTTTTGTTGGCTGCTTTGACTGCGCCATTCATTTTCGGTCTATATGGAGAAGAATTGTGATGCTTGACCTTAAACTGAGTGCAAAGCTCAGTAATCATAGCATTGTTGAGGTTAGTCCCATTGTCGGTGATAATCCTTTCGGGGATTCCATAACGGCAGATGAGGTTGTGTTTGATGAATCTGGCTACCACATTCTTGGTGACAAAGGCAAAAGAAGCGGCTTCGACCCACTTGGTGAAATAATCAATATCGATCAAAATGAAGTGATGCCCATTGGAAGCGGTTGGCTTGATTTCTCCAATCATATCAATACTCCACATTGCAAATGGCCACGGGGATGTCATGACATTCAGAGGGATAGGAGGCACATGGACCTTGTCAGCATATATTTGACATTTGTGATAAGTCCTCGAGTATTGATGGAAATCAGTCTCCATCGTTGACTAATAGTAGCCAACTCTTAAGATTTTATTAGCCATCATATGTCCACTTGAGTGAGTACCAAAGAGTCCATCGTGCATGTCTTCCATGATGTCCTCTGCCTCCTTCTTGTCCACACATCGGAGTAGAGTGGAGTCATGGTTGCGCTTGTCCTCTGCCTCCTTCCATTGATGGATGTTCCCTCTGGATACTCTTGTGCTTCAAGATATCTCATCACCTCATGGTACCATGGATTTTCTGCATCAGTGTCAAGCTCACAACAATGTGCAGGTCCATCGAATCTTTCGATCGTAATCGTAGGGGCTTCGGTGTCCCATCTGAACTTGAACATTGAAGACACGGTCGCCAAAGCGTCAACCAACTGATTTTCTTCCCTAGGGAAGTGCTCCAAAGTGATCTCTTTGAAGTAAGGAATTAGGGATAACACAAGTTCCTTGTAAGGGATAAGATTAGGGTGTTTAGTGTCCCAATATCCTTTTACTTGGCTAATCACTAGAGCGGAATCCCCAAACACATTCAAATTCTTGATCTTCAAGTCAATAGCAGCTTTCAGACCCAAGATGCACGCTTCATATTCAGCCATATTGTTTGTGCAATCGAAGCATAGTCTGGCAGTGAATGGAGTGTGGAAACCTTCAGGAGAGATGATCACAACACCAATTCAGTTACCTAAGGAGTTGAAAGCCCCATCGAAGACCATAGTCCATCCGGATCCTTGTTCAGGTCCGTCATACAGTCCAGGTTTCGCGCAATCGGTAACCAGCATGATATTCTCATCAGGGAAGTTGAAGTTCATTGACTGATAATCATCCACAGCTTGATGGGCCAAATGATCTGCTAGTACGCTTCCTTTGATGGCCTTTTGTGTAGTATATTAAATGTCGTGCTCAGTCAATATCATTTGCCACCCGGCTATCCGTCCAGAAAGGGCAGGTTTCTCGAAGATGTACTTGATTGGATCCATCTTAGAAATCAACAGAGTGGTATGAGTCAACATATATTATCTTAGCCGGTGAGTAGCCCATGCAAGAGCGCAATAAGTTTTCTCGAGCAGTGAATATCTAGTTTCATAGTCACTAAACTTTTTGCTCAGGTAATAAATAGCATGCTCTTTTCGGCCAAACTCGTCATGTTGGCCAAAAACACACCCCATAGAATTCTCTAGTACTGTCAAGTACATGATAAAAGGTCTTCCTTCAACTGGAGGCATGAAAATAGGAGGCTCTTGTATATATTCTTTGATTTTGTCGAAGGTAGATTGGAATTCATCGTTCCATCTGACTACCCGATCTTTCTTCAAGAGTTTGAAGATTGGCTCACTTGTAGTAGTCAAGTGTGATATGAAGCGAGCAATGTAATTAAGACGACCCAAGAATCCTCTGACTTCCTTTTCAGGATGAGGGACTTCCATTTCTTGGATGTCCTTTACCTTGGCAGGATCAACTTCAATGCCTTTATTGCTGACAAAAAAACCTAAAAGCTTTCCAGATCATGCTCCAAACGTGCACTTGTTAGGGTTTAACCTCAGCTTGTACTTCTTCAGCCTCTCAAATAATTTGTACAGGTGATCGAGATGTTCCTCTTTAGTTTCTGATCTAGCAATCATATCATCCACATAGACCTCTATTTCGTGATGAATCATGTCATGAAACAAAGCTACCATAGCTCTTTGATATGTTGCTCTTGAATTCTCCAATCCGAACGGCATGATCTTGTAGCAGAAGGTGCCCCATTGCATAACGAAAGTAGTCTTCTCCATGTCTTCGGGAGCCATCCTTATTTGATTATAGCCTGAGAAGCCATCCATGAATGAGAAGACTCTATGTTGAGCAGTGTTATCGACCAAGACGTCAATGTATGGTAGAGGGAAATCATCCTTGGGGCTTTCCCTATTTAGATCCCTATAGTCTATGCATATGAGAACATTTCCGTCCTTTTTTTGCACTGGTACTACATTAGCAACCCATTGGGGATAGTATGTCACAACTAGGAACCCTGCATCAAATTGTTTCATCACTTCAGCTTTGATCTTCTCAGACATATCAGGCCTCATGCGACGAACCTTTTGTTTAATAGGAGGGCAGTCTTCTTTTGTCGACAGACGGTGAACTACGATGTCGGTATCCAACCCAGGCATATCTTCATAAGACCAAGAAAATACTTCTACATAATCATGCAACATTTGAACCAACCTACTCTTGACACTGCTTTCCAAATTGGCGCCGATCTTGATTTCCTTCTTATCTGCCTCAGTACCCAGATTGATGACTTCAACTGACTATTTGTATGGTTGAATAGCTTTTTCCTCTTGTAATAGAAGTCTGGCTAGTTCTCCCGGTATTTCACAATCTTCCTCACCTTCGTCTTCGGCTTAGTTGATTGGACATTCGAAGTCATAGTCGGTAATAATAGAGTCATTGGCAATAAGATCCAGAGTGGGTAAGGACATGCAAGAGTGTGTGCGTGTGCATGTAAGATACATGGCTATTTTTTTGAAAACGTATTTGAAAGAAAGGAAAGACAATGAACACAAATATTTGAATTCAAAAAGAGTCCAATGTACTGAATGATCATATGACTTGATGAATATAAATAAAACCCTTGACAAATGGACCAAAGTGCCCTGGGCCAGGCACATGGCTTAAAAGTCATTGTTTGAGTATTACAGACAACATGTTATTGGATTGAAAGAAAGACAATAACAAGTAGATTACTCAATGAAATAGATGGGTACAAAGTCCTTCACATGCCAATTCTTCAGCTCCGTTGTAGTTGGATACGCCCAATCTTCAAATGAAGCTTCTTCATCTGAATCACCCACGACATTAACCTCATGGTTCCCAATGCGGAGAGGTGGCTTTCCAGCACGAGCACGCCTCACTTCCTTATGAGATTTTACAGTGAAGCCCAAACCAAACTTGTCTGCTTTAAATGGTATATCGAGGAGTTTCCCCCAAGTATCACAGTTTCCTTCTTCAATTTCCGCACGGACATCCTTGACTGAAACCATCTTCGGTATGGCCTTAACAGCTTTAGACTCATCAGAAGAACATTTGGCAGCGGCAATCATCGGTGGCATGACTTCAAAGGCTTGACATGGGGTTTCAATGAATTCCCCATCCATCTCTACGTATTTGAATGAGTTAAGGTGACTTACCATAAACTCTTCTTCTCCACAGACGGTGACTATTATTCCCTTGACTGGATATTTGAGTTTCTGATGGAGAGTTGAGGTTACTGCCCCAGCTTTATGGATCCACGAGCATCCTAACAGACAAGAATAGGCAAGACAAATATCCATAATATAGAAGGTGGAGTTGAAGATTTGAGAGTCCACTTTGATTGGAAGATCTACTTCCTCATGAACAGTCCTCTTCGATCCATCAAATGCTCTTACAATTATATTGCCTGGCTTCAAGACTAAACCCTCACAGTCTAGACGGTCTTATTCCCCCTTGGGTAATACATTCAGGGAAGAACCAGTGTCGACTAGCACATGTGCTAAGGTAGTCCCTTTGCACTCGACAGAAACATGTAAAGCTTTATTGTGGTTCTTCCCTAATGGTGTTAAGTCAGCATCTGAAAATCCCAAACCATTATCAGCTTTCAGGCTAGCCACGCAATTCTCAAATCGGTCCATTATTGTCTCATGGGGGACATGATCTTTTTTCTAGAATTTTATTAATGTCCGAGCATGGGCATCAGAATAAAGCAGCAATGACAACATTGAAATCTTAGAAGGTGTTTGCCCCAACTGTTCCACAATCTTGAAGTCACTTCTTTTTATTATCTTTAAGATCTCGTCCATCTCACGAGTGGAGGGTTCTTCATCAGCTACGTCCTTAGAGGGTACTTCAATCACATCAGGCTCAAGAACCTTCTCCTTCCCTCTTGTATCGGTACTTGGCTTGGCAGCAGTAATGCGGATGGGCGTCCTTGTAACAACTGGTGGTGAGTTATTGGGTGAAAATATTCTCCCAGTCCTAGTTACTTTGCTAGAGCCAGCTATGTTACCAACATTGTAATCTTTTTCTTCTTTGATCCAGGCATCTTGTTTAATCCCATGATAGAACACCTCAGCACCGTAATTCCATGGTACCACTTTGTTTGAAGAGTAGGGAATCGGTCCGGGATAGGTAATTATTAAGGGAGCAACAATGGGTTCATTTGAAATCCTAATAGGACCTTTGGAGGTGATCCTAAGAGGCTTGCTTGAGATGGTAATAATGGATAGGTCTTCACATTTGTTAATCAAACTCTTGGCAAGTGGAGTCTTCTCAAATAGAATTTCGTGGCTATCCATCAGGCGTTGTATGCCTTTCTTCAGCCCTTCACATCCATTGAGTTGTCTTGAACAACACATACAGTCTTTTACACAACCAAGGAAGTTCCCAACTTTCAACAAATTGTTCTTGATTATGTTCAGCGGAGTAGTCAATTCTTCAACAGAGGCAACAAAAATTGTATCTTCAACAACATTAACACTCTTGTCATGTTTCGGAATCGGAGCGGTAATCTTCCTCAGTGGAATCTTCCTCAACAACAGGTATACAAGCTCTCGCTGAGGAATCTCTTATGCGATCGACACTCCTTCAAATGGCATCTGTAAGCCCATTCCCGACATCACAAGGCAATTACCACTTCATGCGAGTGCAAATTTCTGGGCACTCTAGTGTTCAATCCTCTTCCACCTTTGGATCACGAAAGGCACGAAAGCCAATCTAAATCCTTAGGTTTAAGAAGATTGCACAGGGGCAGCTATTGTACCCCAAAATTTTCCCTCCCATATTTCTCAAAACATAGCAAGAAAGATCTCCAAGTTGCTCAAGGGTGCTCAAGGATTGGCCAGACAAGCTCTCTCCTAAGGCAATCTACTCAAATTAGGGTTTCATGCTGCATCAAGATGCTTGATTCCAAGTGACCCCAAGAGCTCACCAATGTCCTAATATTTTCTCAAGATCATACATGTCAAGTTTCAAGCCTTGCAGAGGAAGTTTGCTCAGTCAATTGCTCAAAGGTCCAAAAATCGACTATGCTAGGGCAAAAGTCAACTGTGACCACCATACAGTCAAACTTCAAGATTTTTGGTCAACATCCTAATTTTGAAGTATATTTAATCATTTTATCAAGGGTTGATCATGATTCATCAAGAATTGCTCATAATTCATCAAGGTTCAAAAGTTGCTAAATTAGGGTTTTATAGGAAAAGTCAACTCAACTTTGACCAAGCATAACTTTCTCATACTTTATGATAAATGACCCATCCAAAGCTAATTTTAAAGAGGATTCAATTACCTATAATCCATATTCATCTCCCAAGAACAAAATATGCACTCACAAGAAGTTATGAATTTGGACATTATAGGTCATTTTGAAAAGTCAACAAAAACACCTTTTTTGTCAAAGCTTCATACTTGAGCATGAAATATAAAATTGAGATGAGACTAAAAGGGTTGCTTAGAGGACATCTCAATCTTTATATAAAGTCCAAGAAGACCTCCAAAGAGTCAAAATTGAGGAAGTTATGCATTGTTGAAGTTGGACTTTTTTGCAAAATTGTCAAAAGTCAACTATGCCCAAAACTTCAAATTTTGCCAAATGGGCCCATTCTTTTTCACTTGTTTTGAGCTGGCATTATTGCCCACGTGCTCTAGCCTTGGCCATGTGTCCATATCATATCTTTATTAATTATTTTGATTTTTATTTGAATTAATTTGATTTAAATCAAATAAAATCAAATAAAATCCAAAGCATTGATAACAATGGATCTTTTGATTGTTTCAGGCTTTAATCACAGCTAGCAAGGCATTCAAATTCACATCAAGCCAATTGTGTACAAAGAGATTGCAAAGGAGCCAAATTTGGAAGGTTGTTCAAAGCAAATCAAATCCATATCAAAATCATTGAAAGAAGGAGATTTGGACTGAGTTTTCAACCCTAATGTATTGTACAATACATAAGGAGGCGAGGCATACAAAAATAAGGGTTAGAGATCAGTTATAGAGCAAGAACAAAAATTGAAAAATCAAGCAAAAAGTGTGAGTTTGAAATCATTCCTAGAGGCAGTTTCAAGGCTTGATACTTGTCTCAATCTCTTCCTGGCAATCTCAGGAACCTAAAGTAAGCAAAACCACACGTTTTCAGACCCTCCCACGCGCTGTAAGTCCTTCACGAACTCACCCTGTTCTTGATTTCGTATTTTGAAATTTAGGCATTGTTAATATGAATTGATAGCATATTCTTAACCTACAAATCATTTGAAAGCTTTTGGTATTACTCAATTGCATTTATATGACCTGTAACGAAATCCACCATTGTTAGGGTTTCGGTCTTGTTTTTTGGGTTTTTCTTTTCAGGAATAATTGGCCCTAATAATGGCTATGGTTGTGATCAGAAGAAGATGACGAGTTCAACCATGGTCTTAGAAACCATTTCCATGGTCTGTACAAGATTTTAGAATGGACACGACTTGTAGTGACGGCCAACGTCCGTATGTATAAGTGTTACAGATTTTTAGTTACGGAGGGAGGACAGGGATGATGCGTTGGCACTCATCCATTTGTCCTTTCAAACAGAGTGCACATTTTTTATTTTTCTGGCCATTAGCTTTTGTTTTTTATATTATTATTGCATTGTATTTCATTAACAAATAGAACCACATGGCCTAGTGGTTGCCACGCATGATTTCAGGGCATTAGAGGCTGGAGGTCAGGGGTTCGATCCCTGCCTCCAGCATTTGTTATTTTTCCAAATTATTACAGGTAATCAGGTGCACACTCAAGCCAAGCATCCATCATGGACATTCACCATCCAGCATGCCAGATGGCCAGATGGCCAAATCTGGTGGCCATCATTGAAGGTGCACCACAAGCCAGTCAAACGCACATGCATGGGATCAGAAAAAGTCAACCTGGACTAGCATCATTGGGCTAACATCCTTGCTATTCACACCTCACTTTCTTAGGCCCATTCTATACTTTTCTTATATTTTTCTTATTTAATTTCATTATTTTATTTGTTTTTATTTATTTACTAACCAATAAATAATGTTCCTTTTTATCAAAAAATCACAAAAAATATCTTTTTACCCAATTAAATTCCAGATTTTTTTTTAATAAATACTAATTAATTTAATTAGGTTATTAATTCTAGATAACTTTCATTTATTTTGCAAATATTTAAAATTAATTAGGTTTTAACATTAGTTTAATTATTTTATTTTCTTTCCTAAATTAACAAAAACTCCAAAAATATGTCATTTATTATTTTTCATTAATTAATTTATTTAATAATTAATTTAGCATTTAATTTTAGAATCATTTTCTTTTCTTAAAAATAAAAACAACAAAAAAATATTTTCTTTTAATTAAAAGGGTCAAAACTGTAATTTCGCATTCAATTTAATTTCGCATCGCGCGCTTTATTTTCCTTTATCCAATTAATGTATCTGCTCCCGGTTTGAAATAATTAATTAGGATATTTACTTTTACCGCTTTTATTTTATTTTCAAAGGGTTGTTTTTGGAGATGTAAATACCCGACGCCTTGTAATAATTTAGCTTAAATTCCGCATTTTAATTCTGCAAATTATACAACTGCTAGATGTTTGATAACAGGGCTTGCATGACAAAAATGAATGTTTAATCTTAAAATGGTTAGACCACCCTTAACATGTGCAAAGATAAAAAATAACTGAAATCAACACACTCGCACATGCGCACTCTTAGGGTACACCCCACTTGGTTGCCTTCGTACACGGTCATTAAGCATAGGTTGTTTTAGAGGTCGTCCTCTTGTCTAAAAGATCATAGTTTCCTCGAAATGGTTTCCTCGGATATTGTTGCCTCAGATAAATGATCTAAGATATTAGGGTTACTGCTAAGACATCCCAACGTTGCTTTAGTGACCGTATGTCCCTATTCTGAATTGACCCTCAAACTCCAACGACGGTGCTACCTACTCACTAATAGTGGGATAGCATTGTCTAAAGGAAATTAGCATAGAACGATTCCTTTTTCGAGTAGGTAGATTAGTTCTTAGATACTTGCTCATCCAAAACAAAACTTTTTTCACACTTACACACTTTTACAAACAAGTTTTCAAAAACATTTCATTACACTCTTAAGCGAGAGTTAAATCGAAGTCAAAACAAAAACTTTTCAAAACCCACAAGCACAAAGAAAACAATTTTGAAAATGATGAGCAAGTACCTAAGAGCCCGTAGATAACTATGGATAGAAAGGATGCTAATACCTTCCCTTTCTATAATCCACCCCCCGTACTCAGAAATATCTCAAAAAATGAATTTTTCTGTGCTTTTTTCCTTTCCTTGTTGGATAAAATAAAAGTCGGTGGCGACTCTTGCTTACCGCGACATTTTGCGAAAACAAACGCAAAACGCAAACCATCATTTCAAAAACAGTCAGTTCTTCCACCGTATCACACATGGAATATGTATATGCAAATGATTTCAAGGATTAATGTGATTTAAATTTGTATAGACAAAAGAAATGAACAAATGTCAATTTTCATTAAACAAAACAAGAAAGATTACATCATGCCTCTTGGGCTTACAAAATAACTTTCTAAGATAAAAAGACTGAACGCATCCTTTTCGATGCAAGGTAGGCGTTCGCACTTTGCTCTTCTTGTAGATTCTTCGTAAGTTCCAAGATCTTCTTCTCACTAGCATAGAATTGAGCCTCAAAAGTTTCTCGTTCTTCCTTAAGATGAATCCATCCTTTTTGCAAGTCTTGGAGAGAGGTAAGCATATCGAGATGGAGGATAGTGTAAGGGACATCTCTTTCAACCACAGGCTCCATGATGACTGGTAGGATGGAAGGATAAGGCATCACAAGTTTCTGAGCACGAGATTACACCCATTTAAGGTAAGGCTCGAGGGGAATATAATTCTTGTGTCCTAGTGTCTTACTGTCCACCTTGTTCAACATCCTCCAAGCTCGGATAAACCTCTGGTGGTAACCTTGATCGTCATTCTCGTAGTCAAATACCACTCCTTGGATAAGCATCTCATGTGGACCATCCCTTCCGACGTAACCAAATTGTCGTAAGGCCAAGAAGGGGTTGTAAGTGATACCTCCTCTAATTGCAAGTAGGGGGACATTAGGGAATTCTCCATAACGGTCAACGATAGTAACATTCTCCAAAGATCAGGAACACCAATGAATATCTGAGCGTCATCAACCTATGGGACCCCCTTGAACCTTGCTCATTCTTTAATACAAATTGGGGAAGATGCTAAATAAACCATTTTTCCAAGATAGGAGTACAACACATGAGGATACCCATTTTCCTCATAGTGCGAGAGTGAAAAGAATGTAGGATGTCTCCTAACAAAGTAGGGACCGGGTTACGAGACATGAAGATTTTGAAGGTGTTTACATCTATGAGTTGGTCAGGATTTGGAAACAAAACCATCCCATAGATGAGAAGGGCCACAATTTCCTCAAAAGCTTGTAAGTCCAAGGAGTTCCAACAATCATGAGCTTTCTCAAACAATAACTTGGCTAAGAAACCTTTGACACCACTCCTTGTTTCCTAATTAGTTGTGACATCAGATTGTTGCAAGTGCAGGGCTTGAGAAATCTCTTCTGGTTTTGGATCTCTTTCCATACCGTTGAAGGGTAGTTGATTGAGAATGGGAATCCTTAAGATTTGGGAGAATTCTTCCAAAGTTGGCACAAGTTGATAATCGGGAAATGTTAAGCAATGGTGTAGAGGATCAAAGAATTGGAAGAGCACCTTCATCATATCTTCATCAGTGTTGGAGGTAACCAAGTTTAAAAGGCGACTATGTCTTTCGGTAGATGGAGAATTCTCAGGAACTCTTGATGCTAACTCTTTGAGTTGAGGAGGGATCCTTACTAGATTGACTTGAATGGTTTTCCTGCGAATATAATCCATGTCCTACAAAACAGAACAAAGATAAGTCCCAAAAATCCTTGAAATGGTTAGTGAGTATGAATATGATGTTATGATATTTATGATGTTATGTACAAGTAAATATATACAAACAAAACAAAAAAGTCCTTAGGTTTAGGCTTGCATGGAGTCTCATAGGTAAGTACCCTCTTGAAGTTTAGTTGGCTCAAACCTGTCCTAGAAATAGTAACCGGTTCTAAGGGAGCTCAATATCACTGGTTTGTCTTCTCGGGCATTGTTTCAGCGCAAGCCTCTTTAATGGCGACCATAATATCCAAAAAAACCAAACCTCAACGAGTGTAGTATCGAGTATCTACCAACTTCGGACTGCACCAAAGCCGGTCATCTCACTGTGTTCTAATGGCCAAGTTGGTCAAGTAAAGATTCTAGAAGTCAGTTAGTGCTTCATGACATCACTCAGCGGCCCCGTATTCTCATTGACTACTCAAGGGCTACCGGTACCCACAAATATGTCACACTAACGTAGCTATTTCTTAGACCATGTCGGTATACCATGCACAATTTCCACAATGTATTGCTACTTACCTATAAGGTATCCCAAATCTGGGTAGAGGATTTAAGCCCAAACAAAGAACCAAAATGTAAAGCAAACAAATCAAACAATGAAAGCAAGTAAATGTGATCTAGCCCTAAGGTAACCCCACTTTTAAGTTTATCCCCAACAGAGTCGCCAGTTCTGTGATACGGTGGGAAAACTGACTTGGGTGTTTTGTGTTTTATTGCAAATGTTGCAGTTAGCAAGAGTCGCCACCGACTTTTCTTTTATCCAAAAGGAAAGGATGAAAAGAACAGGAAAGACCTTTAAGATTATTTCTTGAGTTAGGGGGGTAGATTATGAAAAGGAAAGGTGTTAGCACCCTTTTCATCCATAGTTATCTATGGGCTCTTAGTTGCTTGCTAGATCACTTGCTTTTGTTTGAAAAATGTGCTTTGTGTGGTTTTTGAAAGTATTTTGAAAAGGCGTCATCGTTTAGGAAAACTTTATAATAGTTCTCGTTCGTAAGAACGTATACAAAGTGTTGATCTTTTGAAAATGTTTCAAGTTTGAAATATGTTTTGAAAGTGTTGGTGTTTGTTTTGAAAATAGCAAGGATGTTTTGATTTGAAAATGAGCAAGCAACTAGGAACATTCTACCTACTCAAAAGTCTTTCTTGTTTATTTCCCCTTTCCTTTGACATTGTTAATTTACTATGGATTGGTAAGTAACCTTATCTTTAGATGTAAAAGGGACGGGCAAGGGTCATCGTATAGTCATGAGTAGCAATGTTGTAAGATATCTTAGCATTTTCTTTGAGGGACTAAGATCATTTGTAAGGCAACATTCAGAGCATCATCGAGGGACTATGATTTTGTATTTTTGTTTGTTTTTGCTAAGACGTCTTACATGCATATTATGACCATTTATTTCTCAAGGAAACAAGCGGAGTTAACCCGTGTTACAGAGTAAGACATGCATGAATGTTGGTTATGAAGCATGTGATGCCCTTGGGTGAAATACTCTGATTATTTAATTATATTTGTTGGGAATTAGAAGGGTGTTATATTAGTGGTATCAGAGTAGGTCGGTCCATCTAGATAGGTTTTATGTGATTTCTACCTCTTGTTGATCGATGAGTAATCGGATAATGTCAATGTGTTTATGTTTCTAATATTGGTTGTCTATACGCAGAGTTATGGCTGGAGGAAGAAATGATAACACTATTGCTAACACTTTGGAATCTGTGGCTCAAGCGCTGTAACACCAGAATGATCAACAGAACCAAAATGAAGGAAATGATGATGAGGCTCATGCACAGGGAAGGTTCCAAAGGAACAACCCGCCGATCTACAAGGGCAGACACGATGCTGATGGTTTGCAAGTGTGGCTTAAGGGGATTGGAAAGATTTTTTGGTGGTGATCTGCACGGAGAATCAGAAGGTGCAGTTTTGCACCCACATGCTAGAAGAGTAAGCCGAGAACTGGTGGAACAACGTGCGCTAGAGGATGGAGATTTAGGGCATAAAAATTACTTGGGCTGTGTTCAGAGCTTCTTTTTTGGATAAGTATTTTCCTGAAGACGTACGTGGTAAGAAGGAAATAGAATTCCTTAAGTTGAGGCAAGGAAATTTGACAGTTGCTGAGTATGCGACTAGATTCGAGGAGCTAGTGAAATTTTGTCTGCACTATAACAACCCAACAACTGAGGTATTAAAGTGAATTAAGTTTTAGAATGGACTGCATCCAAAGATCAAGCTGGGTATTGGATATCTGCAGATTCGTCAATTTCTTATGCTGGTGAACAAATGTAGAATCTTCGATCAAGATAGCAGAGATAAATCTTCTTTTTATAAGAATTATAATGAGAACAAGGGAAAGAATCAGGATCGTAGTAAGCCGTACATTGCTCCTGCTGATAAGGGGAAGCAAAAAGCTTATGATGAGAAGAAGCCAAGTGGGGGAGGAGCTACCCCTTCTGTGAAATGCTACTGGTGTAGTGAATTAGGCCACCATGCTGATGCCTGCACTAATAAGGTGTTAAGATGTTACAGGTGTGTCAAGGTTGGTCACCGTGTTAGTGAATGCAACAATAAAGGTCCTACTTGTTTCAATTGTGGTGAGAAGGGTCACATTAGTACCCAGTGTCAGAAACCAAAGAAGGTTGTTGCTGCTCAGACTAATGGTAGAGTGTTTGCTCTGAGTGGTGTTCAGGTCGACAAAAAAGACAACTTGATCAGAGGTACTTAATTTATTAACAATACCGAGTTAATTGCTATTGTTGATACTGGTGCTACTCATTTGTTCATTTTGCTTGAATGTGCTACTATGTTGGGATTAAATTTGTCTGATATGAATGGAGGAATGATAGTAGAACTTCCTGCTAAGGGTTCCATTACTACTACTCTTATTTTCTCAAAGTTTCCTTTATCAATCTATGTTAAGAATTTCGTGATGGATTTGGTGTGTCTACCCTTACACCAAATTGATGTTGTTCTTATAATGAATTGGTTGGGGTTCAACTATGTCCATATCAACTGTTATAATAAGACAACAAGGTTTCCCAAGTTTGGTGATAGTGAAGAGTTGATGTTTTTGTCTTCTAAGCAAGTAGATGAACTTTTAGCAGATGAAAATTGATGTTTGTGATGTTCGCATCATTACAAGTTGATCGTGAAACTGCAAGTGTGGAATTACCTGTTGTCTGTGAATTTCCAGAAGGGTTTCCAAACAACATTGGTGATTTGCCTCTAGAACGAGAAGTTGAATTTGTTGTAGACTTAATACCAGGTACAAGTCCGGTATCGATGGATCCTTATAGGATGTCAGCTTCAGAGTTAAACGAATTGAAGAAACAATTAGAAGAATTGCTGGAGAAGAAGTTTGTTCGTATGAGAACCTCTCAGTTGGGTGCTCCGGTGTTGTTGGTTAAAAATAAAGACGGTAGTATGAGGTTATGCATGGATTATAGACAGTTAAATAAAGTAACTATTAAGAATAAGTATCCACTTCCGAGGATTGACGATTTGATGGATCAGTTGGTTGACACTAGTGTGTTTAGCAAAATCGACTTGAGGTCGGGTTATCATCAGATTTGAGTTAGGCCAGATGATATTTCAAAGACAGCTTTCAAGACAAGATATGGTCACTATGAATATACTGTGATGCCATTTGGTGTATCAAATTCGCCAGGCGTTTTCATAGAATACATGAACCATATTTTCAGAAGTACTTGGACAAGTTTGTGGTGGTTTTCATTGACGACATTTTTATTTATTCAAAATTAGAATAAGAACATGTTGAGCATTTGCAAATTATGTTGTAAATATTGAAAGAGAAGAAGTTGTATGTGAAACTGTCGAAGTGTGAATTTTGGTTGAAGAAAGTGAGTTTCCTTGTCCATGTGATTTTTAGTGGTGGAATTGATGTGGATCCTTCTAAGGTTAATGCAGTATTGCAGTGGGAGACACCAAAGTCTACAACTGAGATTCGAAGTTTTCTTGGATTAGCAGGTTACTACCGAAGATTCATTGAAGGGTTTCCTAAGTTGGAGTTACCGTTGACTCAATTGACTCGAAAGGGTCAAGCTTATGTGTGGGTGTAGCGGTAGAAATGTTGGTACTAAGCCATTGGATTGACTTAACTTGCATAAATTAAAAATCGCCACCACGCTTTATTGTTTCCGGAGGAATGGGAAAAGAGCGAATAACTCAAAAAGAGAGGGGGAGAAAATATAGGTACGAGGGTTGGTTATGCAAAGGGAATGTATTAGCACCCTAAACATCTACGGTACTCCGTAGGAACCTCTTTGAAAATTTGTGTATTTTGGCTATAAGTGTTGTATAAAAAATAGATGGTGGAGATGGGAAAAGAAGTATTTTTTACAATTTTTGCACCTGCCGCGATTGCGAACCTTTAGTGCCTACGTACCACCTTCCATGCAATAGGGGATCGGGGTACTCGTAGTTCACCTTTAAAAATTTTAAAACACAGGTGTGTTGGTTAATTTTAAGAGACGACACATCATCGTCATATCCGAGTGGAAAACATACTTACTACCCATAATTATAAGAAAGGAGAATTTGCATCATCTCAAAATGGAGGATATAGCTTGGATTTAAAAATCAACAAAGCCTCGCTCAACACCCAAGTGGAAAATATCTCACTTAACTATATATCGTAGAAGTATAGTAGCTTGCATCACTACAAGGATCGACAAGAGTCTAACATTTTAAGAAAATTTTAAAGTAAAAAGCCAAAATGGAAAAAATGGTTTGAATGAGATTGATTGACTTTTAGTCTTCTCACAAAAATGTCAAAGTATAATTAAGTTGGTTAAAGTTTGATTAAGGAAATGTTTTTGAAAATGCATGGACCTAAGTCCAAGTTTATTGTGAAAGCGGTTCAAGTTAGAAAACCAGAAGAGTTTTACAAATGAGGGAGAAGATTTTTTTGAAATTAAAGAAGATGGGAGGAGATGAAGGGACTATCCTAAAACATACGGTAAAAGCTAGAGTCAATTTAGAACTCCCATCCTTTGGATTGAAACCAAGCAAGGAAAGATACTAAACCTCTTTAAGAATACCTAGTTTCAGATGCATTAAGTCTTTACAAAAACCGGGCAGAGTAACAGCTGTATACAGAGGAATTCCCAATCACAGACAAAACATATAATCAGAATAACCTACACACAAAGAAAATCAACCCAATGTCTTGGGGTAAACCCTAATAACTCCATACAAAATAACAATCAGAACCCTAAGGTCTTAAGGGTATCATATGCTTCTAAACCTAAATCTGGGAGGTCCACCACTCCATTATGCCAGGGATGGTAAACAAATAGTCCATGTAATCTTAAGGATTTTTATTGTTCAAGTTGATTATTAAGTGTCTTCAAAAAGAAAATGAAAAGCTCGAGTGAGCAAAACAAAATGACATAAACATAAATGCTCAAGTGAGCAAAGATGAAAATAACATGAAATGTAAATGCTAAAATAAATGGTGCATAAAAGTAAAATCATAAGGTAAATGGCATAAAGTAAAAGTACAAAGCACAAAAATAAAGTCAATTATTAATGAATTAGAAGTTATAGGTTAGCTGAATGACCATCTTGAAACTTGGATTTGAGAACTCATTAGAAGATCGATAAAATCAAAACTTCTCAACAACAAGTCTCATTTGCTTTTTGTCAAGTATATCATTTATTTCAAGTTCTCAATGCACCGATACATGATCAACGATGTTTAAATGATTCACTTAGACTAAGGTTTATTATGGTCCATTAGAGGATTTATAATACCAAAGCCTCCTAACAATGAACCTCAAGGTTATTGGATAAAAGGTTTCGAATTAACATACTTGGGCTTGCAAACATAGGTTTGGGCCACGAATAATCATTTGTCGAACTGGAACAAAATTTAGCGTCATGTTAAACAATCATAAGTGAACTTATATAGAAATCACACCTATTTTAAGGTCGGTCAATAGAAATCTATGTACCACATGTTAGAGAAACGATATATAGATCATTCTCCAACAACATGTAGCACAAGTGAGAAGGGGATTGGATGAAAAGGGAGGGGATAAGAATTAAATTTCACATTTGAACCAAAGAATTTAATCAAGCTATCATTAAAATCATTCATCTATTTTGGTGGAGTTAAACTCAATACCCAAGATCCATTGATGTTAATGAAGCTCATGATTAAAATTCTCATAGTTCAAGATCAGCCTGAATATACACAAAAGTAAAATTGCATTTAATAAGCAAGATAAAATGAGAAAATGATTTTTAAATTGTTTTTAAAATAGAAATAAAAGGAAAAATAGCAAACTATATTCAAAATATCAAATACAAATTTTAAAAAACCATATAAAAGTCATAAATTATCTCAAATATTTTTACAAATTTTTTGGTAAAATTTTTAAAACAGAAAAGTATTTCTAAACTATTTAAAACCAATAAAGTAAATGAAAAATGATTAAAAATAGTAAAAATCAAAATAAAATTATAAAAAAAAATCAGAAAGTCATAAACATAAAAAATGATTTTTATAATTTATTTTCAGAATTTTTGAACAAAAATTGAATTAAAAAGGAATTTTTAAGGTAATTTTTTTTTTAAAATTAAAGAAAATAAAGAAATTAAAACAGAGTAAAGCTCAGCCCTTTGATATTGTTAACTTTAATGCAATAATGACATCAAGGGTTCAGATTGAGGGTACACAGTAAAAGAATGAGACAACATGTACAAGATTTAATTTCTGGTCATCTTCTCAGATGGGGACAAATGGCATTGGTGGCCACTTGTCCACCACTAACTGATAACGCGAATCTCAAGAAAAAAAGAAGACAAAAAAAAAAAACTAGCAACATCATTGTTGTAAGTCTGTAACGGTTCAAAAGAAATAGCAAAACCATAATAAAATTTTTATTTTCTTTTAAGAGCATCTTTATATCTCTCCATAAATCATAATCAACACTTGTATTTCTTTAAACAAAAAAACAACACAAAAGCAAAAGAAGAAAGAGGGTAAGGCGTGGTTGTTCAAAGGGAGAGTCACTGTGGTTCTCCGACGAAACTCGCGGCATCGCCGCCGTGACGTCTCTAGAATTCAATTTTTTTAATATTTTCTTGTTCGGTTTTTGCCCCTCTTTCGGTTTTTGGTACAAACTTTCACTTTGTTTGGAAAAAATTATTTGAGTGAGGCAAGAGGAAAACACATCTATCATGAAGCTTTGGAGTTTTTTAGAAAAGAGAGACTTGTTCTTGTAGTAGTAGTAGAAACTTGAATGTCTTTTGTAAATTTAACTCTTTTAGGATTTGAATTGTTCTTGAATTGTTCTTGGTACCATGAAAGAAATCTCTTGAAGTTTGTATAGAAACTTGAATGAATCATGTATGCAACTTGAATGAACTTGATTCTCATGTGTAACCTTTGATCATGAATGAGAATGGATATTGAAACTTGTATGAAGAATTTGGATTCTTGAAAATGAATTTGAATTTGGACACTTGGAAAAATGGTAATGTTGGTTAAAATTGATGACTTGAAATTCTCTTGAAACTTGATGGGATTTCTTGATGCTTTTGAATACTCTTTTGTCACAAGTTTGGAATTTAGACCAAAAAGAACATAAATCCTTCTCTTTGTAGCATGATGATCTTGAAGAAAGAGTGTAAATGTAATATCTTTGAATGGTTAGCAACCTTTGGTAATAAGAGATGAATCATAGGGTTTAAAATCTCTTTGAACGTTCCTTAATGAACCTTGAGAAGTTTGATTCCAATTAAAAATTGAAACTTTTTAATTTCTAATAATCATGGCATGACCAAAAGAAAATCAATAAAAAATAAAACAAAAACAAGCATCGACCAATCCATGATTCTTCAAAATTCCCACTTGCCGTAGAATGATCTCAACATAATAGTTATGGCATGAATTGAATTTAGAAATCAAAGTCAACCTAGATCGAAATGACCTAAACAAATTTCAACAAATTTCATAACCTTCTAAGTATAATTTGATGTCGACCCTTAAAGAAAATTTGTAGACAACGCCATTTGGGATATATTTCAAAAGGAGTCAACACAAAATGATGAAAATCAAAAGAGTTATGATCCTCAAAAGTTGGATGAAAGTCTTGTGAATTTAGGTCAAAGTCATAAAACGACCTCTAATGTACTCATACTTTTGATGGCCTTCTACACATAATTAGCTCTCGACTTGAAAAGAGAAATTGGAGGTGATGTCAAGGAGATCCGTATGCTCGAAGAATCGACCAAAAATACTGAATAATAAAGAAATTATGATTATTTGAACTCCAACTTGTAAACATTGACTTTCAGTCAACCAACTTTGAATTAACTGCAGACTCCGTGTTTCCTCACAACCCAAGACACTCTTAACCTCACATGAACTTGAGATAATGAGATTCTGATTAAACAATGTTCACACTTTTCAGAATTTAATATTAAACGTCAAATAAGGCATGAAAATAAACACATGAACCTATCTCGAAGAATCTTGAAAATTTAAGAAATCAAACTCGCCTTAACCAACTGACCGAAGCTCCAATATAGCATGACCTAATATTATAGATCACAACTCTGAAAATAGGCTTTTGAGAATCGGTCTTTGGCCTGAAGAACCCACAACCCTAATTAGAGAACCATCACCTGATTTTCTCGATTAGAAATCCTGTCTTATAAAAGAAATAAAATATACAAGACATATTTTTGGATTTTGGTTAGAAGTCAGTAAAAATATAAAACACATATACACAATACACAAAATCAGAGTGCTTGGTGATCCCTCAGAGATAAATTTATAGATAGGAAACAATAGAAGAAATAACAAAACCCTAATGCATGATCTTGATGTATTGATGATATGAGATGATGAGAAATATTAGGGGTAAAAAGTGGGGTATAACAGTGGGATGTTGTTTGCGAAGAGAGTTTCGTAGAACCGAAGAAGAGGTTGATGAGTGCTCCAGTATTAATTTTTCCGAAACCGAATGAATAATTTGTAGTTTATTGTGATGCATCTAATATGGGTCTTGGTGGTGTACTAATGCAAAATGAACAAGTTGTTTCTTATGCCTTCAGACAATTAAAGGTTCATGAGAGGAATTATCCTACACATGACTTAGAATTGGCGGCCATGGTGTTTGTGTTGAAAATTTGGATACATTATCTTTTTGGATCTGTTGTACCCCAAAATTTGTCCTCTCACTTATCAAGAATTTTCTCACAAGATCTTCTTTGACTTAAGACTGCACTAGGGTTGATCAACTCAAGACATCTCCTTAAGCATTGATGACCAAACTTAGGGTTTGAGTTTTCACAAGGATTTTTGAACTTCTAATGCCCCATATGACTTTCATGGATCATTATGGACCCCCAATATTACTCATGTCAAGTTTCAAACCATGGATCATATTTTTGCTCAATCAATTGAGCAATTGACCTAAAAATCAGTTGTATTGGGGAAAAGTCAACTATGACCAATTTACAGTCAAACTTTTTAATTTTTGATCCACATCAACATTTTAAACTCATATGTATCATTTGATCAAGTTTGAACCACAATTCCTCAAGAAATTTGATCAAATCCTCAAAAGGGCAAAATGGTCAAAATTATGGTTTTGATTGAGAAGGGGCAATTTCTGATTTTTAACCTAGCAATTGGTCAATTGGTTTAAGGAATAATCTCAAGAGCCCAATTGCACCATTTTTACCTAATTACATGGTTTAAAACATTGCAAGTCCATTGGATTGACAGATGAATTTTGCAGTCAACTGATCAAAAGTCAACTGTATACTGAAAAGTGATACCTTGACTTTTTGATCAAATTCAAGTGCCAAAGATCACAATTCATCAAAACATGTCAAAATATGAAACTTATTCATCAAGAAATCAAAAAGTCAAGATTTCATTTTGAAAAGTAAAAATTTCTAAACTTAGAAATTTTTCTAAGTGTTGGAAATTTCATGTTTATTTCATAACTTTGAGCCAAATTTTCACAATGATGAAAGATGATTCAAGAGAAACTTCCAACATGAAAGTTGTATATCTCCATGAAATCTAAAAATTTTATTCACACAACTTCTTCCAAAAGTGCTTGGATATCAAGTTATAATTTTATGAACATAGGGTCATGAAACTAAACACTTAGTGAAATTTTGCCCTAATTTGACCAAGATTTTGACCTAACTTCATGACACTTTTTCATATAGTTCCAAGGGGAATATTCTAAATCAATTCAAATATGAGTTGTAGAGCATATTACAAGCTTTCTAAAATGTCCTAGAACTCATTGATATTATTTTTGAGCAGGGAGAATCGAAGAGATGAAGTTAGGGTTCCGTTCTTGTTTTTCAAGCCATTTTCATTATGAACATTTGATCCAATCTTCAAGCATGCTATACAAATCTCACTTTGCAGGCTTCTAACTTGACTTTCACTCCATAATTAAGTGTTTTCACTGCTGTTGGAAGCTTTAATCTAAGCATTCAATGCATTGTACAAGTATAATTCCATTTTGGGAAGAAAAGCAACATTGTCATTTTAGAAAAGCAAGCTTTATGCAAAGTCAGCTTACATTGAGCCTTGCATTTGTTCTTTCTGCACAAACACATTCTACACAATTAGAACAAGTGTGTTTAATGTTTTTAGCCACCCTACAAGCCTTGTACCTTGTCTTGGAACAATGCTTGTCAATGTTGCTTTTAAAAACAAGGCAAAATCCATAACATATGATCTCTGGTTTTCTGATCATTTCAAAACCTCTAACCCTTTGCTTATATTTAGGGAGACTATTTGCAACATAAGACAGGTTTTTACAAGCCCTCAAACACCCTTAAGTCTTCATAAGTCAGAATTGGCCAAAAACTCCATTTTGAGCTTCAAACACCCATCTCCATTTCCACTCGTGCGTTTCCACTTTTAACCATCTAAACACTTCACATACATCATATAGAACTCATCTCAACACCTGTTACACTTCTGTAACTTCATCTTCATCATCCAACATTTTCAAAAACCTCCATTACAGTTGGACTTGAGTAGAGAGTTCTAGCTGGTTTCAGAGCAAAGTAGGAGTTGGAACACACTCAAGGAGGCCCAGGAAAGCTACAGAAATCATCAGGCCATCACAAAGGTTGCTCAAAATCCATACACGACTCCAATAGTAAGAGGTAAGTTTTCAAACCATAATAAATTTTTTATTTTCTTTTAAGAGCATCTTTATATCTCTCCATAAATAACAAAAAAACAACACAAAAGCAAAAGAAGAAAGAGGGTAAGGCGTGGTTGTTCAAAGGGAGAGTCACTGTGGTTCTCCGACGAAACTCGCGGCATCGCCGCCGTGACGTCTCTAGAATTCAATTTTTTTAATATTTTCTTGTTCGGTTTTTGCCCCTCTTTCGGTTTTTGGTACAAACTTTCACTTTGTTTGCAAATTTAGTTTTGTCGTTGATACTAATTCTTGGGCCTGATTTTTGTGAATCATGTTTGCAAATTTGGATTGAAATATGATGACTGAAACTTTTACAATCATGGGCCTGATTTGAGCAATTGTGACTTTATAGTTCTTGTTAAATATTGTGAACCATGGGCTTTTGCGAAGTTGTCTTTGAAACATGAAGAACACTTTGGGAAATACTTGGAATGAATTCATTTGAAATTTGTTGGACTTTATTTATTGAATTGATATGCTAATACTTCTTTAATTCCCTCTTTTCATGTATTGTGAATAATGATTCTTGCAACATGGAAGATCGTAGAAGAAGCAAAGAATTTGTGGCCATGGTGGAAAAAATTATTTGAGAGAGGCAAGAGGAAAACACATCTATCATGAAGCTTTGGAGTTTTTTAGAAAAGAGAGACTTGTTCTTGTAGTAGTAGAAACTTGAATGTCTTTTGTAAATTTAACTCTTTTAGGATTTGAATTGTTCTTGAATTGTTCTTGGTACCATGAAAGAAATCTCTTACCTTGAAGTTTGTATAGAAACTTGAATGAATCATGTATGGAACTTGAATGAACTTGATTCTCATGTGTAACCTTTGATCATGAATGAGAATGGATATTGAAACTTGTATGAAGAATTTGGATTCTTGAAAATGAATTTGAATTTGGACACTTGGAAAAATGGTAATGTTGCTTAAAATTGATGACTTGAAATTCTCTTGAAACTTGATGGGATTTCTTGAAGCTTTTGAATACTCTTTTGTCACAAGTTTGGAATTTAGACCAAAAAGAACATAAATCCTTCTCTTTGTAAAATGATGATCTTGAAGAAAGAGTGTAAATGTAATATCTTTGAATGGTTAGCAACCTTTGGTAATAAGAGATGAATCATAGGGTTTAAAATCTCTTTGAACGTTCCTTAATGAACCTTGAGAAGTTTGATTCCAATTAAAAGAAACTTTTTAATTTCTAATAATCATGGCATGACCAAAAGAAAATCAATAAAAAAGAAAACAAAAACAAGCATCGACCAATCCATGATTCTTCAAAATTACCACTTGCCGTAGAATGATCTCAACATAATAGTTGTGGCATGAATTGAGTTTAGAAATCAAAGTTAACCTAGATCAAAATGACCAAATTTCAACAAATTCCATAACCTTCTAAGTATAATTTGACGTCGACCCTTAAAGAAAATTTGTAAACAACGCCATTTGGGATATATTTCAAAAGGAATCAAACCAAAATGATGAAAATCAAAATAATTATGATCCTCAAAAGTTGGATGAAAGTCATGTGAGTTTAGGTTAAAGTCATAAAACGACCTCTAATGTACTCATACTTTTGATGGCCTTCTACACATAATTAGCTCTCGACTTGAAAAGAGAAAATAGAGGTGATGTAAAGGAGACCCGCATGCTCGAAGAATCGACCAAAAATACTGAATAATGAAGAAATTA
The DNA here is from genome assembly GCA_948472305.1 of Vicia faba. NCBI lineage: Eukaryota > Viridiplantae > Streptophyta > Magnoliopsida > Fabales > Fabaceae > Vicia > Vicia faba. The sequence continues at coordinate 224,928,806 of OX451738.1, forward strand.
TGATTATTTGAACTCCAACTTGTAAACATTGACTTTCAGTCAACAAACTTTGAATTAACTGCAGACTTCGTCTTTCCTCATAACCCAAGACACTCTTAACCTCACATGAACTTGAGATAATGAGATTCTGATTAACCAATGTTCACACTTTTCAGAATTTAATATTAAACGTCAAAGAAGGCATGTAAATAAACACATGAACCTATCTCGAAGAATCTTGAAAATTTAAGAAATCAAACTCGCCTTAACCAACTGATTGAAGCTCCAATATAGCGTGACATAAGATTATAGATCACAACTCTGAAAAATAGGCTTTTGAGAATCGGTCTTTGGCCTGAAGAACCCACAACCCTAATTAGAGAACCATCACCTGATATTCTCGATTGGAAATGCTGTCTTCTAAAAGAAATAAAATATATAAGACATATTTTTGGATTTTGGTTAGAAGTCAGTAAAAATATAAAACACATATACACAATACACAAAATCAGAGTGCTTGGTGATCCCTCAGAGAGAAACTTAAAGATAGGAAACAATAGAAGAAATACCCAAACCCTAATGCATGATCTTGATGCATTGATGATATGAGATGATGAGAAATCTTAGGGGTAAAAAGTGGGGTATAACAGTGGGATGTTGTTTGCAAATAGAGTTTCGTAGAACTGAAGAAGAGGTTGATGAGTGCTCCAATATTAATTTTTCCGAAACCGAATGAATAATTTGTAGTTTATTGTGATGCTTATAATATGGGTCTTGGTGGTGTACTAATGCAAAATGGACAAGTTGTTTCTTAAGCCTTCAGACAATTAAAGGTTCATGAGAGGAATTATCCTACACATGACTTAGAATTGGCGGCCATGGTGTTTGTGTTGAAAATTTGGAGACATTATCTTTTTGGATCTAAATTTGAAGTTGTTGTATCCTAAAATTTTTCCTCTCATTTTTATTCAAGACATTCTCCTAGGGTTCTCAAATGCTCAAGGTTGTTCAAGAATTGATCAGACAAATTATCCTCCTAAGCAATGGACTTACAACTAGGGTTTCACTTTTATCAAGGAAGATTGGGTTTATAAGGTCTAAAATGTATTTCATGGTCTCTTATATGTCTCCAGGAATGCTCATACCAAGTTTCATGCTTTGCATCACACGTTTGCTCAGTCAATGTCTCAGATGACTGAAAATCAACTACATTGGGCAAAAAGTTAATTGTGGTCAACATATAGTCAAACCTCAAGATTTTTGGTAAACATCAAGGTTTTGAACTGATATTCATCAGTCTATCAAGGTTTGATCATGATTCATCAAGAAAATCCTCAAATCATCAAAAGTCAAAAGTTGCCAAATTAGGGTTTTCCTAAGGAGAAGTCAACTGAACTTTGACCAAGCATAACTTTCACATGGTTCAACATATTTTTCTCAATCAAATCTCATTTTGAAGGAAATTCAATTCTATACAACTTTGTGTCTCTAAGATCAAGTCCAAAAAAATGCTTCATTTGAGAGATATGTGCCAATACATTTTATTTCATTTCAAAAGTCAACAAAAAGACACTTTTTGTTAAGGAAAATTAAATCAAGATAAAATCTTCAAATACAAAAATGATCAAAAGAGATCTTGTATAGGACACCTTTAGATTTCCAAAAAGTCAAATATCACCTTAAAAATATGAAAATTGAGAGAGTTATGACTAGTGCAAGTTGGGAAATTTTGAGCAAATGCATGAAGTCAAAGACCAAACGTGTTATACACTTCAGATATTACTCATGCACCTCCTTTGGTTTTTATTTATTTATTTTTGATTTTTATTTATTTAAAATTCAAAATAAAACAAAATGAAAACAAAGTTTATTACAAGAGTCCAAGCCCATGTTATTCTGACCTAAATTCAACCTATATATTCTCTTCATTCATACAAACCCAAGACCACGGAACCTTGTGCAAGAACACCCTTTCAAAATCTACAAAATCATTCACATTAAGGAAACTTGCAAAACATATTTGCAGCCGTTTTCAAAGCATTCTAACTCTTCCATTCACTTCCAGGGATGCAATAGGGTAAGGTTGGATCAATTGCCATGGTCAAAAGGGCATGAAATCATATATACATGCCTCACCGATTTCACCATTGTATGATTTTCATATCTGTTATTGCATTATGTTTTCACACATACTAACGTTATTAACATGTTCACGAGGTTCAATGATGCATGAATGATCCATCGTGGGAGTCCCATGATGGCTGAATAATGCATAGCCATGTTAATGACGAGATGGGATATTTTTGTTGTACCCCAAAAACCAATGCATTTTAGCTCAAGATAATGATCCCATTGAATTCACAGGCCTCAATTTAGGGGGGGAGGGGGGTAGGGTATTCTTGGATTTCTAACGGTGTTTTTTTTGCAGGTTTGAAGAAAAAAAGTCGTCGAAGAAGAATACCAGAGCTAGGGCTCCGGCGCCTCTCCAGTCCAAGCATTGATTTTGTAATATATTTAATTTGTTTTATTTATATAAGTGGATGTATCACCACCCTTGTGGTTAAACGGGAGCGCTAAAGGCACTATTATACCAAGGTGTGGGTTCAATCCCAACATTTTGGCATTTTGAGTTTTTCCCCATATTTTCCTATTTTGCAGATGATAAAACATGTTGGTTCCCTTTCCTAAACACAGGCGCGCACCTGGCCTAATGGTGAAGGTCTTGGTGGAAAGTGCAAAGGGCGTGGGTTCAACACCCACCCCTGGAAGTATTCTTTTAAAACTTTGTTTTTCTTCATATTTTCCTTAATTTTGCATTTACAAACCCTAAATTCACAAACAAAACATTTTTACAAACCCTAATAAAAATTAGGGTTTAGGCTTTTAATTTAATTAGTAAATTTCTTTTTTTTTATAATTAAAATTAATTAGGTTTTTTTAGGTTGACCATTAAAACTTTTTTTATCAAAAAAATCACCAAAAACACGTTCGCTTTCTTTTTTCCTATTTTTACATTTTGCATGGTTTATTATTCTCGCACTTTTTTCTGATTATGTAATTGTTTCCCGGTTTGTAATAGTAATTAGGGTTTATTCTTCCGCATTTCTATTATGTAACTCTCCAAAAGCATTGTAATAGTCTAGGGTTTACTTTCCGCTTTTTACTTTTTGCATATTTACTACTTTACTATCTTACTATTACTGTTAGTAATTAGGTCATGTATGGCAAGATAAAAACAAACGATAGCTAACCCTAATCAAAGATTAAAATAACTGAATCACAAATCACTTGCACACTCACATCTTTAGGGTAACCTCTCTCGTTGCCTTAGGAAAAAACAATCATGTCCCTCGAATGTGGGGACGCTTTAGCATAGCCCCTCGATGACCCTTTCGACGCTGCCTTAAATAAATGATCTAGTCCCTTAATGAAAAATGCTAAAGTGTCTCTACAAGTTGCCTTTGATGACTGTATGATAACCCACACCTGTCCCTTCACATCCAACGATAGGGATTCCTACTAACTAATGGTAGGATATCACTATCTAAAGGAGAAGGAAAGTACAAGAAAGACTTTGAGTAGGTAGACCGTTGTTAATCATATTCTCACAAAAACAAAAAATCAAACACTTTTAAAAATATTTTCAAACAAACACTTTGTATGCATTCTCGAGGACAAATACGAGAATCATTACAAAGTCCGCCTTATAAATGGCATTTTTCAAAATATTTTCAAACGCACAAACACAAAGAAATTTCAAAATTGAGCTAGCTATTAAGAGCCCGTAGATAACTACGGATGAAAAGGATGCTAACACCTTCCCTTTTTCAAACCTACCCCCCAGAACTAAAAAAAAACTCGAAGGTCTTTCATGTTCTTTTCACCCTTTCCTTATTGGATAAAAGAAAATTCAGTGGCGACTCTTTCTATCCGCAACATTTGTGATAAAACGCAAAACCAAGGCAGATCTCCCACCGTGTTACAGAACTGGCGACTCTCCTGGGGAAAACTAACAAAAAGAGGAGTTACCTTAGAGCTTAGGGTCATTTTATTTGTTTTTACTTATTTGCTTTGATTGCTTTACATTTCGGGTTTGCTCGGGTTTATTTCTTGCAAATATATTACACCCGAATCCGGGGGATACCCTAGGTAAGTAGCTATAGATCATGGAAACTGTACGGCATATACCGATATGGTTGAAGTGATGTTTACGTTAGTGTGACACTTTGGTTTATACTGGTTTCCCTTGAGCCAGTCAAGGAGAATACTAGGCTGCCACATGGTGTCATAAGCACTAACTGACTTTTAGAACCTTAATTGACCCAACTTGGCCATTAGACGGTAGTGAGACAGTCGGCTTTGGTGCAGTCCGAAGTTGGTTGATACTCGATGTTACGCTCATTGAGATTCGACTCTCGGGTTTTTTTGGTGGCAAGTCAGTTGCCGTGCTAAACAAAACCTGTGAGAAAATATGTGATATTGAGATCCCTAGAACCCTATTACTATTCTTAGGACAGGTTGAGCCAACTGAACTTCAAGAGGGTACTTACCTATGAACCCCCTGCAAGCCTTAAACCTAAGGCTCTTGTGTGCTTTGTTTGTGTTTATTATCTGCTCAAACATGACATCATAACATCATGACATCATACCACAACATTTTTCTGACCATTTCAAGGATCTCAAGGGCCTGTGATACAAGTTTATCATGAACCAAACATCTATCAAGGGGCAAGAGGATTTATTTTCCTCTAACCAAATGTCGTCAAAGACCAAAGTACACTATCTTGAGTTAAAGGCCATGGACCACTTGACATGGCGATCTTGATTCTCATAAAATGACGTTCAACAACACAAAGTTCTTCAGTCAAAGCTGCAACCAGACTCGACTTCTAACATTTCACTTTTATCTATGCCACGAGATCCTTGAAAACATTGCATCCATATATCATGTATGTCATTACATAACATGTATTTTTCTAGTACAAGTTTTCTCATCCTCTTACTGTTTATTTCAGTAAAAGATGGCCCTAGAACAAACTGTGAAAGAACTTCAAGCTCAGAACACTCAGTTTTAGCAAATGTTCCTGGACTTAGTTAAGGGGCAAGGCGAGCTGAAGACCCTCATTCCAAAAGGGAATAAAAAGAAGACTAAGAAGCCACCAGTCTTTCTTAATATGGGCAGAAGATTCAAAGGTCCGGTCAAAGGGGCTCTAGATTTTGAGGTCCCATCAAATGAAGACGATAACCAAGAAGAAAATGATAAGAGTGTGAAATCTGAAGATAATAACAACCTTGGTTATGGCCAAGATTCTGATGAAGACTATTCTGCTGAACAATATCCTCCCGCTGATGACATATACAAGCAGATGGAAGATCGACTTAATGCTATGGAAATCCAGAGAGTGCCTGAGCTGGATTTTAAAGAGTTGGGTCTTATCTCGGGGGTTGTTATCCCTCACAAGTTCAAGGTCCCTAATTTTTCCAAATGTGATGGTATTTCTTGTCCTAAACTTTATCTGAGGTCTTATGTCTGGAAGATCCAACCCCATACTGCTGCTAGAAAGTTATGGGTTCACTTATTTCAAGAGAGCTTATTTGGGACACAACTGGAATGGTTCTATCAGCTGGAAGGAACCAGTATATGCATTTGGGAAGACTTAGCTTCTGCTTTTTACAAGCAGTATCAATATAATGCTAACCTTGCACCAACTCGTGTGCAACTACAAAGTATGACTATGGGCTCGAATGAAGGGTTTAAAGAATATTCCCAGAAATGGAGAGATTTGGCTGGAAGAGTTCAACCTCCTCTGTATGATAGGGAGCTGGTTTATATGTTGATGGGCACTTTGACAGGGCCTTTCTTTAATCATTTTATCAGAAGTTCTTCATCTGGTTTTACTGAATTAATATTAACAGGTGAGCATGTTGAAAGTGGTATTCGAAATGGAAAGATTCAAGTGGATGCATCTTCACGTACTGTAAAGAAGGCGTTCAACAATAAGAAGGAAACAAATGTTGTTTATGGCCATAAGGGTCGTGCTAGAAGTAATCACAATCAATCTGTAGGAGCTGTGTTAATTTATAATTCGACGCCTGTACAACAACAACAACAACAACAAAACAATCAACGTAGGTCAGACGCACCAAGAAGACCGTTTACAAAGATCAACATGCCATTATCTCAGGAATTACAACACTTACTAAAAGCAGAGCTGATTACACTAAGGGATCCTCCTCAGAATCCCAACACCTCCTCTCCTTGCTATAATCGAAATATGAAATGTGCCTACCATTCCAATAGCCCCGGGCACGACACCAATAGCTACTGGGCCTTGAAGAAAAAAATTCAAGATCTGATTGACTCCACATAAATTGAACTTGATCCTCCCGAGACCCCCAATGTGATTACTGCACCCATGCCTAAGTACAACAAAGGTGTGAATGCTATTGATGTTGTTTCTGCTGAAGAAGATGCTGACAATGACTATGATCTTGATAAATGGATTTTTCCTACCATCGACAATGGGCTCAACAATTGGAAGGCTGAAGACCCTATCTCAATCTACTTTAGTTAGGAGTAAATACTATTTTCTGTTTTATTGCTTCCAAATTTTGGCTATGTAATCTTTAAACAATAACTTTAAAGCCTTGTGCCTTACTTAGGGCACAACGGTCCATTTGTAAGGGTTTTCATTTCATTTGCATATTTTCATTTAATAAAGCATTGGACATTTTGCATTAAAATTTTGTGCTCTTTGTCTTTCTTTTTACTTTATTACACCTTCAAAATAGCTATGTGTTCTTACACACACCCACACAATAAATTGTAGATCCACATCCAATCTAGATCCCGTTGATAACAGTTCTTCTATTGCCACTTATGACTTTGAAATCCGATCTACCAAGCCAAGGAAAAAGGTGAGGAAGATTGTGAAATACCTGGAGAACTTGGCAGACTGTTAGTGCAAGAGGAAAAATCTATACAACCACATAAAGAGCTAGTCGAGGTTGTAAACTCGGGTTCTGAAGTAGACGGGAAAGAAGTCAAGATAGGGGCCAACCTAGAAGACAGTGTCAAGAAAAGGTTTATCAAGATGTTGCATGACTATGTCGAGATTTTGCTTGGTCATACGAAGACATGCCAAGGCTTGATACAGATATTGTGGTTCACAACCTGCCAATGAAAGAGGGTTGTTCCCCAATAAATAAGAAGGTCCGTCGTATGCGTCCCAAGATGTCCGAAAAGATCAAAGCTGAGGTTATGAAGAAATTCAACGCAGGTTTCTTAGCTGTTACATCCTATCCCCAGTGGGTGGAAAATATGGTGCCAGTACCTAAGAAGGATAGCAAGGTGCGTATGTGTGTAGGTTACAAGGATCTAAATAGGGCAAGCCCCAAGGACGACTTTCTGCTTCCACATATTGATGTTCTGGTCGACAACACTGCTCAACACAAAGTATTCTCCTTCATGGATGGATTCTCAGGGTATAATCAGATCAAGATGGCATCTGAAGACATGGAGAAGACTATTTTTGTTACACAGTGGGGCACTTTCTGCTACAATTTATGCCTTTTGATATGAAGAATGCCGACGCAACTTATCAGCATGCTATGGTAGCTTTGTTCCATGACATGATACACCATGAGATAGAGGTTTACATCATCGAAATAATATCCAGGTCTCAGGCTGAAAAGGAACATCTTGACCATCTACACAAGCTATTTGAGAGACTGAAGAAGTACAAGCTGAGGTTGAATTCGAACAAGTGAACTTTTGGGGGAGATCCGGTAAACTCCCGGGTTTCGTCGTTAGTGGTAAAGGTATTGAAGTTGATCCCGCCAAAGTAAAAGCTATTTAAGAAATTCCAGCTCCCCGCACTGAGAAGGAAGTCAAAGGTTTCTTTGGACGACTGGATTACATTGCCTGATTCAGTTCTCATTTGACTGCTACTTGTGAGTTAATCTTCAAGTTGCTGAAGAAATACCGGGTAGTGAAGTGGAACAACGATTGTCAGATAAGCTTTGCAAAATCAAGGAGTACCTCAAAGAACCTCCAATTCTGTTGCCACCAGTTGAAGGAAGTCCTCTGATCATGTACATAACAGTGTTAGAGAACTCAATGGGGGTGTGTACTGGGCCAACATGACGAGTCTGGTCGAAAAAAGAGTGCAATATACCACCTTAGCAAAAATTTTACCGACTATGAAACAAGATACTCACTGCTCGAGAAAACTTACTGCGCTTTGGCATGGGCTGCTCGCCGACTAAGATAATATATGTTGACCCATACTACTTTGTTGATCTCTAAAATGGATCCCATAAAATATATATTCAAGAACATGAGTTTATGAGTTTTAAGTTCCCGGATGAGAACATTATGCTAGTTATAGATTGTGAAGAACCTGGACCGTATGAAGGACCTGAGCCAGGATCCCGATGGACTATGGTTTTTGATGGAGCTTCTAACGCACTCGGCAATGGAATTGAGGCCGTAATTATCTCTCCCAAGGGTTTCCATACGCCCTTCCTCGCCAGATTATGCTTTGACGGCACCAACAACATGGATGAGTACGAAGCGTGCATCATGGGCATCAAAGCTGCCATTGATTTAAGAATTAAGTTCTTGAACATATACGGGGACTCATCCCTGGTAATCAGTCAGATTAAGGGAGAGTGTTATATGAAGCATCCGAACTTCATTCCTTACCGGGAGCATGTGTTGACCTTAATCCCATACTTCGAAGAGATCATTTTTGAGCATATTCCACGAGAGGAGAATCAGATGGCAGACGCATTGGCTACCATGTCGTCTATGTTCAAATTCAGATGGGACAACAAAGCTCCTCGAATTACTATTGAAAGACTAGACGAATGGCATATTGCTATGAAATTGACACTGACGGAGTAGAAGAGAAGCCTTGGTTTCATGAATTGAAAAGGTACCTTGAAGTTCAAGAGTACCATGAGGGGGGGTCTATCAACGACAAGAAATTCCTATGGAGGTTCTATGCCAAATTCTTTATGAGCAACAGAATTCTTTACAAACACAACCATGATTTGACTCTGCTTCATTATGGAGACAAGAAGGAAGTGGAGAAAATTATATAACATATGCATGAAGGTATATTTGGTACTCACTCCAGTGGACATACTATGGCTAAGAAGATTCTGAGGGCAGGTTACTATTGGTTGACTATGGAAACTGATTGCCATCACCACTCGAGAACTTGTCAAAAATGCCAGATCTATGCTGACAAAGTACACGTGTCTCTGGTCCCTCTGAATGTACTGGCTGCTCCTTGGCCATTTGTAATGTAGGGAATTGATATGATTGGAGAAATTAAGCCTACTGCTTCTAACAAACATTGTTTCATCCTAGTCGTTATTGATTACTTCACAAAGTGGGTTGAAGCAGCCTCATTTATCTCTATTACCAAGAATGTGGTGGCCTCGTTTATTAAGCATAACCTCATCTGTCGATATGGAATCCTTGAGAGGATTATCACTGAAAATGGTAAACATCCCAATAACACTTTGATCACGGAACTCTGCATGCAGTTCAAGATCAAGCACCACAATTCTTCTCTGTATCGATCGAAGATGAACGACACAGTGGAAGCCGCCAATAAGAACATCAATAAGATTATACAGAAGATGACGCTGGCGTATAAAGACTGTCATGAGATGTTACCATTTTATCTTCATGGATATCGCACTTCAATACGTACATCAAATGGGACAGCCCCATACTCTCTAGTCCACGGTATGAAATCTGTCCTACCTGTTGAAGTCTAGATTCCTTCTCTAAGGATTATGAAGGAAGCAGATTTAGATGAAGACGAATGGGTTCATACTAGGCTAGGCCAGATAACTTTGATCAACAAGAAAAGGCTGGCGGCAGTTTGTCATGGTCAGATGTATCAGAAACATATGATAAAAACTTTCAACAAGAAGGTCAAGCATCGTGAATATCAGGCTGGTGACTTGGTCATAAAGCGCATCATCCTACCACAAGTGATCCCAAGGGAAAATGGACTCCCATCTATGAAGGGGCATTTGTATTCAAGAAGATATTTTCTGGCGGATCTATGATACTTACTACCATGGAAGGTGAAGAGTTTCCGCACCATGTAAACGCAGACATAGTCAAAAAATACTACGCATGAATATGATTCACTAGGTTTACTGGCCTGGGTAAAATAAGGGCATCACGTGTACTTTGTCAGCATAGATCTTGGTTTCATTAATTGAAAAGGTACCTTGAAGTTCAAGAGTACCCTGAGGGGGGTCTATCAACGACAAGAAATTCCTACGGAGGTTCTATGCCAAATTCTTTCTGAGCAACATAATTCTTTACAAACACAACCATGATTTGACTCTGCTTCATTATGGAGACAAGAAGGAAGTGGAGAAAATTATAGAACATATGCATGAAGGTATATTTGGTACTCACTCCAGTGGACATACTATGGCTAAGAAGATTCTAAGGGCATGTTACTATTGGTCGACTATGGAAACTGATTGCCATCACCACTCGAGAACTTGTCAAAAATGCCAGATCTATGCTGACAAAGTACACGTGTCTCTGGTCCCTATGAATGTACTGGCTGCTCCTTGGCCATTTGTAATGTATGGAATTTATATGATTGGAGAAATTAATCCCACTGCTTCTAACGGACATTGTTTCATCCTAGTCGTTATTGATTACTTCACGAAGTGGGTTGAAGCAGCCTCATTTGTATCTGTTACCAAGAATGTGGCGGCCCCGTTTATTAAGCATAACCTCATCTGTCGGTATGGCATCCTTGAGAGGATTATCACTGAAAATGGTAAACATCTCAATAAAACTTTGATCACGGAACTCTACACACAGTTCAAGATCAAGCACCACAATTCTTCTCTGTATCGATCGAAGATGAATGTCACAGTGGAAGCCACCAATAAGAACATCAATAATATTATACAGAAGATGACGCTGGCGTATAAAGACTGTCATGAGATGTTACCATTTTCTCTTCATGGATATCGCACTTCAGTACGTACATCAACTGGGACAACCCCATACTCTCTAGTCTACGGTATGAAAGCTGTCCTACCTATCGAAGTCTAGATTCCTTCTCTAAGGATTATGAAGGACGTGGATTTAGATGAAGACGAATGGTTTCATACTAGGCTAGACCAGATAACTTTGATCAACAAGAAAAGGCTGGCGGCAATTTGTCATGGTCAAATGTATCAGAAACGTATGATAAAAACTTTCAACAAGAAGGTCAAGCATCGTGAATATCAGGCTGGTGACTTGGTAATAAAGCGCATCATCCTACCACAAGTGATCCCAAGGGAAAATGGACTCCCATCTATGAAGGGCCATTTGTAGTCAAGAAGATATTTTCTGGCAGAGCTATGATACTTACTACCATGGTCGGTGAAGACTTTCTACACCATGTAAACGCAGACATAGTTAAAAAATACTACGCATGAATATGACTCACTAGGTTTACTGGCCTGGGTAAAATAAGGGCATGCCGACGAACCAAAAGGGTTCAGGCAAAAATTAGGGATATATATATATATATATATATATATATATATATATATATATATATATATTGTACACCCGACAAGTCGAAAACCTGAAAGAGCGGCTTGGGAAAAAAAGGGTATCCCAATGGACTAAAAACCCGAAAGGGCGGTGTTGTACCCCAAAATTTCCCCTCTCATTTCTCAAGAAATCTCTCATAAGATCTCCGTTGATTCAAGACTACACAAGGTTTGATCAGCTCAAGACACCTCCTCAAACACTAACAACTCAAAATTAGGGTTTGAGTTTGTACAAAGATAATTGAACTTATAATGCATTATAAGAATTTCATGGATATTTTTGGATCCCCAAGATTGCTCATATCAAATTTCAAGCTTTGGATCACATTTTTGCTCAGTCAGTTGATCAGTTGACCTAAAATCAACTGTATTAGGGAAAAGTCAACTATGGTTAATTTGCAGTCAAACTTCATAATTTTTGATTCATATCAACATTATAAACTCATATATGTCAGTTGATCAAGTTTGGATCACAATTCCTCAAAGGAATTTGATCAGAACACCAAAAGGGTAAAATGGTCAAAATTAGGGTTTTGATTGAGAAGACCCAGTTCTTGACTTTTGACCAAGAAAATGACTTATTGGTTTAAGACATGATCTCAAGGATTCAAATGCACCATCTTGACCTAATTGCATAGTTCAAATCACCTCTCAAGATCATTGGATTGACAGATGAGTTTCAGTCAATTGATGAAAAGTCAATTGTACACTAAAAACTCAAACTTTGACTTTTTGATCAAAATCAATTTTCAAAAATCATATTTCATCAAGACATGTCAAAATATGAAATTTTCTCATCAAGAAATTAAAAAGTCAAAATTATCTTTGAAAATTCAAAATTCTAGGACTTAGAAAATTTTCTAAGTGTTAGAAAGTTAACATTTTTTCATAACTTTGTGCCAAATTTCCACCATGATGCAAGATGATTCAAGGAAAACTTCCAACATGAAAGTTGTAGATCTCAATGAGATCTAAAAATTTTAGGGCATAACTTTTTCTAGAAATGCTTGAATTTCAAGTTATGAATTTCTGAAGACATGTCCATGAAACTAAAAGACTTAGTGAAAATTTTGCCCTAGTTGGGCAGATTTTTGTTACTAACTTCATAGTAACTTTTCACATGGTTCTAAGTTGATTCTTAAAAAATTTCCAACATAAAGGTTGTAGAGGATGTTACTAGCTTTCCAAAATGTCCAAGAACTAATTGAGATCATTCTTTAGCAAGGAGAATAAAAGAGATGAAGTTAGGGTTTCATTCTTGAATTATAGGTCATTTTGTGATATGCAAGAATTCAAATCTCAAGCCCATGTTGAATAATCTTTGCTTTGCAGGCTTTAAACTTGTGTTTCACTCCATAATTAATGGTTTACACAATTTATTGAACCATTATCCAATTGATTCAAGCATTATCCAAATCAATTTGCCATTTTGGGGAGAAAGTAACATATCCATTCTTGTAAAGCAAACTTTATGCACAAAGTCAGCTTCTTGAGATCCTAACTTGTTTTCTTTGATTACACTCCATCCACAAAGTCATAGGTATTGTATTTAAAGTGGTTAACAACTCTATGAACCAAGTACAAGGCATGGAAACTTATTTTGTAAAAAAATCACATGTTGAGCTTAAACATGTAAATTTGAATTCTGATCAACTAGAGCACTCCAAACCTTTTGCTTATAAATAAAGATATTATTTATGAGCTATTACATGAATGATAAGGCCCTGAAACTCCCTCAAACACTCACAAACCAGAAATTTCTCAAAAAACAACATTGATACACATTCCTGCCCTTAAACTTGTATCTTTCATTTCCCTTATGCGTTTTCCCTCAAAATCATTTGCAAAGCTTCTATACCTCAAATATAGTCCATTCATGTCCTTGTCTTAGAACTATAACATCTCCATCACCATCCTCCATAACCAAAAATAGAGGTCTGCAACTTGACTTCTCTAGACCATTCCAGGCATCCATAGCTCAAGCTAAGCATTGCATTAGCTTCCTAGAGGTCCAAGGAAGCTAACCTGATCATCACAACTCTTTGAAAGCAGCTCAAACTCATTTCATGATTTCCAGTTCTTGAGGTATTTTTCTGAACTTCCATCTCTTCATTTAGGCATTATTAAGCTTACATTTTCAAAGACAAAATGTAGATATCATTACCCTGAAGCTGTACATATTCATAGTTTTCATTTATATTGCCTGAGTTTAAAGAATTTTAAGTTTGAATCTCTAAAAAAAGTTAGGTCAGGATTTGGTACTTTTAGAAACACATGATCATCTTTGATTGTTAGTCAAAATTGTTTACATTTCTGAAATCCTGGTAAAATTTCTAACAAGTTTGATGTTGGAAGTTTTGAGAATGGATGAGAAATGAATGAGATACAGAGACCCTGACTTGAGGTTGAAGACGAAGTTCATTTCTAGGAGTGGATTTGTAATATATATTTATGGTTTTGTTGAAGTTAACGAATATATAGCCACTCCAGTGGTAAGGCAGTGCATGTTTATGGTCAAGGGCATGGGTTCAAGCCCCACCGCTGCCATTTTTCCTTTTTTATAACATTTTCCATCTTTTCTTTGTTTGAACAAACCAGTGCGCCTTCGGCCTCCACAACTGGGCCTTTGTATTTTTACTTCTCCTAACCCCCCTCTTTGCAGGTTTTACAGCGCATGCCCAATGTTTTTTTATTTTCTTTTCTTTTGCTGACTAACAAAAATGCTAATGGGTCAGACCAAACTCAAAAACTATTTTACTTCCATACACCTTAAATAAATTTCACACCCTCCTGACTTTTATTTTATTTTCTTATCTTATTTCCTTTTTAGTAACAATATTATCATTTTTTATTTTTATTAGTAAAAAATCTCAAAAAATATTTTTATTATTTATATATCAATATACTTTTATTTCATTAAGACAAAAGACCAAAAATATTTTCTTATTATAAATTTAATCTCTTTTCTTAATATTAGACCTGGGTTTTAATTTCCTTTAATAAAATTAACTTAGAATTTAGTTTTTCTTTTAATTAATTTTTATGCTAGTTTAATTAAATAAAAACCTTTTTCATAAAAAAATCTTAAAAAAATTTCTTGATTAAATTTAATTTAATTTCTTAACTAATTTAGGTTTAATTTTCTTAATTTAATTAATTATTTGTTTTAGTTAATTAGGTCAAAACCAAACCCTTTCCTCAAAAACCAAACAAATTCCATTTCTTTTTACCATTTATTATCCTTGTACATTATATTCCTTTCAATTCTTGTACATTATTCAAGTTTCAATATGGTTGTAATAGATAATTAGGTTTAATTTCTTGCAATCCCCATTTGTAAATTTTTATACCCCATCCCCAAATGATGTAATAGCGTAGTAAATTTACTTTCCGCAATTTATCGCTTTCATATAAATGCTAGTAATTAGGATTTGTATGGGAAGATAAAATCAACAAGTAGACAACCCTAATCAAAGACTAAATACATGAAAATCAAACACACTTGCACACTTACACCTCTAGGGTTAACTCCACTTGTTGCCTAAAAAATGGTCATGTTATGCATGTGGGATGTCTTAGCAAAAACAATCGAAATACAAGATCATAGTCCCTCGATGACGCTTCAAATGTTTCCTTACAAGTGATCTTAGTCCCTAAAGAGAAATGCTAAGATATCTCACAACATTGCTATTCATGACTATACGATGACCCACACCCATCCCTTTACATTCAAAGACAAGGCTTCTTACCAATTAATGGTAAGATAGAAATATCAAAGGAAAGGAGAGAAATGAACAAAAGAATTTTGAGTAGGTAGAAATGTTCTTAGCTGCTTGCTCAATTTCAAAACAAACACACACCAAACACTTTCAAAACAAATACACACCAAAAACTTTCAAAACATGAAATGTTTTTAAAAGTCCAACACTTTGTATACGTTCTTACAAAACGAGAACGATTATAAAGTTTTCCTAAACGAAGGCGCCTTTTCAAAAATACTTTCAAAAACCACCACAAAGCACATTTTCAAACAAAGAAAGTGATCTAACAAGCAACTAAGAGCCCATAGATAACTATGGATTAAAAGGGTGCTAATACCTTTCCTTTTCATAATCTACCCCCCAAACTCAAGAAAATAATCTCAAAGGTCTTTCCTGTTCTTTTTAACCTTTCCTTATTGGATAAAAGAAAAGTCGGTGGCGACTCTTGCTAACCGCAACAGTTGCGATCAAACGTAAAACATCCCAAGTCAGTTCTCCCACCGTATTATAGAACTGGCGACTATGTGGGGAACACTTAAAAGTGGGGTTACCTTAGGGATAGATCACCTTTCATTTTCTTTCATTGTTTGACTTGCTTGCTTTACATTTTGGTTCCTTGTTTGGGCTTGTTTTGATCCTCTACCAGGATCTGGGATACCTTATAGGTAAGTAGAAATATATTACGGAAACTGTGCAGGGTATACCGATATGGTCTAAGCAATAGCTACATTAGTGTGGCACATTTGTTGGTACCAGTAGCCCTTGAGTAGTCAAGAAGAATACAGGGACGCTGTGTGGTGTCATGAAGCACTAACTGACTTTAGAACCTTTACTTGACCAACTTGGCCATTAGGAAGTAGTGAGATAGACAGATTTGGTGCAGTCTGAAGTTGGTTGATACTCGATACTGCGCTCATTGAGGTCGGACTTCTCGGGATATTTCAGTCGCCATTACAGAGGCTTGCACTGAAACAATGCCCGATAAGAAAGATCAGTGATATTGAGATCCCTTAGAACCCGATTACTATTACTAGGACAGGTTGAGTCAACTAAAATTCAAGAGGGTACTTACCTATAAGACTCCATGCAAGCCTAAACCTAAGGACTTGTTTGCCTTGTGTGTTATGCTTACTTGTACATACCATCATAAACATCATAACATCATAAGAATTTTTAATAACCATTTCAAGGGTCTCAAGGGTCTATGATGCAGGGTCATGTTGAACCAGACGCCTATCAAGGGGAAAAGGGATTCATTCTCTAATCAAACACCGTCAAAGACTAAAGCACGGTAACTTGAGTCAAGGGCTATGGCCCACTTGACATGGTGAGCTTGATTATCATGGAAGGACATCTGATAACGAGAAAACATATCGTATAATTACCATGCTTTTTACCGATTTTATATTTCATTAAGTCGTCTAACCCCCGATTATTCCGAGATTATTTATCTTTTTGCAGGTATAACACTTTTCGACTCAAACCGATGGAAAAGGACAACATGAAGAAGGCTAGGCGATAAACAAAGAGAAAAAGAATAAAAAAATACAAAGTTCGGACTTCTGGAATAGTGACGGTTGTCACGTCCCTGTGACGGGCGTAACACCCCCCAACGTAAGGAAACGCTCGTCACACACCACTGACGAGCGCAAGGCACTACTTCAGCGCGTGACGACCGTCACCCACCTGTGACGACCGTCACGCGCGTGAAGGTGGGTGTTATGCATGGATTGAGACGTGGGCGTGAAGGGAAGACTCGTTCTCCCTTTTTCTGCTGAGTCCCCTATTTTCTTGCCACCACTATTAGTGCTCCTGTATTTTCTCCACGGAAGACTTCATCAAGAATTCAAAAACTGCTGATTTTTCCTATGCTATATATATGTGTACCAGTACACAGTTCAGGGGTCGAAGAAATTTACTCAGAGCAAATATTATTTTATTTTACAGTTATTTTCCAATTTGCTTGTTTTGGAATTCTGTTTTCATTTTCTTGTAATTTTCATTCAAAGCCTTAGTTTCTAGTTTTAAGTGTTAATTCTTCTTTCAAGAATTAACACGAATCATTTACTGCAAGTCAAGCTCGAAGATTGGATTACTGTAATACCTCAAGATTACCATAGCAACTTTGATTTCCAGGTTTTTTATATTGCAATTATTATTCATTCAGTTTTTATAATATGCCAATTATTGCCATGAATTATATTTTGAACTGTATTGCTGTTAAGTTAATTATGTCTGGCTAAATTATTAATACCGATATATGACCGTAAGAACTGAAAGAATTCAATGATACCTTGGCCAAAAATATTTATAAAACAATTTCTGGTTTCCAACTTCCAAGATTAATTTAACTATCCTTGTCACGAGAGTGAGAGGTTAATTAACACGATTTTGCCACGAGAGTGGGAAATTAATTAAGGCAAGAACCTGCATGCGAGAGCTGGGGTTCAACCCAGATAGTGGTAACGAAGCATTGATTTTTAAATACACGAGAGTGTTTTAATAAATTAATTAAATTCAAATTGTTTTCAAAAAGTGTTATTAAATTTAAAGTGCATCCACTAGGTTTAGTAGCATGACTTATTTCATAAACACGAGAGTGTATGTCTCAGGTTTTTAAATAGTTAGCTTTTACCGAATTACTTTATAGGCCAAGCGATTCACCGAATTCCCTAAGTCCGATTATCACATACCGGTATAATTAGTACTATTACTTTTAATTAAACTGTTTCCCCCAAAAATCGAATATTCATCGCTTAGTTAGACAAACTGTAGAATTAGATCGTATGCGATTGATCCTCAGTCTCTGTGGGTTCGATAATCTTTTAAAACTAGAACGACGGGACTGTATACTTGCAGTTAGTATCCTGACAGACTTATAAAGTCCCGATCAAGTTTTTGGCGCCGTTGCCGGGGACTGGTAGTCAATTAATTATGATTCTTTTGTTGTGCGTTTAGACTAAGCAACAAATACCCTTTTTCGATTTGTATGCTAAGGACTCGCTCACAAGGTGAACCACTTGACAAATCGACGGACGAACCTGAACACATTCTTTCCGTAAGACGTGCAGTCATGGATTACTGTTTAAATCACGCTATTCCTTTACCTAAACCAGAAAACAAGATTGATTCTGAAACTGATTCTAATTCTTCCTCTGAAACCGATACCAATCCAGAATTAGACATGGCCGAAGAACAAAGGACCCGTCCACTGAAGGAGTACGCAACTCCATCACAACAAGAGTCCCATAACAGCATTGCTGCTCCAGCAATAAACCGAAACGATTTCGAGTTAAAGCCGTCATTGATATCAGCTATCCAACAACCCCAATTCTCTAGAGATCCTTCTGAGGATCCGAATGAACATCTTACAAAATTCGTTCAATTTGCCGACACAGTTATAGCAAATGGTGTTAGTAAAGATGCGATAAGATTACGTCTTTTCCCTTTCTCACTAAGAGATAGAGCTTGGGCTTGGTTGCAATCCTTGCCATCAAATTCCGTCACTACGTGGGAAGGACTGAAGATCGTATTCTTAGCACGATACTTTCCCCCAAGCAAGACCGCTGCACTAAGAGCCCAAATCAACGGATTTAGGCAGAAGGATACTGAATCACTATTCGATGCATGGGAGCGCTACAAAGATATGATGCGAATGTGCCCACATCACGGACTAGAAAAATGGTTGATAATCCACACGTTTTATAATGGACTCTTGTACAACACAAGACTATCTATAGATGCCGCCGCAGGTGGTACACTGATGGACAAGCCTTATGACGAAGCTAACCAACTCATTGAAAATATGGCTCAAAACCACTATCAGTGGGGAGGAGAAAGAACATCTGTGGAGAAGAATCAAGCCAAAAGCGGGATGTACGAGATTAGTAGCCTAGATAAAGTTAATGCTAAGGTAGATGCTCTTACCCAAAAAATAGAAAGCTTGACCTTACCTCCTGCAGCTACCGTAGCTGCAGTTACCCCAAGCTGCGAAGTTTGTGGAGTTCCTGGTCATGTTGGAACCGAATGTCAAATCTTAGCAGGAATAATGGCTGATCAGGTAAATTACGCTCAAGGAAATCCTTATGCCAATACCTATAATCCTGGTTGGAAGAACCATCCTAACTTCTCGTACAAGAGCAATAACGCTTTATATGCACCTGGCCAAGCACCTGCTGTACCTCCAGGTTATCAAAAACTCGCTGGTAATGTTCCTAACATTCCTAAGAAATCTAACCTTGAAATCCTAATGGAAAATTTTATCGCTAATCAAGCCCAACAAAACAAAGAATTCCTCAATCAAAACGTTCACACCGGTGAACAATTGAAGCTATTAGCAAACAAGGTAGATGCCCTAGCTACTCACAACAAAATTTTAGAAACCCAAATCTCCCAAGTAGCACAACACCAAGCTAGTTCTACCGCACCTGCTGGTACATTTCCTGGACAGACACAGCCCAATCCTAAAGGACATGAAAATGCTATTACATTACGAAGTGGGACATCCCTTGATGGACCGGTAGATCCTAGACTCTAAAACCTGACCATGTATCAAAAGCCCAAAAAAGAAATAGAGAAGTCGAAAGATCAATCTGAAAATGTAGAGGAAGACACGAATGAGAACAGAGAGGCCTCAGAAAAACCTTATGTACCTCCACCACCATACAAACCACCAATTCCATACCCTTAAAGACTTGCAAAATCTAAGAACGAGGGACAATTCAAGAAATTTGTAGAACTTCTGAAACAACTAAACGTCACTATTCAGTTTACAGAAGCTATAACCCAAATGCCGTCATATGCTAAATTCCTAAAAGAAATATTGGCTAATAAGAAAAAAATCGTTGAGAACGAAACCGTTATGCTAACTGCCGAATGTAGCGCCATAATTCAAAATAACATGCCTCCAAAGCTAAAAGACCCTGGTAGTTTCTCCATACCATGTGTAATTGGAAAATCTGTCATAGACAAAGCTCTATGCGATTTAGGAGCCAGTGTCAGTCTAATGCCCTTATCTATTTGCGAGAAGCTCAAATTAGGCGACATGAGACCTACCAAGATGTCCCTACAACTAGCAGACAGATCAGTCAAATTTCCTGTTGGTATGCTAGAAAACATTCCTGTCCGAATAGGACAATTTTACATATCGACTGACTTTATAATAATGGACATCAAGGAAGATTCAAACATTCCCATCATACTAGGAAGACCATTTTTAGCTACTGCAGGAGCCATCATTGACGTCAAGAAAGGAAAACTTACCTTCGAGGTAGGAGAAGAAAAAGTAGAATTCATTCTTTCCCAATTCTTTAAAGCCCCTGCTATAGATGACTCATGTTGTCTCCTAGATATCATTGATGAATGTGTCAAAGAACTTGAATGCCAAGAGGACACCTACTCTGAGATGCTGAAAATTCAGACACTGACTATCCTCAAGAACGAAGACTGGAAACAAGAACACTTAGATGCCAACCTAAGCGAATGTTTAGCCTTAACACCCGATCCTGACTCAACTAATAAGAAACCCGGTATAGAACTTAAAACATTACCTGAAGATCTTAGGTATGAATTCTTAGATAAAGAACTCGAACGACCAGTTATAGTCAATGCCGAATTAGGAGAGATCGAAACCGAAAAACTTCTTAGTGTGTTAAGGAAATATCCAGCCGCATTAGGATATAATATATCAGACCTAAAAGGAATAAGCCCTTCTCTCTCTATGCACCGCATTATGCTGGAGGAGGACTGCAAGACTTATAGAGAACATCAAAGACGAATAAATCCTATCCTAAGTGAAGTAGTTAAGAAGGAAGTGCAAAAACTACTAGAGGCAGGCATCATATACCCAATATCAGATAGCAACTGGGTCAGTCCAGTTCATGTGGTGCCTAAGAAAGGAGGTGTTACAGTTATAACAAATACAAAAGGCGAATCGGTAGCACAACGTACACAAAGAGGATGGAGAATGTGTATCGATTATAGAAAACTAAACAAAGCTACGCGCAAAGACCATTTCCCATTACCATTCATTGATCAAATGCTCGAGCGTTTAGCCAAACATTCCCATTTCTGCTATCTTGATGGATACTCAGGATTCTTTCAGATTCCCATTCATCCTGATGATCAAGAGAAAAATACGTTCACATGTCCCTATGGTACCTTTGCATACCGGAGAATGCCATTTGGACTATGTAATGCACCTGAAACTTTCCAACGATGCATGATGGCGATCTTCGCAGATTTTTTAGACAAAATCATGGAAGTATTCATGGACGATTTCTCTGTCTGTGGAGAGAGTTTCGACGGATGTTTAACAAATCTTGAATTAGTACTGAAACGCTGTGTTAATGTCAACCTGGTGCTCAACTGGGAAAAATGTCACTTCATGGTGAGACAAGGGATTGTGTTGGGTCGCATTGTATCAAACAGAGGGATTGAAGTCGACAAAGCAAAGATTGAAATTATCAAAAACCTTCAACCACCCAAAACAGTTAGAGAAATAAGAAGCTTTCTAGGACACACGGGTTTTTACCGACGTTTTATAAAAGATTTCTCTAAAATCACCAAGCCACTAACTGAATTATTAATGAAAGAGGCTGAGTTTATTTTCGACGATAAGTGCTTAAACGCATTCGAGACACTAAAAGAGGCCTTAATATCGACACCTATTATGCAACCTCCTGATTGGAACCTACCATTTGAAATAATGTGCGATGCGAGCGATTATGCTGTAGGCGCAGTCCTAGGACAACACAAATAAAAGAAGCTTCACGTTATCTACTACGCAAGCAGAACACTCGACCCCGCACAAATGAATTACGCCACTACGGAGAAGGAACTCTTAGCTGTGGTATTCGCATTGGACAAATTTCGTTCCTACTTAGTAGGCGCTAAAATCATTATTTATACGGATCATGCTGCGATCCAATACTTACTAAGCAAGAAGGACGCCAAACCGCGATTACTCAGATGGATCTTACTCCTACAAGAGTTTGACTTAGAAGTAAAAGACAAAAGAGGAACTGAAAACGTGGTAGCTGACCATTTATCGAGATTAGATGGAATCCAAACCGAGAGTGTTCCCATAAACGAAGATTTCCCTTATCAACGCCTCATTGCCAAGCTAGAGACAAACCCTACCGACAGTTTAGATCCATACAATGAAACTTTCACAACTGCGGTAGTAAAATCCATTTGTACTAATACCACATTACCATGGTACGCTGACTTCGTCAACTATTTAGCTGTCGGTGTTTTATCACCTGATTTGACGTACCAACAGCGGAATAAATTTTTCCATGACCTTAAACACTACTTTTGGGATGAACCATTAGTCTTTAAAAGAGGCACCGATGGTATCTACCGTCGCTGCGTTCCCAATGATGAAATAAACGACGTCATTTCCCATTTCCATTCCGCCCCTTATGGTGGACACGCTAGTACATCGAAAACCTGTGCAAAAATAATTCAAGCTGGCTTCTTTTGGCCTACCTTATGGAAAGACGTCCACGTAGCAATTTCCATTTCGATATTTTTTTAGTGGTTCTTTTACATATGATTCTCCTTGACAACAACTACAACTTTTCTTTAGAAGTCAAGAGCTGATTATTTTTGAAATGCCACGAAAGAATGAAAACGTTAGAAGTCGCTTTATGAATTTAATGAAATTTGATCATGTCTTGTCCAACCTTTACCAAATCGTACATAGCGCATATTTTTTTCCGTCTTTTATTTATCATTTTTGTCTTATTTGAAAAAATCTAAAAAATGTGTATTTTAGTTCATGTCACTTTTTACTATTGCATTATTAGGAAAATCACAAAAATATTTATAATTAGCATTATAGTATTTTAAATTCGCAATTCTTAATTCAAAAAAATATCAAAAATTATTATAGTTTTATTGGTTTCAAATTTTTATTTTAGTATAGATTTTAATCCAAAAAAAGTCTCAAAAATATAGTTAATATCTTTTTCCTTTATTTTACATTTTTTTTTTGATTCTTTTGGGTCATTATAGTTTTAGCTTCTTTTAATCCAATATTGATTTTGATTTGATTCTAATTTTAATTCAATTTTTAAAATTGAATTAATATTAAAATTAAAATAAAATTAATTTTGTTTGCATCTTATTTTTATTATTATTATTATTATTATTCTGTTTTGCATTACTAACAAATTGCCTTTTATCATTGTTTTTACTTTTATCTTTGTTATTGTTTTATGTCCAATAAAGTTGTGGTCCCAAAACCAATTTTTGTTGCTGCCCATAGTCTGCCAAATCTGCATAAAACATGCCAAAAACAGTCCAAAACAAAGCTAGAAATGTTGATGTCCAAAACTGATTTGCACCCTGCTATTCTCTTGCTGCTACAAACAGTTCAAACGGTCCAAATGCTATATCACAACCTGCAAAAAGCTGCATCATATCAGTCCAAACCAGCCAAATATTACACTAATTTAGCAAGACCAAAACCTGTATAAAAAAAGCAATAAAACAAATCACCAAAATTATTCAAGCTTATCAAAATCTCCCTCCAATTTCACTTATGTTTGGCTATAAGACAGTAAAAAAAATTAATTGTTTTTTCCTCCAACAATCTTCATTCATCAACAACACCTGCATAAAACAACCACCTTATTCTAAACCAAAAAAAACGGATTCAACACAAAACTCCAATAATCAACACACAGGAGAAGAGGAGGAATGCTCAAAGTTTGTTTAAGAGCTTTCCTCCAAATGCAACAAAACCTGTAATTTAATTGTAACAACAACTCTTCCAGCAACCTGCACATCAATCTTTAACGTGACGACGAAGCATCGATACTACATTGACGTGTTAATTTTGCAACATACACACAACAACAGAAGCATTAACACCAACTCATAATCACCTACAACAACATCATCGATGCAACGTGTAGCTTACATCAACATCTCATAGATTTCAGAAGAAGAGTAGAACAAAAATGATTTACTTGGGTTTTCTTCACCCGATAACATTCGGTTCGGTAACTCTCAACCTTAATCCCGCGTCTCTGTCCCATGATTTGTTGTGTAAAGTTGTTATTGTTGTTGTTTGATTTTGTTGCGGTTAAGAGAAAAACTGAGAGGAGAAGTTAGCCACGAGCGAGTATGTCGAAGAGTTATTGTTATTGATTTTCAAAGTGAAACAAAAACCATGAGAAACAAAACCACGAGAAGAAGGGGATAATTAGCAAAAGTGAGATCTAGAGAGAGAGAATCGGTGAGGCAGAAAGAGTTCTTTTGGAATAATCTTTTCTGTAAACTTGCTTTTAATAGATAATATTTGTGTTAATTGGTATTAATTGAAACTTAATTTTGACCAAATCCAACAAATGTCAAGCGGCTAGACCTAAAGGGTATTAGGGATGATAATTTCGTTTTGGGCTCAAGCAAAACCGACCCGGCCCATTTTTATTTTATATACTGTTTGTCTTGTTTTCTTTTTTCTGAATTGTTATGTTGTTATTGGGCCTTGATGCAGCCTATCCGAATTCTGCAGTGTACACTCCCATATTCAGCTCACATTCTTAAAATTTTGTTTATTTCTTCCATTTAATTTTTGTATTTTTTTTTTAATTTTCAATATTTTATAGTGTTTATTATTATTACTTTTAACAAATTTTTGTATTGACTTTTGTATATTAGTTTTTATTTATTATTAGTAAGCTTAGTTGTAAAAATTAAGTATCTTTGTGAATTTTAATCATGTTAGTTAATTTGTTTAGTTACAATTTCTTGATTTTCTTTGTTCTTTATTGAAATTCTTATTGTTTATTTGTCATCTCTTTGTTTATTTCTTTATTTTTTATGGATCTTCAAGTGCTTATGCTTTGATTTTTTATCTGATTATTAATGCTTATTTGTTTTTCAATTATTTAATTTTACCTTACTATTTGTTGATAAATGTTATGTTTATGGTCTTTTACTCCAAGGGAAAGATTTAAATTTGCTGACTTCATGTCATCAAATATATCTTACACGATCGTGCGAATTCCTTCATTCATTTTGTTTTTTACTATTTTTCTAAACTTAAGATAATTTTCCAAAAGATTCAATTTTTAAACTCACGCCTTTTAAGCCAAAACTTCGACACTAGGTCGTCGTATCTTCAAAATATTTTCCAAACAAATCATTTTTACCAAACAAACCATTTTAACCAAACAAACAATTTCAACCAAAAACAGATATTTCAAAAGGTTCCTATAGAATACTATAGATACATTGGGTGCTAATACCTTCCCATTGTATAACCAACCCCCGAACTCTAGACCTCTTTTCAAAAATGCCTTGTATTTTCATTATTTTTAAAGTATTATTTTACATTGCATATTTTAGGGTTTTATTTCGCTCTTTTCCCTTTTCCCTTGGAAATAATAAAGCGCGGTGGCGACTCTTGCTTTTGTGAGACGAATTAACTAATAGTTCGATCTCCGATTTACCCCGCTACATTTTTTATCGCTACAGAAATGGCGACTCTGCTGGGGATAGATTGACCTCTTGCTGGTCCATCCCTAAGTGGGTTAAGCCTAGTTTGTTTTATCTGTTTTATTATTATTTGTTTTGTTTGATTATGTGTTTATATTGGGGTTGTTTGGGTTTTTTGCAAAGGACGAATCCTATATCCGGATTAAGTTACACTTAAGAATAGGACGAGCGGTATAGTCATGTTAACTTTGAGGGAGTAATCCCGAAGAAGGAGGCATGAAATCCCCCATTCAGTGGAAGGCCCTTTTGAACATAATATTTGTTTATCGAGTAATCGGGAAGACATTATTATTTTCGACCTGGGAGCCAGAGAAGCTGAGAACCGTAGAACCCTAACCCATCTTGGCCTTTTAGGCGTAGCGCGGAGACTATAACGGAGTAATCCGGAAGTAGTTGTCACGCGATGCTACGCTCGGATGAGTTTCTCTTGAGAATATTGCTAATTATTTAGTAATCAAGACTTTGGTAATATCCGAAGGAGGAATGTAGACTCTGGGAACTCTTAGAACCTTGTCTTACATGTGTGATTAAACCATTAGTACATACCTTGGGGTGGGCTTTATCCCTTGACTCCATGCACAAACGTTGAACCTTTGAACCCCTATGTTTGTGAACTTGTGTGTAATTGTTGCATTATCATTCATCCATGCATCCATCAACATTTTCTTGAAAAAACTATCAAAATGAACGATCATTTGCATCGCATATCATGCATCATCCAACATTCCACTTCACATGTTTTCTAGAGTCTTATCCTTGTTTCTTTTTCCACTCCGTAGTATTGTCAAGCTGTCTCATCGGTACGATATCCGAGCCAACCATCAGAGGAAGATGGAAACAGTTACCCGTCCGATACAAGAAGTTTTCCGAAGCGCAGGTTTTATCCATCCGACTCCTCCTGAAGTTGATGCTATAATATGAGACGTTTCTGAAGAGGATTTACCCGATTTTGTAACGCATGGAGTGATTTGCCAGAACTGGATTGCTGTTGATGTTCCTGTTGTGATGCACATTTCTGAGTAATGTTTTGTTTTATTTTTGAAAAAATTTTCGCTCTGCCCAAGGCGAAAAGTATTTGTGTCTGGCTATGTTGAAAATAAATCCTTTTGCTCTGCCCAAGGCAAAAGAGAAAATGTCTGGGCTCTTTGTTTCGAGTATTGCCCCTCATGAATAAAAATGTTATTTTGTCCACTACTGTTTTATTTTTTTCACTTTTTCTGGGAAATAGTAATGAAAATTAATTGGTAGTAATAGGAAAATATAATAACTTTTTGTTTTATTTGTACAAATCGATTTCTAAAATAAAGCATAATCATATGTGCAGATTAATCCATGACTTAACCATTGAAAACAATGATCCTATGCCCTCTCCCAACTTTGAATTCCCTGTGTTCGGAGCCGAAGAAGAGGATAGCGAAGAAGTTCCTGATGAAATTTCCCGTTTGCTTGAGCACGATGAAAATATTATTCAACCGTTTGAAGAACCTATAGAGATGATCAATTTGGGTGATGAAGAAGATAAAAAGGAAGTCAAGGTCGGAGCATTGCTTATCCCAGAGGTCAAAGAGAAAATGTTGGAGCTTCTCAAAGAGTATGTTGATGTGTTTGCTTGGTCCTACCAAGATATGCCAGGTTTGGACAACAATATTGTAGAGCATCGTTTACTGTTGAGACCTGAATGTCCGCCGATTAAGCAGAAGTTGAGAAGGACTCGTCCTGATATGGCTGACAAGATCAAAGAAGAAGTTCAAAAACAAATTAATGCAGGTTTCCTTGTTACATCGATCTATCCTCAATGGTTAGCCAATATAGTGCCTGTTGCTAAGAAAGATGGCAAAGTTCGAATGTGTGTAGACTATAGAGATTTGAATAGAGCTAGCCCAAAGGATGACTTCCCATTACCGCATATTGACGTATTGGTCGACAATACCGCAAAGTTCAAAGTCTTTTCTTTCATGGATGGTTTCTCTGGTTACAATCAAATCAAGATGGCACCAGAAGATATGGAGAAGACAGCTTTCATTACACCTTGGGGAACATTTTGTTATCGGGTTATGCCGTTTGGTTTGAGGAATGCTGGTGCAACATACCAAAGGGCCATGACTGCTTTGTTCCATGATATGATGCATAAAGAGATAGAAGTGTATGTAGATGACATGATTGCCAAATCACAAACTGAAGAAGATCATTTGGAACATTTATGGAAGTTATTCCAGCGTTTGAGAAAGTATAAACTCCGTCTGAATCCCAACAAGTGCACTTTTGGTGTTCGTTCTGGAAGACTTCTGGGTTTCATTGCCAGTCAAAAAGGTATTGAGGTAGATCCTGATAAAGTCAAAGCTATTTGGGAAATGCCCGCACCCAAGACGGAAAAACAAGTAAGAGGATTCCTTGGGAGACTGAACTATATTTCTAGATTTATATCTCATATGACTGCTACCTGTGGGCTGATTTTCAAGCTTCTCCGAAAGAACCAAGGATGTGTGTGGATAGAAGATTGTCAGAAAGCTTTTGATAGCATCAAAGAATATTTACTTGAACCTCCCATTTTGATTCCTCCGGTGGAAGGAAGACCTTTGATTATGTACCTGACTATATTGGAAGATTCCATGGGATGTGTGCTTGGTCAACAAGATGAGACTGGAAGAAAGGAACATGCCATATATTATCTGAGTAAGAAATTCACAGACTGTGAGTCTCGATACTCAATGCTTGAGAAAACCTGTTGTGCTTTAGCTTGGGCTGCTCGCCGTCTGCGCCAGTATATGATTAACCACACCACTTGGTTGATCTCCAAAATGGATCCGATCAAGTATATCTTTGAGAAGCCTGCCTTATCTGGAAGAATAGCCCGTTGGCAGATGTTGTTATCTGAATATGACATTGAGTATCACACTCAGAAAGCAATCAAAGGGAGTATTTTAGCCGACCATTTGGCTCACCAACCAATTGATGATTATCAATCCATCAAGTTTGATTTCCCAGATGAAGATGTTATGTACTTGAAAGCTAAAGATTGTGAAGAGCCGTTACCCGAAGAAGGACCTGATCCCGAATCCCGTTGGGGTTTGATATTTGACGGAGCTGTGAACTCTTATGGAAATGGAATTGGGGCAATCATCGTTACTCCCCGAGGTACTCATATCCCGTTCACGGCAAGATTGAAGTTTGACTGCACGAACAACATGGCTGAATATGAGGCATGTATTATGGGTCTCGAAGAAGCAGTGGATCTAAGGATTAAGATTCTTGATATTTACGGAGATTCGAAATTGGTAATTAATCAAATCAAAGGAGAATGGGAGACTCGTCATCCTGGTTTGATCCCTTACAGAGACTATGCTAGAAGATTGTTAACTTTCTTCAACAAAGTGGAATTACATCATATCCCTAGAGATGAAAACCAAATGGCTGATGCTTTAGCTACTTTGTCTTCAATGTTTCAAGTGAATGGTTGGAACGATGTGCCTACAATCTGGGTTATGCGCCTCGATAGACCTGCTCATGTGTTCTCAGTAGAAGAGGTTACCGACGACAAACCATGGTTCTATGACATTAAACGTGTTCTTCAAACTCAAGAGTACCCGCCTGGGGCATCCAATAAAGATAGGAAGACATTGAGAAGATTAGCAAGCAGTTTCTTCCTCAATGAAGAAGTATTATATAAGAGGAATTATGACATGGTCCTACTCAGATGTGTAGACAGACATGAAGCAGACATGCTGATGCAAGAAGTACATGAAGGATCCTTTGGCACACATGCCAACAGACATGCAATGGCTAAAAATATGTTGAGAGCCGGTTACTATTGGATGACGATGGAATCTGAGTGCTGCAAATATGTGAAGAAATGTCATAAATGCCAGATTTATGCGGATAAGATACATGTGCCACCGACCCTCCTCAATGTTATCTCTTCACCTTGGCCTTTCTCTATGTGGGGCATTGATATGATTGGAATGATTGAACCCAAAGCTTCAAATGGTCATCGTTTCATCTTGGTAGCGATCGATTATTTCACTAAATGGGTGGAAGCAGCATCTTATGCTAATGTAACCAGACAGGTGGTAGTCAGATTTATCAAGAATTAAATCA
The DNA here is from genome assembly GCA_948472305.1 of Vicia faba. Taxonomy (NCBI): domain Eukaryota; kingdom Viridiplantae; phylum Streptophyta; class Magnoliopsida; order Fabales; family Fabaceae; genus Vicia; species Vicia faba. The sequence continues at coordinate 224,958,754 of OX451738.1, forward strand.
TTTGTCGATACGGTATCCCGAGCAAGATCATCACTGATAATGGTTCGAATTTGAATAACAAGATGATGAGAGAGCTTTGTGAAGAGTTCAAGATCGAACATCATAATTCTTCTCCTTACAGGCCGAAGATGAATGGGGCAGTTGAAGCTGCTAACAAGAACATCAAAAAGATTGTCCAGAAGATGGTGGTAACTTATAAAGATTGGCATGAAATGCTTCCGTTTGCTTTACATGGATACCGTACTTCAGTTCGAACTTCAACAGGTGCAACTCCATTTTCCCTAGTTTATGGCATGGAAGCAGTACTTCCCGTCGAGGTTGAGATCCCGTCTATGAGAGTTTTGATGGAAGCTAAACTTTCTGAGGCTGAATGGTGTCAAAGTAGATATGATCAGTTGAATTTAATTGAAGAAAAGAGATTGACAACATTGTGTCACGGTCAATTATATCAGCAGAGAATGAAGAAGGCTTTTGATAAGAAGGTTCGACCACGCGAGTTCAGAGAAGGTGACCTTGTTCTCAAAAAGATATTATCTTTCCAACCTGATTCTAGGGGCAAGTGGGCTCCGAATTATGAAGGACCGTATGTCGTTAAGAAAGTTTTCTCTGGAGGTGCCATGATTCTCACAAATATGGACGGTGAAGAGCTCCCGCGCTCCATGAACGCCGATGCAGTCAAGAAGTATTTCGCCTAGGTTTGAGTTGACAGTTTGCTAAGTTGAAAACCCGAAAGGGCGGCTTAGGCAAGCTTTTGGTCAGACCAGTCTTGGCATTTGAGCACATTTTGGAATTCGAAGTTGTTAGGGAGAATAGTGATCATTGTTTTTATATAACCTTTTTTCTTTCATGTACTATTTCCCAAACTTTTGTAAACCGTTGGAGTCGCGTTGTTGGTGAACTACCATCTTATTAATGAAATTTGAGCATTTACCTTTTGTGGGCAAAATTTTAATTTTACGGCAATATTTGAAACAAAGTTATTTAAAGTGTTCTTATTTTAAAAATGTGTCGTTGAATACTGAAGGGAATATTAACAGTTGTTCCAAGGATGGTCAAGCCATGAAATGCAAAACAATACAGTAATTTATCCTTGCATGATGAACATGTTTTCTTTCAAAATCGTCATGAGGTGTTGGTTGTGTAAACTTGCGTTTCTCGTGGTACTAAGCTTGGTGACTCCCCAGCATTTCCAGTTAAGCTTTGGTTCAGTTATCTTTATTTGAGCAGATTTCTGAGGTGTGGTACGTTTTGTATCATGCCAGTGGTCTATTGGTATTAGAAGATTGGATTTGAATACTTTTCTCCTCAGAAGACTTGAGCCTTGTAGCGTGATACGCTCTGACGTTGCTTTGTGGTTCCAGTTCCAGTTATTTTCCGTCTTTTTAAGATTGGCTGAGTATCTATTATTTCGTGACATCTTATCGTCTTCAAGATATTCCATCTGTTTGTTTTGTCAGCATAACATTCATTTACTCATTTACACTTATATCACGCATGCATATTCACATTTGTCGTTGATTTTGGGTTGTATACTTTGTTTATTCAAACAGCGTACATGTTTCTTTCCAAGTAGAATGTTAACTTAGGCAGAAAATGTGCTTCCTTTCTAAATTCCCCAACTGAGCTAATCCTCGTAGATGAATTTTTGATTTAGCCTTCCTTGTCCATTTCTGGATAGGATGAATCCCCAATTAAGTTATTTTCTCATTGGGTGGAGTCTTGTTTGACTGTCTTCTCTCTGGTTTATTCCTGGAGGGAGTTTTTTGTCTCTTACATAGGCTATCTCGTGGTTTTCTCCAAGCTAAACAACCTAGATGAATGGTGCATTTATTTTGCGCATTTAAGTATTTGACCTCCTCAGGAAGGATCTATTCATGATTCCCTTTGAAAAAGAATTTTATTCTCTGGCAGTGTTATCGCAACTTTCTTCTGAAATATTTTTGGAAAACGGCAAGCGGCAGTCTCTTCATGAGCAACTTGTACGTTATAGACATCGTTAGAAAATGACAAGCGGCTGTCTCTTCATGAGCAACTTGTGCGTTATTAATATTTTTGGAAAACGGCAAGCGGCAGTCTCTTCATGAGCAACTTGTACGTTATAGACATCGTTAGAAAACGACAAGCGGCGGTCTCTTCATGAGCAACTTGTGCGTTATTATTATTTTTGGAAAACGACAAGCGGCGGTCTCTTCATGAGCAACTTATACGTTATAGACATCGTTAGAAAACGACAAGCGGCGGTCTCTTCATGAGCAACTTGTGTGTTAATTATTTTTGGAAAACAACAAGCGGCGGTCTCTTCATGAGCAACTTGTGCGTTATTATAATTTTTGGAAAACGAAAAGCGGTGGTCTCTTCATGAGCAACTTGTACGTTATATACATCGTTAGAAAACGACAAGCGGCGGTCTCTCCATGAGAAACTTGTGCGTTATTATTATTTTTGGAAAACGACAAGCGGCGGTCTCTTCATGAGCAACTTGCGCGTTATTGATATTTTTTTCTGGAATACAGCAAGTGACGGCTTCTTTATTTGAGCAGCTTGTATGTTATTGACATCCCTGGACGACAGCAAGTGGCGACTTCTTTATTTGAGCAGCTTGTATGTTATTGACATCCCTGGACGACAACAAGTGGCGGCTTCTTTATTTGAGCAGCTTGTATGTTATTGACATCCCTGGATGACAGCAAGTGGCGGCTTCTTTATTTGAGCAGCTTGTATGTCATAGTATTTTTGGAAGACAGCAAGTGGCAGCTTCTTTATTTGAGCAGCTTGTATGTCGTAGTATTTTTGGAAGACAGCAAGTGGCAGCTTCTTTATTTGAGCAACTTGTATGTCATAGTATTTTTGGAAGACAACAAGTGGCAGCTTCTTTATTTGAGCAGCTTGTATGTCATAGTATTTTTGGAAGACAACAAGTGGCAGCTTCTTTATTTGAGCAGCTTGTGTATCTACAACCATATTATTATTTCAGCATTAATTGGTATATCTCCGGAAATCTCGCAGAGAAGTTTGTTATGAATCTTTACCTTCAGAAGTCGGTAATCCATTATCAGAAAATTTGGTACATCTTTTGTCTATCTTTGACCTTGAGTTGTGAACTCACTGTTATTTTGGGTTAATAATCTGTTTTTGTGGCCTATGCAAGATGCCTTCTTTGTTAGGGTCAGAGGTCGTATTCTCTTAAATTTTTATTCGCCGTCAAGAGTCTATCATTTGAAGTCGATGGCTCATTTCCCCAGTAGTGTATAATCTATGTTCTTGTGTTTTGTTGGTGTTTGGTTTCTCCAGCATTATCTTGTCTCATACAATATCATTCTATGTGAATTTAAATACTACATTCATATCACAAACATAATGGCGGTATCTTAGGGAAAAAATTGCGTATTATGTATTTAAGTACCTTCAATCTCGTCGAGACGAAGATTTTAATCTTCATATCTCCGGATAGAAGAAACTTAAATAGGGGCAGCTGTCATACCCCAAATTTTGACCTAAGATACCACCTCCCATATGCATTATTACATAGCAAGCGTTCACAAGCAATTTGACATATTTTTTCCATTTCTCGAGTCAGATTTCAAAATTCATAACTTCTTCAAATTTCGATATTTTTTTAGTGGTTCTTTTACATATGATTCTCCTTGACAACAACTACAACTTTTCTTTAGAAGTCAAGAGCTAATTATTTTTGAAATGCCACGAAAGAATGAAAACGTTAGAAGTCGCTTTATGAATTTAATGAAATTTGATCATGTCTTGTCCAACCTTTACCAAATCGTACATAGCGCATATTTTTTTTCGTCTTTTATTTATCATTTTTGTCTTATTTGAAAAAATCTAAAAAATGTGTATTTTAGTTCATGTCACTTTTTACTATTGCATTATTAGGAAAATCACAAAAATATTTATAATTAGCATTATAGTATTTTAAATTCGCAATTCTTAATTCAAAAAAATATCAAAAATTATTATAGTTTTATTGGTTTCATTTAGATTTTTATTTTAGTATAGATTTTAATCCAAAAAAAGTCTCAAAAATATAGTTAATATCTTTTTCCTTTATTTTACATTTTTTTTTGATTCTTTTGGGTCATTATAGTTTTAGCTTCTTTTAATCCAATATTGATTTTGATTTGATTCTAATTTTAATTCAATTTTTAAAATTGAATTAATATTAAAATTAAAATAAAATTAATTTTGTTTGCATCTTATTTTTATTATTATTATTATTATTATTATTATTATTATTATTCTGTTTTGCATTACTAACAAATTGCCTTTTATCATTGTTTTTACTTTTATCTTTGTTATTGTTTTATGTCCAATAAAGTTGTGGTCCCAAAACCAATTTTTGTTGCTGCCCATAGTCTGCCAAATCTGCATAAAACATGCCAAAAACAGTCCAAAACAAAGCTAGAAATGTTGATGTCCAAAACTGATTTGCACTCTGCTATTCTCTTGCTGCTACAAACAGTTCAAACGGTCCAAATGCTATATCACAACCTGCAAAAAGCTGCATCATATCAGTCCAAACCAGCCAAATATTACACTAATTTAGCAAGACCAAAACCTGTATAAAAAAAGCAATAAAACAAATCACCAAAATTATTCAAGCTTATCAAAATCTCCCATGTTTGGCTATAAGACAGTAAAAAAAAATTAATTGTTTTTTCCTCCAACAATCTTCATTCATCAACAACACCTGCATAAAACAACCACCTTATTCTAAACCAAAAAAAACGGATTCAACACAAAACTCCAATAATCAACACACAGGAGAAGAGGAGGAATGCTCAAAGTTTGTTTAAGAGCTTTCCTCCAAATGCAACAAAACCTGTAATTTAATTGTAACAACAACTCTTCCAGCAACCTGCACATCAATCTTTAACGTGACGACGAAGCATCGATACTACATTGACGTGTTAATTTTGCAACATACACACAACAACAGAAGCATTAACACCAACTCATAATCACCTACAACAACATCATCGATGCAACGTGTAGCTTACATCAACATCTCATAGATTTCAGAAGAAGAGTAGAACAAAAATGATTTACTTGGGTTTTCTTCACCCGATAACATTCGGTTCGGTAACTCTCAACCTTAATCTCGCGTCTCTGTCCCATGATTTATTGTGTAAAGTTGTTATTATTGTTGTTTGATTTTGTTGCGGTTAAGAGAAAAACTGAGAGGAGAAGTTAGCCACGAGCGAGTATGTCGAAGAGTTATTGTTATTAATTTTCAAAGTGAAACAAAAACCATGAGAAACAAAACCACGAGAAGAAGGGGATAATTAGCAAAAGTGAGATCCAGAGAGTGAGAATCGGTGAGGCAGAAAGAGTTCTTTTGGAATAATCTTTTCTGTAAACTTGCTTTTAATAGATAATATTGGTGTTAATTGGTATTAATTGAAACTTAATTTTGACCAAATCCAACAAATGTCAAGCGGCTAGACCTAAAGGGTATTAGGGATGATAATTTCGTTTTGGGCTCAAGCAAAACCGACCCGGCCCATTTTTATTTTATATACTGTTTGTCTTGTTTTCTTTTTTCTGAATTGTTATGTTGTTATTGGGCCTTGATGCAGCCTATCCGAATTCTGCAGTGTACACTCCCATATTCAGCTCACATTCTTAAAATTTTGTTTATTTCTTCCATTTAATTTTTGTTTTTTTTTTAATTTTCAATAATTTTATAGTTTTTATTATTATTACTTCTAACAAATTTTTGTATTGACTTTTGTATATTAGTTTTTATTTATTATTAGTAAGCTTAGTTGTAAAAATTAAGTATCTTTGTGAATTTTAATCATGTTAGTTAATTTGTTTAGTTACAATTTCTTGATTTTCTTTGTTCTTTATTGAAATTCTTATTGTTTATTTGTCATCTCTTTGTTTATTTCTTTATTTTTTATGGATCTTCAAGTGCTTATGCTTTGATTTTTTATCTGATTATTAATGCTTATTTGTTTTTCAATTATTTAATTTTACCTTACTATTTGTTGATAAATGTTATGTTTATGGTCTTTTACTCCAAGGGAAAGATTTAAATTTGCTGACTTCATGTCATCAAATATATCTTACATGATCGTGCGAATTCCTTCATTCATTTTGTTTTTTACTATTTTTCTAAACTTAAGATAATTTTCCAAAAGATTCAATTTTTAAACTCACGCCTTTTAAGCCAAAACTTCGACACTAGGTCGTCGTATCTTCAAAATATTTTCCAAACAAATCATTTTTACCAAACAAACCATTTTAACCAAACAAACAATTTCAACCAAAAACAGATATTTCAAAAGGTTCCTATAGAATACTATAGATACATTGGGTGCTAATACCTTCCCATTGTATAACCAACCCCCGAACTCTAGACCTCTTTTCAAAAATGCCTTGTATTTTCATTATTTTTAAAGTATTATTTTACATTGCATATTTTAGGGTTTTATTTCGCTCTTTTCCCTTTTCCCTTGGAAATAATAAAGCGCGGTGGCGACTCTTGCTTTTGTGAGACGAATTAACTAATAGTTCGATCTCCGATTTACCCCGCTACATTTTTTATCGCTACACTATGTTCGATTCTGCTCCACTTTATGGAATAAAGCCGATGGACATTGCATTTTGTTTCAACACTAGCATGATCGGAAACCTTGGACCAGATCAGTTTGACCTGCTAGTTCATCATCAGATCGTCCACCATTTTAAGCTTTCAGACCCAATCACCAGTGTGCACAACCGAGATAACTGGCTGTTTGACCTTCACCATCCTGCTTCACCACCCTCCTCACCATCTACAGTTGACATTTATGAGGTTCCAAACACTGCTAATGCTGATGAAGATCCTGCTACACCGCCAAGATACCATGAGTTCCCTGATCCTTGGGAACAACAGGCTACTTCCGCTGAGACCGTGACCCAGGCTCTTGAAACTACTCCACCTCCACCTGCTGTTACCCTGGACTCCCTACATGAGGCAATTACGGACATGCGAGGCGAGCTGACTTCTCTCAGGGTGGACTTCATAACCTTCATGGACTTGGTGACTGATCAGTTGGACTACATGCATCAGCATATGTTTCCACCTCCCCGTGGCTAGAGTTGCCATTGTTATTCATTTCCTTCTCTCTTGCATTTTTACGTACAGTGAGGACACTGTTAAGTTTCAGTGTGGGAGGGATTTTTAGTTATTATTTCAAGTTATTATTTCAACATTATCATTTTTTTTATTTCTAGTTACTTTGAAATAATTTGTCATTAATTTATTCAATTTAAGTCTATTCTAATTTTCATTTCTACTGTTTTATTTACTTCTATGTTTATACGCAATATTTCTATTTCATTATATACTGGTAATTAGCATTACAAATTTAATTATTATATCACCTTTATATTTAAAACTCTAATTAATTAAATTATTTCAAACAAACCAAAAAAAAAATATAAATTCTTCAAAAACCAATTACCAAGAAAATAATAAATACATAAACTCCCCAACGGTCCTGTAACGTTCATCTTATTTATGACGCTGCCTGCGTTACGACCGTCACACCCTTGTGACGAGCGTAACACGCCTTTTTACCTCATGACGAGCGTCACACCCTTGTGACGACCGTCACGCAAAAAGTGACCAGAACGGCTATTACAGGGAACCGTTCCAACTTTCCCCTTCATAAACCCATTTCCTTCCTCCATTGTTACCACATCACACGAAAAACTACCCATTCACTCCATTTTTCTTCTAATTTCTAAACTCCCAACACCAAATTACCATCCTTCCAATCTCCCATTCTCACATTCCCAAATCAAATCCTACCTCTACCATGGCAAACAACCCACACGCTCAAGCCATCAATTTCAGAATCGGCGAACCAGGGGAGAATCAACGAGCAAAGTTTCAGAAATTTCAACGTCGAGGTCTCCAACCCACAAGGTACGTTGATATCGACTGCCTAAGGAGTTTGGGACTACTCGACAGTGTCCGCCGATTATTGCAAAGCGTGGATTTGTGGAACCTGTGCCGCGAACCAAGACCAATTTACGAAACTCTTACTCTTGAGTTCGTTTGTTTACCTCACTCCGCCGGGTGTCACAAACCAACTGTCAGGCCTGACAAAATTTCGCATGTTTGGCGTTGAGCACGAGTTGCCTCAATCCGACATCGCGAGACTTCTAGGATTTTGTTCGGACGAAGGTGCTCATTTTCGGGTACCAGATAGTTTTGGTGAGGAGGCTTTCAACTTGTGGCACAGTTTAACAAACATCCGTGCCAGATCCTACGACCACCTCAATGCCACCCACATTCACAATCCGGCCATCCGCTACTTCCATCGCATCCTTAGTAACACGATCTTCGCCCGCGATAGCAACCATAAACTCAACTCCAAGGAGCTCTTCTTTTTACATTGCGCGTTCACTGGGCAAAAGATAAATTCCGCCCTGTTCCTACTTGCTCACATCCACTCTATTTGTGCTAGAGGTGGAAAACCTTTTTATTTCGGAGGGCTGGTTACTTCAATTGCCATTGGTCTGAATTACGGTGCTGCTCTCGCAACCTTGCCTTCTATGGCACCGACTTTGCTAACCTTGGATCACTGCAAAGCCGCACACCTCATCTACGAGCGGGAAGACGGCAGATTCCACCCTGTAATTAGGAATACTGTCTATCAGAATATCATTTTGCCGAACAGGGACCGAATCGATCCAAGTAACCGAGCAAACTGGTTGTTCGACCCTGAAGTTCCCGCAGAGCCTGCACCTGCCCACGAAGACCAACCTGCAGCCGCCGCAGACGATATACAAGAAGAGTTGGATAGTGCTCCTCCTGTCCACGACATTCCAGGATCCTCATATGCACCCCCTCCTATCAATCTTGAAGACATCCTCCGCGCCCTCCACACGCAAAACCAAATGAATGCGGCGCTTGAAAGGAGGCAAGCCGAGCAATTTGAGTCTCTGTGCACCCAAAACACTCAGATCTTGACTGGGCAGCGCAACATGAATGAGAGGTTAGATGAGGCCCTGTCAGAGCTTAACGCCTTGAGGATAGATATAAACACCTTTGGCTTCCAAGACACCGACACTGAAGCCACTCCTACCAGACGCTCTCGCACCAGGAGTAGAGGACGTGGTCACCAGTAGTCTTTCTTTAATTTCTATGTAATTTGTTATTTTTCTGTTTCATTTCTTTTTCTTTTGTTTTTGTAATTGTACTTCCCCGCATATATACCGCAACATTGAGGACAATGTCGGATTTTGTGTGGGAGAGGTACCTTTCAATCTTTTATAAAACTAGTAAATTCTTACGATATGTCTCGATTCAAATTCTTCGCTTTATTTTACCATACCAAATTTTTTTTTATTTTCGCATTAGCCCGACATACCTATTTTAACGAAATCCCAGTTGAGAAAGCCGAAAACGACATAACAAGATCCATACGGTTCTGTCACCGTAGACTTCCTACTTACGCGATCCGTTTCAATAACCATTATACTGATATCTGGAGTTTCAAGTTCTAGAAGTAACCCCTAGTAGTTTATACTAGCAGTCAACACCGTCTTGACACAAACCACGTGGAGAATCGATGAATATAAGTGTTTGATGCCTGATTCTAAAAATATCCTTCCTATCTCGCTGCTAAAAGAAAAGAAAAATCTGTGTACCAAAATATACGGGCACATATAAGAGCTGAGCAAATAATGAAGGAATCCAGTGTTGGTTGGTTCAAAGGTATCTAGTTCTGAACTCGGTAGGGCATGCTACGGCCCGATCCCCCACAACCTCCGATTTGGATAACATATGTAGGGTTGCCACATTCATGTACCAGACCCCGTGCTAAAGGATCAAAGTCACTAACCGGTTACTCCACTACGTGCATGCTAAGACAAAGGGCTTAATGTGATTGCGCCAGAACGAAACCGGGTGAAATAGATACGAGGAACTCCGGGCAGAGTTATAACGGAACTGTTGGATAGCTCGTTTAAAATGGAAGTCTACGGGTAAGCTTATTGCTTGCGTCATTAGCGTATCTTTAGTGTTTTACTCAAGTATTGGCCAAACCAACGAGGATTTCCCGAAACCACTTTAAAAATCCAAGGTATGTCATGCTTATACGCTTGACAAAAACTTGTCCGACCTTTCGAATGACTATTTGCTTGAGGACAAGCAAAGGTTTAAGTATGGGGGAATTTGATAACGAGAAAACATATCGTATAATTACCATGCTTTTTACCGATTTTATATTTCATTAAGTCGTCTAACCCCCGATTATTCCGAGATTATTTGTCTTTTTGCAGGTATAACACTTGTCGACTCAAACCGATGGAAAAGGACAACATGAAGAAGGCTAGGCGATAAACAAAGAGAAAAAGAATAAAAAAATACAAAGTTTGGACTTCTGGAACAGTGACGGTCGTCACGTCCCTGTGACTGGCGTAACACCCCCCAACGTAAGGAAACGCTCGTCACACACCACTGACGAGCGTAAGGCACTACTTCAGCGCGTGACGACCGTCACCCACCTGTGACGACCGCACGCGCGTGAAGGTGGACGTTATGCATGGATTGAGACGTGGGCGTGAAGGGCAGACTCGTTCTCCCTTTTTCTGCTGAGTCCCCTATTTTCTTGCCACCACTATTAGTGCTCCTGTATTTTCTCCACGAAAGACTTCATCAGGAATTCAAAAACTGCTGATTTTTCCTATGCTATATATATGTGTACCAGTACACAGTTCAGGGGTCGAAGAAATTTACTCAGAGCAAATATTATTTTATTTTACAGTTATTTTCCAATTTGCTTGTTTTGGAATTCTGTTTTCATTTTCTTGTAATTTTCATTCAAAGCCTTAGTTTCTAGTTTTAAGTGTTAATTCTTCTTTCAAGAATTAACACGAATCATTTACTGCAAGTCAAGCTCGAAGATTAGATTACTGTAATACCTCAAGATTACCATAGCAACTTTGATTTCCAGGTTTTTTATATTGCAATTATTATTCATTCAGTTTTTATAATATGCCAATTATTGCCATGAATTATATTTTGAACTGTATTGTTGTTAAGTTAATTATGTCTGAATAAATTATTAATACCGGTATGTGACCGTAAGAACTGAAAGAATTCAATGATACCTTGGCCAAAAATATTTATAAAACAATTTCTGGTTTCCAATTTCCAAGATTAATTTAACTATCCTTGTCACGAGAGTGAGAGGTTAATTAACACGATTTTGCCACGAGAGTGGGAAATTAATTAAGGCAAGAACCTGCATGCGAGAGCTGGGGTTCAACCCAGATAGTGGTAACGAAGTATTGATTTTTAAATACACGAGAGTGTTTTAATAAATTAATTAAATTCAAATTGTTTTCAAAAAGTGTTATTAAATTTAAAGTGCATCCACTAGGTTTAGTAGCATGACTTATTTCATAAACACGAGAGTGTATGTCTCAAGTTTTTAAACAGTTAGCTTTTACCGAATTACTTTATAAGCCAAGCGATTCACCGAATTCCCTAAGTCCGATTATCACATACCGGTATAATTAGTACTATTACTTTTAATTAAACTTTTTCCCCCAAAAATCGAATATTCATTGCTTAGTTAGACAAACTGTAGCATTAGATCGTATGCGATTGATCCTCAGTCTCTGTGGGTTCGATAATCTTTTAAAACTAGAACGACTGGACTGTATACTTGCAATTAGTATCCCGACAGACTTATAAAGTCCCGATCAAACATCCACTAATATGAAGTTCTCCAATCAAAGCTGTTGATCAACGTTCAAATTCTAACATCTTCTTGTGTTTACCCTACGAGATCCTTAGAAACATTGCATCCACATTTCATGCATAACAGGTTTTCCCGTATAAGTTTTCTCATCTGCTTACTGTTTATTTCAGTAGATATGGATCTAGACAAACAGTTAAAGATATCCAAGCTCAAAATGCTTAGTTCCAACAAGCGCTCATGAACTTGGCCAAGGGGCAGGATGATCTGAAAACACTCTTCACCAAAGAGAGAAAGAAGAAGAAAAAGTCTGTCATCCTCAACGTGAGAAGAAGGTCCAAGGGACATGCCCATCTAGCTAAAAAAGAAGATGCTTCTTCTGAAGAAGAAGATATTCAAGAACAGGAAGCTAGAAGCATTAGATCTAACATAGCTATTAATGACGATGACTCTTCTAAGGAGCAGTATCCACCAGCAGATGAAAAATAAAAATAGCTTGAAGACAGACTAAAAGCTGTGGAAGTCCAAGTTATGCCTGGCTTGAACTTAGGAGACATGGGTTTGGTTTCTGGAGTGGTCATCCCACCAAAGTTCAAAATCCCTACCTTTTCCCCTTATGATGGGGTCTCTTGTCCTAAAATTCATCTAAAGTCTTATGTCCGCAAGATTCAACCATATACCACTGATCAGAAGCTCTGGATATACTTCTTTCAAGAAAGCTTGGTTGGGATGCAACTCGAGTGGTTCTACCAATTGGAGAGTCCCCACATTCACACTTGGGAAGATCTAGCTGATGCTTTTTATAAGAAGTACCAATACAATGCTGATCTTGCACCAACTCGTGTGCAATTGCAGAATATGGCCATGCGTCCCAACGAGGACTTCAAAGAATACGCCCAAAAGTGAAGAGACCTGGCTGGTAGGGTGTAACCCCCATTAGCTTACCGGGATTTGATTGACATCTTCATGGGAACTTTGACGGGACCTTTCTTCAATCACCTAATCGAAAGCTCCTCGACCGGGTTCACCGAGATAATACTGACTGGAGAAAGAGTCGAAGCTGGCATCAAAAGTGGTAAAATCTAATGGAGTGCATCTTCGAGTGCATGGAAACAACCTTTCATGAGGAAGAAATAGTTTGATGCGACATACGGTCAAAAGACCGTAACCAGGGTAACCACGACCAACATGTGGGGACAGTTCTGATCTCCAATTCTGCATCAGTGTAACAACGGAAATAAGGGTATCAACGTAAGATGGTCACACCTAAAAGACAATTCACTAAGATCAACATGCCACCATCTCAAGCGCTGCAACACATGTTAAAAGCAGAGTTGATTATGTTAAAGGCTCCTCTCCAGAACCCCAACACTTCTGCCCCTACCTATCATCCCAATGAAAGGTGTGCATACCATTCTGATAGTTCTGGACACGACACGAATAACTGTTGGGCTCTGAAGAACAAGATCCAAGACATGATTGATGCCAAGGAGATTGAGTTCGACCCTCCAGGGGCTCCTAATATGATCACTGCTCCTATGCCGAATCATTGAGAGCGTCCTGTTCATTTCGATTTTTCAATTGTAATTTCTTTTTGCTTGTTCAAATACTTATCTATTAATGTCAAACTCTGTTTCATTAATGCGTTGCATATGATTGTCTTGAATTGACCCATTCGTTTTCATTACATTTCAACTATGCTGTTTACTCCCTTTATGATATTCAACTTTTGTTTCAAAAGTTACAAGCCTTTAGAGGGAGGATGACGAAAACCATACCTTAATCTCATACAATATGCTTTTGAATGGACCTTGCTGACGATGTACAAGCGTTCTTTCAAATCCTAAACACTAGAGTTATAAGGAAGATAATCCCTAGTCAACCCCTCTGAGCCAAAGAAGTAGGAGTTTCCTTTTTACATAAATTGAAACCTTTAATCAAAACCTGGGGTAGGGTAGTCTCTCAGTTAATTCAAATATGTGTTCAGTCGCAAACTTTCAATTCGTAATGCAACGAATGACGTCAAAAGCATTCCTCTGGAATCAAAAGACAATGATGGTTCCCTATCACATAGGCAATCATTTTCTCTCAAAAAAGAAAAAGCCCACTAAGTCAAAACCTACGAAGGAGACTTAAGAAAAACTAGGGGCATCCCGCTGACTATAATCTCAAAAACAAGAACAGTCAGGAAAAATCAGGGATAATAAAAAAAATAGGTCACTGCAAATCCTCAATAACATGAAAAAATGTTGCGAAATAAAAGACTACCTTCCGATAAACTAAACTTGTCTGAACCATCACCAAAACTCAATTGGAGTTCAAACACACAATTAACTGAGTTTTAGACTGAAGAACACCACAAAGAACGGGCGGGTACAGATACACTTTGAGCCTTATCCTTTGTTTCTTAAACCGTGAACCAAACCACGTTACAATCCTTCAAAAGTCCTAACTGAAGCATGGGTTAATTCGAAAGCATATTGTTACAAAAGGTATCCTGACTCCTGTAAGGCTTTACTCTAAATCCTGAGTTGAATTTTCTTACAAAAATTCTTTTATCTGCTAAAAACGCATTTTTAAAACTTCAAGACAAGCATAAAATTTGCATTATTTGAATATCGCTGTTTGCATATGGATATTTGTTTGATAGTAGAGAAATTCTCATGACGAATATCCAGTGAACAAAAACCCTCTCAAAGAGAAAAATCATTTCAAGTGGGAAGACACTTCCAATAACAGATATTCTATAAGAAAGGGGGCATGACGTGTCACTCTCCAACACATCTGGAGCAGTCCAGTCAAGATTCTGAGAAATCTCTCAAGAAATGCTGAATATACTAGGGGCGGGTCTCCATCTGAATCACTTGGGACATTGAACGCGAATCCCAACAATAGGTTACATATAGTCAAATATTTTCTGGCAGTGCCACAAACACCTGCTAATAAGGGCAGTGATAAATCTCCCCCAAAATCCTGTTCATAGGATGACCCCCAGCCAGGGTTTCAATTTCTGAAGACTCCTCCCCAACAGACTGACGATAGGGTTTATTTCCCCAACCAACTACAAATTCCCCATCTTGAGTTTGCCTCTCCGATTGCTACAAATCAAGGGACTACAACTCCTCTTCCCCAGTAGAGCAACAAAGACTCCTGAACTCTTTTCCCCAAACAAAGATCAACACTCTCTACAGAGTTTTCTTCTCAAGAAAAATCAGTATTCCCCAACGGAGTTTCTCCTCAAACAACAAAATAGGAATCCCCAGCAGAAACATCCTAAAACAAGGTCCGAAGAGGAGCATACTCTTCATCCACAACAGCGGTCCTAGATTTCATTTCCCAAGGCTCCCCAGCATTTGTCAAGGATTTATTTTCCCAGACAAAGTTACATTTCAATAATGCTTCACATTCATACATCATATAACATACATGATATATGCATACAACATAGCTTTATTTTGAGAACATCATTACGTAATGAATTTCATACATCATGACATTGCATACATTTAACTCTTTACCTTTTCAGGAAAGACTAAACAACAGATAAATGTCATTAATAATTTTCAACAGTTCCAGATTAATACCTATAACAAGCCAGGAAAACTATCTGAGAACAACTGATTGTAGATTAATACCTGTAACAAGCCATGAAAGCTATCTACATGAGAATATTGAAGATTAATATATGTAACAAGCCAGTAAAACTATCCTTCTTTCTGAGGTTAGTGATTAATACCTGAAACAAGACAGGGCAATTATCTACACGAACAACATAAGCGAATGGAACGTGATGCGCGATGAGGGGCTTTATCTGGTATCTTGTATATTTTCTTCTTCTTTCTTTCATTGCCTTGAGCTTGCCTTTGAAACTGTGGAGCTTGTTGCCTATGAGGAAGCCTTCTTCTGAGGCCTTTGAATTGCCTTGAATGCTTCTTTGGTTGCCTCTGAGTACTTTCTTTCTTCCTCTCTTGCTATGATTTTGTTGTATGCTTATTGCCTTGAACGCTTGTTGAGATGCTTGCTTATGTTGCTTTTTGTCCAATGATGAGTTCTTACTGAGGGCTCGAGGGTTTTGACACTGAGTTGCCTTGGTTGCTTATTGCTTTTCCTCTTCTTCTGACTTGTTGCTTAGAGCTTGCCTTTGTATATGTTTGAATATGCTTTAGAATATTTGTTGCCTTGGATGATTTGCCTTTGGATTGTTTATTAGAAAACGCCCTATGATGGATGCTCTGAGGGCCTTGAGGGTTTTGACTGGTTATTTTGCTCAATAATATTTTTTATTTGGATGGTGCTGGTGTACACAGGGTATACAGGTTTCCTGGGTAAATTTGTGTTGGTTTAGGTTAGAAGGACTTGGATTTATGTTTGTTATGTTGTTTTTGACAGTAGGTTTATGGTATTGGACTTGGTTTATGTTTTGGCTGTTTAGTGGCTTGACAGTAGGGTGGTGTGCTTCAACATGTTTGGCATATGCAGGTTTCAGGTTTAGACAGGGGTTTGTATGCTGGTATGGCTTATTGCAGGTTATGCTGGTATGGTAGTTCAGGTGAAGCTTGAACTGGTTTATTATGCTTCAGGTTTTTTAGGCCTAGCAGGTTATTGGTTTTGAGGTTTTATTGACTTGGATTGAGCTTCAGGTTATGTGTTTGGAGGTTCTTGTTAAGCTTGAGGATGGTTTGCCAATTATGCTTGCAGGCCTGAGCTTTTGAAGGTTCTGAGTTTTGAGGTGTTTTCTGGTTCTGAGGTTTATGCAGTGGGAGTTTGTATATTTCTTTTGTTTTTGTGAAAGTTCTTTTTGTATATTTTCTTATGCCTTCTTGCCTAAAGCCTGAACCCTGCTTACTTATCTCTTTTCTTCTCTCTCAGTACAGCTAAAAAATGTTAAAATATGTTTGTGCTGTACCTTTTTCTGAAGGGGCCACCCTTGTTGGGAAATGATGAAAGAAAGTTTGGCTTGCATAAAAGATTTCCTCTGCATATTTTATCTCTTCTTTGACAGCTTTGAGTAGACTCTTTGGTATTTTTGACAGCAAGTTGTACTTCTTTATCTTCTTTGATATCTTTGTGCAGTAATTTGTACCTTTTGGCATTTGATAGCAAGTTGCAATTTGGATTTTCAGTTTGGTTTGAACTTGCTTCTGAACTATGCAGTTTGACATTTTGAACTTATGCATTTTTGACACTTTGCATTTTTTCTCAACTTTGCATAAAATTCTTCCTTCTTTGTGAACCGGGAGAAATCCCGTGATTTGCAGAGAGGGTTAACTGATCCCAATCAGTGGCCCTTAGTGATGAATTTCTTTTATCTGTCTTTATTTATTTATCAGTCACTGACTTTTCTCCTTTTCTTTTTGCAGGTGAATATTTGGATGGAGAGGAGCAAAGTGAAGAATGAAGAATTAGGGACTTAGAAAATATTTAGAAAAATAGGATAGTTTTATTTTCAATTTAATCATTGTAAACTATTATTATTTTAAATACTTCGTAAATGCATACTTGTATCTAAATAATAATTGTAACAAATGTTTAAATATGAAATAAAAATTCTATTGATCCATTTAATTCTTTTTATCCCTTTTTTTCAATTATTTACTTATTATTTATAGTTCCTTAAATTAAAATAAATGAAAATTAAATTTCAGATATTTAATCCTTAGAACAATAAATAATTAATTAAACATTGATTCTTCGTTGATCAAAATAAATGAACTTGGCGCCTCCATCATCCAAAGCAACGCACAGTCAAACACAATAACTGATCAGACGCAATCCTTTCTTACTGATTTCTTACCAAGCACTGTAAATCCAAACTGCATATTTCTTTTGACTGGCTCAAACAAACCAACGTGAATTCAAACCAACTGTCTCTTTTACTGATTAAATCAAAACAATGCGAATTCAAACCGAATCTCGGAATAACTTGCAAAGTGCTGTAGAATTTAAATCCTTCTGAGAATATGCCCACAAAAACCTTAATTCCTGATTAAATGCCAAAGAACGTTCACCTGATCAAAATTGAGTCAAAGTCAACCAAAACCCTAAGCCAACTGTGTGAACTATGCTAGAGCCATGAAAACCAGTAAAACCCTAATTGTGTCTGACTGACGAGAAAAGTCCGTTTGACCGATTCTTGAGCCAGTTTGAAAAATCAGGAAACGCCTGAAGTTGTGATTTCTTGTGGAAAAATGCGAGGGCAAATTTTGGGGTACAACAGTTGCCCCTGTTCAATCTTCTTGAACCTGAAGAGTTAGATTGGCAAGTTTGCCTTTCGCGACTTGAAGGTAAAAGAAGATTGGACACTAAAGTGCCCAGAAAATTTGCACTCGTCGATGTGATGGTAGAGGTGAATGGGCTTATAGATGCCATTTGGTGATGGGCTTAAAGATGCCACCTGGTACGATAGAATCTTGTCGGGGAATGGGCTTAGAGATGCCATTTGGTGATGGGCTTAAAGATGCCATCTGGTGACTGCTGAACTGTATGTCAATGGTGAGTGGAAAAGCATCAGAAAGGTATCCATGTTTTGGAACATCTCTGAATTGGGGGTCCGAATGAGCAATAGATTGACATCCATGTCTGGAGAATCTGTAAACTATTTGAGATTGAATAAGCAATAAAGCAGCATCCGTTGTTGGGAAGCGTCCGTAAACTGTTTTCAAAAGTTGAGAAGAGTCTGAACAAGTTGGTAGATTAGCATCCGTTGTTGGGAAGAATCCGTAAACTGTTTTCAGAAGTCTTGAGAAGAATCTGAACAAGTGATAGGTTAACATCCGTTACTTGGAGAACCCGTGAACTGTTTTCAGAAGTCTTGAAGTTGAATAAGCAATAGATCAGCATCCGTTGTTGGGAAGCGTCCGTAAACTGTTTTCAGAAGTCTTGAGAAGAATCTGAATAAGTGATAGGTTAACATCCGTTACTTGGAGAACCCGTGAACTGTTTTCAGAAGTCTTGAAGTTGAATAAGCAATAGATCAGCATCCGTTATTGGGAAGCGTCCGTAAACTGTTTTTAACGGTTGAGAAGAGTCTGAACAAGTTGGTAGATTAACATCCGTTGTTGGGAAGAATCCGTAAACTGTTTTCAGAAGTCTTGAGAAGAATCTGAACAAGTGATAGGTTAACATCCGTTACTTGGAGAACCCGTGAACTGTTTTCAGAAGTCTTGAAGTTGAATAAGCAATAGAGCAGCATCCGTTGTTGGGACGCGTCCGTAAACTGTTTTCAAAAGTTGCACCTGAACAAGTTGGTAGATTGACATTCGTTGTTGGGAAGAATCTGTAAACTATTTTCAGATGTCTTGAAGAGGAACCGGTGTAGGGTTTCCTGAGGATGAGCTTGTGTAAAAGCTGCATTTGGATGAATCTGGAATAAGTATCAGAATGTCGCCGTGTCCGGGTCACATATGAGCTATTTCTGGATGAATCTCGGAAGATGATCTGTGTCTGTCGACTGATCTTACCTGAAAAGGCAAAGGGTTAGTTGTATGCAATGTTATGATGCATGATGCAATGTATGTGACATCAATGTTTATGACATGAATGTGATAAATGCGCATGTAAGCTGATGAGCTATCTTGCTGAGGATAGATGAATCCTGGATAACTGAAGATAAAAGAATCTTGATTGCTGCCGGGGAAAATAAATCCTTGGCTGCTGCTGTGGAGGGCAGGAGTCTTCAATTGTTGAAAATGAGAAGTCTTGGGACCACTGTTGGGAGAATCAGAAGCTTGGGTTGCATGCCAAACTACTGGGGTCTTCCTGTTTTGAGGAGATCTGTGTGGGATTTCCTGACGATGAGTCCGTGTAAAACTGCATCGGGTTTTTGAACACTTTTGACATTTGAATGCCCCAAGTGGTGATGTAGATAAATTCCTGGCTTGTTTCAGGTGTTGGTCTACAATCGGTCGTCCACAGATGTTTCCTGGCTTGTTACAGGTGTTGATCTGGAACTCTTCAGACGTGCCCTGGCTGGATACAGGAGTCGAGTCTGGAAATAGTCGTCAACAGATATGCTCTGGATGGATACATGAATCGAATCTTCAAACTCTTCAGACGTGCCCTGGCTAGATACAGGAATCAAGTCCAAAAATGTGGTCAACAGATATGCCCTAGCTGGATACAGGAGTCGAATCTGGAATTGTGATAGTTAACAGATATGCCCTGCCTGGATACAGGAATCGAATCTTCAAACTCTTCAGACGTGCCCTGGCTAGATACAGGAATCGAGTCCGGAAATGTGGTCAACAGATATGCCCTGGCTGGATACAGGAATTGAATCTGGAATTGTTGTAGTTGATAGATGTGCCCTGGCTGGATACAGAAATCGAATCTTCAAACTCTTCAGACGTGCCCTGGCTAGATACAGGAATCGAGTCTGGAAATGTAATAGTTGATTTGTTGAACACTTTTGACATTCGAATGCCCCAAGTGGTGGTGAAGGAGTCTTGAATCAGATTACTCTACACATTGAGAGATTTCTTGAAATCTTGACTGGACTGCCCCAGGTTAACTGAACTTTGAAAGATCTGTTGGACCTTGACTGGACTGCCCCAGGTTAATTGAATTGTGACATGTCATGCCCCTTGCGGATAAGAGATTTGATGGAAGTGTTATCCTCTTGAAGTGACTTTTACTTACTGAGAGAGTTTTCGTTCCTTCGAACATTCGCTATATGAATTTCTTCGCTGTCAAACAAAAAGCCAACTGCAGACAGTGATATTCAAGTAATGCAAAGTTTATGTTTGTCTCGAAGTTTTGAAAAATGCGTTTTTAGTAGAAAACTTTTCATAAGACAGATCAACACAAGATTTAGAGTAAAGCCTTACAGGAGTCAGGATACCTTTTGTAACAGTATGCTTTCGAACTAATCCATGTTTCAATTAGGACTTTTAAAGGGTTGTAACGTGGCCTGGTTCACGGTTTAAGAAACAAAGGATATAGGCTCAAAGTATATTTGTACCCACCCGTTCTTCGTGATGTCCTTCATACCTAAGCTCAGTTAATTGTGCATCACACTCTGTTTTGAGTTTTGAACGACTTTTGGGCGATGGTTCACCAGTTCAATTTGGGGGAGACAGTCATCATCTCCTTTTTTCTTTTTCAACCTTTTTCATGTTGTCGAGGATTTTTGTAATGACCTCACTATTTTGATTTTGATTTGTTATCCCTAACTTTTGCCTGACTGTTCCCATTTTCGAGATTACTGTCAGCGGGATGCCCTAGCTTTCTTAAGCCTCCTTTATAGGTTTCAGCTCAGCGGGCTTTTCTCTTTTGAGAGATTGACTGTCTATGTGATAGGGAACCACCCTTGTCTTTTGATTCCAAAGGAATGCTTTCTCTTTTTGACATCGTTCATTGTATTATGAACTTGAGAGTTTGCGACTTCAATGCGCATTTTCTTTTGAATTAACTGAGATACTACCCTGCCCCAGGTTTATATCAAAGGTTTTGATTGTTTAGAACAGAAAACTCCTACTTCTTTGGCTCGAAGGGGTTGACTAGGGATTAACTTCCTTATAACTCCAGTGTTTGGGAATTGAAAGAAATCCCTGTACATCATCAGCAAGGTCTGTTCAAAAGCTTACTGTATAAGATCATGGTATTGTTTCGTCATCCTCCCTCTAAAGGCTTATAGCTTTTTATCAAGAGTCGAATATCATAAAGAAAAGCATAAGAGTAGTGAAACGAATGGATGAATTCAAGACAAATATATGCAATGCATTAATGAAAACAGAGTTTAACATCAACAAATAATTGTTTGACAGCAAAAGAAATTACAACTTTGAAAATTCAAAAAGAAGCAAAAGTCTTTCAGCTTGAGCTTCGTCACTTCAAGTGGAGAACCCTTTAACGGAAGATTTTCATCTCGCCGTCTGGCATGAATTCCAGCACTCCAATGTCGATCAGATCTTGAATCTTGTTCTTCAAGGCCCAACAGTCGTTGGTGTCGTGTCCCGGGCTGTAGGAGTGGTAAACACAGAATGCGTCGGGATGATAGTTAGGAGAGGAGGTATTGAGCTTCTGAGGAGGGTCCTTTATGGTAAGTAAGTTG
The DNA here is from genome assembly GCA_948472305.1 of Vicia faba. Classification (NCBI taxonomy): domain Eukaryota; kingdom Viridiplantae; phylum Streptophyta; class Magnoliopsida; order Fabales; family Fabaceae; genus Vicia; species Vicia faba. The sequence continues at coordinate 224,980,528 of OX451738.1, forward strand.
ACCTCCAACAGGCGCTTCAGTATGAAAAAAGATGGTATTTCAGTCTCCGTGAACTGTCTTCCCGACTTTTCTTGCTTACGCCGATTGCCCCGTTGACGCCGACGAGGTAGTTGATGGGCTTGTGACCCTGAAGCAAGCAAAGGAGCTTTCCCCTTGTCTTCTTGAATGGATGGAGGTTGAGCGGTGACTTGCTCTTCGACCTCAGATGTTTGCCCCAGTTGGTTGTTTGGGAGCAGTTGGCGGACAAGAACTCTGAGTTCCTCTTGTCTTTGGGATAGGTCTTGGATGAGGGCCATCTGGCCCACCAACTGTCCCATCACTTGAGTCCTCAAGGTGGTCAGATCAAACTGCAGCTCCGCAAGCTGGTCACTCCTGGCATTGTTGGAATTCTCCAAGCCCTTTGTGAGGATAGCTTTCATCTCTTCTTGCCCCGGAGACAAGTTCAGGAACATCTCCTGCAGCTGAGCAGTCTGGTCTTGGATGTCTTTGACAGACCTTTCTAGAGCCATCTCTTGCTGAAATAAACAGCAGGAGAGTAAGGAAGCCTGAAAAAGGAAAGACTGTCAAAATGCAATGCATGGTATGTGGATGCATGCTTTCAAGGATCTCTTGGGGTAAACACAAGAAAATGTTAGAGGTTGAACTTTGCTCTTGGATTGGAGATCTCTGCACCGGTGGACGTCCTTCCACGAGAATCAAGCTCACCATGTCGAGTGGGTCATAGCCACTGATTCAAGTTGTTGTTCTTGAACTTTGATTGGAGAGCTTTGTATCGGTGGATGTCTTTCCACGAGAATCAAGCTCACCATGTCAAGTGGGTCATAGCCACTAATTCAAGTTGTTGCACTTGATCTTTGACTGGAGAACTTGGTTTAGAGGAGAAAACCTCTTGCCCCTTGGTAGATGTCTGGTTCAACGTAACCCTGCATCAAAAGAACCCTCGAGATCCTTGAAATGGTTATTGAAAATGCTATGGCATGATGTTATGTACATGTATGCAAAAAAGAAAGTGAGTGTATATACAGGCAAGCATATTCACACAAAGCAAATAAGTCCTTAGGTTTAGGCTTGCATGGGGTTCAGGTACTATCCTCTTTCAGTTCGTTGGTTAAAACCTGTCCTATCAAAAGTAACCGGGTTCTAGAGGATCTCAAATCATTGGCTACCCTCGATCGGTCATAACTCCAGCATCGCAATCTTTTCTCGCGGCCGGAACCATCGCGAGAGTTTAGCCTCAATGAGCGTAGCATACTGCTACTGTTCTAATGGCCAAGTTGGGTCAATTTAGGGTTCTAAGGTCGGTTGGTGCTTAATGACTCCTTGGAAGACCCATATTCTCCCCGTTTCAACACGAGGGATATCGGTACAGACCAAGGCGCCACACCAACGTAGCCACTGCTTCACCCATGTCGGTATACGCCGGACAGGTCCCTCACAGATTATGCTACCTAAAAGGGTATTCCCCAGATCCGGGTTAGGATCTATGAAACTCCGATACAAAGCCCACAAATGTAAAAGCAAACAAAGCAATCAATTGAAAATAAAGGTGATCTAAACCCTAAGGTAACCCCATTTTTAGTAGTTCCCCAGCAGAGTCGCCAGTTCTGTGATACGGTGGGAGAACTGACTAGGAGTTTTGCGTTCGTATTCGCACTTGTGCGGTTGAGCAAGAGTCGCCACCGACTTTTTATTTTATCCTAAAGGAAAGGTTAAAAAAGCACAACAAAAACCTTTTGAGATATTTCGTGGGTTCGGGGGGTAGATTATGAAAAGGGAAGGTATTAGCACCCTTTTCATCCATGGTTATCCATGGGCTCTTAGTTACTTGGTTTTTTAGATCACTTGCCTTGATTTTCGATTGCTTGAAATTGTGGTGTGTGTATGTGTTTTTGAAAATGTTTTTGAAGAGATGCCTTGTCTTAGGCGACCAATGTATTTGACTCGTGTTTGAGTGTTTTACAAAAGTGTGGATCTTTTCGAAAAGATGTTTCAAATGTTTTTGAGAGTTTGTTTGAAAGTGTTGTGGATTGTGGTTTTTGAAAAGAAGGCAAGTGTTTTTGCAAGTTGATCTCAAGTAACTAAGAGTTTTGTCTACCCTATTGTACTCAAAGGTTTTTGTTATGTTTTAACCCCTTTTTAACAATTTTGTTCCACCATTGAATTTGGCGGAAAATCTTGCGTTTTAGGAAGTTTATTCGGGACGGGCGCGGGTCATCGTATGGACCGTGAATGCAATGATGCCAAGTGTCTTTGGCAATTTGTTTTGAAGGGACTATGATCATTCCGTTTTAGGCAACATTCGAAAGCGTCATCGAGGGACTTATGATCATTTGAATTTGTTTTGCCAAAGATACTCGACGTGCAAGCATGGCCCATTTTGGAAGGCAACATGTGGAATTACCCTAGAGGGTGCAAGTGTGATTGTGTATTGATTTCATGTATTTGTCTTGTATTAGGTTATCTAGCGTTTTGATTTTATGTACATGCAAACCCTAGGTCTAACCATGGTATAATTGAAAGCGGTAAATTGCGAAAATGTAAAGCCTACGCTATTACAAAATAAGTATCCGGGAGTGGGGGTACAATATTCACAAATGGAGATGAGACTTATAGTATCCAATAAGTTACAACCAAATCGAATTTGCGATCAAATGTAAATAATGTATATCAATGCATAAGATAAACAAATGTGTATAGGGGCAATGTGAATGTTTTTATATTGTGTAAGTATGAGATGTATTGTGTAAGTATGCGATTATTTACAGGTTAGGATGTGAATTTTGATATGTATTAAGTATTGTTAGGTATTTGTTTTGACCTAAAGAAAAAATTAAACGTCTATTTAATTTAATTGGTGATCTTGTATTTTTAATATGCACAAAAGAAAATGTTTTAATTGGATGTTTAAGTTCTAATTAAATTATGTATAAAAATGATGTTTTAAGAAAAGAAAATATTTCTAAGTTTAAATTATGTATACAAAAAAGTATTTTTCATTTGTTATGTAAAAATATTTAAAAGAGAGGAAACGTTATAAGTTTGAAAATTGTCGTTTTATATTTGATATAAAAATGTATCTTTGTAATTTTTGTGTTTAATATGTACAAAGGATATTTAAATAAAAATGTTTTAAATTAAATAAACTATGCATAAAAAAAAGAAAAAGTGTCTTTATAATTTGTTTATACAAAGAAAGTTTAAACTAGATATTTTAAATAAAATGTGTTTTTATGTATTAGTATTAATGTAATATTGTAAAGAATATGTTAAGTTAGAAAACAAATAGATTGTATTAAAAAAAGTTTTTAAGTATAAAAGAAAAGGATTTATGTTAATTTATGTATGATGATAAATAAAAGGTTTGAAGTGGGTTAGAAATGGGCTCAAAGAGGGAGGGTGTGAATTGGAGCAATGCTTTGGGCTTAGACATTCAGAATGGGCAAGGCCCACGTTTGGACTCAGAAAGTTTTAGGGTTTGCTTGTATTTTCATTTGGAGACAAGGCTTTAGGGTTTGTGAGCAGCGCGCCATTTTGGGGTTTCGTTCACCTTCGTCTTCCTCGTTTGCTTCTGATCCTTCCTGCCTCAGCCACCGGTTCTCCATCTTCCTCCTCCCTTCAACCGGACGCTAGGGGGCAACTGATATACGGTATAAGCGCTTTCCTTTTCAATAGGCTTTTGTTATAGTTGCATGTTCATGATCTTTCAAGTTTATTGATTCTGAGTTGATTTTATTATGTTATCATTCGAGGAATTTTGAGCGAAAAGCGAAGGAGAGTGAGAAGTTGCTACCTGGGGAAGGAGGAAGGAGGATGGGGAAAGCTAGGAGGCTCGATGGCGAATGGAACGTGATGCGCGATGAGGGGCTTTATCTAGTATCTTGTATATTTTCTTCTTCTTTCTTTCGTTGCCTTGAGCTTGCCTTTGAAACTGTGGAGCTTGTTGCCTATGAGGAAGCCTTCTTCTGAGGCCTTTGAATCGCCTTGAATGCTTCTTTGGTTGCCTCTGAGTACTTTCTTTCTTCCTCTCTTGCTATGATTTTGTTGTATGCTTATTGCCTTGAATGCTTGTTGAGATGCTTGCTTATGTTGCTTTTTGTCGAATGATGAGTTCTTACTGAGGGCTCAAGGGTTTTGACACTGAGTTGCCTTGGTTGCTTATTGCTTTTCCTCTTCTTCTGACTTGTTGCTTAGAGCTTTCCTTTGTATATGTTTGAATATGCTTTAGAATATTTGTTGCCTTGGATGATTTGCCTTTGGATTGTTTATTAGAAAATGCCCTATGATGGATGCTCTGAGGGCCTTGAGGGTTTTGACTGGTTATTTTGATCAATGATATTTTTTATTTGGATGGTGCTGGTGTACACAGGGTATACAGGTTGCCTGGGTAAATTTGTGTTAGTTTAGGTTGGAAGGACTTGGATTTATGTTGTTTCTATTGTTTTTGACAGTAGGTTTATGGTATTAGACTTGGTTTATGTTTTGGCTGTTTAGTGGCTTGACAGTAGGGTGGTGTGCTTCAGCAGGTTTGGCATATGCAGGTTTCAGGTTTAGACAGGGGTTTGTATGCTGGTATGGCTTATTGCAGGTTATGCTGGTATGGTAGTTCAGGTGAAGCTTGAACTGGTTTATTATGCTTCAGGTTTTTTAGGCCTAGCAGGTTATTGGTTTTGAGGTTTTATTGACTTGGATTGAGCTTCAGGTTATGTGTTTGGAGGTTCTTGTTAAGCTTGAGGCTGGTTTGCCAATTATGCTTGCAGGCCTGAGCTTTTGAAGGTTCTGAGTTTTGAGGTGTTTTCTGGTTCTGAGGTTTATGCAGTGGGAGTTTGTATATTTCTTTTGTTTTTGTGAAAGTTCTTTTTGTATATTTTCTTATGCCTTCTTGCCTAAAGCCTGAACCCTGCTTACTTATCTCTTTTCTTCTCTCTCAGTACAGCTAAAAAATGTTAAAATATGTTTGTGCTGTACCTTTTTCTGAAGGGGCCACCCTTGTTGGGAAATGATGAAAGAAAGTTTGGCTTGCATAAAAGATTTCCTCTGCATATTTTATCTCTTCTTTGACAGCTTTGAGTAGACTCTTTGGCATTTTTGACAGCAAGTTGTACTTCTTTATCTTCTTTGATATCTTTGTGCAGTAATTTGTACCTTTTGGCATTTGACAGCAAGTTGCAATTTGGATTTTCAGTTTGGTTTGAACTTGCTTCTGAACTATGCAGTTTGACATTTTGAACTTATGCATTTTTGACACTTTGCATTTTTTCTCAACTTTGCATAAAATTCTTCCCTCTTTGTGAACCGGGAGAAATCCCGTGATTTGCAGAGAGGGTTAACTGATCCCAATCAGTGGCCCTTAGTGATGAATTTCTTTTATCTGTCTTTATTTATTTATCAGTCATTGACTTTTCTCCTTTTCTTTTTGCAGGTGAATATTTGGATGGAGAGGAGCAAAGTGAAGAATGAAGAATTAGGGACTTAGAAAATATTTAGAAAAATAGGATAGTTTTATTTTCAATTTAATCATTGTAAACTATTATTATTTTAAATACTTCGTAAATGCATACTTGTATCTAAATAATAATTGTAACAAATGTTTAAATATGAAATAAAAATTCTATTGATCCATTTAATTCTTTTTATCCCTTTTTTTCAATTATTTACTTATTATTTATAGTTCCTTAAATTAAAATAAATAGAAATTAAATTTCATATATTTAATCCTTAGAACAATAAATAATTAATTAAACATTGATTCTTCGTTGATCAAAATAAATGAACTTGGCGCCTCCATCATCCAAAGCAACGCACAGTCAAACGCAATAACTGATCAGACGCAATCCTTTCTTACTGATTTCTTACCAAGCACTGTAAATCCAAACTGCATATTTCTTTTGACTGGCTCAAACAAACCAACGTGAATTCAAACCAACTGTCTCTTTTACTGATTAAATCAAAACAATGCGAATTCAAACCGAATCTCAGAATAACTTGCAAAGTGCTGTAGAATTTAAATCCTTCTGAGAATATGCCCACAAAAACCTTAATTCCTGATTAAATGCCAAAGAACGTTCACCTGATCAAAATTGAGTCAAAGTCAACCAAAACCCTAAGCCAACTGTGTGAACTGTGCTAGAGCCATGAAAACCAGTAAAACCCTAATTGTGTCTGACTGACGAGAAAAGTCCGTTTGACCGATTCTTGAGCCAGTTTGAAAAATCAGGAAACGCCTGAAGCTGTGATTTCTTATGGAAAAATGCGAGGGCAAATTTTGGGGTACAACAACCATGTTATTAGGTAAAATGATGCAATTGGACTCTTAAGATCATGCCTTAAACCAATTGATCATTTGCTAGGTCAAAAATAAGAAATTGCCCTTTCCCAATCAAAACCCTAATTTTGACCATTTTGCCCTTTTGGAGATTTGATCAAATTTCTTGAGGAATTATGGTCCAAACTTGATAAAATTATACCTATGAGTTTGAAATGTTGATATGGATAAAAATTATGAAGTTTTACTGTAAATTGGCCATGGTTGACTTTTTCCCTAATATAGTTGATTTTTAGGTCAACTGCTCAATTGACTGAGCAAAAGTGTGATTCAAGGCTTGAAACTTGACATGAGTAACCTTGGGGGTCCATAATGCTCCATGGAAATCATATGGGGCATTGGAAGTCCAAAAATCCTTGTACAAACTCAAACCCTAATTTTGGTCATCAGCGCTTAAGGAGGTGTCTTGAGCTGATCAAACCCTAATTCAGTCTTGAGTCAAGGGAGATCTTGTGAGCAAGTTCTTGATAAGTGAGAGGGAAAATTTTGGGGTATAACAGCTGCCCTGGTTCAATCTTCTTAAACCTGAAGAATTAGACTGGCGAGTTTTGCCATTCGTGACTCGAAGGTGGAAGATGATTGGACACTAGAGTGCCTAGAAATTTGCACTCGATGACGTGATGATAGAAGGAATGGGCTTTAAAGATGCCATTTGGAGGAGTGATAGAAAGCTGTAGGAGATGGGCTTAAAGATGCCATCCAAGAGTGATTGTTGAATTGTAATTTGTAAGCTGAAAGAATGAGTATCAGAATTGCGTCCGTGTCTGGAGCGTGTCTGAACTGTATCTGAAAGTTGAATCTGAATGATTATCAGGATGGCATCCGTGTCTGGAGAGTATCTAAACTATATCTGAAAGTTGAAATATGAATGAGTATCAGAATGGCGTCCGTGTCTGGAGCGTATCTGAACTGTATCTGAGAGTTGACTTTGAATGAGTATCAGAATGGCGCCTGTGTCTAGAGCGTATTTGAACTGTATAAAAAGTTGAAATATGAATGAGTATCAGGATGGCATCCATTTCTGGAGCATATATGAAATGTATCTGAAAGTTGAAATCTGAATGAGTATCAGAATGACGTTCGTGTCTGGAGCGTATTTGAACTGTATCTGAGAGTTGACTTTAAATGAGTATCAGAATGGCATCTGTGTCTGGAGCGTATCTGAATTATATGAAAAGTTGAAATCTGAATGAGTATCAGGATGGCATCTGTGTCTGGAGCGTATTTGTACTATATCTGAGAAGTTTGAATTTGAAGGAGTATCAGAATGGCATCTGTATCTGGTGCATATCGGAACTGTATTTGAAAGTTGAATCTGAATGAGTATTAGAATGGCATCCGTGTCTGGGGCATATCTGAACTGTATTAAGTTTTGAATATTGTTAATGGTAGCTGTTAATCTTATCCCAAAAAGGGTAAAATGTTAACTAAAATGCAAAGTCATGTTGCATGAAATGTATGATGTGATGCATTTGCTTTATCAATGTTTATCATATAAGGATGCAATGTATGCGTATATGAGCTAATTTGCTGCATTGTAGTTGGATTGGGGAAAATAAATCCCTGACTATTGTTGAGGATATGTAAGTATTCATGCTTTGAAGTTGAAGTGTTGATGAATTTCCATTTTGAGAAATAAACTCCGTTGTAAGGGAAATTCCACGTGCTGCTTATAAAATCCTATTGGGGAATCCTGAGAAATTTGACGACTTCTACTGGGGATCAATAATTTGAAATTTTGTTCCGCTGGAGATTTAAACGACGTGCTACAGGGGATTACCTATGGAATAGCCTAGATATATTTTCCTATCCTTTCAACCCATAAGTAATTGCCTCTTTTCATTTCGTTTATTTGTAAACAGTAATTATGTTTAAATGCATATGCTCAACAATGAATCATTGGACGTTTTTGTAAACAAAACAAGCGTAAAGAAAAGTCAAATAGTTTTTGCACTTTCAAAGGAATATTTTGTATTGACTTTGAATAAGTATTTTTGTACAAGGAGATAAACATTCTAGTAAGAGAATACTATCGTGAAAAAAGAGATATTTGATACAAAGAAAATATAGCTATGTGTAATAATCCCATGGGGTTTCCATCCTGCTATAGCCTTCGTATCTCCGAGCGTCTTGTCTATTTTTTGCCTTGTCCGAAGATGATTGAATTTGATCAGAACCACTGAGTTTGTCAGTGGAAGCCAAAGTTTGTCCATAAAGTGATCCAACGGGACATAGTCGTACGCCTTTATTCCCTAAATTTTTCTTGGACCTCCCTTTCGGGTTTTCAGTCCACCGGGAAACCCTTTTTTGCCCAAGTCGCCCTTTCGGGTTTTCAATTTGTCGGGTGTACATATTTTTTTTATTTTATCCCAAATTTTTTCCCTAATCTTTTTGGTTCGCCGGGATGCCCTTGTTTTGCCTAGGTATGTCAACCTAGCAGGTCTCTTATGCGTAGTATCTTTTGACTATGTTCGTGTTCGCAGGATGCGGTAGGTCATCACCATCCATGGTGGTCAAGATCATTGCCCCGCCAGAGAATATGTTTTTGATTACAAATATTCCTTCATAGGTAGGAGTCCATTTTCCCCTGGGATCACCTTGTGGCAATATGATGCGTTTGATCACTAGATTCCCAACTTGATACACTTGGCGTCTGACTTTCTTGTTGAAAACCTTGATCATCCGTTTTTGATACAATTGACCATGGCAATCAGCAGTAAGTCTCTTCTCATCAATCAAGTTCAGTTGATCAAGTCGAGTCTGGATCCAGTCATCTTCGTTCAGCCTTGCATCCTTCATAATCCTTAGAGAGGGGGATCTGGACCTCAATAGGCAAGACGACTTCCATGTCGTAAACCAGAGAATATGGTGTTGCCCTGGTTGATGTACGAGCTGTGGTACGATACCCGTGGAGAGCGAATGGTAACATCTCATGCCAGTCTTTGTATGTAAGTGTCATTTTTTGTATGATCTTTTTAACATTCTTATTTGCAGCTTCGACAACACCATTCATCTTTGGCCGATAGGGGGAAGAATTGTGATGCTGAATCTTGAATTGCTTGCACAAGGCGGTGATCATAGTGTTTTTGAGATTTTTACCATTGTCAGTGATGATCCTTTCTGGGATACCGTACCAAGAAATGAGTTTTTGCTTGTGAAACGGGCAACAACATTCTTAGTAACGGAAGCGAAGGAAGCCGCTTCAACCCACTTTGTAAAATAGTCAATGACCACTAGGATGAAGCCGTGTCCATTGGAGGTTGTTGGCTTGATTTCCCCAATCATATATATTCCCCACATAGCAAAGGGCCAAGGAGCTGTTAAGACATTCAGAGGAACCAGAGGTACGTGTACCTTGTCAGCATAAATCTGACACTTATGGCAGGTTCGAGAGTGTTGATAACAATCTTCTTCCATGGTAGACCAGTAATAGCTTGCCCGTAGGATTTTCTTTGCCATCGTATGACCGCTGGAATGGGTGCCAAAAGTGCCTTTATGTAATTCAGCCATGATCCTTTTAGCTTCAACCTTATCTACGCACCGAAGTAACACAGAGTCATGATTGCGTTTATACAGGATGCCATTACTAAGGAAGAACTTAGCAGAGAATCTTCTCAAGAACTTCTTATCATTGACTGAAGCTCCTTCTGGATATTCTTGAGCCTCTAGATACCTCTTGACTTCGTGAAACCAAGGCTGGTCCACTACTTCTTCAGTATTAATCTTGTGATAGTGGGCTGGTTCCTTCATTCGTTCAATGCTGATCTGGGGAGCCTCGTTATCCCAATTAAGTTTAAACATAGATGACATTGTAGCTAGTGTGTCTGCTAGCTGATTTTCTTCTCGCGGGAAATGCTCGAAGGTAATCTTCTCAAAATATGGTAGCAATGTCAAAACATGTTCTTTTATAAGAGATAAGGTTATGGTGTTTGGTGTCCCATTCCCCCTTGATCTGACTGATGACCAAAGATGAATCTCCGAATACATCCAAGGATTTGATCCCCAAGTCTATGGCAGCCCTGAGACCAAAGATGCACGCTTTGTATTCTGCCATGTTGTTTGTACAATTGAAGTAGAGTCTTGCGGTAAAGGGAGTATGACACCCTTCAGGAGATATGAGTACAACACCGATGCCATTGCCAAGTGCATTGGATGCCCCATCAAAGATTAGGGTCCATCGGGATCCTTGTTCAGGTTCGTCATATGGCCTGAATTCTTTACAGTTGTCTTATGTCATGATGTCTTCATCTGGAAATTTAAACTTCATGGACTGGTAGTCTTCTACAGCTTGGTGAGCAAGGTGATCGACTAATACACTGCCCTTTATAGCTTTCTGGGTAGTATACTATATGTCATATTCTGTCAGGATCATCTGCCATCTCACTATTCTCCCAGAAAGAGCAGGCTTCTCGAAGATATATTTTATCGGATCCATTTTAGATATCAACAAGGTAGTATGAGTCAGCATATACTGTCTTAGCCGGCGAGCAGCCTATGCCAGAGCGCAACAAGTTTTCTCGAGCAGTGAATATCTGGTTTCACAGTCGGTAAACTTTTTGCTCAGGTAGTAGATAGCGTGCTCTTTTCGGCCAGACTCGTCATGCTGCCCCAATACACACCCCATTGAATTTTCTAAAACAGTCATATACATGATTAATGGTCTTCCCTCGACTGGTGGCATCAAAATAGGAGGCTCGTGTATTTATTCTTTGATTTTGTCAAAAGCAATTTGGCATTCGTCATTCCACTTGACTACTTGATCTTTCTTCAATAGCTTGAATATTGGCTCACAAGTAGCTGTTAGGTGAGAAATGAATCTGGCAATATAGTTCAAACGTCCCAAGAATCCTCTGACTTCCTTCTCAATACGAGGAGCAGGCATCTCTTGTATTGCTTTAACTTTGGCAGGATCGACCTCGATACCTTTGTTGCTGATGACAAAGCCTAAGAGTTTACCAGACCGTACCCCAAACGTGCATTTGTTTGGATTCAACCTCAGCTTGTACTTCTCCAGTCTATCAAACATTTTCTGTAAGTGATCAAGATGCTCTTCTTCTGTTTGACATCTGGCTATCATATCGTCCATGTAGACCTCTATTTCACAATGTATCATGTCATGAAATAGAGCTACCATGACACGCTGATAGGTTGCCCCAGCGTTCTTTAGTCCGAATGGCATCACCTTATAGCAGAAAGTGCCCCACTGTGTGACAAATGTTGTTTTCTCCATATCCTCAGGCGCCATTTTGATTTGGTTGTAACCTGAGAATCCGTCCATGAAGGAAAATAATTTGTGTTGTTCCGTATTTTCAACTAGGATATCAATGTGGGGGAGTGGGAAATCATCTTTAGGGCTCGCCCTATTCAAATCTCTGTAGTCCACACACATTCGCACTTTTCCGTCCTTTTTGGGCACGGGAACAACATTGGTAACCCATTGGGGGTAAGAGGTGACAACCAAGAATCCAACATTGAATTGCTTCATGACCTCTGCTTTAATCTTTTCTGACATATCAGGCCTCATGCGGCGAACCTTTTATTTTACTGGCGGACAATCCTCTCTTGTAGGCAGATGATGTACCACAATATCTTCATCAAGTCCTGGCATGTCTTCATATGACCAGGCAAAGACTTCTTCATAATCATGTAACAACTGAATCAGACACTTCTTGATACTGGGTTCCAGATTGGCACCCACCCTGACCTCTTTTTTATCTTCTTCGGTACCTAGGTTGATTGTATCCACGGGTTCTTCGTGAGGATGAATGGTTCTCTCTTCTTATTGTAGCAGTCTGACAAGTTCCCCCGGTACTTCACAATCTTCCTCACCTTTGTCTTTGGCTTGGTAGATTAGATTCTCAGAGTCACAAAAGGCCATAGCAGTATCGTTACCCATGGGATCCCTAATGAATGTATACCTGCATTGTGAGTGTGGGTGTGTGTAAGGGTATAACTATCTTTGAAAGAAAGTAAAATGTAAAAGAAAAACATTGAGCATAAAAGTTTGTATGCGAAAACGTCCATGATTCATTGATGTCATATGAAAAATGAGATAATAACCCTTACAAATGGACCATTGTGCCTCGGGTAAGAGACAAGGTTTTAAAAGTGCGAATTTTTTTGAATATTACATATCCAACAAAATTTAAAGACAAATTACTGAGGGATGAAAGTGATTGGGACGAAGTCTCTAGCCTCCTAATTGCTGAGCCCTCCATTGACAGTCGGGAGGATCCATTCCTCCAGGTTGCAACCATCTTCACCATCTTCCACTGCGTTGACTTCACAGTTGCTGATCTTCAAGGGTGGCCCTCCAGCACGGGCACGCCGTACATCCTTTTGAGCACTTGAAGTGAAACCTAGGCCAAACTTGTTAAACTTATATGGGATATCTGGGAGTTGTCCCTGAATAGTGCATCCACCTTCTTCCATCACTGCTTTAGCATCTTTCAGTGACGACATCCAGAGTGGAGGCCTTGTAATCTTGGGAACAACCTTAGTCACTGCCACCTCTTGAGGGATCTCTTCAAAGTGTTGAAATGGAGTTTCAATGAATTCACCGTCCAATTCCACATATCTGAAGGAATTGAGATGGCTGATCATGTATTCTTCCTCTCCATGTACGGTGATAATCTTTCCTTGAACTGGATACTTCAACATTTGGTGCAACGTAGAAGTAACAATGCTAGCGTTGTGGATCCGTGGTCGGCCTAGCAGGCAGGAGTATGAAGAGCGGATGTCTATTACATAAAAGGTTGAATTGAAAGTTTGGGTTCCAACCTTTATGGGGATATCCACTTCCCCGTGTACCATCCTCTTCGAGCCATCAAATTCGCTTACTACTATGTTGCTTGGCTTTAATGTTAGTCCCTCGCAGTCAAGTCTATCAAGAGCCTTTTTGGGTAATACATTCAAAGATGAGCCAGTGTCCACCAAAACATGGGCCAGAGTTGTGCCCCTACATTCCACCGAGACATGTAATGCCTCATTATGCTTTCTTCCCCTCGGTGTCAAATCAGCATCCAAAAAACCTAGGCCATTATCTGCTGTCAAGCTGGCTACGCGGTCTTGGAATTGATCAGCAGACGTCTCTTGAGGTACATGGGCTGTCTTTAAGAACTTTACCAAGGCTTTTGCATACGCTTCGGAACATAGTAGCAATGCTAGCATGGAGATTTTAGAGGGAGTTTGCCCCAATTGTTCAACTACATCGTAGTCGCTCCTCTTTATAATTTTTAGGATCTCCTCCATTTCTTTCTTGGAATTCTCGGGGATAGTTAATGACTGGGCCTTCGTCTGTACAGGCTCGACCAAAATAATTTTTCCCCGAGTTTCAACAGCAGCAATGTTGGTAGGAATGATATCAGGGGTTGTAACAACTTTGTCAATTGGAGTACTTGTAGAGATAATTATGGGTATAGGATCAACCTTTGGAGCAGCCACAGGGATAATTATGGGTCCAGAAACTTCTTTTGAGGGAGCAATTTTTGGAGAAAAGATCCTACCACTTCGGGTAATTTTGCTAGTTCCGGCAATATTACTGATGTCGGAGTCTTCTTTCTTGGAATTTATCTATTCGGAAGCCAGCCAGTCTTGCTTGATGCCATGGTAGTAAATGTCCCCTCCGTAATTCCACGACACAGTTTTGTCTGATTCATACGGGACAGGCCCATGCATTGTGATTATTAAAGGAGCTGCTTTCGGAACTGATGTAATTCTAACGAGTCTTTTGGTGGAGAGACTAGATGAATTGGCGAAAATGGTAATGATAGAAACATCTTCAACAGGAATAGGTGAAACAAGAGTCTTTTCAAACAAAGTCTCTTTGTTATCTATCAGGCACTGAATGCCTGCCTTCAACAAAGGACAACCAAATGGTGAGGATAATCAGAGATGGAAAACTTCATTACATCCTGGGAACACAACGGGTTTCAACAAGTTTATCTTAATAGTCGGAAGTAGGGTCATGAGTTCATCAATTATGGTAACAAACAAATCTTCTTCAATGTCATTGGTATTGTGACCATGTCTGGGCATAGGAGCAGAAATGACATTTGGCTTCTCGGGCGCATCAAACTCAATTTGTTTTGCTTCAATGAGGTCTTTTATTTTGTTCTTCAAGGCCCAAAAGTTATTAGTATCGTGACCAGGACTTTCAGAGTGATATGCGCAACGGGCATTGAGATGATAATGATGGGATGTTGTATTGGGGTTTTTCGGAGCTTCTTTCATGGTCACCAAGTTAGATCTTAGTAACTGATGTAATACTTGAGACAGAGTCATGTTGATTCTGGTAAACTTCCTGATTGGCCTTTCTATCCTTGGTTGATTATTTCTTTGCTGATCAGACGCAGGCTTTGGGATCATAACAGCCACCACCATTGGTCGGCGTTCGGCCCTGTGATACGGTGGCCAGAACCGGGACTGTTTTTTAGGAATGTTGGTTTGCATTTTGCGTTTGTATTTGCAAAATGTCGCGGTAAGCAAGAGTCGCCACTGACTTTTATTTTATCCAACAAGGAAAGGAAAAAAGCACAGAAAAATTCCTTTTTCTAGAATTTCTGAGTACGGGGGGTAGATTATAGAAAGGGAAGGTATTAGTACCCTTTCTATCCGTAGTTATCTATGGGCTCTTAGGTACTTGCTCATCATTTTCAAAATTGCTTCTGTGTGTTTGTGTGATTTGAAAAGTTTTTGTTTTGACTTTGATTTAACTCTTGCTTCTATCTTTAAGAGTGTTACGAAGTGTTTTTGAAAACTTTGTTTGAAAAGGAGTGTAAGTGTGAAAAAGTTTGTTTGGATTGAGCAAGTACTTAAGAGCTAATCTACCTACTCGAAAAAAAGAATTGTTCTATGTTCGTTTCCTTTAGATAATGCTATCCCACTATTAGTGAGTAGGTAACATCGTCGTTGGAGTTTTAAGGGTCAATTCGAAAGGGACGTACGATCACTAAAGCAATGTTAGGACGTCTTAGTAGTAACCCTAATATCTTAGATCAATTATTCGAGGCAACAATTCCGAGGCAACCATTCCGAGGCAACTTTCCGAACGGGACTTTGATCTTTGTTTAGACAAAAGAGCAACCACTAAAGCATCCTATACTTAATGACCGTTTACCGAAGGCAACCGAAGTGAGAGTATACCCTAGGAGTGCGCATGTGCGAGTGGTTCAATTTCAAATTTATTATCTTTGCACATTTAGGGTTTGCTAACCGTTTTAAAATTAATCATACATTCTTGTCATGCATCCCTATTATTCATACATCTAACAGTTAACATTTTGTGGAATTTAAAATGCGGAAAGTAAAGCTACGCTATTACAAGGCTTCAGGTATTTACATAGCCAAAAACAAACCCTTAAAGAAAGCGATAAATGAAAGTAAAATGTCCTAATTAAGCTATTACAACTTGTGAGCAATTAGATCAATATGGTAAAAATAATAAAGCGCGCGCGAGGAAATTAAGAATGATAAGAAATTAGGGTTTTGACCCTTTCTAACCTAATTGAAATAAAAAATGTTTTTTTTGTTGTTTTTAATTATTTTTAAGAAAAGAATTAGGTTTTTAAATTAAATACAAAATTAGTTAGCTAATTAAATTAATTAAAGAAAATAAATAAATGGCCTATTTTTGTGTTTTGTTATTTTTTAAAAAGAAAATAGAATTAAGTTAAAACCCTAATTGTTCTAATTAATTTTATTATTTACAAAAGGAATTAAAATTACCCTAAAATTAAACAACCTAATTAAATTAATTAATTTATTGATAAAAAAAATAAACCTAAATCTGATTGGGTGAAAATATTATTTTTGTGATTTTTTGATAAAAAGAATAATTAATTTGTTAGCAAATATAAATAAATAAATTAAATAAAAATAAAAACATAACAAGAAAAGATTAAAGAGATTGGGCCTGAAATAACAATCTGAGGGGGGTGTGGATAGCAAGCCTTGGGCCCAAAAATCTGAGGTACGTGTTGACTTCCTGAATCCAGTGCATTGCTTTGACCATGGCCTATGATTCTCCTTCAATGATGACCTTCAGATCTGGATCTCAGGACACTTGGAAAGTTGGATTATGAGGATGTGTGGTAGTCCTTGGTCTTATGCGCGCGTATGATCACTGAAAGAAAAATATTATGAAAGAATTGGGGGACCTGGGATTCAAACCCAGGTCCTAAAGCATTTTCCAACGCCTGGCTACCAACTGCACTAGCTGTTTGATTTGTACATAGAATAATAATAATAAGTAATATACAATAATGGGCGTTAGTGGAGAGAGAAAGCGCCGAAATTCAAATCAGCGAATGGGAGGCTGCCACGCTAGTCGTCTCCCTCCTTGCACCGTTGGTAAAAGTCCCAGACATTTACCTACGGACGTTTGTCCATAGCTACAGGTCCTGCAATTCTCAAAATCCAATGCAAGCATGATAAATAAAAACTAAGGCCATGGATAGATTCGTCTGGACCTGCTGGGCACGATGGTGCCCCTTTCATGGCCCAATTTTACCTGTACACAAAGATCCCAAATCGAAGCCATAAACCTTAACAATGGAAATTCTTGATACAGTCCATGAAAACATAATTAAATAATACATATAGTTTGCAAATGTTCCAAGGATCAAGATTATATGATTATTTCATGCTATCAATGCCAAAATCATGCAATTCGATTTCAAAAATACATCAAAGTCGTGGATGACTTACAGTGGGTTTCAGGGCCTGAAAGTGCTTGTTCTTGATTGGTTTTGCTTGCCTATGATCCCAGGAAGCGGTTGGGATGGCTAGCAGGTCTTGAAGATGCCTGGAAGTGTGAATTCGACTCAGCACTTTTTATGAATTTTTTAAAGTTCTGTTCTTGTTCTTGCGCCTCTCTCCAGCCTTGTTTTAGGTTTGCAAATGTTCAATATATATCAAGGATTGGATTAGGGTTGAAAAAGTGTGCTCAATCTTTATCAATCATGGCTTTTGATTTTGATTTGATTCCTTTGAATATCTTTCCAAAATTAGGCCAAATTAAATCTTTTTGTGCACACCAAGACTTTGCACGATTCCAATTACTTGCCAATTGGATATAAAACCTGAAACATGTACAAAATCTTGACTTTTCAATGCTTTAGATTTTTTCATGATTTGTTTTGATTAAAATTGATTTAATTCAAATAAAAATAAAAATAAATAATAAAAATAATATAAAGACAAGTGGAAAGGGCTAGGGATCGTGGATCATGCTACCAACTCAAAACAAGTGCAAAAAGTTAGGCCCATTTAGCAAAAATTGAAATTTGAGGCATAGTTGGCTTTTGGCAATTTTGCAAAAAAGGTCAACTTCACCAATGCATAACTTCCTCAATTTTGACTCTTTGAAGGTATTCTTTGACTTTTTAGAAAGCTTGATATATCCTATAATCAACCCTTTTGGTCTCATCTCAATTTGGTATTCCATGTTCATGTATGAAGCTTTGACAAAAAAGGTATTTTTGTTGACTTTTCAAAATGACCTATAATGTCCAAATTCATAACATCTTGTGAGTGCATATTTTGAACTTGGAAGATGAAGATGGATTGTAGAGCATGGAATCCTCTTCAAAATGGGCTTTGGATGGGTTATTTCTCATAAAGTATGAGAAAGTTATGCTTGGTCAAAGTTGAGTTGACCTTTCCTGCAAAAACCCTAATTTAGCAACTTTTGGTTCTTGATGAATTATGAGCAATCCTTGATGAATCATGATCAAACCTTGATAAAATGCTGAAATATACTTCAAAATGATTATGTTGACCAAAAATCTTGAAGTTTGACTATATGTGGGCCCCAATTGACTTTTGCCCTAACATAGTCGATTTTCAGGCCTTTGAGTAGTTGACTGAGCAAACTTTCTCTGTAGGGATTGAAACTTGACATGGATGATCTTGAGAACATATTGGGACAATGGTGAGAATTTGGGATCCCTTGGACTCAAGTATCTTGATGCAACATGAAACCCTAATTTGAGGTAGACTGCCTTAGGAGAGAGCTTGTCCGGTCAACCCTTGGACTTCCTTGAGCCACTTGAGGATCTTTCTTGAAATGTTTTTTTGAGAAATATGGGAGGGAAAATTTTGGGGTACAACAGCTTCCCCTGTTCAATCTTCTTAAACCTGAGGATGTAGATTGGCTTTTCTGCCTTTCCTGATCCGAAGGTGGAAGATGATTGAACACTAGAGTGCCCAGAAATTTGCACTCGCATGAAGTGGTGTCCGTCTTGCGATGTCGGGAATGGGCTTACAGATGTCATTTGGAAATTGATGACGAAAGATGGGCTTACAGATTCCATTTCGGAGATTGATGATGGAAGATGGGCTTAAAGATTCCATCCAAAGGAGTGTCGATCGCCTAAGAGATTCCTTAGCGAGAGTCTGTATACCTGTTGTTGAGGAAGACTAAGATGGGGAATGCTGTTCTTTGCCTTGAGAGAAATAGAATTTTATGAGCTTCGATCGTCTGTTATTCTACTGGGGAATCGTCTCTTGGCGAAGAGGTGAACATGAACTACTATCTGGTCGTGGTCCAGGCTTCATAGTGACTTACTGGGGAGATGAGATTAAACTTGCTATCCGGTCGTAATCTGGGCTTCGCAATTTATCGATTCTTATTTGGTCGTAATCCAGGCTTTAGAAGGAATTAAGTTGTTATTCGGTCGCATCCGGGCTTCAACTTGAACTTAGGGCACACTAATATCTGGTCGACTCCGGGCTTCTTAGTAACTATCCAGGTAAACTGCTATTTGGTCGAAATCCAAGCTTCGTAGTGTCTTGTACTGTTATCTGGTCATAATCCAGGCTTCACAATACCTTGCTTCTTATCTGGTCGTAATCCAGGCTTCAGAAGAAATAAAATGGTTATCCGGTCGCCTCCAGGCTTCCTTTTGACCCCGGGCCTACTAATATCTGGTTGAATCTGGGCTTTATAGTAATTGGCCGGGTAAACTGCTATTTGGTCGTAATCCAAGCTTCACAGTGTCCCTCATTTTTATCTGGTTGTAATCCAGGATTCAGTGCTTTTTACCACTATTAGGTCGTAATCCAGGCTTCGCGATGTCTCATACCATTATCTGGTTGAATCCAGGCTTCATGGTGTTCGGAGAAATCAAGATACTATCTGGTCGAATCCGGGCTTCATAACTTGTATTAAAGATATACCACTATCTGGTCGTAATCCAGGCTTCGTGGTGTCTTTGGCTGCTATTTGGTCGTAATCCAGGCTTCACAGAAACTTGTATTGCTATCTGGTCGTAATCCAGGCTTCACAATAACTTGCTGAGCTGTTATCCGATCGTAATCCGGGCTTCACGGCTTGTGTTTATGACATACCACTATCTGGTCGTAATCCAGGCTTCATGGTACCTCGCACTGCTATCTGGTTGTAATCCAGGCTTCACAGTAACTTGCTGAGCTGTTATCCGGTTATAATCCGGGCTTCACGGCTTGCTGGGGATTAAACTATTATCCGGTTGTTCTCCGGGCTTCATAGCTTAAAGATAAACCACTATCTGGTCGAATCCAGGCTTCGTAGTGTTCGATACTGCTATTCGGTCGAATTCGGGCTTCACAATATGCTGTAGAAATCAAGGTACTATCCAGTTGGATCCAGGCTTCATATCTTGAACTTGGTGAGAATTTGATTGTATCCTTCCTGAAAGGTAAATGTTAGTCGTATGTAATGCATGATATGTATCAAGCAATGATGTTCTCAAAATAAATGAGAGTGCGTCGTATGGTGCGTATGCATATGTCATGATGTATGGATATGCAATGTTTTTATGATAATCTCTAGCTGGGGAAAATAAATTCCAGATTGCTGCTGGAGAAAACAAAAGTTGAATTCTTCGTTCTCGCTGGGGATAGTTAATAAAGATGATTGTGAGAATAATCTTGCTGTAGAATAAACCGACGAGAAAATGATTTTGTGGGAAAGAGATGCTCTGTTTGAGGACCTGTTGATTTGGAGGAACAACCTCGGCTGAGGATGAATTATCATTGTTGGCAATAATGAACCCTGTTGGGGATAAAGTTTTTGTTTGTGAAAGAATGAACTCCTCTGGGGATAATCTTTTAGTGGCGACTTCATTGGGGATAATTCTTTTAGTGCGGGCAATAGATAAACTCTGCTTGGGGAGAATCTCGCCGACTCATTCGCGGTTGCGAGCCTCAGCTGGGGAGAGTGGTGTCCTGTTCAGGACCACTGATATCACTGTCTTTTTCTTACTCTGCGGGGAGTAAATGTACCTTCAATCGTTTTCTCCAACTAGATCTATCCCTATACCTGGTGGACAAAGCAACTGTAAGGTTTGGACATTTCTCGTTTGCCCATGTTCCTGATATTACGAGTAATCGTCTTTTTGTTTCGTATGTAAATATTTATGAACAAAAATTATTGTCAAATGCATATATCAAAAATGAACATTGGATGTTCTTGCAAAACAAAACAGAAAAAGAAGACAATTTGAAATTTCTTTGTGAAAATGAATTGTATTGATTTTGAAGTTGGCCTGTAAACAGTTTGTATAAAAGAAATAAAAACAGCTATGTGAATAATCCCACTGGGTTCCAACTCTGCTATCGCCTTTATATCCTCGAGCATCTCATCACTTTGCTACTTGGTTGAAGGTAGATCAGATTGATTAGCGCCATCCGAGCTTGATAGTCAATACCTAAGTTTAGTTGTGAGATGATCCAATGAGACATAGTGTTACGCTTTAATCCCTAATTTTTGCCTGGACCTCCCTTTTGGGTTTTCTGTCCACCGGGATACCCTTCTTTGCCCAAGCCGCCTTTTCAGGTTTTCGACTTGCCGGGTGTACATATTTTCATTTTCATCCCTTATTTTTTCCCGAACCCTTTTGGTTCGCCGAGAATCCCAAATTTTTGCCTAGGCCAGTCAACCTAGCGGGTCTTTAATTATGCGTAGTATTTTTTCACTATGTATGCATTGACGTGGTGAGGAAGGTCGTCACCATCCATGGTGGTTAGAATCATGGCTCCTCCTGAGAAAATGTTCTTAACCACAAATGACCCTTCATACGTAGGGGTCCATTTGCCCTTGGGATCACCTTGTGGTAGTATGATGCGTTTGATCACCAGATCCCCAACTTGATACTCTTGTCGTCTAACTTTCTTGTTAAATGCCTTGATCATCCGCTTTTGATACGTCTGACCATGACAAATAGCAGTAAGTCTCTTTTCGTTGATTAAGTTCAGCTAATCAAGTCGGGTCTGGATCCAGTTGTCCTCGCTCAAATCTGCATCCTTCATAATCCGAAGAGAGGGTATCTGGACCTAATGGGTAAGACTGCTTCTATACCATACACCAAAGAGTAGGGTGTTTCCCCTGTTGACGTCTGCACTGAGGTGCGGTACCCATGAAGAGAGAATGGTAACATCTCGTGCCAATCTTTGTATGTCACCATTATCTTCTGCACAATCTTCTTAATGTTCTTATTAGCCGCTTCAACAGCCCCATTCATCTTCGGCCGATAAGGAGAAGATTTGTGATGCTGTATCTTGAACTGCTTGTAGAGCTCAGTGATCATTGTATTGTTGAGATTTGTACCATTGTCTGTAATGATCCTGTCGGGTACACCATATCGACAGATCAGATTATGCCGAATAAACTGTGCCACGACGTTCTTGGTTACTGTAGCAAAGGAAGCTGCCTCGACCCACTTTGTAAAGTAATCAATAGCCACCAGGATGAAACGGTGTCCATTGGATGCAGTAGGTCTGATCTCGCCAATCATGTCGATGCCCCACATTGCAAAAGGCCAAGGAGCTGTCAAGACATTCAGAGGAACTGGAGGTATATGCACCTTATCAGCATAGACTTGGCACTTGTGACAGGTCCGAGAATGCTGATAACAGTCGGCTTCCATAATGGACCAATAATATCCTGCCCATAGGATTTTCTTTGCCATGGTATGTCCATTGGAATGAGTTCCGAAAGTACCTTCATGTAACTCTGCCATGATCTTTTCTGCCTCGTTATTATCCATACATCGCAGTAAGGTTGAGTCATAGTTACGCTTGTAAAGGATACCATTGCTGATGAAGAACTTTGCAGCGAATCTCCTCAGAAACTTCTTGTCGCTAACAGATGCACCCTCGGGGTATTCTTGAGCCTCAAGATACCTCTTTACCTCATGAAACCAGGGTTTATCTGCTACCTCTTCAGTCTCAATATCACAGCAATGTGCAGGTTCGTCCACCCTCTCAATGGTAATCTGGGGAGCCTCATTGTCCCATTTGACCTTGAACATAAAAGATATGGTAGCTAGCGCGTACGCTAACTGATTCTCCTCCCTGGGGAAATGTTCAAAGGTTATCTCCTCAAAGTGTGGAAGCAACAACAATACATACTCTTTGTAAGGAATAAGATTTGGGTGCTTCGTATCCCACTCGCCTTTGATCTGACTGATCACGAGAGCGGAATCTCCGAACACACTCAAGAACTTAATCCTTAGGTTAATAGATGCTCGAAGGCCCATGATGCACGCTTCATACTCTGCCATGTTGTTGGTGCAGTTAAAACATAATTGGGCGGTGAACGGAGTATGTCAGCCTTCCGGAGATATGATCACGGTGCCAATGCCATTAACCAATGCGTTTGAGGCTCCATCAAAATATATAGACCATCGGGATCCTTCCTCAGGTCCTTCATCCGGTCCAGGTATTTCACAGTCAGTTACCAACATGATGTTCTCATCCGGAAACTCGAAGTTCATAGACTGGTAATCGTCTACGGCCTGATGTGCCAAATGATCCGCTAACACACTCCCCTTGATTGCTTTTTGGGTTGTGTATTGGATGTCATACTCAGTCAAGATCATCTGCCATCTCGCTATTCTTCCGGAAAAAGCAGGATTTTTGAAGATATACTTGATTAGGTCCATCTTTGATATCAATAGAGTAGTGTGAGTCAGCATATACTGTCTCAGCCGGCAAGCAGCCCATGCAAAAGTGCAACAAGTTTTCTCGAGTAGTGAGTATCGGGTCTCACAGTTGGTAAACTTTTTGCTAAGGTAGTAAATAACATGCTCTTTTCGGCCAGACTCGTCATGCTGCCCCAACACACACCCTATTGAATTTTCGAGTACTGTCAAGTATAAGATCAAAGGTTTCCCTTCAACTGGAGGCATCATAATAGGTGGCTCTTAGAGATATTCCTTGATCCTTTCGAAAGCGGCCTGACATTCATCATTCCACCTTACCACTTGATCTTTCTTCAGCAGCTTGAAGATTGGCTCACAAGTAGCAGTCATATGTGAAATGAATCGGGCGATGTACTTCAGACGTCCCAAAAAGCCTCTGACTTCCTTTTCAGTTCGGGGAGCTGGCATTTCCTGTATAGCCTTCACCTTTGCAGGATCCACTTGAATACCTTTATCGCTAACAACAAAACCCAGTAGCTTACCAGACCTTACCCCGAAGGTGTACTTGTTCGGGTTTAACCTCAGCTTGTACATCTTAAACCTGTCAAATAGGTTCTGGAGATGGTCAAGATGTTCCTCTTCAGTTTTGGATCTTGCAATCATGTCGTCAATGTATACCTCAATCTCATGATGAATCATGTCGTGGAACAAAGCGACCATGGCGCACTGATACATTGCCCCAGTGTTCTTCAATCCGAACGGCATGACCTTGTAGCAAAAGGTACCCCACTGCGTAACGAACGTTGTCTTCTCCATGTCTTCGGGAGCCATCTTAATCTGATTGTAACCAGAAAAACCATCCATAAAGGAGAAGATCTTATGTTGTGCGGTGTTGTCGACTAGAACATCGATGTGAGGGAGTGGGAAATCATCTTTGGGACTTGCCCTATTCAGATCCCTATATTCCACACACATTCGTACCTTAACATCTTTCTTCGGTACCGGAACCACGTTGGCAACCCACTGCGGGTAAGAAGTAACTGCCAGAAAATCGGCATCAAACTGTTTCATGACCTCAGCTTTGATTTTCTCAGACATCTCTGGGCGCATTCGGCGAACTTTCTGCTTCACTGGAGGACAATCTTCTTTGGTTGGCAAGCGAAGAACCACAATATCGGTATCCAACCCAGGCATATCTTCATAAGACCAAGCGAAGATCTCAACATAGTCATGCAGCATCTGTATCAACCGTTACTTGACGTTAGGCTCCAGATTTACACCGATCTTGACCTCTTTCTTGTCTTCTTCTGTACCCAGATTTACTAATTCTACTGGCTCTTCATGGGGCTGTATGGCCCTCTCTTCCTGTAGTAACAGTCTAGCAAGTTCCCCAGGCACTTCACAATCATCCTCACCTTCGTCCTCGGCTTGGTTGATCGGACTTTTAAAGTCATAACTGGAAGTAGCAGAGTCGTTATCAGTGGGATCCAGAGTGGATGTTGTGATCGGTGGATCTGGAACTAACTGTTTAACTCTGGTTCGCGAAATGTCGCGGAAGAAAGAGTCGCCACCGTCTTTTATTTTCTCCAACATGGATAGGACAAAAGCACAGCAAAATTCCTTATGAGATAGTTTCTCGGTTCGGGAGGTAGATTTATAGAAAGGGAAGGTGTTAGCACCCTTTCTATCCATGGTTATCCATGGGCTCTTAGATACTTGCTCATTTGTGTTTTCAAAATGGTTTGCTTTTCAATTGTGAGTGGGTTTGAAAAAGTTTCATTGAAAGATTTCTGAATGACTCTTGTATCAGTCCTCAAGAGTGTTTGAAAAATTGTTTTGAAAGCTTTTTGAAAAGTGTCGGTGTGAAAAGAGTTTGTTTGTTTTTGAATAGAGCAAGTATCTATGAGTCATCTACCTACCCTAAGGAATTATGCTGTGTAAATGTCCTTAAGGTAGTGCCATCCCACCATTGAGAGGTAGGTAGCACCACCGTTGAAGGTGTTCGGGTCAATTCGTTTGTTAGGGACGGTGTGGTCACCAGAGCAACAGTAGGACACCTTAGAAGCTACCCTTATGCCATTGATCCTTTTTTAATTCGAGGCAACTTTTCCGAGGCAACTTGTTTTGAGGCATATGGATCAACGGACATAAGGACTTACTAAAACGTCCTATACTCGACGACCACGTTTCGAAGGTAAGGCAACAGTGAGGCGTACCCTAAGAGTGGTGTTTGAATTTGTGTATTGTTTTCAGTTTATGTTTTATCTTGCACATGCATCATGGTGATCTACGCTTGTTTTTTAATTTAGGCCATACATTATTTCATGCGATTATAATTAAAAGTGCAGAAATTTAAATGCGGAAAGTAAAATCCTACGCTATTACAAGGCGCGGGTCTATACATCGCCAAATTAACAAAGACCCGTTTTTAATAAAAATGCGGAAAGTAAAACCTAGTTACTATTACAAGGCTTGAGCAATTACATAATATTCACAAAGAAAATAAAATAACGTGCGAAAAGAATAAAAAATAAAACGTTCGAGGGCGTTGGACCCTTTTGAAATGAAATGGAATTAAAAGTTAATTAATTATTTAATAAAAGGAAAGAAATGTTTTTTAGGCTTTTGTATTTATGAAATAAAGAAAATTAAAATTGAAGAGAAACCCTAATTCTAAGTTGTTTTTAATTATTAATGAAAAAATATCAAAGTTTAACCTAATTTACTAAATATTTAATGTACATATTTATTTACAAAATAGATTAGTAATTAATAATAATGATAATAAGAAAAAATTATTTATTAAGAAAAGTGATAAAAAGTTTAAAAAAACCCTAATTTCTACATATTTTATTTTGTTAAGAAAAATATTTAAGTTGAAAACCCTAAATTAAACTAAATTAATTATTAAAGTTTATTCACAAAAAAATAATAGTGTAATAATAATAATTAACAATAACATTTTTTGTTTTTTTTTGATTTTTCTGGTTTTATATTATAAAAATTAATTTATGAATTTAAAGAAAACAATTGAAAACAATTAAAAGAATAAAAAGGAAAATCAAATAAGAAATAAAAATGATGCAAACCATGAGGGGTTTCAGGCCCAAGGGGAGGTTTTTTTTGAAGTATTCTGGCCCATTAGACAAAAAGCCTTGTTTGACTTTCTGGCATCACGTGCGTGTTCATTGACTCCTGAGTACCGTGGTCTGCATTCTTTGGCCATTGGATTGGGTTTCATGGCCATTTGTATTCTGGCCTCAACGTTCCTTAATCTTCTCAGGATGTCTGTCTCGTCATGCATAAGTGGTTCTTTTGGCCTTTGGCTTTTGGCTTTTGGCCATTTGGCTTTTGGCTTTTGGCCATTTGTATTTTGGCCTCAACGTTCCTTAATGAACCTGCATGGGATCCTGTCTAAAATCTGCAGTGTTGAATCTCATGAACCTATTAAATAAAATCATAAAATGCGAATAAAGTCAATATATGAAGAAATTTAATGTTTAGGCACAATATGGCATGTATGAATGATTATACCCTTTTGATCATGGAGATCAAATCAATCTTACCCTTACTGGAAAATTAGTGACCTGAATGCTTTTATGCCCTTTGGATCATGGAGACCAAGCCAGCCTTATCCTTACTGAAGAAGTAGTGAGGTGTTGGTTTTTAACTGTGATGACTTGTTTGTAGTGAGAGAGGGATTTGTAATAAGGATTTCAAGGTTTTAGGGTTCTTGAAAGAATTTGATATTCTAACAGTGTTGTGGCAAGGTTTTTTCTCTCTTTTCCTCCCCCCTGGTTTGTGTGAAAAGAAGGTGATTATATAATGGAAATTAGGGTAAAGAAAATGGGTTTTGAATGTGCAATTGGGCCTCCAATGTTCACTTGAGTTCGTCACTTTCCAGGCTAAATCGCAGGGACTTAAGTGCAATTTTTGAAGTTGAAATGTGAAAACAAAATGTAGCCGGCATCGAGAACTAACTCCTGTCCGAAAATCGGCTCAATCGGATAAACGATGAATTAGTTATGAATTTTTGAAGTTTCAGCTCAGACAAACTTATTTTGGGCTCCAGTGTCGACTCTGACACGTTCTTCAATAAAAAACTGGTATTGATTGGAGCATAATCCGGTCTCGACTTTTGAAGCAAAGTTGTAGATCTATGAGTCAGGGACCTTGTGTAAAAATATGAGCCCATTCCGATAAAAATTGACCGAGTTATGTATTTTCGAAGTTTCGGCCCAGATGAAATAATATTCAGCATTCAGGATTTTCAGCGTGTCACGCACTCTGAGCAAAAAACGAAGGCCTTTTGAATACCGTTTAAACTCAATACCTTCTGTGAAAATGTAGCCAACTCAAATTGTGAAATTTTGGCACCAGAACCAGCTCGATACGATGAAAATCGACCAAGTTATGATTTTCTGAACATGACGCAAATAAACTTCTGTCACAAATTTTCTGTGCAAAAATACTTGATAAATCCACATTTTTGAAGACCTTCTGATCGAAATTGGCTTCCAGCCGTGAGAGATGAAAACGTAGATAATGTCAAGACGGAATTTTGGCCACCAGAACGGGTTCAAAACGAGCCACGATCTTCAAGTTATGAATTTTTTAGCGCGTAAAAACTGCACTTTCAGCACACTTTTTCACCATATTTCTTCAAGAAAACTTACACATTCGGATACCTTCTTTAAAGAATTATCTCTTGAGCCGAACCTGAATTTGAGAATACGTTATCAGAGATATCTTGGGGAAAGAACACCTGAATATGACGCGCCGGGTCGGACTTGTGAATTTTTCTTGAGATGTTTTGAGAAATATGGGAGCGCAAATTTTGGGGTACAACAGTTGCCCCTGTTCAATCTTCTTAAACCTGAGGATATAGATTGGCTTTCGGGCCTTTCGTGATCCGAAGGTGGAAGATGATTGAACACTAGAGTACCCAGAAATTTGCACTCGCATAGTGGAGTATCATCAACGTGATGTCGGGAATGGGCTTACAGATGCCATTTGGAGATGATGGATAGGAGGATGGGCTTGTAGATGCCATCTGGAGATGTGACAGAACCTTGTCGGGAATGAGCTTATAGACGCCATTCGGAGGCTGTTGGTATGTGGATGGGTTTACAGATGCCATCTAGGTGTTGATCGCATAAGAGATTCCTTAGCGAGAACTTGCGTACCTGAGAAAAGAAAGATAATTACCTGGCCTGTTACAGGAGTTGATCTTCAATTTCTTTATGTAGATGTGCCCTGGCTGGTTACAGGAACCGAATCTTTAAACTCTTCAGACGTGCCCTGGAAAGATACAGGAATCGAGTCTGGAGAATATAGTCGTCAATAGATACACCCTGGCGAGATATAGGAATCGGATCTTCGAACTCTTCAGACGTGCCCTGGCAAGATACAGGAATCGAGTCTGGTAATGTTAGTCGTCAACAGATACACCCTGGCAAGATACAGGAATCAGATCTTCGAACTCTTCAGACGTGCCCTGGCAAGATACAGGAATCGAGTCTGGTAATGTTAGGTTGGTGAGTTGTCTCTACTGACAGGTTATCCTCATGGACGAGTGGTCTTTAACGACGAGTGTCTATAACGATGAGTGTCTATAACGACGAGTGTCTATAACGACGAGTGTCTATAACGACGAGTGTCTATAACGACGAGTGTCTATAACGACGAGTGTCTATAACGACGAGTGTCTATAACGACGAGTGTCTATAACGACGAGTGTCTATAACGACGAGTGTCTACAATGACGAGTGTCTATAAAGACGAGTGTCTATAACGACGAGTGTCTATAACGACGAGTGTCTATAACGACGGGTGTCTATAACGACGGGTGTCTATGACGACGAGTGTCTATAACGACGAGTGTCTATAACGACGAGTGTCTATAACGACGAGTGTCTATAACGACGGGTGTCTATAACGACGGGTGACTATAATGACGGGTGTCTATAATGACGGGTGTCTATAACGACGGGTGTCTATAACGACGAGTGTCTATAACGACGGGTGTCTATAACGACGGGTTGTCTATAACGACGGTTTGTCTAAAACGATGGGTGTCTATAACGACGAGTGTCTATAACAACGGGTGTCTATAACGACGGTTTCTCTAAAACGATGGGTGTCTATAACGACGAATGTCTATAACGACGAGTGTCTATAACGACGAGTGTCTATAACGACGGGTGTCTATAACGACGGGTGTCTATAACGACGGGTGTCTATGACGACGGGTGTCTATGACGACGGGTGTCTATAACGACGAGTGTCTATGACGACGGGTGTCTATAACGACGGGTGTCTATAACGACGGGTGTCTATAACGACGGGTGTCTATAACGACGGGTGTCTATAACGACGGGTGTCTATAACGACGGGTTGTCTATAACGACGGGTTGTCTAAAACGACGGGTGTCTAAAACAACGGGTGTCTATAACGACGGGTGTCTATAACGACGGTTTGTCTAAAACGACGGGTGTCTATAACGACGAGTGTCTATAACGACGAATGTCTATAACAACGAGTGTCTATAACGACGAGTGTCTATAACAACGGGTGTCTATGACGACGGGTGCCTATAACGACAAGTGTCTATAACGACGGGTGTCTATGATAACGAGTGTCTATAACGACGAGTGTCTATAACGACGGGTGTCTATGACGACTTTAGGAATTAATTTTAACTGGACTTGTCTTCTTTGACTGGATGAGCATCAGAAAAACCTTTGGGATTTAACTGGACTTGTCTTTTTTTGACTGGATTTGTCTTCTTTGACATAGCTGATCATTTAACTGTATCCTTCCTGAAAGGTAAAGGTCAGTCACATGCAATGCATGATATGGATCAAGCAACGATGTTCTCAACACATGAGATTGTATGATATGATGCGTATATGCATGTATCATGATGTATAACAATGTGATGTTATGAACGTATCTTCGTCTGGGAAAATAGATCCTTGACGGATGCCGGGAAGTCAAATCCTGGGCTGATGTTGAAGAGTGAGATTCTTCGTTTCCGTTGGGGATGATGATTGCAAGAATACCGGTAGGAGAAGATGACTCCGTTGGGGAATAAACTTGGCGAATAGATTACTCTGCGGGGAAAGAGAGGTACTTTGCTGAGGTTGATGAGGATAACTCCGCTGGGGATACCGTTGTTGTGCTTTGTTGGAAGTTTTGATAAACTCCGCTGGGGAATAAGAAGAACTTTGCCGAGGAGGATCTTTCCGTGGCTTTTAGCTGAGGATAATCCAGTTATAAGCTCTGGTGGAGAAATAACCTTTGAATAAAACTGGGGAGACGCGTTCGCTCTGCAGGGAGTGAAGGTATCTTGGTCGCATTCTTCAGCTGAACTTACCTTGGCACCTCGGTGGACAGGGCAACCGGATCATTTAGACAACTCATTATTGCCCCAGTCTCTGTTGGAGAAGAAGGTACCTGTGAAGGTGTTTGATGACTGCCGTTTGACAAATCTTCTTCTGGTAGGCAAGTGACGAGATACCGGGACATAGTCGTACGCTTTGATCCCTAATTTTTGCCTGGACCGCCCTTTCGGGTTTTCAGTCCACCGGGATACCCATTTTTGCCCAAGCCACCTTTTCAGGTTTTCGACTTGCCGGGTGTACAGATTTTTTTCATTTCATCCCTTATTTTTGCCCGAACCCTTTTGGTTCGCCGGGAAGCCCTTATTTTTGCCTAGGTGTGTCAACCTAGCGGGTCTTTGATTTTGCGTAGTATTTTTTCGACTATGTCCACATTCTCAGAATGTAGGGAGGTGCCCTTGTTGTTGTGTTGCCATGCCACCAGAAGGTCTTCGTTTGATCGTCCAATGCCCCAAGTGACTTAGATGGAGAGTTGCCCCTAGCTGCTTGGCCTCGTTGAGAGATTCTCTGGATCTTGACTTAACTGCCCCAGATGGTAGACCATGATCATGCCGTGCCCCTTGATTGGAGATACTCTTGTTCATTAGACTTTCATCATGCGAATTTCTCTGCTGTTCAAACAACTAGTCATATGCAAGCAATGTTATATTAGAAATGCAAAGCTTATGTCTGTCTTGAAGTTTTTTGAAAATGCATTTTTTAGTAAAAACAAGTGAATTTTGTAAACTGCGATGTCAACTCGTTATTTTACCGCAAGCCTTAAGGAGTCAGGATACCTTTTGTAACAGTATGCTTTCGAACTAACCCATGCTTCAGCTAGGACTTTTTAAGGGTTATAACGTGGCCTGGTTCACGGTTTAAGAAACAAAGGATAAAGGCTCAAATTATTTGTGCCCACCCGTTCTTCGTGATGTTCTTCAAACCTAAGCTCAGTTGATCGTGTGTTAGACCTTGTTTGAGTCTTTGTCCTGATGTTCCAATGATGGTTCAGATATTGATGATTTATTCTGAATAGGCAGTCATTTTTTGTTTTTGTTGAGTGTTTGTATGACCTCTTTCTTTTTGATTTCGCTATCCCTAAATTTTGCCTGAACTGTTTCTTTTGTGATTACAGTCAGCGGGATGCCCCAGTTTTGTAAGTCTCCTTCATAGGTTTTGACTTATTGGGTTTTTATTTTTGAGATATAATGACTGCCTATCCTTATGATTATTCGAAATCATCATTGTCTTCTTTTTTTTTGTAAGGACCTCTTTGGTGCCATTTGTTATGCACTTGGATCAACTGAGAGAACTACCCTGCCCCAGGTTATGATAAAGGGTTTTAATTTTCGAAAAGAAAAACTCCTACTTCTTTGGCTCAGAGGGGTTGACGAGGGATTATCTTCCTTATAACTCCAGTGTTTAGGGATTGAAACAATGCCTGTACCTCATCAGCGGGGTCTGTTCAAAAGCATACTGTAAGGATCGTGGTATCGTTTTCGTCATCCTCCCTCAAGAGGCTTAGAATTTCTTAATCAAGAGTTGATCATCAAAAAATATGAAATCAGTTTGAATATAGAGAATGCGAATATATTGCTTCAAAACAGACATATGTGATGCATTAATGAAATAACAACGTTTAACATGAATAAATGTTTGAACAATCAAAAGAAAATTACAAATTGAGCATTCGAATGAACAAAAAAAATCCAGTCCTAGCCATATTTTGGCAAGGGAGCAGTGATCACATTGGGAGTCTCTGGAGAGTCGAGCTGGACTTCCTTTGCGTCAATCAGATCCTGGACCTTATTTCTCAAAGTCCAACAATCATCTGTAGCATGTCCCGGGCTGTCAGAATGATAAGCGCAACAAACGTTGGGGTTATACCTTGAAGGCGTCCTGTTTGGATTCTTTGGAGGGTCCATGAGAGTTACCAACTTGGTTTCCAGCAACTGTGGCAATATCTGTGACAAGGTCATGCCGAGGGGAGTGAATTGCCTTTTGGGTCTCTCTTCCCTTTGCTGATTGTGACGCTGAGGGGCGCTGGCCGGTTTTGACATCTTGGCGGTGTTCGGACCTATTCTGCCCTCTTGAGCCATAGACAACACTAGATTCTCTCTTGGATGGTTTCTTCTCAGTGTTCGAGGAGTCACCATTCTGTATTTTCCCTGACTTGATGCCAGCCTCTATTCTTTCCCCGGTCAAGACCAAATCTGTAAACCCAGCAGCAGAATTCCCAATCAGGTGGTTGAAGAATGGACCAGACAGGGTCCCCAAGAACATGTCGACGAGTTCGCTGTCAGTCAGAGGTGGTTGTACCCTTCCAGCAAGGTCCCTCCATTTTTGAGCATATTCTTTTAAGCCTTCGCCTGTACCCATAGACATCCCCTGAAGCTGAGTACGCGTGGGAGCAAGGTCGGCATTATACTGGTATTGCTTGTAGAATGCAGTGGCCAAGTCCTCCCAGCTGCGGATGTTGGCTCCATTCAGTTGATAGAACCAGTCGAGTTGAGTTCCCGACAGACTATCCTAAAAAAAGTGAATCCACAAATTCTTGTCAGCCGTGTAGGGCTGGATCCTCCTTGTGTAAGACCTGAGATGCAGCTTAGGACAGGATACCCCGTCGTACTTGGCAAAGGCAGGTGCCTTGAATTTGTGCGGGATTACTACCCCAGAAGACAGACCTAGATCTTCGAAGTCCAGGCCGGACACTTTTTGTATTTCCATAGCACTTAGCCTGTCTTCTAGCTGTTTGTACCTGTCCTCAGCTGGAGGGTACTGCTCATCATTGTAATCGGTCTCGTTGTCGGAGACCACAGGACTAGGAACCTCTCTCTCATGGGGGCTGTCCTTTCCAACATATGGGGTAGTCTGCTCAACTTCATTTAGTGATCCATTCCCAGATTTGCGTCTCGGGTTGAACAACACTGTCCTCTTCTTCTTCCTCTTCGAGAGCAGAGTCTTCAAATCTTGTTGGCCCTGGGCTAGACTCTTAATCAACTCCTGGAACTGGGCATTCTGGGCCTGGAGGGCCTGGATGGATTGCTCAGTAGATGTTTCAGGATTCATGATGAGACTGCTGAAATAAACAGAAAAGAAGGTAAGCAACCTGTATAGAAAGGGTACCTGTTATGCAATGATATGTATGATATACATGCGATGTTTTCAAGGATCTCGCGGGGTAAACAGAGAAATTGGTTAAAATTTTGTAGCTTGATTGAAGGAACTTCATGTTGTTGAGAGTCCTTCTTCAAGAGTCAAAGGCTCACCATATCCAGTGGGTCATAGCCCCTGACTCCGATCATCAACCTGGCTAGAGGAAAATAAATCCCCTTTGCCCCTTGCTAGACATTCTGGTTCATCGTGACCTGCATCACAAGCCTTTGAGATCCTTGAAATGGGTTAGTCTTTATGTAGGATGCATGCAATGGTATGATGTTATGCTATGCAGGGGGTAATGTAGGTAAACCCTGTTATGAGTCCCCATTAAGGACTATAAACAAAACCTGCAAGAAACTCAAGTGTCAGATAACAAGTATGCAAATAGTCAAATTTTAAGGCACACAAGTCACACAAAAGAGCCCTTAGAGTTTAGGCCAGCATGGGGTCTAGGTATTACCCTCTTTCAGTTTGTTGGTTAAGACTTGTCCTATCAGAAATAACCGGGTTCTAGAGGATCCCAATATCACTGACTACCCTCAATCGGTCATAACTCCAGCATCGCAATCTTTTCTTGCGGCCAGAACCATCACGAGAGTTTAGCCTCAATGGGCGTAGCATACTGCTACTGTTCTATTGGCCAAGTTGGGTCATTTAAGGTTCTAAGGTCGGTTGGTGCTTAATGACTCCTCAGAAGACCCATATTCTCCTCGTTGAGACAAGAGGGATATCGGTACAGACCAAGGTGCCACACCAACGTAGCCACTGCTTCACCCATGTTGGTCTACACCGGACAGGTCCCTCACAGCTTATGCTACCTAACAGGGTATCCCCAGATCCGGGTTAGGATCTATGTAACTCCGATGCAGCCCACAATAATAAAGCAAACAAACACAGCAATTTAAAACACAAGTGATCTTAGTCCTAAGGTACACCTCACTTTAAAAGTTCCCCAGCAGAGTCGCCAGTTCTGTGATCGGTGGATCTGGAACTGACTGTTTAACGCTGGTTCGCGAAATGTCGCGGAAGCAAGAGTCGCCACCGTCTTTTATTTTCTCCAACATGGATAGGACAAAAGCACAGCAAAATTCCTTATGAGATAGTTTCTCGGTTCGGGAGGTAGATTTATAGAAAGGGAAGGTGTTAGCACCCTTTCTATCCATGGTTATCCATGGGCTCTTAGATACTTGCTCATTTGTGTTTTCAAAATGGTTTGCTTTTCAATTGTGAGTGGGTTTGAAAAAGTTTCATTGAAAGATTTCTGAATGACTCTTGTATCAGTCCTCAAGAGTGTTTGAAAAATTGTTTTGAAAGCTTTTTGAAAAGTGTCGGTGTGAAAAGAGTTTGTTTGTTTTTGAATATAGCAAGTATCTATGAGTCATCTACCTACGCTAAGGAATTAGGCTGTGTAAATGTCCTTAAGGTAGTGCCATCCCACCATTGAGAGGTAGGTAGCACCACCGTTGGAGGTGTTCGGGTCAATTCGTTTGTTAGGGACGGTGTGGTCACCAGAGCAACAGTAGGACACCTTAGAAGCTACCCTTATGCCATTGATCCTTTTTTATTTCGAGGCAACTTTTCCGAGGCAACTTGTTT
Organism: Vicia faba; assembly: GCA_948472305.1. Lineage (NCBI taxonomy): Eukaryota > Viridiplantae > Streptophyta > Magnoliopsida > Fabales > Fabaceae > Vicia > Vicia faba. Next base: position 225,015,892 of record OX451738.1, read on the forward strand.
TGAGGCATATGGATCAACGGACATAAGGACTTACTAAAACGTCCTATACTCGACGACCACGTTTCGAAGGTAAGGCAACAGTGAGGCGTACCCTAAGAGTGGTGTATGAATTTGTGTATTGTTTTCAGTTTATGTTTTATCTTGCACATGCATCATGGTGATCTACACTTATTTTTTAATTTAGGTCATACATTCTTTCATGCGGTTATAATTAAAAGTGCAGAAATTTAAATGCGGAAAGTAAAATCCTACGCTATTACAAGGCGCGGGTCTATACATCGCCAAATTAACAAAGACCCGTTTTTAATAAAAATGCGGAAAGTAAAACCTAGTTACTATTACAAGGCTTGAGCAATTACATAATATTCACAAAGAAAATAAAATAACGTGCGAAAAGAATAAAAAATAAAACGTTCGAGGGCGTTGGACCCTTTTGAAATTAAATGGAATTAAAAGTTAATTAATTATTTAATAAAAGGAAAGAAATGTTTTTTAGGCTTTTGTATTTATGAAATAAAGAAAATTAAAATTGAAGAGAAACCCTAATTCTAAGTTGTTTTTAATTATTAATGAAAAAATATCAAAGTTTAACCTAATTTACTAAATATTTAATGTACATATTTATTTACAAAATAGATTAGTAATTAATAATAATGATAATAAGAAAAAAATATTTATTAAGAAAAGTGATAAAAAGTTAAAAAAAACCCTAATTTCTACGTATTTTATTTTGTTAAGAAAAATATTTAAGTTGAAAACCCTAAATTAAACTAAATTAATTATTAAAGTTTATTCACAAAAAAGTAATAGTGTAATAATAATAATTAACAATAACATTTTTTATTTTTTTTTATTTTTCAGGTTTTATATTATAAAAATTAATTTATGAATTTAAAAAAAACAATTGAAAACAATTAAAAGAATAAAAAGGAAAATCAAATAAGAAATAAAAATGATGCAAACCATGAGGGGTTTCAGGCCCAAGGGGAGGTTTTTTTGAAGTATTCTGGCTCATTAGACAAAAAGCCTTGTTTGAATTTCTGACACCACGTGCGTGTTCATTGACTCCTAAGTACCGTGGTCTGCATTCTTTGGCCATTGGATTGGGTTTCATGGCCATTTGTGTTCTGGCCTCAACGTTCCTTAATCTTCTCAGGATGTCTGTCTCGTCATGCATAAGTTGTTCTTTTGACCATTTGGCTTTTGGCTTTTGGCCATTTGTATTTTGGCCTCAACGTTCCTTAATGAACCTGCATGGGATCCTGTCTAAAATCTGCAGTGTTGAATCTCATGAACCTATTAAATAAAATCATAAAATGCGAATAAAGTCAATATATGAAGAAATTTAATGTTTATGCACAATATGGCATGTATGAATGATTATACCCTTTTGATCATGGAGATCAAATCAATCTTACCCTTACTGGAAAATTAGTGACCTGAATGCTTTTATGCCCTTTGGATCATAGAGACCAAGCCAGCATTATCCTTACTGAAGAAGTAGTGAGGTGTTGGTTTGTAACTGTGATGGCTTGTTTGTAGTGAGAGAGGGATTTGTAATAAGGATTTCAAGGTTTTAGGGTTCTTGAAAGAATTTGATATTCTAAAAGTGTTGTGGCAATGTTTTTTCTCTCTTTTCCTCCCCCCTAGTTTGTGTGAAAAGAAGGTGATTATATAATGGAAATTAGGGTAAAGAAAATGGGCTTTGAATGTGCAATTGGGCCTCCAATGTTCACTTGAGTTTGTCACTTTCCAGGCTAAATCGCAGGGACTTAAGTGCAATTTTTGAAGTTGAAATGTGAAAAAAAAATGTAGCCGGCATCGAGAACTAACTCCTGTCCGAAAATCGGCTCAATCGGATAAACGGTGAATTAGTTATGAATTTTTGAAGTTTCAGCTCAGACAAACTTATTTTGGGCTCCAGTGTCGACTCTGACACGTTCTTCAATAAAAAACTGGTATTGATTGGAGCATAATCCGGTCTCGACTTTTGAAGCAAAGTTGTTGATCTATGAGTCAGGGACCTTGTGTAAAAATATGAGCCCAATCCGATAAAAATTGACCGAGTTATGAATTTTCGAAGTTTCGGCCCAGATGAAATAATATTCAGCATTCAGGATTTTCAGCGTGTCACGCACTCTGAGCAAAAAACGAAAGCCTTTTGAATACCGTTTGAACTAAATACCTTCTGTGAAAATGTAGCCAACTCAAATTGTGAAATTTTGGCACCAGAACCAGCTCGATACGATGAAAATCGACCAAGTTATGATTTTCTGAACATGACGCAAATAAACTTCCGTCACAAATTTTCTGTGCGAAAATACTTGATAAATCCACATTTTTGAAGACCTTCTGATCGAAATTGGCTTCCAGCCGTGAGAGATTAAAACGTAGATAATGTCAAGACGGAATTTTGGCCACCGGAACGAGTTCAAAACGAGCCACGATCTTCAAGTTATGAATTTTTTAGCGCGTAAAAACTGCACTTTCAGCACACTTTTTCACCATATTTCTTCAAGAAAACTTACACATTCGGATACCTTCTTTAAAGAATTATCTCTTGAGCCGAACCTGAATTTGAGAATACGTTATCAGAGATATCTTGGGGAAAGAACACCTGAATATGACGCGCCGGGTCGGACTTGTGAATTTTTCTTGAGATGTTTTGAGAAATATGGGAGGGCAAATTTTGGGGTACAACAAATGTGGATCTGCATTATGATATGTGAGTGTGTGTAAGACAATAGCTGTTTTGATAAAGTGTAAGATAGAAAAGAAAAACAAGGAGCGCAAAATTTGTAATGCAAGAAAACGTCCAATGCTTTATTGATGATATATGAAAATGACAAATGTTAAGCCATCACAAACAAAGCCAAGGTGCCTCGGGTAAGGCACCGGGCCGTAAAGTTTTAAATTGTCTGTTACAAATCTCAAAACAAAAGTCTATTACTGTGTAATAAAAGAATTGGGCACGAATTCCTTCGCTGTCCAATTGTTCAATCCACCGTCGGTAGTCGCGTAAATCCAGCTGTCGAAATCTGACTCTTCATCATCATCTTCAATTGCATTCACTCTCGAGTCATGCTTGGGCATGGGTGAAGTTATGGCGTTGGGCTTTTCTAGAGCGTCAAACTCAATTTCTTTAGCTTTAATCAAATCTTGCACCTTATTCCTCAAGGCCCATCAGTTGTTTGTATCAAGCCCCGGGCTATCAGAGTGATAGGCGCAACGGGCATTCGGATTATACAACGGTGATGTAATACTGGGATTCTTCGGGGCTTACCTCAGAGTTATCAAGTTGGTTTTCAACAATTGTGGCAGAATTTGAGACAGGGTCATACTGATCCGAGTATACTGTCTCTACGGTCTCTCTACTCTTTGCTGATTGTTGCATTGTGGGGCAACAGTGGGTCTTGATATTACTACCGCATTAATCGTTTGGCGGCGTTCAAGTCGATTCTAGCTCCTCGAGCTGTAAACTGCACTAGCTTCCTTTCTGCGCTGGACGAAGCACCTTTCTGTATCTTACCGCTTTTGATGTCAGCTTCTACCCTCTCCCTAGTCAAAATTAATTCAGTGAACCCAGACGATGAACTACCAATTAAATGATTGAAATATGGACCAGATAAAGTCCCAAGAAATATGTCCACAAACTCCCTATCAGACAGAGGGGGTTGGACTCTACCAGCCAGATCTCTCCACTTCTGAGCATAGTCCTTAAAGCCTTCGCCAGTGCCCATAGACATACCCTGAAGTTGAGTACGCGTGGGAGCAAAGTCGGCGTTATACTGGTATTGCTTGTAAAAAGCAGCAGCAAGGTCCTCCAAGTTGCGGACATTAGCTCCTTCCAATTGATAGAATCATTTAAGTTGAGTCCCTGACAGACTATCTTGAAAGAAATGAACCCACATGTTCCTATCAGCAGTATAGGGTTGAATTTTTCTGATGTATGAACGGAGATGAAGCTTTGGACAAGATACCCCATCTTATTTAGCAAAAACAGGAGCTTTAAACTTGTGAGGGATCACCACCCCAGATGCTAGTCCCAAGTCTCCAAAGTCCAAACCAGGTATCTTCTGAATCTCCATTGCACTCAGACGGTCTTCGAGTTGCTTATACCTATCCTCAGCAGGAGGATACCGTTCTTCATCAAAATCAGTGTCATTATTAGAGACCACATGTCTAAGACCTTTTCTTTCCTCTTGATTCTCTCCTCCTCCAGATGAATGAGACAAATCATCTTCCTGTCGCAACCTATTCCCAAATCTGTGACCCATATTCAGGAGGACCACTTTCTTCTTCTTCTTCTTCTTCTCCTTCAAGATGAGAGTCTTCAAATCTTGTTGCCCTTTGGCCAAGTTCAGGAACAACTCTTGGAAATGAGCATTCTGTGCTTGAAGAGCCTTGATAGCTTGATCAATAGGTGTTTCAGAAGACATTTTGTGCTGAAATAAACAGCGAAGAAGATAAGAAACCTGTAATGGTACCTGTAATGAGGTGCATGGTAATGGAATGCGTATGAAATGATTTCAAAGACTTTGGGAGATTCAACTTTGTAAAACAAAATAAAACACACTTTATTAGATTAAACTTGTAATGATGTTTAACAATGCCTTTAAGGCGTTACAAAAGAAGTAAACTGAAAATAAAATCTAAACTAGAAACAATAAAAGACATCAGAAATCCCATGGTCATTTTCCCTTCGTGCTGACATAATCGTTGATTGTCCTTTCATTCTCAAGTTGCCTTGTAAGCTTCAGGATCTTCCTCTCTTGCTCATGATACTTCTCCCTGTAGGTATCCCTTTCTTCCTTCAACTGAATCCAGGATCTCTTCAATGCCCCAAGATCAGTAGGCATGTATGGATGGAGGACTGTGTAGGGAACACCTTCTTCATTAGTATGCTCTATAATCACCGGCAAAATAGCTTCATAAGGCATCCCCAGCTTTTGAGCACGGGCTCGAACCCACTGGAGATATGGTTGCATAAGGAGAGAAGTCTTTAGTCCTATCTCTTGAGGGTCAGACCTGTTCACCATGCCCCTAGCTCGTATAAATCTTCGGCGATGCTCATTCACGTCCCCCTTGTAGTCAAAGACAATGTCTGGAAGAAGCAGCTCACGGGGACCATCTCTCCGAGCGTGTCCAAACTGTCGTAAAGCCAAACAAGGATTGTAGGTTATTCCTCCTCTGATTCCAAGCAACGGAACATTAGGGTATTCCCCACATCGATCAATGATAGCTACTCTTTCCATATCCTTAGAACTCCAAAGGATGTCCATATGAGCAAGGGACATGATTCTGTAAGCCCAACCTACACCTTCCTCATTCTTCAAAACAGACTTGGGGAGGTGTGAAATAAACCACCTCGCCAACAGCGGCGTGCAACACATGAGGGTTCCCCTTCTTCGCATGATACAAGTATAAAGAGCATGTAGGATATCACCCAAGAGAGTTGGCATTGGATTACGAGACAAGAAGATCTTAACTGCATTCACATGTATGAAGGAATCTGGATTCAGAAAAAGAACCAAGCCGTAGATGAGGAGAGCCAAGATGTCTTCAAGTGCTTGAAAATCCAAGTTATCCCAGAACTGTTGAGCTTGATCGATCAGAAACTTAGCCAAGAAACCTTTAACCCCACTCCGTGTCTCCCAGTTAGACACTACATCAACCTTTGTCAAGTGTAAAGCTGAAGCAATGTCCTCAGGTCTAGGAACCTCCTCCAAACCGGTGAAGGGTGTCGGCTCGAGGACAGATATGCCTAATAAATCAGAAAACTCCTCCAAAGTAGGGACTAGCTGATAATCTGGGAAGGTGAAACAGTGATGCAACAGATCAAAGAACTGGAACAACACGCTCATCATTTGCTCATCCAACTTTGAAGTGACCAAACTAAGGAGATAACCATGTCTTCTAACAAATGAAGAAGTGTCAGGAACTTTTGAGACTAACTCTCTGAGCTGAGCAGGTATTTGCACGAAGTTAACTCGAATGGTATTGCTGCGCATAGAAGTCATGATCTGTAAAACAACACAAAGATAAATCCCCTCGGTCTTTGAAATGGTTAGTCCAATGAAATATGCATGTGATGTTATGATGCATGATGTCATGATAAAACACACAACATGTATCACAGATAGCAAACATGGTGAAGGCAAACAAGTCACACAATAACCCTTAAGTTTCAAGCTTGCATGGAGTCTAGGTACTACCCTCTTGAAGTTCAGTTGGTTTCAACCTGTCCTAATAATAGTAACTAGGTTTTAGAGGTTCTCAATATCACTGACCATCCTCCACCGGTCATGGTTTCAGCTCACGCAATCTTTTCTTGCAGCCGGAACTATCTCGAAAGTATGGTCTCAATGAGTGTAGTATCGAGTATCAACCAGTTCCCAGCTCTATGCCGAGGCCGGCTATCTCACTACTTCCTATGGCCAAGTTGGTCAATTATAGGTTCTAAGGTCAGTTGATGCTTAACGACCCATATAGAAGCCCCATATTCTCCTTGTTTCTCCACAAGGGATATCGGTACCAACTAATGTGCCACATCAACATAGCTAATGCTTCAACCGTATCGGTCTACGCCGTACAGTTCCCTCACAGTTTATTGCTACTTACCTAAAAGGTGTCCCCCAGATCCGGGTTAGGATCTATAGTAACTTCGATACAAAGCCCACAAAGATAAAGCAATCAAATCAAACAATAGAAAACAATATGATGAACTAATCATAAGGTATACCCCACTTATTTATATCCTCAGCAGAGTCGCCAGTTCTGTGATACGGTGGTCAGAACTGGGACTGTTTTTTAGGAATACTGGTTTGCGTTTTGCGTTTGTATTCGCAAAATGTCGCGGTAAGCAAGAGTCGCCACTGACTTTTATTTTATCCAACAAGGAAAGGAAAAAAGCACAGAAAAATTCCTTTTTCGAGATTTTCTGAGTACGGGGGGTAGATTATAGAAAGGGGAGGTATTAGCACCCTTTCTATCCGTAGTTATCTATGGGCTCTTAGGTACTTGCTCATCATTTTCAAAATTGCTTCTGTGTGTTTGTGGGATTTGAAAAGTTTTTGCTTTGACTTCGATTTAACTCTTGCTTCTGTCTTCAAGAGTGTTACGAAGTGTTTTTGAAAACTTTGTTTGAAAAGGAGTGTAAGTGTGAAAAAGTTTGTTTGGATTGAGCAATTACTTAAGAGCTAATCTACCTACTCGAAAAAAAGAATTGTTCTATGTTCGTTTCCTTTAGACAGCGCTATCCCACTATTAGTGAGTTGGTAACATTGTCGTTGGAGTTTTAAGGGTAAACTCGAAAGGGACGTACGGTCACTAAAGCAATGTTAGGACGTCTTAGTAGTAACCCTAATGTCTTAGATCAATTATTCGAGGCAACAATTCCGAGGCAACCATTCCGAGGAAACTTTCCGAACGGGACTTTGATCTTTGTTTAGATAAAAGAGCGACCACTAAAGCATCCTATACTTAATAACCGTTTACCGAAGGCAACCGAAGTGAGAGTATACCCTAGGAGTGCGCATGTGCGAGTGGTTCAATTTCAAATTTATTATCTTTGAACATTTAGGGTTTGCCATCTGTTTTAAAATGAATCATACATTCTTGTCATGCATCCCTATTATTCATACATCTAACTGTTAATATTTTGCGGAATTTAAAATGCGGAAAGTAAAGCTACGCTATTACAAGGCTTCGGGTATTTACATAGCCAAAAATAAACCCTTAAAGAAAGCGATAAATGAAAGTAAAAGGTCCTAATTAAGCTATTACAACTTGTGAGCAATTAGATCAATATGGTAAAAATAATAAAGCGCGCGCGAGGAAATTAAGAATGATAAGAAATTAGGGTTTTGACCCTTTCTAACCTAATTGAAATAATTTTTTTTGTTGTTTTTAATTATTTTTAAGAAAAGAATTAGGTTTTTAAATTAAATACAAAATTAATTAGCTAATTAAATTAATTAAGGAAAATAAATAAATGGCCTATTTTTGTGTTTTGTTATTTTTTAAAAAGAAAATAGAATTAAGTTAAAACCCTAATTGTTCTAATTAATTTTAATTATTTACAAAAGGAATTAAAATTACCCTAAAATTAAACAACCTAATTAAATTAATTAATTTATTGATAAAAAAAATAAACCTAAATCTAATTGGGTGAAAATATTATTTTTGTGATTTTTTGGTAAAAAGAATAATTAATTTGTTAGTAAATATAAATAAATAAATTAAATAAAAACAAAAACATAACAAGAAAAGATTAAAGAGATTGGGCCTAAAATAGCAATCTGAGGGGGGTGTGGATAGCAAGCCTTGGGCCCAAAAATCTGAGGTCCATGTTGACTTCCTGAATCCAGTGCATTGCTTTGACCATGGCCTATGATTCTCCTTCAATGATGACCTTCAAATATGGATCTCAGGACACTTGGAAAGTTGGATTATGAGGATGTGTGGTAGTCCTTGGTCTTATGCGCGCGTATGATCACTGAAAGAAAAATATTATGAAAGAATTGGGGGACTTGGGATTCGAACCCAGGTCCTCAAGCATTTTCCAACGCTTGGCTACCAACTGCGCCAGCTGTTTGATTTGTACATAGAATAATAATAATAAGTAATATACAATAATGGGCGTTAGTGGAGAGAGAAAGCGCCAGAATTCAAATCAGCAAATGGGAGGCTGCCACGCTAGTCGTCTCCCTCCTTGCACCGTTGGTAAAATTCCCAGACTTTTACCTACGAACGTTTTGTCCTTAGCTACAGGTCCTGCAATTCTCAAAATCCAATGCAAGCATGATAAATAAAAACTAGGCCATGGATAGATTCGTTTGGACCTGCTGGGCACGATGGTGCCCCTTTCATGGCCCAATTTTACCTGTACACAAAGATCCCAAATCAAAGCCACAAACCCTAATAATGGCAATTCTTGATACAGTCCATGAAAACGTAATTAGATAATACAGATAGTTTGCAAATGTTCCAAGGATCAAGATTATATGATTATTTCAAGCTATCAAAGCCAAAATCATGCAATTCGATTTCAAAAATACATCAAAGTCGTGGCTGACTTACAGTGGGTTTCAAGGCCTGAAAGTGCTTGTTCTTGATTGGTTTTGCTTGCCTGTGATTCCAGGAAGCGATTGGGATGGCTAGCAGGTCTTAAAGATGCCTGGAAGTGTGAATTCGACTCAGCACTTTTTATGAATTTTTTTAAGTTTTGTTCTTGTTCTCGCGCCTCTCTCCAGCCTTGTTTTAGGTCTGCAAATGTTCAATATATATCAAGGATTGGATTAGGGGTTAAAAAGTGTGCTCAATCTTTATCAATCATGGCTTTTGATTTTGATTTGATTCCTTTGAATATCTTTTCAAAATTAGGCCAAATTCAATATTTTTGTGCACACGAAGGCTTTGCACGATTCCAATTACTTGCCAACTGGATATAAAACCTGAAACAAGTACAAAATCTTGAGTTTTTAATGCTTTAGATTTTTTCATGATTTGTTTTGATTAAAATTGATTTAATTTAAATAAAAATCAAAATAAAAAATAAAAATAATATAAAGACAAGTGGTAAGGGCTAGGGCTCGTGGACCATGCTACCAACTCAAAACAAGTGCAAAAAGTTAGGCCTATTTAGCAAAAATTGCAATTTGAGGCATAGTTGACTTTTGGCAATTTTGCAAAAAAGGTCAACTTCACCAATGCATAACTTCCTCAATTTTGACTCTTTGAAGGTGTTATTGGACTTTTTAGAAAGCTTGAGATGTCCTCTAAGCAACCCTTTTAGTCTCATCTCAATTTGGTATTCCATGTTCATGTATGAATCTTTGACAAAAAAGGTATTTTTGTTGACTTTTCAAAATGACCTATAATGTCCAAATTCATAACTTCTTGTGAGTGCATATTTTGAACTTGGAAGATGAAGATGGATTGTAGAGCATGTCATCCTATTAAAAATGAGATTTGGATGGGTCATTTCTCATATAGTATGAGAAAGTTATGCTTGGTCAAAGTTGAGTTGACTTTTCCTACAAAAACCCTAATTTAGCAACTTTTGGTTCTTGATGAATTATGAAAAATCCTTGATGAATCATGATCAACCCTTGATAAAATGATGAAATATACTTCAAAATGATGATTTTGACCAAAAATCTTGAAGTTTGACTGTATGTGGGCCCCATTTGACTTTTTCCCTAGCACAATCGATTTTCAGGCCTTTGAGCAGTTGACTGAGCAAACTTTCTCTGTAGGGCTTGAAACTTGACATGGATGATCTTGAGAACATATTAGGACAATGGTGAGCATTTGGGATCCCTTGGACTCAAGTATCTTGATGCAACATGAAACCCTAATTTGAGGTAGACTGCCTTAAGAGAGAGCTTGTCGGTCAATCCTTGGGCTTCATTGAGCCACTTGAGGATCTTTCTTGAAATGTTTTTTTGAAAAATATGGGAGGGAAAATTTTGGGGTACAACATGCCCTATCTTTGTTTCTTTGCGGATATACGGCAGCCACCTCTTTCTTTCTTTCTGATAAAGGGTTTCCTTACAGCTGTAGAAAAGGATGTGTCTTTCTGAATCTTTCGATTCTTTATACCGGCTTCTATCCTCTCTCCGATCAATATTAGTTCAGTAAAGCCTGCAGATGAACTTCCGATTAAATGATTGAAGAAGGGACCAGACAAGATGTCCAAGAACATGTCTACCAATTCTCTCTCAAACAGAGGGGGTTGAACTCTTCCAGCCAATTCTCTCTATTTTTGTGCATAGTCCTTGAAACCTTCATTGGACACCATGGCCATACTCTGGAGTTGAGTACGGGTAGGCGCCAAATCAGCATTGTACTGGTATTGCTTGTAGAAAGCTGCAGCAAGATCTTCCCAATTGTGAACATTAGCCCTTTCTAGTTGGTAGAACCAGTCAAGTTGAGTCCCAGACATACTGTCTTGGAAGAAGTGTACCCATAAGATTTATCAGCGGTATAGGGTTGAATTTTCCTCACATATGACCGGAGATGCATCTTAGGGCATGAAACTCCATCATATTTAGCGAATACAGGTGCTTTGAATTTCGGAGGAATCACAATCCCCGACATCAAACCCAATTCCTCAAAGTCCAAGCCTGGTACCTTTTGGATTTCCATCGCTCTCAATCGCTCTTCGAGATGTTTATACTTATCATCAGCTGGAGGGTATTGTTCCTCAGAATAGTCCTCTTCTTATTCCTCCTCTTCCGATTCTGACGGGACAACTGCTTCCTTTCCTTTCCCCTCTCCTTCACCGGATGTTGTTGCAAAGTCCAAAGTACTTCTTGTCTGCCCATGAAATCTTCTTCCCATGTTTAAGACTCCGGTTACCTTCTTTGTTTTCTTTTTCCTCTCTTTAGCCAGCAGAGTCTTCAACTCTTATTTCCCCTTGGCTAGGGTCATGAGCAACTGTTCAAAATGCATATTCTGAGCTTGAAGATCTTTCACTGTTTGCTCAAGATCCATCTTACTGAAATAAATAGTAGAGAGATGAGAAGACTTGTTTCAAAAACCTTGGCTAGGGTCATATCCAATGTTTTCAAGGATTTCAAAGATTCAAATTCGCTTTAGACAAAAAGGAAACACACATTATATTAAAAAGATAAAGTTTGAGTACATCAATTCCCCTTGGGAAAAATAATACAAAAGCTTTAAGATAGAAAATTAGTGCGCATCCTCTTTGGTGCAATGTAGGCATTCAGAGTCTCCTCCTCATGAAGTAGCCTAGTGAGCTCCAAAACCTTCTTCTAGCTTGCATAGAATTAGGCTTCGAAAGTATCTCGCTCCCCTTTGAGTTGTATCAAATCCCTTTGTAGGACTTCAAGAGATGTGGGCATGTCACGATGTAGGATAGTGTATGGAACGTTTCCCTCCATGACATGCTCAATGATTACCGGGAGAATGGAGGGGTAAGGCATCATAAGATTCTGAGCGCGAGTTCGTACCCATTTTAGGTAAGGCTCAAGAGGAATGGAATTATTGTGTCCCAAAGTCTTGCTATCCACCTTGTTTAGCATCCTCCAAGCTCGGATAAATCTCTGGCGAAGACCTTGATTGTCGTTATCGTAGTCGAATACCAAACCTTGAATCAACATCTCGTACGGGCCGTCCCTTCGGGCATAACCAAACTTCCTTAAGGCTAAGAATGGGTTGTATGTGATACCTCCCCTAATGCCAAGTAAAGGGACATTAGGGAATTCTCCACAACGGTCGATAATTATAACATTATCTTTGGATCGAGAGCACCAATGAATGTCTGAATGTTTGAGCGTCATCAACCTTTGTGACCACCTTGAACCTTGCTCATTCTTTAATACAAATTGGGGAAGATAATAAATAAACCATCTTGCCAAGATAGGAGTGCAACACATAAGGACACCTCTTTTCCTCATTGTGCGAGTGTGAAAAGAGTGTAGGATATCCCCTAGAAATGTGGCACCGAGTTGCGTGATATGAAGATTTTGACGGCGTTCACATCTATGAGTTGGTCAGGATTTGGAAATAAAACCACCCCATAGATGAGGAGCCCTTTACTAGGAAGCCCTTGACACCACTCCTTGTTTCCCAATGGGTTGTGACATCAGATGAGTGCAAGTGTAGAGCTTGAGCAATCTCTTCTGGCTTTGGATATCTTTCTGTACCGTTGAAAGGTAGTTGATTGAGAATGGGAATCCTCAAGAGTTTGGATAATTCTTCCAAATTAGGCACAAGTTGATAGTTGGGAAATGTGAAGCAATGGTGCAAAGGATCAAAGAACTGAAAGAGCACCTTTATCATGTCTTCATCTATGTTAAAGGTGACCAAGTTGAGTAGACGAACATGTCTCTCGGTGAATGGAAAATATTCGGGAGCCCTTGAAGCTAGCTCCTTAAGCTATGGAGGGATTCTCACAAGGTTGACTTGAATAGTTTTCCTGCGAAGTGAGTCCATATCCTACAAAACAAGAACAAAGATGAACCCCAAAATCCTTGAAATGGTTAGTGGATGTATATGATGTTCATGATGTCCATGATGTTATGTACAAGTATGCATATACAAGAAAAGCAAACAAGTCCTTAGGTTTAGGCTTTCATGGAGTTTTATAGGTAAGTACCCTCTTGAAGTTTAGTTGGCTTAAACCTGTCCTAGTAATAGTAACCGGGTTCTAAGGAGCTCAATATCACCGGATTGTTTCCTTGGTCATTATTTCAGCTCAAGCCTCTTTAATGGCAACCAAAATATCCCAAGAAACCAAACCTCAATGAGTGTAGTATCGAGTATCTACCAACTTTGGACTGCATCAAAGCCGATCATCTCACTACATCCTAAAGGCCAAGTTGGTCAAGTAAAGGTTCTAGTATTTCATTAGTGCTTCAGGACATCACTCAGCGGCCCCGTATTCTCTTTGATTAACTCAAAGGCTACCGGTACCCACAAATAAGTCACACTAACGTAGCTATTGCTTAGACAATATCGGTATACCCCATACAGTTTCCACAATGTATTGCTACTCACCTATAATGTATCCAAAATCCAGGTAGAGGATTCAAACCCAAACAAAGAACCATAACGTAAAGCATACAAGTCAAACAATGTAAGCAAGTAAATGTGATCTATCCCTAAGGTAACCCCACTTTTAGAATTTTCCACAGCAGAGTCGCCAGTTCTGTGATACGGTGGGAGAACTGACTTGGGTGTTTTGCGTTTGATCGCAAACATTGCAGTTAGCAAGAGTCGCCACTGATTTTTCTTTTATCCAAAAGGAAAGGTGAAAAAGTACAGGAAATACCTTTGAGATTGTTTCTTGAGTTCGGGGGGTAGATTATGAAAAGGGAAGGTATTAGAACCCTTTTCATCCATGGTTTTCCATGGGCTCTTAGTTACTTTCTAGATCACTTGCTTTTGTTTGAAAATGTGCTTTGTGTGGTTTTTGAAAGTATTTTGTAAGGAGGCCATTGTTTAGGCAATCTTTGTAATGATTCTCGTTCGTAAGAATGCATACAAAGATGTTGATCTTTTAAAAATGTTTTCAATTTTGTAAGATGTTTGAAAGTGTAGGTGTTTGTTTTAAAAATAGCAAGAATGTTTGTTTGAAATTGAGCAAGTAATTAGGAACATTCTACCTACTCAAAAGTCTTTCTTGTTCATTTTCTTTTCCTTAGATATTGTTGTCTTACCATTGATTTGGTAAGTAACCCTATCTTTGGATGTAAACGGGTCGGGCGTGGGTCATCGTATAACCATGATTAGCAATGTTGCAAGGTATCTTAGCATTTTTATTTATGGACTAAGATCATTTTGAAAGGCAACTTAGATAGCATCATCGAGGGACTGTGATCTTGTATTTTTGCTTGTTTTTGCTAAGATACCTCACATGCGTAATATGGCCATTTATAAGGCAACCAAGTGGATGTTACCCTAGTGGTGCTTGTGTGAAAGTGTATTTATTTTCATGCATTGTTTATCTTGAATTAGGGTTCACTAATTGTTGATTTTAGTCTTGCCGTACAAACCCTAATTACTAACATTTATATTAAAGCGATAAATTGCGGAAAGTAAAATTACTACACTATTACATCATTAGGGGAGGGGGTGTACAAATTTACAAATGGGGAGATGAAAGAAAATAAACCTAATTTACTATTACAAGGCTTTGACAATTACATAATTATAATACAAAATAATAAAATGTACAAAGAAATATAAAGAGAAGAGAAAGTGTTTTTATGTTTTTTTTAATGAAGAAGGTTCTAATTGATTTGAAAAGAAATTAATTAAAATCCTAATGTCTAAATTAATTTAATCAAAATAAACAAATTGATATAAAACCTAAGTCTAAATATTAAATTAATTTTAAGAAAAGAAATTGATTTTAATAAGAAAATATTTTTTTGTCTTTTTTAGTTTAGAAAAAAGGAATAAAACAAAAGTGTATGCGTACATATTTAAATAAAATATATACATATTTGATTTTTTTTATATGAAATAATAATAATAAAAATATAAAGAAAAAATAAAAAATAAAATAAAAAATAAAATATTAAAAAAATAAAGTTTTATGAGCTGACACATGAGCTTATGTATTGGCTCATGTAGATTTCGTGTCGGCTCATGCAGATTTCGTGTCGGCTCATGTGTTGGCTCATGCTCCTGGAAGTCAAAACAACTCAGTATGAGTCGACACATACTGGTTTCGTATCGACTCATAATCATTTCGTATCGACGCATACGTGTTTCGTGTCGACTCATAACCTGTTTTGAACATAGTATGTGTCGACTCATAGCATTTCGTATCGATGCATAACTGCTGTTTTTTGTTTTTATCACTGTTTTGCTACATATAAAAGTAAATTCTTAACACATGGTTAGTGAAAATGAAAAGCAAGCATATGGTTAGCTTTAAGGCAATGATATCCACATTTTATCTTCACAAATGAACCATTAATAATGCTTGTATGAAGAGTTCAAAATCAAGAAAACTTACCTTGAAACTGAAATTTGTGCTTTGAGTTTGAGCTGTTGTATGGGCTGTTGTTGAGCTTGGGAAGTGATAATAGTGATGTTACATAAGTTTTTCTTGTGTTTTAACAACTTCTATATGATGTATGTAGAGTGTTTAGATGGTTGGACATGATTTTCAAGGTATGAGAGGTTCAAAGGTTTGGACTTTAAAACTCAAGAGTGGAAGTTTTGTGAACTGTTATGGCTTTTGTGAATATGAGATTTTGAGGTTTTACCAATAAAAATTCTGGCTTTTCTCTGTATTTTTTCTAACCTCTTTGTCTTGCAAATGCTTCTTCTATTTATAGGCAGGAGGTTTGTGCATATGAGCTGACTAGGTTTGCAAGACAACATGTTATGGTTTGGTTGGATTACAAAGATCAAACTATGTCAAGTACTCCATAGTCCTAAGGTGAAGTACCAAAGTTGCTAGTATAGAGGATCTACTTCCCATGATTTATGGTGGAGTATAATCAGCAACAAGCAAGGTATGGGCTCAAGAAAAACTTTGTACAAAAAGCTTACTTTTCAAGAATAACAATGGTGCCTTTATGCCATAAATGGAAAGATCTTTTGGAAAATGGTTTAAACACTTGGGTAATAGTTCAAGATCTTGTGTAAACATTAAATTATGATGATATTTTCTATCAAGGAGGCCTGCAACATAAGATTATGCAACAAATCATAAGAGTTTTGTTATGTGTTCTTCACTAAAATGACTTGCAACTCAATAATGGATGCTCAACTTCATGCTCTTGAATCTCCTAGCTCAAATGTGATAAATTCATGCTCTTGGATGTTTTGGAAAGCTTGAAACACCCTCTACAACTTTCATGTCGACCACTTTGATTAAATGAAACTGGAACTTGATGAAAATTGGCCAAGAAGTTGGGATAAAAACCTAACCAAAACTGCTAAAAATTTCTCTAAGTGTTAAATGAAAATGTCATGACTTCATGAATTTATAACTTGAAATCCAAGCATATTTAGGAGAAGTTGTATGAAGAAATGTTTTAGATATCATGGAGATCTACAACTTTCATGTTGGAATTTTCTCTTGAATCATCTTGCATCATGGTGAAACTTTTGCTCAAAGTTATGAAAAAACATGAAATTTCCAACACTTAGAAAAATTTCTAAGTTTAGAAATTTTGACTTTTCAAAATGAAATCTTGACTTTTTGACTTCTTTATGAATAAGTCTCATATTTTTACATGTTTTGACGAATCATGATCTTTGGCACTTGAATTTGACCAAAATGTCAAAGTTTGACTTTTCAGTATACAGTTGACTTTTGATAAGGTGATTGCAAAATTCATCTGTCAATCCAATGGACTTGTAATCTTTTGGACCATGTTATTAGGTAAAATGATGAAATTGGACTCTTGAGATCATGCCTTAAACCAATTGACCATTTTCTAGGTCAAAAATAAAAAATTGCCCTTTCCTAGTCCTAACCCTAATTTTGACCATTTTGCCCTTTTGGAGATTTGATCAAATTTATTGAGGAATTGTGGTCCAAACTTGATCAAATGATACCTATGAGTTCGAAATGTTGATGTGGATAAAAAATTATGAAGTTTGACTGTAAATTGGCCATGGTTGACTTTTCCCTAATACAGTTGATTTTTAGGTCAACTGCTCAATTGACTGAGCAAAAGTGTGATTCAAGGCCTGAAACTTGACATGAGTAACCTTGGGGATCCATAATGATCCATGGAAATCATATGTGGCATTGGAATTCCAAAAATCCTTGTACAAACTCAAACCCTAATTTTGGTCATCAGTGCTTAAGGAGGTGTCTTGAGCTGATCAAACCCTAATTCAGTCTTGAGTCAAGGGAGATCTTGTGAGCAAGTTATTGATAAGTGAGAGGGTAAATTTTGGGGTATAAAACAATCCATTTATGGATAATATTATGATATTCATCCCACTACATCTATTGTTTCAATTTAAATCTCTCAATGGTTTATCTTGATCTCTTTCCCGTAGACATTTTTCTATTGTTTCAGTATAAATCAACCAAAATATTTATCCTGATACCTTCTACAGTCACCCTGGATGGCATCTATAAGCCCATCTCCAACAACTTTCCATCATTTCTCCAAATGGCATCTTTAAGCATTCCCTACACAGTCAACTAACACATCATCGAGTGCAAATTTCTGGGCACTCTAGTGTTCAATCATCTCCCACCTTCAAATCACGAATGGCAGACTCGCCAATCTAACTCTTCAGTTTTAAGAAGATTGGACAAGGGGCATATGTTGTACCCCAAAATTTGCCCTATCATTTCTCAAGAAATCTCTCATAAGATCTCCATTGATTCAAGACTACACAAGGTTTGATCAGCTCAAGACACCTCCTTAAACACTGACAACTCAAAATTAGGGTTTGAGTTTCTACAAAGATAATTGAACTTCTAATGCCTTATATGAATTTCATGGATCTTTTTGGATCCCCAAGATTGCTCATGTCAAGTTTCAAGCTTTGGATCACATTTTTGCTCAGTCAGTTGATCAGTTGACCTAAAATCAACTATATTAGGAAAAAAGTCAATTATGGTCAATTTGCAGTAAAACTTCATAATTTTTTATCCATATCAACATTATGAACTAATATATGTCAATTGATCAAGTTTGGATCATAATTCCTCAAAGAAATTTGATCAGAACACCAAAAGGGTAAAATGGTCATAATTAGGGTTTTGATTGAGAAGGCTCAGTTCTTGACTTTTGACCAAGAAAATGACTTATTGGTTTAAGAAATGATCTCAAGGATTCAAATGCACCATCTTTACCTAATTGCATAGTTCAAATCACCTATCAAGATAATTGGATTGATAGATGCATTTTAGCCAATTGATGAAAAGTCAAACTTGGAATTTTTGATCAAAATCAAGTTTCAAAAATCATATTTCATCAAGAAATGTCAAAATAAGAAATTTTCTCATCAAGAAATTAAAAAGTCAAAATTATCTTTGAAAATTCAAAATTCTAGGACTTTGAAATTTTTCAAAGTGTTAGAAAGTTAACATTTTTTCATAACTTTGTGCCAAATTTCCACCATGACGCAAGATGATTCAAGGAAAACTTCCAACAAGAAAGTTGTAGATCTCAATGAGATATAAAACATTATAGGGCAGAACTTTTTCTAGAAATTCTTGGATTTCAAGTTATGAATTTATGAAGACATGTCCATGAAACTAAAAGACTTAGTGAAATTTTGCCCTAGTTAGGCAGATTTTTGGTACTAACTTCATAGTAACTTTTCACATGGTTCCAAGTTGATTATTAAAAAATGTCCAACATAAAGGTTGTAGAGGATGTTACAAGCTTTCCGAAATGTACAAGAACTCATTGAGATCATTCTTGAGCAAGGAGAATCGAAGAGATGAAGTTAGGGTTTCATTCTTGAATTATAGGTCATTTTGTGATATGCAAGAATTCAAATCTCAAGCCCATATTGCATAATCTTTGCTTTGAAGGCTTTAAACTTGTGTTTAACTCCATAATTAATGGTTTACACAATTGAGTGAACCATTATCCAATTGATTCAAGCATTATCCAAATCAATTTGCCATTTTGAGGAGAAAGTAACATATCCATTCTTGTAAAGCAAGCTTTATGCACAAAGTCAGCTTCTTGAGCTCCTAACTTGTTTTCTTTGATTACAGTCTATCCACAAAGTCAGAGGTATTGTGTTTAAAGTGGTTAACAACTCTATGAACCAAGTACAAGGCATGGAAACTTGTTTTGTCAAAAAATCACATGTTGAGCTTAAATATTTAAATTTGAATTCTGATCAACTAGAGCACTCCAAACCTTTTGCTTATAAATAGAGGAAATATTTATGAGCTAGTACACAAATGCTAAGGCCCTGAAACTCCCTCAAACACTCAAAAACCAGAAATTTCTCAAAAAACACCATTGATACACAGTCCTGCCCTTGAACTTGTATCTTTCATTTCCCTCGTGCGTTTTCCCTCAAAGTCATTTGCAAAGCTTCTATACCTCAAATATAGTCTATCCCCGTCCTTGTTTTAGAACTGTAACATCTCCATCACCATCCTCTATAACCAAAAACAGAGGTCTGCAACTTGATTTCTCCAGACCATTCCAGGCATCCATAGCTCAAACTAAGCATTGCATTAGCTTCCTAGAGGTCCAAGGAAGCTAACCTGATCATCACAACTCTTTGAAAGAAGCTCAAACTCATTTCACGATTTCCAGTTCTTGAGGTATTTTTCTGAACTTTCATCTCTTCATTTAGGCATTGTTAGGCTTTCATTTTCAAAGACAAAATGAAGATATCATTGCCATGAAGCTGTACATATCCATAGTTTTCATTTATATTTCCTGAGCTTAGAGAATTTTAAGTTTGAATCTCTGAAAAAAGTTAGGTCAGGATTTGGTACTTTTAAAAATGCATGCTCATCTTTGATTGTTAGTCCAAATTGTTTACATTTCTGAAATCCTGGTAAAATTTCTAACAAGTTTGATGTTGGAAGTTTTGAGAATGGATGAGAAATGAATGAGATACAGGGACCCTGGCTCGAGGTTGAAGATGAAGTTCATTTCTAGGAATGGATTTGTAATATATATTTATGGTTTTGTTTAAGTTAACAGATGTATAGCCACCCCAGTGGTAAGGCAGCGCGCATTTATGGTCAAGGACATGGGTTCAAGCCCCAACACTGCCATTTTGCCTTTTTTCTAACATTTTCCATCTTTTCTTTGTTTAAACAAACCAGCGCACCTTGGGCCTCCACAACTGGGCCTTTGTATTTTTACTTCTCCTAACCCCTCTTCGCAGGTTTTACAACGCATGCCCAATGTTTTTTTATTTTCTTTTCTTTTGCTGACTAACAAAAATGCTAATGGGTCAGGCCAAACTCAAAAACTATTTTACTTCCATACACCTTAAATAAAGTTCACACCCTCTTGACTTTTATTTTATTTTCTTACCTTATTTTCTTTTTAGTATTAATATTAATATTTTTTATTTTTATTAGTAAAGAATCTCAAAAAATATTTTTATTATTTATATATCAATATACTTTTATTTCATTAAGACAAAAGTCCAAAAATATTTTCTTATTATAAATTTAATCTATTTTCTTAATATTAGACCTAGGTTTTAATTTCCTTTAATTAAATTAACTTAGAATTTAGTTTTTATTTTAATTAATTTTTATGCTAGTTTAATTAAATAAAAACCTTTTTCATAAAAAACTCTAAAAATAATTTCTTGATTAAATTTAATTTCTTTTCTTAACTAATTTAGGTTTAATTTTATTAATTTAATTAATTATTTCTTTTAGTTAATTAGGTCAAAACCAAACCCTTTCCTCAAAAACCAAACAAATTCCATTTCTTTTTACCATTTCTTATACTTGTACATTATATTCCTTTTAATTCTTATAAATTATTCAAGTTTTAATATGGTTGTAATAGATAATTAGGTTTAATTTCTTGCAATCCTCATTTGTAAATTTGTATACTCCATCCTCAAATGATGTAATAGCGTAGTAAATTTACTTTCCGCAATTTATCTCTTTCATATAAATGCTAGTAATTAGGATTTGTATGGGAAGATAAAATCAACAAGTAGACAAACCTAATCAAAGACTAAATGCATGCAAATCAAACACACTTGCACAGTTACACCTCTAGGGTTAACTCAACTTGTTGCCTAAAAAATGGTCATGTTATGCATGTGGGATGTCTTAGCAAAAACAATCGAAATACAAGATCGTAGTACCTAGATGACGCTTCAAATGTTGCCTTACAAGTGATCTTAGTCCCTCAAGAGAAATGCTAATATATCTCACAACATTGCTATTCATGACTATACGATGATCCACGCTCGTCCCTTTAAATCCAAAGATAAGGCTTCTTACCAATCAATGGTAAGATAACAATATCAAAGGAAATGGGAGAAATGAACAAAAGACTTTTGAGTAGGTAGAAACGTTCTTAGTTGCTTGCTCACTTTCAAAATAAACACACACCAAACACTTAAAAAAAAACACACACCAAATACTTTCAAAACATGAAATATTTTCAAAAGTCCAACACTTTGTATATGTTCTTACAAAACGAGAACCATTACAAAATATGCCTAAACGAAGGCGCCTTTTCAAAAATACTTTCAAAAACCACCACAACGCACACTTTCAAACAAATCAAGTAACCTAGAAAGCAACTAAAAGCCCATAGATAACTATGGATTAAAGGGTGTTAATACCTTCCCTTTTCATAATCTACCCCCCGAACTCAAGAAAATAATCTCAAAGGTCTTTCCTGTTCTTTTCAACCTTTCCTTATTGGATAAAAGAAAAGTCGGTGGCGACTCTTGCTAACCGCAATAATTGAGATCAAAAGCAAAACATCCCAAGTCTGTTCTCCCATCGTATTACAGGCGGTCCAGGCAAAAGTTAAGGATTAAAGCATACGATTTTGTCCTGTTGGATCATCTATTTACAACAAGATTTGTTACCAATGTCAAGCTCAAATGGTATAGATCAATTCAGTCAACTTTTTCCGAAAGTGAGGGATGAGATGCTTGAAGACATAAGGGCAATAGCAGAGTTGAAACCCGATGGGATTTTTTCCACATAGCTGTCTTTCTTTGTTTTTCTTTGTACTTTTTTCATTTTTACGACAATTTCCTCTTACTAGGATTTCTGTCTCCTATGTACAAAACCGCTTATTTATAGAAATTTTTTCAATACAAATATAATTTCAAAATTCAAATTTGTTTTACTTTTTCTGTTTTGTCTGCCAAAACGTCCAATGACTAAATTGAATGAATATATGCATATGAATATGATTACTGTTAACAAATATATGCATAAAAATAGGAATAAACATTTACTAAAGACTCTAGGAGTTGGGACAACGTTCAAGTCATCTACAAATCCCACAGGAAAATCCCCATAGAACAACCTCCATGGGATTACCCCCACGGAGTTACCCTCACAATCACATCCCTGACAGAGATACATTCCCCCACAAGTCTAATATGACTTCAAACAAGAATTGGGGCATCTTCCACCTATTAATATAACCATACTCCCCAGCAGATCCCCCTAGCGGATAAAGGAGTTTAATCATCTCCCCAGCATATAGTGGAAACTTCCTCAGCACAGTTCACAGGAATTTAATTTCCCAACTGAGTTATTCCTCCAACATTGCAAAATCTCCTACAAATTTCTTTTCTCCAACAGAGTTTATTTCCCTAGAAGGGTTTATTTCCCCAACGAAATTTAATTTCCCAAGCAGAGTTCATCTCTCCGATTAGTGTAAATCCCCTACAAGATTCTCTTCTCCAGCAAAGGGTAGTCCATGTTGCTATCCCTAGAGAGTTGCTACGAAATCTGAAACCGGGCCAAACATCATTTAACCTTGTCCTCCTCAGAAGAGTCAGCATCCATATCAGAAACATGGTCATACATCACCTCTAAAGATTATCCATATCTTTTATCCCTATTCAGGATATATAAGAACTAAGTTCCCCAGTAGAGCAACGAAGGACCAATGTTCCTGAACTCTTCTATCCCCAAGCAAAAGTCAAACATCCCGAGCAGAGTATCCTCAAAACAAAATGCTGGAATCCCCATCAGAGACATTCTAAACAA
This sequence comes from Vicia faba, assembly GCA_948472305.1. NCBI lineage: Eukaryota > Viridiplantae > Streptophyta > Magnoliopsida > Fabales > Fabaceae > Vicia > Vicia faba. The sequence continues at coordinate 225,039,047 of OX451738.1, forward strand.
GAGTGAAGATTCATATTCTTCATACACAACAACAGTCAGGGATTTATTTTCCCCAACCACGAATGTCATACAAAGCTACCAACACGCTTCAACGATACCTTGCATCAATACATCATTCACAAGACATCATAGCATAACATACAAAACACATATAGCACTCTCATTTACTTTGATAAAATCATTATGTAATGCATTACATACATCATGATATTGCATAAAGACTAACTTTATCTTTTCAGGTAAAGTCTACAAACAGACGAATATCATCAAAAATTCTCAAATAGGTCACAGATTAATTCCCGGAACAAGACAAGGCAACTATCTATATGACCAGGTCGTAGACTAATTCTTGAAACAAGATGTGGAAACTATCTATGCGACCAAAGGGTGTGAATTCTCGAAATAGAATAGGTTCACCAACAGAAATCAAGTCAAATATTAACTCCCGAAATAGGACGAGGAAACTATCTATATGACCAGACAAAGATTAACTCCAGAAAAAGGACGAGGACTCTATCTTTTTAACCATGCAAATATTAATTCCCAAAATAGAACGAGGAAACTATCGACATGACCAGGTGGTATGAATTCCTGAAATAGGACGACTTTATCAACAAAAACAGATTGTGGACCAATTCTCGAAGCAGGACGAGGCGACTATCTACATGACAATCATTTCCCTCAGAGACTAAATATAAAAATCAACTACTTAGGCACCTTCCCCAGAGGTTCATTCTGGAAAGCATTCTTCAGATGCAGTCAAGCATAGACTCATTTTGATACTCTTATCAAAAGTTACCTTGGATGGCATCTATAAGCCCATCTCCGACAATATTTCGCCACCTTTTTGAATGGCATCTTTAAGCCCATTCAAGCAACGTTATCAACCAACAGTGTTACCTCCTGCACATGCGATTGCAAATTTCTGGGCACTTAGGTGTTCAAGCCACTTCCACCTTCATATTACGAATGGCGGACATGCCAATCTAACTCCTCAAGTTTAAGAAGATTGAACAGGGGCAGCTGTTGTACCCCAAAATTTTTCCTCTCATTTTTATTCAAGACAATCTCCTAGGGTTCTCAAATTCTCAAGGAAGATTGGGTTTATAAGGTCACAAGTGTATTTAATGGTCTCTTATATGTCTCTAGGAATTCTCATACCAAGTTTCATGCTTTGCATCACACGTTTGCTCAGTAATGGCTCAAATGACTGAAAATCAACTACATTGGGAAAAAAGTCAATTGTGGTCAACATATAGTCAAACCTCAATATTTTTGGTCAACATCAAGGTTTTGAACTGATATTCATCATTTGATCAAGGTTCGATCATGATTCATCAAGAAAATCCTCAAATCATCAAAAGTCAAAAGTTTCCAAATTAGGGTTTTCCTTAGGAGAAGTCAACTGAACTTTGACCAAGCATATCTTTTACATGATTCATCCGATTTTCCTTAACCAAAGCTCATTGTGTAGGAAATTCAATTATCTACAACTTTATCCCTCTAAGATCAAGTCCAAAAAATGCTTCATTTGGGAGATATGGGCCAATACATTATAGGTTATTTCAAAAGTCAACAAAAAGACACTTTTTGTCAAGGCAAATTACATCAATACAAATCTTCAATGCAAAAATGATCAAAATATGGCTTGTAGAGGACATCTTGAGCTTTCCAAAAAGTACAAGATTACCTTCAAAAGATGAAAATTGAGAGAGTTATGACTAGTGCAAGTTGGGAAATTTTGAGTAAATGCATGAAGTTCAAATTGAGCAAACTTGATTTTTTGGGCTAATGGGCTTTTGTTTCCAAGACCAAACGCGTTCTACACTTCATATAAACTTCATATCTTACACATACACCTCCTTGGGTTTTTATTTTTTTATTTTTATTTTTATTTATTTAAAATTCAAAATAAAACAAAATAAAAACAAGGCTTATTACAAGAGTCCAAGCCCATGTTATTCTGACCTAAACTCAACCTATATATTCTCTTCACTCATACAAACCCAACACCATGAAACCTTGTGCAAGAATTCCCTTCCAAAAACTCAAAAATCATTCACATTAGGGCAACTTACAAAACCTATTTGCAGTCGTTTTCAAAGCATTATAACTCTTCCATTCACTTCCAGGGACGCAATATGGTAAGGTTGGATCAATTGCCATGGTCAAAAGGGAATGAAATCGTATATACGTTCCTCACCGGTTTCACCATTGCATGATTTTCATATCTATTATTGCATTATATTTTCACGCATACTAACGTTATTGACATGTTCATGAGGTTCAATGATGCAGGAATGATCCAAAGTGGGAGTCCCATGATGGCTGAATAATGCATAGCCATGTTCATGCCGATTTAAGATATTTTTGTTGTACCTCCTAAACCAGTGCGTTTTAGCCCAAGATAATGATCCCATTGAATTTGCAGGCCTCAATTTAGGGGTGGTAGGGTATTCTCGGATTTCTAACAATGTTTATTTTGCAGGTTTGAAGAAAAAGAGTCGCTGGAGAAGACGATCGGAGCTAGGGCTATGGAGCCTCTCTGGTCCAGACAATGATTTTGTAATATATTTAATTTGTTTTGTTTATATCAGTTGATGTATCACCGCCCCAGTGATTAAACGCACGCGCTAAAGACACTACTATGCCAAGGTGTGGGTTCGATCTCAGCCTTTTGGCATTTTGATTTTTTTCTCTCCATATTTTCCTATTTTGCAGATAACAAAACGTGTTGGTTTCCTTTCCTAGACATAGGCACGCGCCTGGCCTAGTGGTGAAGGTCTTGGTGGAAAGAGAAAAGGGTGTGGGTTCAACACCCACCCCTGGCAGTATTCTTTTAAAACTTTGTTTTGCTTCATATTTTCCTTAATTTTGCATTTACAAACCCTAAATTCACAAACAAAACCTTTTTACAAACCCTAATCAAAATTAGGGTTTAGGCTTTTAATTTAATGAATAAATTTCTTTTTTTAATTAAAATTAATTAGGTTTTTTTAGGTTGATCATTAAAACTTTATTTATCAAAAAAATCACCAAAAATACGTTCTCTTTTTTTTCTTCCTATTGTTACATTTTGCGTGGTTTTTTATTCTCGCACTTTTTTTCCAATTATGTAATTGTTTCCCGGATTGTGATATTAATTAGGGTTTATTCTTCCCCATTTCTATTATGTACTTCTCCCAAAGTGTTGTAATAGTCTAGTGCTTTACTTTCCGCTTTTAACTTTCTGCACATTTACTGCTTTACTATCTTACTATTACTGTTAGTAATTAGGTCATGTATGGCAAGATAAAAAAATGACAGATAACCCTAATGAAAGATTAAAATAACTGAATAACAAATCACTTGCACACAACACTTTTAGGGTAACCTATCTCGTTTCCTTCGGAAAAAACAGTCATGTTCCTCGAATGTGGGGACGCTTTAGCATAGTCCCTCGATATAAAGATCATAGTCCCTCGATGACCCTTTCGATGCTACCTTCGGTAAATGATCTAGTCCCTTAATGAAAAATTCTAAAGCGTCTCTACAAGTTGCCTTCGATGACTGTACAATGACCCACACCCGTCCCTTCACATCCAATGATAGGTGTTGTACCCCAAAATTTGCCCTCCCATATTCTTCAAGAAATTGCCAAGCCAAGCTGCAAAATTCCCCAAGGGTTGCACAGTCAAAGATCTCCTATACAGTCAAGATTAGGGTTTTGAGGCTGATCAAGAAAATGAAGTTTTCAAAGGCCCAATCAAGTCTCACATGCCTACAAATGTGGTCAAGCATCCTCATATCAAGTTTCAAGGCATTCAGCTCAAAATTGCACAGTCAAAACCCTAAATTGCACTACAGTCAACTGTAGGGGCAAAATGGTCATTTGGCAGTCAAAAGTTCAAATTTTTGGTCAAGATATCATTTTGAAGCCACAAACATCATTTGATCAATGCTTGATCATGATTCTCAAAATTTGGCTCAAAAAATCATCAAGATGCAAAAGTTTCTATTTTTGGACAGCTGAAAAAGTCAACTGAAATTGACCAGGGCATAACTTTCACATGGATTATCAGAAAAATTCCATCCAAAGCTCATTTTGAAGATAAAGACATTTCCTACAACTCATATTCATACTTCAAGTCCAAGAAATGCTCTCACAAAAAGTTATCAATTTCAACATTATAGGTCATTTTCAAAAGTCAACAAAAAGGGACTTTAAGTCAAAGGCCATAACTTGATATTGGTAAATCAAAATGACATGGGACCAAAGACATTGTTTAGATGACTTCAAGACCTTTCTAAAATGTCCAAGAACATGAGCAAAGCTTATAAATTGAGCAAGTTATGCATTGGAGAAGTTGGGAAATTTTTGTGAAATGGCCAAAATCATTTATCCTTGAAATCTCATTTTTGACAAAAGGGGCCCACTTTTTCCACTTGAATTGACTTGGCCATGCTTCCCACGTGTCCCATCTTTTATTTCAGATTTTTTATTAATTTTTTCATTTTTATTGATTTTATTGGATTTAATTAATTTTAAATCTTTTAAAATCAAAAGAAATTCAAAAAAATTAATTTAAAGGGATATTTTGCTTTGATTAACCTTGAAGCATCATTATGTGCCTACCATTTTTCGTGCTAAGGCTTATACAAGGCAAGAATTCAAATTTGAATCAAAAATGGAAAGTTGGTTATGGTGGTTTATGTGAAAATCCAATACATCAATGCAGGGCTTTATTGGCTATAATGATCATTCATACACATTGCCTAAAGGATATACAAGTGATCAGAGGCCATTGGACACAAGAAGCTGTGCAGGAACCTTGATAAAAAAACTTGCATTTTTGCCAAGAATTTTGAAAACTGAAAACACTTCTAAAGCCCGTTTCAATCTCTCATTCACATCAAAATAGGTTACTGACACCTTAAGGAAACTATAGCCATCAATTTCAGACCTTCAAACGCCAAGAACAGGTATAACCAAACCCAACTTTCCTTGAAATTTTTGGTGTTCGTATTTCAATATTCATGCCATATTTATCATTTGTGATCATGGATTTGGACTAATCTGATGTTTCTGAAGCTGTTAGCATGATTCAATTGGGTTTTCCAAGCCTATGCACGATTTCACCATGAACAAAAGCTAGGGTTCCTGAAGCTTAAAATTAGGGCTTTAGTTATGTGGAAAAATTGGACTTTGAAACTGGTAGGAATGAAATCGTGGCAACATGAGGATTCGTTTTTAACTGTCGCGCTCAATTTATGTTTAGGCATGGCCTATTCGCTATTTTTAAATAGCTTGAGTTTTGGGGGGGTTCAAAACCCCCGCTATTCCATTTTTGTTGCAGGCACAGTGGAGAAGACGATTATGTGTCGTGCTGTGAATGGCTGGTTTGAATCCAGCGCGCGCTTTTTTTATTTTATAACGTTAACACGCATTTTATTTTATATTATTTGTTTCTCATATGATATACAAAGCGCGCTAGTGGATCAGTTGGTTAAGGCGTTGGTTGGTAAGTGCTGGGACCTGGGTTCGAATCCCAGGTCCCCCCATTTCATTTCTATTGTTTTGTTTAAATTGTTCCAATGCAGTACGCGTTCCAAAAGTTCACCATGCACCCAATACCAAGACTTGCCAAGTGTCTTGAGAGAAGCATCTGAAGGTCAGAATGGGAGGTCCATAGAATGTTCCAGTCAACGCTCCCCATGTGATCCAAAAGTCAAGCAAGGCCTCAGTAATGGGCCAGAAATTACTGGGGCCAACCTCCAATTTAGGGGTTTCACCCCCTTAGGTTTTACAATTTCTTTCTTTTCTTTTGTTCTTTCATTATTTTTTATATTCTTTTAAATTGTTGTTTTCTTTTAATTAATCAATATTTTCAAAAATATAAAAAAAAAACACAAAAAATCAGAAAAGATAAAAATAAATAATAATTTTATTTTAGTATTAATTTTCATAAATAAATTCGCATGTAATTAATTTAGATTTAATTTTAGGTCTTTAATACTTTTTCCCTTTTTTTTATTAATTAAATATTTTGTCATTAACCATTAATTTTGTAAATAAATTTTATAATTAATTAGTTTTAATTCTAGGTTTTAACTTTAATGCATTTTCTTTAATAAAATTAAAACAATTAGAATTAGAATTAATTATTTGACTTTTAATTGATTTATTTTTTTTATTAATGTCATAAATACAAAAAAACATAAAAAAATAAGTCATTTCTTTTATTTAATTTAATTAATTTAATAATTTTATTTTAATTCCTTTAAAGGGTTCAACGCCCTCGCATTCGATCATATTTTCCTCTTTCGCGCGTTTTATTTATTTTTGATGTAAATATAATGTAATTGTACCAAAGCCATGTAATAGCTATTAGACATTTATTTTCTGCAATTTATTTTAAATCGGGTCTGGATTAATTTGGCGTTGTAGACCCGCGCCTTTGTAATAGCGTAGGATCTTTTATCTTTTCCGCACTTTAAATTCCCGCACTTTTAACTGTTAAACAATAACATGAAAGAATGAATGCCCAAAAATAAAATCAAAACGTAGATCACCAATGCATGACAAGACAAACAATAAACTGAAAATGACACACAATTCACACACCACCCCTAGGGTACGCTTCACTGTTGCCTTGCCCCTCGAAAGGTGATCGTCGAGTAGAGGATGTCTTAGTAAGTCCTCATGATCCGGGAACCTGGCATGAGGGTAGCTTCTAAGGTGTCTTCCCATTGCTCTGGTGATCACCATGTCCCGAACCTCGAATTGACCCGAACACCTCCAACGGTGGTGCTACCTACCTCTCAATGGTGGGATGGCACTACTTTAAGGACATTTACACAGACGAATTCCTTAGGGTAGGTAGATTCTCATAGATACTTGCTCTTTTCAAAAACAAACGAAATACTTTTCACACCTACACTTTCTAAAAGTTTTCAAACAAATTTTTCATACACTCTTGAGGACAGATACAAGAGTTACTTAGAGATTTTTCAAACGAAACTTTTTCAAACCCACTCACACTTTGAAAAGCAAACAAACATTTTGAAAACACAATGAGCAAGTATCTAAGAGCCCATGGATAACCATGGATAGAAAGGGTGCTAACACCTTCCCTTTCTATAATCTACCTCCCGAACCGAGAGCAATCTCTTTAAAGGAATTTTTCTGTGCTTTTGTCCTTTCCATTTGGAGAAAATAAAAGACGGTGGCGACTCTTGCTTACCGCGACATTTCGCGAAACCAGCTAAAAAACAGTCAGTTCCAGATCCACCGATCACAATAGGGCTTCCTACTAACTAATGGTAGGATAGCACTATCCAAAGAAGAAGAAAAGTATAAGAAAGACCTTGAGTAGGTAGACCGTTGTTAATCACTTTCTCAGAAAAACAAAAATCAAACACTTTTTAACGTATTTTAAAACCAACACTTTGTATGCATTCTCGAGGACAAATACGAGAATCATTACAAAGTCCTCCTTACAAATGGAAATTTTCAAAATATTTTCAAACTCACAAACAAAGCAATTTCAAAAGTGGGATAGCAATTAAGAGCCCGTAGATAACCTCGGATGAAAAGGATGCTAACATCTTCCCTTTTTATAACCTACCCCCCAAACTAAAAAAAAAATCTTGAAGGTCTTTCCTGTTATTTTCACCCTTTCCTTATTGGATAAAATAAAAGTCAGTGGCGACTCTTTCTATTTGCAACACTTAGATAAAATGCAAAACCAAGTCAGTTCTCCCACCGTATTACAGAAGTGTTCAGTGATCATAAGAGTTTAAAATACTTATTTGATCAGAAATAGCTAAATATGAGGCAGAGAAGGTGGATTGAGTTAGAAGATTATGATTTTGATTTGAGTTACCATCCTGGTAAAGCAAATGTGGTAGCTGATGCTTTGAGTAGGAATTCCTTGCATATGTAGATGCTTATGGTACGAGAGTTAGAAATGATCGAACAATTTAGAGATATGAGCTTGGTGTATAAAGAGACTTCTAACGGTGTGAGAATGGGAATGTTGAAACTGACTAGTGGGATTCTTGAACAGATTCGAGAAGGTCAAAAATCTGATTTAAGTTTGGTGGATCGACTGACATTGATTAACCAAGGTAACATAGGTGAGTTATGAGTGGATTAAAATGGTGTGACGAGGCTTGATAATAGAGTGTGTGTTTATGATATTCCAGAACTTAAGAAGATCATTCTTGAGGAAGGACATCAAAGCGATTTAAGTATTCATCCAGGTGCTACGAATATGTATCAGGATTTGAAGAAATTGTTTTATTGGCCAGTTATGAAGAAGGAAATTGCTAAGTTTATGAATGTTTGTTTGAATTGTCAGAAGTCAAAGATCGAACATCAGAAGTCTACAGGTGTCATGCAACCTTTGAGTATTCCAGAGTGGAAATGGGACAATGTTTCTATGGATTTTGTGTCGGGCTTGCCAAAGACTGCTAAAGGTAATGATTTGATTTAGGTGATAATGGATAGGTTGACCAAGTCGACTCATTTCTTGCCGATGAAGATCAATCATCCTATAGAAAAGCTAGTTGAGATGTACGTTGATGAGATTGTGAAGTTGCATGGGATAACTTCGAGTATCGTATCAGATAGAGGTATGAGGTTTACGTTAAAATTCTGGGGAGGTTTGCAGAATTTTTTTGGTACTAAGTTAAAGTTAAGTTCCACATATTATCCTCAAACAAACGGTCAGACAGAGAGGACTATCCAGTCTTTGGTAGATTTTCTAAGGGCTTGTGTTCTAGAATGAAAAGGAGCTTGGGATAGTTACTTGCCATTGATTGAGTTCACTAACAATTAACAATTTCCATTCTAGTATTGGGAGGGCACCGTACGAAGCATTGTATGGTAGGAGGTGTAGAACTCTATTATGTTGGTATGAGTCAGATGAGAGTGTTGTACTCGGACTTGAGATTGTGCGGAAGACAACTGAGAAGATCAAGATTATCCAAGAGAGGATGAAAGCTTCTAAGAGTTGCCAGAAGAGTTATCATGATAAGAGAATGAAGGCATTAGAATTCCAAAAAGATGATCATGTGTTCTTGAGAGTCACTCTAGTGACTGGTATTGGTAGATCTCTGAAGTCGAGAAAGCTTACGCCATATTTTGTTAGTCCATATCAGATATATAAGAAGATAGGTAAGGTAGCCTATCGTATCACTTTACCGCTGTTGCTTGTGAAGCTTCATGTTGTGTTTCATGTGTCTTAATTAGGAAGGTATATACCGAATCCTTCACATGTGATTCAGATGGATGATGTATAAGTGAGAGATAACCTGACTATTGAAGCATTACCATTGCGAATAGAAGACCGTGAAGTGAAGCAATTGCAGGGTAAAAATACTGCCTTATTGAAAGTGTTATAGGGTGGACCAGCCGATGGAAGTTTAACTTGGAAGCTTGAGGATCAGATGAAGGAGTCGTACCCAACTCTATTTTCCTCAGGTAATTTTCGGGGCGAAAATTCTTTAGGTGGGGGAGAGTTGTAACACACTGACTTTCAGAATTAATTAAATGAGTTATTAGAAATATTCGTGGATTATTGATGAAAATGTGATGTTTTGTTGAGTATGATGTGTGCTATGTAGTTATGTTATGGTTTATTGGGATATTGATGAGTATAGAGTATTTTAATAATTAGATAATTATATAGTAATAATAATTATTAGAATTATTATTATTTAAATAAAAAGGAATAATTGAAGTAGAGAAGCTAGCGGCAAGATGGTAATTGGTGAAAATCTAAGTGAGGACAAGTTAGGAAAATATTAGAGGTCCTAAGGTTAAACAAATAATAGGATAAGATTATTTCATTAGTACAATCGTGAAAATATTGGAAGGACTAACGCTGTGAAGAGAAAGTTAGGGCACAAAGAACAAGGAAGGATTTTGGTAGAACGCTAAGGAGGATTGCAATTCGTTGGAAATCTAAGGTAAAAGGGGGGTGATCTGTCATTATATTTGATATAGATTTTAGATGTCTGTAGGTGTTTTGGGGTTTTTGGAATGGATTAATAACATGATGAATATGATGAAATCGATGATATTTTAATGTTATAATGCTAAGTAATGATGTATGTGATGCTTGCAATATTGTATTATTATGATGTTGTGAAACCATGATGATTTATATGAGTCTTGGGGTTGTTTTGGTGTGAAATTTCAAAGTAATTGGGAGTGGTCTGAAATGAATTATAATATCAAAATTTTTATTACAATTTATCTGGTGAAAATAAATTACGTATTATAATTCTTTAAGTGACGTTCTCCAGTACACTGGTGTACGTACGAGTAAAATTTTTTTGATTTTGAAAGAAAACAAATAAACAAGTGAATATAATTTGAATATTTTAAAAAATGTAGATGTTGGGGATAGTTAGGGGCATGTGTAAAATTTTTAATATGGATCTTGGAATTCAATAGCATACTTGGCAAGGAAATGGGCCATCCCATTATTCCCTCTTTTGGTAAAGGAAATTGCTTAATGCATTCTAAGTATTGGTTCTCCACCCTAGCATAAAATCAAAATTTTGCTTAGAATCTTGAAATGCACTTCGGACACACCTCAAATGCACCAAATACACGCTGTGATACGGTGGGAGAACTGACTTGAGGTTTTGCGTTTGTTTTCGCATTTGTTCGGTTTAGCAAGAGTCGCCACCGAATTTTTATTTTATCCTAAAGGAAAGGTTAAAAAGCACAGGAAAAACCTTTGAGATGTTTTCGTGGGTTCGGGGGGTAGATTATGAAAAGGGAAGGTGCTAGAACCCTTCTCATACATGGTTATCCATGGGCTCTTAGTTACTTGTTTTAGATCACTTGCCTTTGCTTTTCAATTGTTTGAAATGGTGCTTTGTGTGTGTGGCTTTGAAAATGTTTTGAAAAAGATGCCTTGTCTAGGCAACCATTGTAACAATTCTTTACTCGAATGTTTTACAAAGGTGTTTGTCTTTTTGAAAAGATGTTTCAATGTTTTTTGAAAGTTGTTTTGAAAGTTGTGTTGTGGAGTGTGTTTTGAAAGTAGGCAAGTGTGTTTTGCAAGTTTGATCAAGTAACTAAGAGTTGCCTACCCTAATTTTACTCAAAGATCTTTCTCATGTTTTAACCCTTTTAACAGTGTTGTTTCACCATTGTATTTGGTGAACAACCTTGTGTTAGGATGTTAACGGGATAGGCGCGGGTCATCGTTTAGACCATGAATGCAATAGTGTCAAGTGTTTTTGGCAATTTTCTTGAGGGACTATGATCATTTTGTTTAGACAACTTCGAAAGCGTCATCGAGGGACTATGATCATTTGATTTGTTTTTGTTTTGCCAAAGTACTTGACATGCAAACATGGCCCATTTTGGAAGGCAACAAGCGGGATTACCCTAGGGGTGCAAGTGTGATTGGTGTATTGATTTTCATGCATTTGTCTTGTATTAGGTTATCTAGCGGTTGATTTTGAATCTTCGCATATAAACCCTAATTACTATACAGTATATAGAAAGCGATAAATTGCGGGAATTTAAAGTCTAAGCTATTACAAATAAGTATCCGGGGATGGGGGTACAAATGTTTACAAATGGGGATGAGTCTTGTCAGAATAGTAGTGTCCAAATATTATTTACAACCAAATCGAACCATCGTATTCTCAATGTAAAAAATATAGCAAGGTATAAGAGTAAAGAGAATCAAAAAGCAAAGTATGATGCACATGATTATTTACAAGTGATCAAATTGTTAACCTAATGCAATTATTAAGTATTTTATTATTTTTGTGTTTTTGTTAATGTTATAAATAAACAAAAAAAGGGTTTTAAAGAGAAGATATTTTAACTTAACAAAAAAATCTATTATTTGCATATATTGTTAATGTTATTTAGGAATTTTTATAAAAAAGTGATTTTCTAAACAAAAAGTTTTAAAGCCCAAAATATATTATTTTTATTTAAAAGGAAATAGGAAATAGTTTAAAAAAGAAATAAAAAGAAGAGTATTAGTTTGTATATACATAAAAAAGGTTAAATGGGCCTTAAGAAAATGCTTGGCCCAAACAACAAAACTAACAGATTCTAAAAAGGGGGGGGGTGTATGCGCCAGGATTCAGTTGGGCTTAGGCAGTTTATGCAAGGGACAGGCCCATATGTTTTGACAATGTTTTTTTAGGGTTGTAATTAGCTTTGTTCAGAATAGGGTTTGTGAGTTTGTTGAGCGGCGCCACTTCTCCATCTTCTTCTTCGTCTTTCTCGTTCTCAAACAAAGGCCATTGATGCTCTTCCAACCGCCTCAGGCTACCAGACGCCACCATCCATCTCCCTCTCTCCATGGTCGTTCAGGCAGTGACGAGAAAAGGTAACGATTTATTTTTTATGTTTTAGGGTTTTGGATTTTAGTCTTGCACGTTATTGGTTTTTGACACATAATGATCTTTTATGTTATTTATGTTTGTGTGAGGTGTTAAAGAAAAGGGAAGAGTTACTACCTTTAGGATTTTGGAGACGGAGGATTTGGACAGGAGGTGTTCTCCGGTGGCCGGAGGCGGAGGGACACGGTGATGTGTTTGCTGGCCTTCCTGGTACTTGTATCTTTAACTTTGTTTGGTTTAGTGATGAGTGTTGCAATCTGAAAACCCTAGGATATCTTCTTTTCCTCTTCTGATTGCTTGCCTCTGAACTTTTGCTTATCTGTGATGATTTTGATTCTGAGTATTTGTGCTTCTGAGATACTTTCACAATCTTCCTCTCTTTGGGCTTTGTTTCTTTTCAATGATGATAATATCTTAGAATGCTTTGATTTCTGTATGTTGCTTTTGATGATGTTGATGATGTTGCCTTATTCTGAGATGCTTTTGGCTTTGCTTTGAGTTTGGTACAGGCTTGGAGTAAGTTTGGCTATTTTGGCCCTGTGATGAACATGGTTCTGAGGGCTTTTGTTTTTTTTGTTTGGATATTTGGAATGGTTTGGATTGGAGGGTTGTTGGTACAGGTTTATTGTTTGGTTGTGTTGATTTCTGGTTTGGATTTGAACAAGCTTCAGGGCTTGTTATGCAGGTTTGGATACAGATTTGTTTATGGGTATGCAGGTTACTGAGTTGTTCAGGTTTATTGTGCTTGGCTTAGGCTTGAAGCAGACTTGGCTTGAAGACAGTTTTGAGGCTTCAAGGCTTGTGCTTCCAGTTTTGTTTGTGTTTACTGATAGAGGCTTAAGGCTTGACTCTGTAACAGGTTTGAGGCAGGTTTTGAGGTTACAGGCTTGGGGAAAAAAGGCTTGAAGGCTTGTTCTTTAGGCTTGCTTTTGTAAGTTTACAAGTTTGAAATAGGCTTGAATGTTTTAACAGGTTTGTGAGTTTGTTGTTTGAAGGCAGGTTAGCAGGCTTCAGGGCTTGTGTTATGCTTGCTTTGGTGTTTTACAGTTTTGTGATATCCTTTTTCTATGTATTCCTGCCTCTCTTTTGAACTGTTCTGATACTCTTTGTTTTATATCTTTATCTCCTTAGCCTGCAAACTGTAAGCCTCTACTTCTCTCTCTCTTTCTCTCTCCACGGAAAAGTATATTTAATTACTTAAACTGTACTTTCTATTCTGAAAAGGTGTGGCTGGAAAATGATGGAAATTTGAAATATTGCTTGCATCTTTGGCTTTCCTCTGCATATCTTCCAGATTTTCTGCCTTTGCTTTTTGCTAGCTTGTAGGCATCTTTATTGACAGCTCTTGGACAGTTACAGCTTGGTTGACATTTGTTAACAGCTTTGCACTTGTGACTTAGTTTGGTATTTTCAGTTTGACAATGCAATTTGGTTTAGTTTCGTTGACAATTTGAATTGCCTCTTAGATGGTTTGCAATTATGCAGTTTGTTTGGCATTTCAGTTTGGTTTGCCTTTTTGACAATTTGAATTTATGCAGCTTTGTGCATTTTGTTTAATATGCTGCCTTGTATTGAATTAATTCATATGCTTGCAAACAATTTTTCTTTCCTCTTTGTGAACCAAGAAGAGAGTCTTCTTGTGATTTGCAGAGAGGACGAACAAACTGATTCCGGCCAACACCTTTAATGATGAGTTTTTTATTAACTGTCTGAAAAATACTTTTCCAAATTCATCTGTGTTGACTTCTTTCTTCTCTTTTTGCAGGTAAATATCAGTTGAGCAAAGGATGCAGCAGTAGAAGATGAAGACTTCAAGAGATTTAGGATATAGATTTAATTTATTTTTAATCATTGTAATAAATGTCATTGTAACACTGTAAATAAATTTACTGTATCAAATAAACATTTGTAACAACAACTGAAAATAAATAAATCCTTTGTCAGTTAATTCTTTTAATTCTTCTGCACCTGTTTATTTAATTACTTAAATTTCTTAAATCATAATAATTAGAAGTTATCCCAATAATTTTAACTTATAAATTATAAATAATCAACAAACGTCCGGCGTTCCAAATGACCAAAAGCATTGCACAGTTAAACAAACAAACGTCCATACACCTTTCACTTTACTGATTAAACCAACACTTCAAACTCTCAATCAGAAGCCTCAGCTTGCATCCCAGATGTTTAGACTTTGAGAAACAAGCGTCAAAACCATGTGACAGTCAAATGAAATGAACTGTAGAATTAATTCCTTCAGAGAATGCGCGTGCAAACCCTAATTTGGATTTGTTGTCAAAGAAACGTCCGGCTGATCAAACCCTGAGCCAAACTCAACCAAATCACTAAAAACCCTAATAATCTGCTTGGACTGATTCAAAAGTTAATGGAAACCCTAATTTTGTTTGACTAATAAGAAAAGTCTGTTTGATCGATTCTTGAGCCAATTTGAAAAAATCAGGGAAAGCCCGGAGCTGTGATTTCTTGTGAAAAAGAGAGAGGGCAAATTTTGGGGTACAACACACGCGTAAATGAGCCACACACTCATTTTGTAAAATGTCCAGAAATATTTTTTCAAAATAAATTCGGAAGTATACTTTTGAATAGGGGTGATCAAAATCGAACCGATCGAACCGAACCAAATTGAGAATCGCAAAAGGACACATTTTGTTCGGATGTGTTTGGACCATTTTCTAACAAAACCACGTGGTTCAATTTGTGATTTGTATTTTGAAAACTGAACAAAACCAAAACAAACCACATTATGTCAAAAATCTTACACACCAATACATATTTTTTAATTATTTTGTGAATTCAATAAGTACTATGTGTATATTTTACCATATTCTTTATATAATATTTATTTTAATTTATATATAAAAAAATATAACTGATTTATAAATACTACTGTCTTTATCTGAAATGAAATTCATATGTTTAGTTTTATTGTTATTTTTAATTTTGTGACGTTGATAAGGATAAGATTGAAAGAAAATTTACATATTGATAATAAAAAAATAGTATTATCAGGTTAGCATAGTCACATGCACTTGTCTATAACTACATAGTATATTATTTTAAATTTATTTAAGAATGCAATTTCATGTATATTATCCTTTAGACATAAGATATAATTGTAAGATATAATTCATATTTATGCGTTAAATTATAAACTTATTTTGACAATTACAAAGTTATTTTATGTTAATGTATGAATGATTAAACATAAAATTAAGTTAACATCTATATGTGTATGTATGACTCATAAAAATATTGTAAAAAACCAAATCAATCCAAACCACGTTAGTTTAGTTTGGTTTGTTTTACTTTCAAAAGTCAACTGAACCAAACTGAACCCTACTTCTGAACGCATCCTAAATACACCAAATACATGTGTAAGTGAGTTACACTCTTATTTTGTAAGAAAATTAATCTGAGAATATACTTTCGAAATAAATTTGGAATACTCCCATATACTTACAGAATACAATGTTTTATTAATTGTTATCATCAGAAATGTGGGACTTGGCGAATATGTCAAATGCTTATTTAATGATAACGAATGAGATCATAGTCTAGTTGATGGCTACTTTGTGATTTTTTGTTAGTTAATGATGTTTTGCATATTCCTCGAGCCTTTGAATGATTGATATGGAACCTCTTATCTGACCTTTTTGTTTTCCTTTTGAACATTTAGCCTGATTTCACTTTGATATGGTGTAGTGCATAAACATTATTAAAGTTAGTATTTTGCAAGAATTTATGGAAGTATACTTCTGGATTTATTCTTGAAGTATATTTCTGAACTATTTTTTTATTTATAACATGAGGGTTTGAATCATTTACGCATGTATTTTATGTATTTGAGGTGCATTCGATACCACATTTCTAAAATCTAAAAGGCATTTTTGGATTTTCATCGAGGGATAAGTAATTCCCTTTAGTAAAACTAAACATATGTTTCTAAACTGGTTCTCTAACACTCATCGTTCTATCATCTTCATCGGTGGTTTCATTATTTTTAAGTTTATCAACCCCATGCTTACAATCACTCTCAAAGATAACATCTCTAAAACAACAATTTTCTACAAGCTCAACATTGTTAGAAGTTGTAATTCTTTGTTTTGTAGAAAAGTTTGTATTCGGCATATGTATGTTTGACCTAGTAGAAGTCCGTTGTATTCGGCAGAGTCGAATACATCATATAATTGTTGTTCCAAAGGAAAAATATAACTTTGTATATTTTGGCTTGTGTTGTATGTTTTGGGCTTGGGCTTTGGTTGCATATAAATGTTCATGTTGTTGTAATAGTTTATATACAATAACAACTTTAGTAATAAGAACTTCACAACTTTTGAAATATAGTTTTTTTTTCTCATTCTTATTCTCTCCTTTCTCTCTTCTATCTTCTTCCTTATATTTATTGAAAACCCTAATTGTTCCGAAAAATTGGTATCAACGAGCCCGAGTTATAATTCAAAGAGAACCTGTAATGGAAAACAGGATAACAACATAAACGCAATTTCCAGAAAATTTATCTATTTTCAAAGGTGAGAACTATGAGAGGTGGGTTGCCCAAATAAAGTTCATCTTCGGATTTCAAGATGTGTCTGAAATCGGGAATGATGAACTACTGACATTGGAAGCAAATGCAGAAATATGCACACAAGGATCAAAGTAAGAAAGATGGAAAAGCTTTGTTCTTGATTCACCAGTGTGTGCATTATGACGTGTTCGAGAAGATCATTAAAGAGGAAACAACCAAAGGAGTGTGGGACAAGTTGAAGAACTTGTACGGAGGAGATGAAAAATTGAAAAGGGTGAAGCTGCAGACAATGAGAAAGAAATTTGAGATGAATCAGATGAAGGAAGAAGAATTAGTCTCAGAATTATTTTCAGGTGTGGTTCTATTAATGAACCATATGAAGGCTTGTGGTGAATAAATCAATGATTTACAAAAGATTGAGAAAGTGTTGAGATCTATGACTTCAAATATTGATTACATTATAGTGTCTATTGATGAGTCCAAGAACTTAGCTGAGAGGAAGTTAGAAGAACTTCAAACTTCATTAGAGGCTCATGCGTTGAGGTTGAAGTTGAGGAATTAAAAAAGGGACAAGGTGGTTGAATAAGAACTGGAAGCAAGATTCATCAGGAAGTGTAACACCCCAACTTTTAGAAATAATTTTTTAAATGAGTTTATAGAAATATTCATGGATTATTGATGAATTTGTGATGTTTTGTTAAGTATGATGTGTGCAATGTAGTTATGTTATGGATTATTGGGAGATTGATTAATATAGACTATTTTAATAATTAGATAATTATCTAGTAATAATTATTAGAATTAATATTATTTAAATAAAAAGGAATAATTAATGTAAAGAAGCTAGGGGAAAGATGGTAATTGGTGAAAGGCTAAGTGAGGATAAGTTAGGAAAATATTAGGGGTCCTAAGGTTAAAAAAAATAATAGGAGAAAATTATTTCATTAGTGCAATCGTGAAAATATTGGATGGACTGATGTTGTGAATAGAAAATTAGGGCACGATGAACAGGGAAGGATTTCGGTAGAATTCTACGGAGGAATGAAATTCACTGGAAATCTAAGGTAAGTGGGGTGATATGTCATTATATTTGATATGGAGTTCATATGTATGTAGGTGTTTTGGGGTTTTTGGATGGATTGATAACATGATGAATATGATGAAATTGGTAATATTTTGATGTTATAATGCTAAGTAATGATGTATGTGATGCTTGCTATGATGTGGTGGGAGAACTGACTCGAGGTTTTGAGTTTGTGTTCGCAAATGTTTCGGTTTAGCAAGAGTCGCCACCGACTTTTATTTTATCCAAAAGGAAAGGTAAAAAAGCACAGGAAAGACCTTTGAGATTGTTTTTGAGTTCGGGGGGTAGATTATGAAAAGGGAAGGTGCTAGCACCCTTTTCATCCATGGTTTTCCATGGGCTCTTAGTTACTTGTTTTAGATCACTTGCTTTTGCTTTGAAATTGTTTGAAATGGTGCTTTGTGTGGTTTTGAAAATATTTTGAAAAGAGGCAGTTGTTTAGGCAATCTTTGTAATGATTCTCGTTCGTGAGAATGTATACAAAGATGTTTGTCTTTTGAAAAACGTTTCAATATTTTGAAAGTTGTTTTGAAAATGTTTTGAAAATGTGTGTGTTTGTTTGAAAATAGCAAGGATGGTTTGCAAATTGATCAATTAACTAGAAGCTTATCTACCTACTCAAAATTCTTTCTTGTACATTTTCATTCCTTTGACATTGTTAACCTACCATTGTTTTGGTAGACAACCCTATCTTTGGATGTTAAACGGGACGGGCGTGGGTCATCGTATGACCATGATAGCAATGGTGCCAAGTATCTTAGCTTGTTTGAGGGACCAAGATCATTTGTTTAGGCAACCTTGTCTAGCGTCATCGAGGGACTATGATCTTTTATTTTGTTTTGTTTTTCCAAGATATCTAGCATGCATACCATGGCCATTTAAATTAGGCAACCAAGTGAATGAAACCCTAGGGGTGTTGTGTGCAATGTGTTGTCATTTTACATGCATTTTTGTCTTGTATTAGGTCATGCTATTTGTTTGATTTTTGTCTTATCATACAAACCCTAATTTACTAAACATGCATATAATGCGATAAATTGCGTAAAGTAAATCTAAACTATTACAACAATTATTATGGGAGGGGGGATACAAGTTTTGAATGGGGGTATTCGCAAAAAATAAAACCCTAATTCACTATTACAACCCAATTGAATTTAATGTACAATAAATAAATAAACAATTATTTAAATATGCAATAATATGTAATATGCAAAAATGTTTTGTAATTGTTTTATGTATGAGAAAATAATATTATCTAAGTCCTAAAAATAAGAAAAAATAATATTATTATTTTTGAAAGGGGAAACCCTAATTTTGTTTTAAAATAAAATATTGTTTTCTAATATTCTTTTATTTATTTTTGTTCAAGGAAAATAATAATAATATTATGTACAAATATTAAAAATTAAATATATATGAAATATAAATATTTAATATGTATAATGAAATAAAAATAAAATATTTAAGTATTTTTATTATTATTTACAAGTTTTTTTAAGAAAATAAGTTTTATAAACCTAATAAATTATTTTTATGCCAAAAACAAATAATAAAAATAATAAAATAAAATGCAAAAAATTAAGAAATATTTTTGGGATTTTTAATGTTTAGAAAAAAAAATAATAAATTCAATAATCACAAAAGAAATAAAAAAAATGCAAAATATAAAAAATGGGCCAATGGGGTGCAAATAGGAAACAGGGGGGTGTGAAAAGTAGAAGGCCCAAGGCGCCAGGCCCAAGACAGCTTCGTCCCTGTCCTTCAGCTCCCTCTTGCGCATGTTTATGAGCCAAACCTGTATCTTGCTCTAGCTTGCATGAAATCAAAAACTCATAACATGAAAAGTGTAGCTTGTAAACTCACGATTCCAATGATATAAAATTCATGACCTAACTCTCAAAGATCAGAGAGAATTTTAATGGCCCTAATTTCTGACCTAGTTTTTTCAGCATGTTCAACAACCAAATACTCTTAGCTCAATTAATATAAATGACAACTATGCATATTTACAACTTAAGCAATTTAAGGACTACATTTTTGCTTCACAAACCTAAGCTTAAGGATGCCTAAATAAGGAGATAGAACTTTGAAAAATACCTTGTTCAGTTGAGTTTGGATATGGCAATGTGGGAACTTTGAGTGAGGCCTGAAGATCGTGTGAGCTTCCTTGAAGTTCCCTCAAGCTTCTCCAATGCCCAGCTTGCCTTGTATATGTTTGAATCTCCTTGCACGAGTCAACCTGCAACCTTGCAAAATGAAAATGGTGAAGTGTGAAACAGGGCACACAGTTGCAAGACAAGGGCCTGGATAGCTTGGATGTGATGTAGGGAAGATGTTTCAAGGGTTGAAAGGAAAAACGCACGAGCAAGTTTCAAGTTGGCAAGTGTTCTGCAGGTGATGCCCTGTTTGGGCATAAAAATGTAATTTTTGTGTTTAAGAGTGTTTGGGATGTTAGCAATTCGTGTATTGGCTTGTTACAAGGTTCTGAAGTCATTTGAAATGATACAAAGTCTTGCCTTTAACAGATACACAAGTTGTCTTGACTTTTGCAAGTTTGCTTGCTTTTGAAGAAAGTTGACATGACCAATGCCAAAGGCCTGTATAGGCTTGCTTGTTAGCTGCATAGGGTTGGTGTACTTTGCCTGATGTTTTTGGATCTTGTTTGCAACAAAATATCAGGTCCATGGCTCAAGATTTGCAAAGTTGTAAAAAGCTAGCTTTATGAAAGTAGTATTATGAACTTTATGCCATAAATGGATTAATTCATTGTGCAATGCTCCAAAGATCAAAATAAAGCCATTGTCCACTGAATTAGCATTAAATTATGGAGTGTATAAAGGATTAGTACCTGTAATTCCAAGTACAAGCATGCTAGGACAGATTTGCAACTTGAACCATTGTGAAAATGCCTTGAACAAAAGTGATAAATTTCCATTTTCGTTTCTTTGATTCTCCCTAACCATAAATGATCTTGGAGAGTTCTTAGACATTTTGGAAAGCTTGTAACATTCTCTACAATCCATCTTTTAAATGAAACTTGAGATACCTCTTGGAACTAGATGAAAAGTTGCCATGAAGTTAGGTCAAAAATCTGCCTAAACTATGGCAAAATTTCACTAAGTTAAAAAGTTTATGGACCCCTATTCACAAAATCATAACTTGAGATCCAAACATCTTTTGTAAAACTTTGTGAATCAAAGTTTTAGATTTCATGGAGGACTACAACTTTCATGTTGGAAGTTTCCTTTGAATCCAATTGAATCATGGTGAAAAAGTTGGAGAAAGTTGGGAAAAAAATAAGAAATTTTCCATAACTTAGAAAAATTCTAAGTTATGAAAATTTTCAAATTAAAACCCTAATTTTCAAAATTAGGTTTCTTGGTCAACAAGTTTCACATTTTGACATATCTTGATGAATTATGACCCTTGGC
Organism: Vicia faba; assembly: GCA_948472305.1. Taxonomy (NCBI): domain Eukaryota; kingdom Viridiplantae; phylum Streptophyta; class Magnoliopsida; order Fabales; family Fabaceae; genus Vicia; species Vicia faba. Next base: position 225,060,477 of record OX451738.1, read on the forward strand.
ACTTGATTTTGACCAAAAAGTCAAAGTTTCACTTTTCAGTGTACAGTTGACTTTTGATCAGTTGACTGCAAAATTCATCTGCCAATCCTATGCATTTGTGATCTTTTGAACTATGTGATTAGGTCAATATGATGATATTGAGTACTTTAAATCATGCTTGAACCCAATTGGTCATTGGCTAGGTTAAAAATAAAAAATTGCCCTTTCTCAGTCAAAACCCTAATTTTGACCATTTTGCCCTTTTGATGATCTGATCAAATTTCTTGAAGAGTTATGGTCCAAACTTGATCAAATGGTAAATAGGAGCCTATAATATTGTTGGGGATCAAAAATTATGAAGTTTGAATGTAAATTGGCTATGGTTGACTTTTTCCCCAATACAGCTGATTTTTAGGTCAACTGTCCAATTGACTGGGCAAAAATGTGATTCAAGGCTTGAAACTTGGTATGAGCAATCTTAGGGGTCCAAGATGGTATACTAAAGTCTCATGAAGATTTGATGGTCCAAAAATCCTTGTGAAAACTCAAACCCTAATTTCAGGCTATTAGTGCAAGAGGAGGTCTTGAGCTGAGCAAACCCTAATCCTGTCTGGAGTTCAAGAGGTCTTGTGAGGAAAATCTTGATAATATGAGAGGGAAAATTTTGGGGTATAAAAGCTGCCCATGTTCAATCTTCTTGAACCTGAAGAGTTAGATTGGCGAGTTTGTCGTTCATGACTCGAAGGTAAAAGATGATTGGACACTAGAGTGCTCGTAAATTTGCACTCGTCAAAATGTAGTTGAGAAAATGGGCTTAAAGATGCCATTTGGAGATGTGATAGAATTTTGTTGGAGATGGGATTAAAGATTCCATCCAAGAATGTTTGTTGAATTGTATGTTGTAAGTCAGGAGAATAAGTATCAGAATGGTATCCGTGTCTGGAACGTATCTGTACTATATCTGGGGACTGGATCTCAATGAGCAAAGGAGTAGCATCCGTATCTGGAGCGTATCCAAGTTGTATCTGAATGTTGAATCTGAATAAGCAATAGAATAGCATACGTGTCTGGAGCGTCTTTGAGCTGGGGAAAATCAGAATAGATGACATAATGGCAACCGTGTTTGGAGCGTATTTGGACTTGGAGTCTGAAGTTTGAATCTGAATGGGTAATAGAATGACTTCCGTGTCTGGAGTGTATCTAAACTGTATCTGAATCGGAAACTGAATAAGGTCCAGAATGGCATCCGTGTCTAGAGCGTATCTGAACTAGAATCTGAATAAGTGACAGAATGACTTCCGTATTTGGATTGTATCTGGACTGTATTTGATAGTTGAAATCTAAATAAGAAATAGAATGGCTTCCAGGTCTGAAGCGTATCTAATCTATATCTGATAGTTGAAATCTGAAAAAGTATCAGGATGGCATCCCTATCTAGAGCGTATCTGAACTGTATCTGAAATCTGAATCTGAATGAGCAACTGAATGACTTCCGCGTCTGGAGTGTATCTGTACTGTATCATGATTGTATACCATTAACGGTAGCTTGTTAATCTTATCCTGAAAAGGGTAAAATGTTAGCTGAAACACAAAGTTATGTTGCATGAAATGTATGATGCAATAAATGTGTTTTATCAATGTTTATGATATATGGATGTAATGTATGCGCATGTAAGCTGATTTTCTGTATTGCTGAGGAAAATAAATCCTCGACTGTTGGGGATAATAAATCCTATTGACTGTGCCGGGGAAAATAAATCCCTGACCGCTGCTGGAGATTCAAAATCTTTGATTGTTGAGGATGAGAAATCCTTGGTGACTGTTGGGGATTAAAATCCTTGACAACTTCTGCGGGGATATGAGGATCCTTCATGTCTTGAATTTGGAGTATTGACAAAAAAATCTGTTGCGAGCAATGTCGAGCTGCTGGAGAAATTTTCTTGGGAAATCCAGAGAACTTTGATAACTTCTACTGGGGATCACAAAGGAATTCCTTGATCTACTGGAGAATAAGGAAGACTCTGATGACTTCTGCGGGGAACTAAGAATGAGAATCTTCATTCTGTTGAGGAGTAATGAAAACTTTGGTGACTTCACTGAGGAAATGAGAGTGAGAATCTTCAATCTGATGGGGAGCCATGAAAACTTTGGCGACTTCATGCTGGGGAGTAATGAAGACTCTGGCAACTTCACTGGGGAATCAAGAATGAGAATCTTCATTCTGTTGGGGAGTAAAAACTCTGTGGGGAAGAAGGCTTACTGCTGGAGAGTAAGTTCAGGAGTTTTCGGTCGTCTGCCACTCTACTGAGAAGTTATCCTAGGTTGGGGAGAGACAAAAGTTAACTATTATCTGGTTGATTTCCAGGTTTCAAGCTGACTTGCTGGGGAAATTGGATGGTTTCCGCTAGGGATTGATAGTCTTGACTCGACTGGGGATGAAAGTTTCAGCTCCACTGGGGATCTGTAACTCAAAGCTTTGGCTCCACTGGGGAATGGGAGTTTGAAGTTTTAACTTTGACGGGGATTAAGAGTTTGAAATTTAGATCCACTGGGGATATGTATTTCAAGGTTTTGGCTCCGCTAGGGATCTAGATGGTGTACTGTAGGGATTGCTCATGGAATAGCCTAAAGACGTTTTCCTATCCTTTCAGTCTATCAGTAATTGTTCTTTTCCATCCTGTTTATTTGTAAACAGTAATTATGTTCAAATGCATATGTTCATCAATGAATCATTTGACGTTTTTGCAAATAAAAACACAAATGTAAAAGAAAAAGACAGATAGTTTTTGTACTTTGAAAGAGATATCTTTGTATTAAATTTAAGTAAGTGTTTTGTACAAAGGAGACAGACATCCTAGTAAGAGGACGGTGTCGTAAAAGTAAGAAAATTTAATACAAAGAAAGATAGCTATGTGTGTAAAAATTCCATGGGGTTCCCATTCGGCTATAGCCTTCGTATCTCCGAATATCTTGTCCATCTGTTGCTTCGTCCGAAGATGATTGGAGTGATCAGAAGCTCAAAGTTTGTCAGTGAAGAGATTGTCCTTAAAGTGATCCGACGAGACATAGTCATACGCTTTAATTCCCTAACTTTTGCCTGGACCGCCCTTTCGGGTTTTCAGTCCACCGGGAAACCCTTTTTTGCCCAAGTCGCCCTTTCGGGTTTTCAACTTGCCGGGTGTACAGATTTTTTTTATTTATCCCTAACTTTTGCCTGAACCTCCCTTTCGGGTTTTCGATTCACCGGGATGCCATTTTTTTCCTAGGTGTGTCAACCTAGCGGGTCATTTATGCGTAGTATCTTTTGACTATATCTGCGTTCGCAGGGTGCGGCAAGTCATCATCGTCCATGGTGGTTAAGATCATTGCCCCACCAGAAAAGATGTTCTTGATCATAAATGGTCCTTCATAGGTAGGAGTCTATTTTCCCCTGGGATCACTTTGCAGCAAAATAATGCGCTTGATTACCAGATCCCCGACTTGATATACCTGGCGTCTGACTTTTTTGTTGAAAGCCTTGATCATCCGCTTTTGATACGTCTGACCATGGCAAACAGCAGTAAGTCACTTTTCATCAATCAAGTTTAGCTGATCAAGCCGGGTTTGAATCCAATCATCTTCACTCAAACCAGCATCCTTCATGATTCTCAAGGAGGGAATCTAAACCTCGATAGGTAAAACAGCCTCCATGCCATATACCAAGGAATATGGTGTTGCCCCAGTTGACATGCGTGCCGTGGTACGGTACCCGTGAAGAGCAAACGGTAGCATCTCATGCCAGTCCTTGTAGGTGACTGTCATCTTTTGTATGATCTTCTTGATATTTTTATTCGCAGCTTCGACTACACCATTCATCTTTGGCCGATAAGGAGATGAATTGTGGTGTTGAATTTTGAACTGCTTCATAACTTCTGCTTTGATCTTTTTGGACATGTCAGGTCTCATGCAGCGGACCTTTTGCTTCACTGGTGGACAGTCTTCTCTTGTGTGGAGACGGTGTACCATAATATTTGTATCAAGTCCCGACATGTCTTTGTATGACCAAGCAAATATATCAACATAATCATGCAGTAGCTGAATTAGGCGCTCCTTGACAATCGGCTCTAGATTGGAACCTATCTTGATTTCCTTTTTGTCTTCCTCAGTTCCCAAGTTGATTGTATCCAACTGCTCTTCATGAGGTTGAATTGCTCTTTCCTCTTGCTGTAATAATCTGGCCAATTCCCCTGGCACCTCACAATCTTCCTCACCTTCGTATTCGGCTTGGTTGATCAGATCTTCAGAGTCACTGAAGGCTATAGCAGTATTGTTACCCATGGGTTTCGGAATGGAAGGGTACCTGCATTTGTGAGTGTGGGTGTGTGTAAGGGAATAGCCATCTTAAAACAATAAAATGTAAAAGAAAGACAATGAGCACAAAAGGTTTATATATGAAAAGCGTCCATGATTCATTAAAATGACATATGAAAATGAAATAAGAATCCTTATAAATGGACCTATGTGCCTCGGGTAAGACACAAGGTTAAAAAAGTATGAATTGTTTGTGAATTATTACAGTCCAACATAAATGGAAAAGATAAATTACTGATTTATGAAAGTAATCGGAACAAAGTCTTTTGCTTCCCAGTTGCACAGTCCTCCGTCAACAGTAGGGAAAATCTAGTCTTCCAAGTTGCCCTCTTCTTCATTGTCCTCTAGTGCATTAACCCCTCGGTGGCTGATCTTCACAGGTGGCCCTCCGGCACGGGAGCGGCGCACGACCTTCTGACTATTTGAAGTAAATCCTAAGCCGAATTTGTCTGATTTGAAAGGAAAGTCGGGAAGCTGCCCCCAGATTATGGATCCGCCTTCTTCCATAACTTCCCTAGCATCCTTGAGAGATGACATCTGAGGCGGACGTCTGGTAATCGTGGGTACAGAGGACACTGTCTTGGTCGCCGCTATCTCCTGAGCTACCTTCTCAAAATGCTGGAAAGGAGTTTCTATGAATTCTCCATCCAATTCTACATAACGGAAAGAATTAAGATGATTGATCATGTATTTCTCTTCACCATGAACAATTATGATTTTCCCCTGGATAGGGTACTTGAGCTTTTGATTCATAGTAGAAGTGACAGCTCCAGCATGGTGAATCCAAGGTCTTCCCAACAGGCAAGAATAGGAAGGACGGATGTCCATCACGTAAAATGTTGAATTGAATGTCTAGGTACCCACCTTGATCGGGATGTCCACCTCTCCATGGACCATCCTCTTAGAACTATCAAAGGCTCTGACAATTATATTACTGGGTTTCAGGGTTAAGCCTTCACAATCCAGTCTATCCAAGGCTTTCTTCGGCAAGACATTTAAAGACGACCCAGTATCAACCAAAACATGAGCTAGGGTGGTTCCCCTACACTCCACCGAGACATGTAGCGTGTCGTTATGCTTTCTCCCTTTGGAAGTCAAGTCTGCATCGGAGAATCCCAGGCCATTGTCAACTGTTAAACTAGCCACACATTCCTGGAATTGATCAGCGGAGGTTTCTTGTGGCACATGGGCTGTCTTCAAAAACTTGACCAAAGCTTTAGCATGTGCCTCAGCATAGCAACAGGGCTATCATAGATATTTTGGAGGGGGTATGCCCCAGTTGTTCAACAATATTGTAATCACTTTTCTTAATGATCCTCATAATCTCTTCCATCTCTTTCTGGGATGTGTCAGGAATAACAAGTGATTGAGCCTTCGTCAAGACAGGCTCCTCTTGAACATTCTTTCCTTTCTTCTCGACAGCGGAAACAGGGATTGGAATTGCATTATCATTGTTGGCGAGTACACTTGTAGGTACGGTCACAGGGGTAATCTTCGGGATGGCCGCGGGTCCAAAGACTGTTGTTGGAGGAGCAATCTCTGGAGAAAAGATTCTCCCATTATGAGTAATTTTGCTTGTTCCGGCAATGTTACTGATGTCGGGATTATATTCCTCAGAGCTTTCTTCTTCAATGGTCTGTTCAATCTATTTGACACCATGGTAGTAGATTTCTCCACCATAGTTCCATGGTACCATTTTATCGGTTTTGTACGGGGTTGGCCCGGGCATTGGTATATTCAACGGAGTAGTCATAGGAGCAGATGTAATCCTAATGGGTTTTTTAGGAACCCTGGAAGAATTAGCGTATATGGTTATTATTGAAACTTCTAGAACTGGAAGGCGTGAGACTGGAGCTTTCTCAAACAAAATTTCCTTGTTATCAATCAATTGTTGGATTCCTTTCTTCAAAAGAGGACAATCAAATGGGGAGGACAGGCAAGCATGGAAATCTTGGTCACATCTTGGGAACACCCCAACCATCAACAAATTCAACTTGATGGTTAGGAGAGGAGTTGACAGTTCATCCACAGCAGAAACAAACAGATCTTCTTCCACAGCACTGGCATTGTGCCCATACCTCGGCATTGGGGCGGAGATAACATTCGGCTTTTCAGGAGCTTCAAATTGAACTTCCTTTGCGTCAATTAGATCTTGAATCTTATTCTTCAGGGCCCAATAGTTGTTTGTGTCATGCCCTGGACTTTCTGAATGATAAGCACATCTGGCGTTGGGATGGTAATGTGGAGAAGCAGTGTTAGGATTTTTAGGGGCCTCCTTTAGCATGGCCAGGTTCAACTTCAAGATATGTGGTAATACTTGAGCAGGAGTCATGTTTATCTTGGTGAATTGATTTACAGACCTTTCCACCCTTTGCTGGTTATTCCTCGGCTAATCATTCCTCGGTTGGTTATTTCTCGGTTGGTCTAATGCAGACTTCTGAATCATAAAGGCCCCCATAGTTGGTCTTCATTCGGTTCTTCCCTGATTTCTCTGGGCATAGACAGCAGACACCTCCTTCTTTCCAGTGAAGGGCTTTTTTGCAACAGCAGAGGTAGACGCATCTTTCTGAATTTTCCCGCTTCTAATACCGGCTTCCACCCTCTCGCCAGTTACAATCAACTCAGTGAAACCTGCAGAGGAGCTTTCAATCAGGTGATTAAAGAAAGGACCTGACAGAGTCCCCAAGAACATTTCCACAAGCTCTCTTTCAGATAAAGGTGGTTGCACCCTTCCAGCCAAATCCCTCCATTTTTGGGCGTAGTCTTTGAAACCCTCATTGGTAGCCATAGCCATACTCTGTAGCTGAGTACGGGTTGGCGCCAAGTTGGGGTTATATTGATACTGTTTGTAGAAGGAGGCTGCCAAATCTTCCCAATTATGCACATCAGACCTCTCCAACTGGTAGAACCAATCCAGTTGCGTCCCTGATAAACTGTCCTGGAAAAAGTGGACCCACAAATCTTTGTCAGAAGAATGTGGTTGAATTTTCCCGACATAAGATCGTAGGTGCATCTTTGGGCAAGACACCCCATCATACTTAGCGAACAGTGGCACTTTAAATTTAGGGGGGATTACAATTCCAGAAACCAGCCCTAACTCTTCAAAGTCTAGCCCAGGCACTCTCTGTATCTCCATAGCAGCTAGACGCTCTTCCAATTTCTTGTATTTGTCATCGGCCGGAGGGTACTGCTGTTCAGAATAGTCCTCATCTTCCTCTTCCTCTGCCTCAGAATCAGATGGCACTGCAGTTCCCTTACCTTTTTCTTATCCCTCTTCAGATGTTGATGGGAATTCCAAAGTCCGTCTGGCTTGTCCTTCAAACCTTCTGCCCAAGATAGCCACAACAACTCTCTTTTTCTTCTTTTTCTCTTTTTCATTCTCTAGTAAAGTCTTGAGCTCCTCCTGCCCCTTGGCTAGGGTCAAGAGTAGCTGTTGAAATTGTGAATTCTGAGCTTGTAAGTCTTTGACCGTTTGTTCAATATCCATCTTGCTGAAATAAACAGTAGAGAGATGAGAAAACTTGGTGTGAAGACATGTTTATCCATATGATGAATGATATGTATTCATGTAATGCTTTCAAGGATTCAGAAATTCAAATTTGTTTTAAACAAAAAAGAAACACACGTCATATTAATAAGATAGAACTTGTTAGTACATCAATGCCCCATGGGCAAAATAATACAAAATTCTAAGGTAAAAAGACGTTGCACATCCTCTTTGGTGCAATGTAGGTGTTGAGAGTATGCTCTTCGTGAAGTTGACGAGTGAGTTCCAAAACCTTCTTCTCACTTGCGTAGAATTGGGCTTCGAAAGTATTGCGCTCTCCCTTGAGTTGTATCCAACTCCTTTGTAGATCTTCGAGTGATGTTGGCATGTCAGGATGTAGGAGGGTGTATGGAACTTCTCCTTCCATAACAGGCTCTATAATCACTGGGAGAATGTAGGGGTAAGGCATCATAAGACTTTGGGCGCAGGTTCGTACCCACCCGAGGTAAGGATCAAGAGGGATGGAATTCCTGTGTCCCAAGGTCTTACTGTCCACCTTGTTGGGCATCTTCCAAGCTCGGATGAACCTTTGTTGGAGTCCTTGATTGTCGTTGTCGAAGTCGAAAACCAAGCCTTGAATCAGCATGTCATGTGGGCCATCCCTTCGGGCATAACCAAATTGTCTTAGAGCCAAGCAGGGGTTGTAGGTGATGCCTCCCCTAATGCCAAGTAGAGGGACATTAGGGAATTCTCCACAACGGTCAATGATAATAACATTCTCTTTAGATCGAGAACACCAATGAATGTTTGAATATGTAAGAGTCGTCAATCGTTGTGACCACCTCAAACCTTGCTCATTCTTCAAAACTGTTTGGGGAAGATGAGAAATAAACCATCTTGCCAGTAGAGGAGTGCAACACATGAGAACACCTCTTTTCCTCATTGTACGAGTGTGAAAAGAGTGGAGGATATCCCCAAGCAATGTATGTAACACCCCAGTTTCAATTATTTGATTTATTTAAATTTGGGAAATTATTTTATTAGGATTAATAAAATAAAAAGGAATTATTTATTTTGAAATATGGAGGAAAATAAAAGAAATAAGAAAATGCTGAGTTTTAAGTTATTGGGCTTAGATGTTGTTAGTAAAGAGTGGGGGTGCAGGAGAAATAAAGTTATGTTTTGGAACTCAAGTTAGTTTTCTCATTTTTCACGATAAAAGTTGGGATTTTGGGAAGCAGAACTCTGAAGGTACGAAGAACGAAGAACATCGCTCAAAAGATCAAAGCTGTTAATTGATAAGGTAAGGGGGGCTATTACTCGATTTACCTTTGTTTATGGGTTTATGTACGGTTGATTTGGGTAATCGTAGGGAAAAACCTAAATTGTTAGATGTTAGTGGGAATCAGTACCCTTAGGATTGAACCTTGTAGAAAATGGTTAGGTTCCCAATTTTTATGAATCGATTAGGAATTTTAGGTTCCAAATGGTGAATTGGGAGTATATCTGCATGATCGTGAATTTACCTTGGAAGTTGTAGGGATAACCTTAATGTTGTCAGAAATTCCCCAAAAAGGGACGAGTAATCACAGTTATGGTTACTATAATAATTGTTGGTAATTATGAAATGAATGTGTTGTTTTGAATTGTGAAGTATCGATGTTGTTATGTACCGAAATGCGCGTTTAGCCGACATTTTCCCGCGTTTGGCTGTTGTTCTGAGCTGCTGCAGGTTCAGGAAAAATCCTGTACGCGCTCAGCAACACGGGCCGTGTTGCACAACACGGGCACCCGTGTTGCTCTTCTGTGTTGGGAGATGATGTGCTTCTGGTTGCACAACACGGGCCGTGTTGCACAACACGGGTACCCGTGTTAGGTCCCCTGTAATGAGAAAAATGTGTGTTTCTGGATATGTTACAACACGGGCCGTGTGGCACAACACGGGCACCCGTGTTGCTCTTCTGTATTGCCCAACACGGGTCGTGTTGTACAACACGGGCACCCGTGTTGAGGTTACTGTGTTGGTTTTTCTGGACTTTGTTTTCAGTGCCGGATTTTGGATTTTTGCCATGCTTTTGAATAATGTTATCGAGCATGAATTTATGACATGACTTGATATGATTGATGTTTAAATAGTATGCTGAGTGATTACATGCTATCCATATCTCGTTATGATTTGATGTTGTTAATGTTGCATGATATGTTGATTGATGTTTATAGTATGCTGAGTGTTACATACTTACATATCATGTTGCATTTGTTAATTCCCATTGTGTGGAATTAACATGGTGGCCAATATACGTGTCCGCGATTTAATGGAACGTTGAGGTGGTAGCCGTGTCCGCGATATAATGGAACAGTGAGTTATCCGTGACCCGAGATTTAATGGGGCGGTAAAGTGGTACCACATGCATGGGTGTGTTGCATTACCTTGAATATGACATGAATGGATGGTTTTTCCAATGTTGTATTTGATTGTTTGTATGCACGTATAATTGCTAAATGGTTGACGATGTTTGATGATTATGTGCAAATATGAAAAGCAATATATCATGGGTATATGAATTGTACAGGTTTTGTAAACTATGAAATATGCTAATTATTGGGTGACGCTTATGATTTCCTGAATTGATTGTTATGAACGTATAATCAAATGTATAATTGAGATGCTCACCCTTACTGTTGAATATTTCAGATTGAGGAGCTTCGTTCAGGTGCTTGGCGAAGGCTTGTGGTGTCTAGTTTATTTCCGTTTTAGTATTGTCCGGGTCATGCTCTGATAGTTGTAACTCCGGGAACGTTTGTTTGTCGAGCTGCTTTAGTCAGACTCGTTTATTTCCTTAGTATTTGGTTATAATATAATGTTGATATATTCCAGGTGTTAATCCCTGATGATTGAAAATATTATAACTTTGGTTTTATTAAATAAATTATTCCGCTGTGTAAACATGTATGAGTTACTACTAAGATTATGCATGACAGGAATTGTTTTATTAAAAGAGAATTGTAGCATCCTCGAATTATACATGTACTCTGAAATTATAATTTTAATTATTTGCGAAAATTACTTTGGGGGTTTTAGAGGGTGTTACAATAGTGGTATCAGAGCATAGTCGGTCGTTGCGACCAGAGTCTTGAGTCAGTCATTCCTTTTGTATGCGACTAGTGCAAGGTAACACTGTCGATACTGTATTCTAATGAAGAGTATGTTTTGATTCTCAGGAATATGGCTGGAGGAGGTAACGGACGAAATGATGCTGCACTAGCTGAGGCTTTGGGGATGTTAGCTGGTGTACTTGCTGGGAACCCAACTGGAGGCGTGATTGGCGCTGATAGGCAATTGGGAAATTTCCAAAGGAACAATCCTCCGTTGTTCAAAGGTACACATGACCCTGAAGGTGCTCAGAAGTGGCTGAAGGAAATCGAAAGGATTTTCCGTGTGATTGATTGTACTGAAGATCTGAAAGTCAGATATGGTACGCATATGTTGGCAGAAGAGGCCGACGACTGGTGGGTTGCCACAAGGACTGAAATGGTTCAGGATGGAGAGGCACTGACTTGGGCTAACTTCAGAAGGGCTTTTCTGAGGAGGTACTTTCCTGAAGATGTTCGGGGAAGAAAGGAAATTGAGTTTTTGGAGCTTAAGCAGGGCAATCTGACTGTTAGTGAATATGCTACTAAGTTCACTGAGCTGGCAAAGTATTATGCACACTACAACAATGATGAGGCTGGAGAATTCTCTAAATGTATCAAATTTGAGAATGGTCTCCGAGATGAGATTAAGCAGGGAATCAGGTACCAGCGTATTCGTAGATTTTCTGATCTGGTGGATTGTAGCAGAATCTTGGAAGAAGATATTACCAAGAATAGGTCGTCTCACTCTCGTGGGGCTGTTGACAAAAGAGGAAAGCAACATATGGACCGTGGCAAGCCATATGGTAGAGATAACCAGAAATCAGGTGGATGGAAAAGGCCTAGTGGGGGAGATTCTAAGGCTCCTATCAGATGCTACAGGTGTGGTGAGTTTGGTCATCACATTCGAGATTGCAAGAGTGATGAGAAGAAGTGCTATAAATGTGGAAAGACTGGTCATTTGTCTAGTGATTGCAAGGGGAAGTCTATTACTTGTTACAATTGTGGCGAAGAAGGTCACATTCGTCCGCAGTGTCCTAAGCCTAGGAAGGATCAGTCAGGCGGAAAAGTGTTCGCTTTGTCTGGATCTGAGACTACTCCAGAGGATCGATTGATTAAAGGTACGTGTTTTATTCATGGCACACCTTTAGTTGCAATTATTGATACTGGTGCAACTCATTCTTTCATTTCTTTGGATTGTGCTGAGAGGTTGAAACTGGACATATCTGGTATGCGAGGTAGCATGGTTGTTGATACTCCTGCATCGGGTTCAGTGACAACTTGACTTGTATGTAGGAATTGTCCTATTGAGATTTTTGGTAGAGGTTTCGGTATGGATTTAGTGTGCCTACCGCTTGAACAAATTGATATTATCCTTGGGATGAACTGGTTGGAATTCAACCGGGTTCATCTGAATTGCTTTGCTAAGACGGTGATTTTTCCAGAAGCAGTTGGTGTCGAGAATTTGACTATGACTGCTAGGCAGGTACAAGAAGCAATGGAAGACGGTGCTAATGTGTTTATGTTACTTGCTTCGTTAGATGCAACAGGAAAGGTCAGGAGTGTGGAATTGCCAGTGGTGTGTGAATTTCCAGAAGTCTTTCCTGACGATGTTGGTGAGTTACCTCCTGAGAGAGAGGTGGAATTTTCTATAGATTTGATTCCTGGTACGAGACCGGTGTCGATGGCGCCATATCGTATGTCTGCGTCTGAATTGGCTGAATTGAAGAGTCAGTTGGAAGATTTACTGGAGAAGAAGTTTATTCGTCCAAGTGTTTCGCCTTGGGGTGCTCCGGTATTGTTGGTTAAGAAGAAAGAAGGTTCTATGAGACTGTGTGTTGATTACAGGCAATTGAACAAGGTAACCATTAAGAATCGGTACCCGTTACCGAGGATTGATGATTTAATGGATCAACTAATTGGAGCCAGTGTATTCAGTAAGATTGACTTGAGATCTGGATATCATCAGATTCGTGTGAAAGCGGAAGACATTCAAAAGACTGCTTTTCGAACGAGGTATGGGCATTATGAATATTCTGTTATGCCGTTCGGAGTTACTAATGCACCTGGTGTTTTCATGGAATATATGAATAGGATTTTTCACCCGTATCTGGATAAATTTGTTGTGGTTTTTATTGATGACATTCTGATTTATTCCAAGAACGACAAAGAGCATGCGGAACATCTCAGAATTGTGTTAGAGTTGTTGAAAGATAGGAAGTTGTATGCAAAGTTGTCCAAATGTGAGTTCTGGCTGAATGAAGTTAGTTTTCTTGGGCATGTGATTTCTAAGAATGGTATTGCAGTGGATCCTACAAAAGTAGAAGCAGTATCTCAGTGGGAAGCGCCGAAGACTGTTTCTGAAATCAGAAGTTTTCTTGGTCTTGCAGGTTATTACAGAAAGTTTATCGAAGGATTCTCAAAGTTAGCATTGCCGTTGACGAAATTGACTCGTAAAGGACAAGCGTTTATTTGGGATTCTGAGTGTGAGAAAGGTTTCCAAGAATTGAAACGGAGATTGACTAGTGCTCCTATTCTGATTTTGCCGAATCCGGTGGAATCTTTTGTGGTCTATTGCGATGCATCTCTGTTGGGTTTAGGTGGTGTTTTAATGCAGAATCAACAGGTAGTTGCATATGCTTCGAGGCAGTTGAAGGTTCATGAAAGGAACTATCCTACTCATGACTTAGAGTTGGCAGCAGTTGTGTTTGTCTTGAAATTGTGGAGACATTATCTGTACGGTTCGAGATTTGAAGTGTATAGTGATCATAAGAGTTTGAAGTATCTTTTCGATCAGAAAGAGCTCAATATGAGGCAAAGAAGGTGGTTGGAATTTCTCAAAGATTATGACTTTGGTTTGAATTACCATCCTGGTAAGGCAAATGTGGTTGCAGATGCTTTGAGCAGGAAATCCTTACATATGTCTATGATGATGGTTCGTGAATTGGATTTAATTGAACAATTCCGAGATTTGAGTTTAGTTTGTGAAAGTACTCCGAAGTGTGTTCGTTTGGGTATGTTGAAACTTACTAGTGGTATTCTAGAAGAGATCAGGATCGGGCAGAAATCTGATGTTAATTTAGTTGATAAATTGACATTGATCAACCAAGGTCAAGGTGGTGAGTTTAGAATTGATGAAAATGATGTTATGAGGTTTGGCGATAGAGTTTGTGTTCCTGATGTCGCCGAAATCAAGAAGAGTATATTAGAGGAAGGACATCGCAGTGGGATGAGTATTCATCCGGGTGCCACGAAAATGTATCATGATTTGAAGAAATTGTTTTGGTGGCCGGGAATGAAAAAGGAAATAGCTGAATTTGTGTATGCATGTTTAATCTGTCAGAAATCGAAGATTGAGCATCAGAAGCCGTATGGATTTATGCAACCAATGTTTATTCCAGAATGGAAGTGGGATAGCATTTCGATGGATTTTGTATCTGGGTTGCCGAGGACTCCTATGAATTGTGAAGCAATATGGGTCGTTGTGGATAGGTTGACTAAGTCTGCTCATTTTATACCGGTGCGAATGGATTACTCGATGGAGAGATTGGCACAGTTATATATTGAGAAAATAGTGAGTTTGCATGGAGTTCCTTCTAGTATTGTGTCGGATAGAGATCCGAGGTTCACTTCGAAATTTTGGGAAGGATTGCAGAAGGCTTTGGGTACTAAATTGAGGTTGAGTTCAGCTTACCATCCTCAGACTGATGGACAGACGGAGAGGACGATTCAATCATTAGAAGATTTATTGCGTGCTTGTGTTTTAGAGCAAGGTGGAGCTTGGGATAGCTATTTGCCATTGATTGAATTTACTTATAACAATAGTTACCATTCGAGTATTGGTATGGCTCCGTTTGAGGCATTGTATGGTAGACGGTGTAGAACGCCTTTGTGTTGGTATGAATCTGGAGAGAGTTCGGTAGTTGGGCCAGAGATTGTTCAGCAGACTACTGAAAAGATCAAATTGATTCAAGAGAAGATGAGAGCTTCTCAGAGTCGTCAGAAAAGTTATCATGACAAGAGGAGAAAGAATTTAGAATTCAGTGCTGGAGATCATGTGTTTATGAGAGTTACTCCGATGACGGGTATTGGTCGAGCGTTGAAATCTAAGAAGTTGACTCCGCGTTTTATTGGTCCGTTTCAGATTACGGAAAGAGTTGGAGAAGTTGCTTATCGTATTGCTTTACCTCCGAGACTTGCGAATTTGCACGATGTTTTTCATGTTTCTCAGCAGAGGAGATACATTCCAGACCCATCTCATGTAATCCAAATAGATGATGTACAGGTGAGAGATAACCTGACAGTAGAAACATTACCTATGAGGATAGAAGATCGGGAAGTGAAACAGTTAAGAGGTAAAGAGATAGCATTAGTGAAGGTTGCTTGGGGAGGTCCAGCAGATGGAAATATCACTTGGGAGCTGGAGAGCCAGATGAAAGCGGCTTATCCGGAACTGTTCGTCTAAGGTATGTTTTCGAGGACGAAAACTCTTTTAGTGGGGGAGAGTTGTAACACCCCAGTTTCAATTATTTGATTTATTTAAATTTGGGAAATTATTTTATTAGGATTAATAAAATAAAAAGGAATTATTTATTTTGAAATATGGAGGAAAATAAAAGAAATAAGAAAATGCTGAGTTTTAAGTTATTGGGCTTAGATGTTGTTAGTAAAGAGTGGGGGTGCAGGAGAAATAAAGTTATGTTTTGGAACTCAAGTTAGTTTTCTCATTTTTCACGATAAAAGTTGGGATTTTGGGAAGCAGAACTCTGAAGGTACGAAGAACGAAGAACATCGCTCAAAAGATCAAAGCTGTTAATTGATAAGGTAAGGGGGGCTATTACTCGATTTACCTTTGTTTATGGGTTTATGTACGGTTGATTTGGGTAATCGTAGGGAAAAACCTAAATTGTTAGATGTTAGTGGGAATCAGTACCCTTAGGATTGAACCTTGTAGAAAATGGTTAGGTTCCCAATTTTTATGAATCGATTAGGAATTTTAGGTTCCAAATGGTGAATTGGGAGTATATCTGCATGATCGTGAATTTACCTTGGAAGTTGTAGGGATAACCTTAATGTTGTCAGAAATTCCCCAAAAAGGGACGAGTAATCACAGTTATGGTTACTATAATAATTGTTGGTAATTATGAAATGAATGTGTTGTTTTGAATTGTGAAGTATCGATGTTGTTATGTACCGAAATGCGCGTTTAGCCGACATTTTCCCGCGTTTGGCTGTTGTTCTGAGCTGCTGCAGGTTCAGGAAAAATCCTGTACGCGCTCAGCAACACGGGCCGTGTTGCACAACACGGGCACCCGTGTTGCTCTTCTGTGTTGGGAGATGATGTGCTTCTAGTTGCACAACACGGGCCGTGTTGCACAACACGGGTACCCGTGTTAGGTCCCCTGTAATGAGAAAAATGTGTGTTTCTGGATATGTTACAACACGGGCCGTGTGGCACAACACGGGCACCCGTGTTGCTCTTCTGTATTGCCCAACACGGGTCGTGTTGTACAACACGGGCACCCGTGTTGAGGTTACTGTGTTGGTTTTTCTGGACTTTGTTTTCAGTGCCGGATTTTGGATTTTTGCCATGCTTTTGAATAATGTTATCGAGCATGAATTTATGACATGACTTGATATGATTGATGTTTAAATAGTATGCTGAGTGATTACATGCTATCCATATCTCGTTATGATTTGATGTTGTTAATGTTGCATGATATGTTGATTGATGTTTATAGTATGCTGAGTGTTACATACTTACATATCATGTTGCATTTGTTAATTCCCATTGTGTGGAATTAACATGGTGGCCAATATACGTGTCCGCGATTTAATGGAACGTTGAGGTGGTAGCCGTGTCCGCGATATAATGGAACAGTGAGTTATCCGTGACCCGAGATTTAATGGGGCGGTAAAGTGGTACCACATGCATGGGTGTGTTGCATTACCTTGAATATGACATGAATGGATGGTTTTTCCAATGTTGTATTTGATTGTTTGTATGCACGTATAATTGCTAAATGGTTGACGATGTTTGATGATTATGTGCAAATATGAAAAGCAATATATCATGGGTATATGAATTGTACAGGTTTTGTAAACTATGAAATATGCTAATTATTGGGTGACGCTTATGATTTCCTGAATTGATTGTTATGAACGTATAATCAAATGTATAATTGAGATGCTCACCCTTACTGTTGAATATTTCAGATTGAGGAGCTTCGTTCAGGTGCTTGGCGAAGGCTTGTGGTGTCTAGTTTATTTCCGTTTTAGTATTGTCCGGGTCATGCTCTGATAGTTGTAACTCCGGGAACGTTTGTTTGTCGAGCTGCTTTAGTCAGACTCGTTTATTTCCTTAGTATTTGGTTATAATATAATGTTGATATATTCCAGGTGTTAATCCCTGATGATTGAAAATATTATAACTTTGGTTTTATTAAATAAATTATTCCGCTGTGTAAACATGTATGAGTTACTACTAAGATTATGCATGACAGGAATTGTTTTATTAAAAGAGAATTGTAGCATCCTCGAATTATACATGTACTCTGAAATTATAATTTTAATTATTTGCGAAAATTACTTTGGGGGTTTTAGAGGGTGTTACAATGTAGGCACCGGGTTGCGAGCCATGAATATTTTGACAGCACTCACATCTATAAGTTGGTTAGGGTTAGGGAACAACACCATCCCATAGATGAGAAGAGCTACGATCTCCTCAAAAGCTTGCAAGTCTAGAGAATTCCAACAGCTTTGGGCCTTCTCAAATAGAAACTTTGACAAGAAGCCTTTGACGCCACTTCTAGTTTCCCAATGTGTTGTGATACAAAGGAGTGCAAGTGTAAGGCTTGAGCAATCTCTTCTGGCTTGGGATCTCTTTCCGCACCGTTGAAGGGTAGTTGATTGAGAGTAGGAATCCTCAAGAGTTGAGAAAATTCCTCCAAAGTAGGCACAAGTTGGTAGTTAGGAAATGTGAAGCAATGATGCAAAGGGTCAAAGAACTGGAAGAGAACTTTCATCATATCCTGCTCTGTGTTAGTGGTGACTAGGTTGAGTAGATGACCATGCCTCTCGGTGAATGGAGAATTCTCAGGAATCCTTGAAGCTAGCTCCTTGAGTTGAGGAGGAATTCTTACAAGGTTGACTTGGACAGTTTTCCTGCGAAGTGATTCCATAACCTACAAAACAGGAACAAAGATGAAAATCCGAAATCTTTGAAATGGTTAGTGGATGCACATGATGCTTCATGATGTCCATGATGTTATGCACAAGTATATATGTACAAGGAAATCACACAAGTTCCTAGTTTAGGCTTGCATGGGGTTTCATAGGTAAGTACCCTCTTGAAGTATAGTTGGCTCAACCTGTCCTAGAAATAGTAACCGGGTTCTAAGGAGCTCAATATCACTGGATTATTTCCTTGTTCATTGTTTCAATTCAGCCTCTTTACTAGCAACCGAAATACTCCAAGGAACCAACCCTCAATGAGTGTAGTATCGAGTATCTACCAACTTCGGACTGCACCAAAGCCGGTCATCTCACTACATCCTAAAAGGCCAAGTTGGTCAAGTAAAGGTTATAAAAGTCCATTAGTGCTTCATGACATCACTCAGCGGCCCCGTATTCTCTTTGATTGACTCAAAGGCTACCAGTACCCACAAATATGTCACACTAATATAGCTATTGCTTAGACCATGTCGGTATACCCCGCACAGTTTCCACAACATATTGCTATTTACCTATGAATGTTTCCCAAATCCGGGTAGAGGATTCAAACCCAAACAATAGAACCAAAGTGTAAAGCAAACAAGTCAAGCAAGATAAGCATGTAAAGGTGATCTAAAACCCTATGGTAACCCCACTTTTATAATAATCCCCAGCAGAGTCGCCAGTTTTGTGATGCGGTGGGAGAACTGACTTGAGGTTTTGCGTTTGTGTTTGCAAATGTTGTGGTTTAACAAGAGTCGCCACTGACTTTTATTTTATCCAAAAGGAAAGGTAAAAAAGCATAGGAAAGACCTTTGAGATTTTTTTGAGTTCGGGGGGTAGATTATGAAAAGGGAAGGTGCTAGCACCCTTTTCATCCATGGTTTTCCATGGGCTCTTAGTTACTTGTTTTAGATCACTTGCTTTTGCTTTGAAATTGTTTGAAATGGTGCTCTGTGTGGTTTTGAAAGTATTTTGAAAATAGGCCTTTGTTTAGGAAATCTTTGTAATGATTCTCGTTCGTGAGAATGTATACAAAGATGTTTGTCTTTTGAAAAATGTTTCAATATTTTGAAAGTTGTTTGGAAAATGTTTTGAAAATGTGTGTGTTTGTTTGAAAATAGCAAGGATGGTTTGCAAATTGATCAAGTAACTAGAAGCTTATCTACCTACTCAAAAGTCTTTCTTGTACATTTTCATTCCTTTGACATTGTTAACCTACCATTGTTTTGGTAGACAACCCTATCTTTGGATGTTAAACGGGACGGGCGTGGGTCATCGTATGACCATGATAGAAATGGTTCCAAGTATCTTAGCTTGTTTGAGGGACCAAGATCATTTGTTTAGGCAACCTTGTCTAGCGTCATCGAGAGACTATGATCTTTTATTTTGTTTTGTTTTGCCAAGATACCTAGCATGCATACCATGGCCATTTAAATTAGGCAACCAAGTGAATGAAACCCTAGGGGTGTTGTGTGCAATGTGTTTTCATTTTACATGCATTTTTGTCTTGTATTAGGTCATGCTATTTGTTTGATTTTTGTCTTATCATACAAACCCTAATTTACTAAACATGCATATAATGCGATAAATTGCGTAAAGTAAATCTAAACTATTACAACAATTATTATGGGAGGGGGGATACAAGTTTTGAATGGGGATATTCGCACAAAATAAAACCCTAATTCACTATTACAACCCAATTGAATTTAATGTACAATAAACAAATAAACAATTATTTAAATATGCAATAATATGTAAATATGCAAAAATGTTTTGTAATTGTTTTATGTATGAGAAAATAATATTATCTAAGTCCTAAAAATAAGAAAAAATAATATTATTATTTTTGAAAGGGGAAACCGTAATTTTGTTTTAAAAGAAAATATTGTTTTCTAATATTCTTTTATTATTTTTTGTTCAAAGAAAATAATAATAATATTTTGTACAAATATTAAAAATTAAATATATATGAAAAATAAATATTTAATGTGTATAATGAAATAAAAATAAAATATTTAAGTATTTTTATTATTATTTACAAGTTCATTTAAGAAAATAAGTTTTATAAACCTAATAAATTATTTTTATGCCAAAAAAAATAATTAAAAAAAAAATAAAATGCAAAAAATTAAGAAAATATTTTTGGGAT
The DNA here is from genome assembly GCA_948472305.1 of Vicia faba. NCBI lineage: Eukaryota > Viridiplantae > Streptophyta > Magnoliopsida > Fabales > Fabaceae > Vicia > Vicia faba. The sequence continues at coordinate 225,080,789 of OX451738.1, forward strand.
TTTTAATGTTCAGAAAAAAAATAATTAAGTCAATAATCACAAAAGAAATAAAAAAATGCAAAATATAAAAAATGGGCTAAGGGGGTGCAAATAGGAAATAGGGGGTGTGAAAAGTAGAAGGCCCAAGGCGCCAGGCCCAGGACAGCTTCGTCCCTGTCCTTCAGCTCCCTCTTGCGCGTGTTTCTGAGCCAAACTTGTATCTTGCTCTAGCTTGCATGAAATCAAAAACTCATAACATGAAAAGTATAGCTTGTAAACTCACGATTCCAATGATATAAAATTCATGACCTAACTCTCAAAGATCAGAGAGAATTTTAATGACCCTAATTTCTGACCTAGTTTTTTCAGCATGTTCAACAACCAAATACTCTTAGCTCAGTTAATATAAATGACAACTATGCATATGTACAGCTTAAGCAAGTTAAGGACTACATTTTTGCTTCAGAAACCTAAGCTTAAGGATGCCTAAATAAGGAGATAGAACTTTGAAAAATACCTTGTTTAGTTGAGTTTGGATATGGCAATGTGGGAACTTTGAGTGAGGCCTGAATATCATGTGAGCTTCCTTGAAGTTCCATCAAGCTTCTCCAATGCTCAGCTTGCCTTGTAGATGCTTGAATCTCCTTGCACGAGTCAACCTGCAACCTTGCAAAATGAAAATGATGAAGTGTGAAACAGGGCACACAGTTGCAAGACAAGGGCATGGATAGCTTAGATGTGATGTAGGGAAGATGTTTCAAGGGTTTAAAGGAAAAATGCACGAGCAAGTTTCAAGTTGGCAAGGGTTCTGCAGATGATGCCCTGTTTGGGCAGAAAAATGTAATTTTTGTGTTTAAGAGTGTTTCAGATGTTAGAAATTCGTGTATTGGCTTGTTACAAGGTTTTGAAGTCGTTTGAAATGATACAAAGTCTTGCCTTTAACAGATACACAAGTTGTCTTGACTTTTGCAAGTTTGCTTGCTTTTGAAGAAAGTTGACATGACCAATGCCAAAGGCCTGTACAGGCTTGCTTGTTAGCTGCATAGGGTTGGTGTACTTTTCCTGATGTTTGTGGATCTTGTTTGCAACAAAATATCAGGTCCATGGCTCAAGATTTGCAAAGTTGTAAAAAGCTAGCTTTATGAAAGTAGTATTATGAACTTTATGCCATAAATGGATTAATTCATTGTACAATGCTCCAAAGATCAAAATAAAGCCATTGTCCACTGAATTAGCATTAAATTATGGAGTGTAGAAAGGATTAGGACCTGTAATGCCAAGTACAAGCATGCTAGGACAGATTTGCAACTTGAACCATTATGAAAATGCCTTGAACAAAAGTGATAAATTGCCATTTTCCTTTCTTCGATTATCCCTAACCATAAATGACCTTGGAGAGTTCTGGGACATTTTGGAAATCTTGTAACATTCTCTACAATCCATCTTTAAAATTCAACTTGAGATACCTCTTGGAACTAGGTGAAAAGTTTCCATGAAGATAGGTAAAAAATCTGCCTAAACTAGGGCAAAATTTCACTAAGTTAAAAAGTTTATGGACCACTATTCACAAAATCATAACTTGAGATCCAAGCATATTTTGGGAAAACTTTGTGAATCAAATTTGTAGATTTCATGGAGGACTACAACTTTCACGTTGGAAGTTTCCTTTGAATCCAATTGCATCATGGTGAAAAAGTTGTGGAAAGTTGGGAAAAATAAGAAAATTTCCATAACTTTGAAAAATTCTAAGTTACGAAAAATTTCAAATTAAAACCCTAATTTTAAAAATTAGGTTTCTTGGTCAACAAGTTTCACATTTTCACATATCTTGATGAATTATGACCCTTGGCACTTGATTTTGACCAAAAAGTCAATGTTTGACTTTTCATTATACAGTTGACCTTTGATCAGTTGACTGCAAAATTCATCTGCCAATCCTATGCATTTGTGATCTTTTGAACTATGTGATTAGGTCAAGATGATGTTATTGAGTCCTTGAAATCATGCTTGAACCCAATTAGTAATTGGCTAGGTTAAAAATCAGAAATTGCCCTTTCTCAGTCAAAACCCTAATTTTGACCATTTTGCCCTTTTGATGATCTGATCAAATTTCTTGAGGAGTTGTGGTCCAAAATTGATCAAATGGTACATAGGAGCCTATAATGTTGTTGGGGGTCAAAAATTATGAAGTTTGACTGTAAATTGGCTATGGTTGACTTTTTCCCCAATACAGTTGATTTTTAGGTCAACTATCCAATTGATTGGGCAAAAATGTGATTCAAGGCTTGAAACTTGGTATGAGCAATCTTAGGGGTACAAGATGGTATATGAAAGTCACATGAAGCTTTTATGGTCCAAAAATCCTTGTGCAAACTCAAACCCTAATTTTAGGCTGTCAGTGCAAGAGGAGGTCTTGAGCTGAGCAAACCCTAATCATGTCTGGAGTCCAAGAGGTCTTGTAAGGAAAATATTGATAATATGAGAGGGAAAATTTTTGGGTACAACACTTGCAATGTTGTATTCTTACAATGTTGTGAAACCATGATGATTTAGATGAGTTTTGGGTCTGTTCTAGTGTGAAATTGTAAAGGAATTAGGACTGCCTTGTACAGGAAAACCATGTTCGGCAGGATCATCAGGAGATAAAGAAGTATCTCCTGGTGATGATGACTCACTTGGCCATTGTTGGGCGACCCAAGACGCGATGAAGGACAGAAAGGGAGGAAGTTACTGGAGTGCGTCACTCCAAGTATCACTGGGTGACACTAGACGCGAAGGGTGCGTTGCCAGGTGATGGAAGTTGTGTCACTGGGCGAAGGTGTCCAGATTTGTATGGCTATGTCAGATTTTCTTGAAAGTGCCATAACTTGAGTTTTAGAACTCGGGTTGGAGTGCCGTTTGAAGTGTTACGTAGTATGATCGGTGGAAATAGAATTGGCTGTTTTTTAGCTGGTTTTGCGAAATGTCGCGGTAAGCAAGAGTCGCCACTGTCTTTTATGTTCTACAACATGGAAAGGACAAAAGCACAGCAAAATTCCTTATTTGAGAATGTTTCTCAGTTCGGGAGGTAGATTTATAGAAAGGGAAGGTGTTAGCACCCTTTCTATCCGTGGTTATCCACGGGCTCTTAGGTACTTGCTCTTATGTTTTCAAAAATATGTTTTCTTTTTCAAATGTGTGTGGGTTTTGAAAAAAGTTTCGTTTGAAAAATTTCTAAGTAACTCTTGTATCTGTCCTCAAGAGTGTATGAAAAATTTGTTTGAAAACTTTTGAAAGTGTGAGGTGTTAAAAGTTGTTTTGTTTGTTTTGAAAAGAGCAAGTACTTAAGAGAAAGTCTACCTACCCTAAGGAATTAAGTTGTGTAAGAGTCCTTTAGATAGTGCTATCCCACCATTGAGAGATAGGTAGCACCATCGTTGGAGGTGTTCGGGTCAATTCGATTATCGGGATAGTGTGGTCACCGAAGCAATGGTAGGACACTTTAGAAGTAACCCTAATGTCCTAGATCCTTTTATCCGAGGCAACCGTTTCGAGGCAACTGGATCTTTAGACAAAGGGCGACCTCTAAGACACCCTATACTTGATGACCACGTTCGAGGCAACCAGTGAAGCGTACCCTAGAAGTGGCATGTGCTTTGTGTGTTGTTTTTCAGTTAAGGTTATCTTGTACATGTTATTTGTGAGCTACAAATTGATTTTATTTACATACATTCTTGCAGGCATATTAGCAGTTAGGGGTGCGGAAAGTAAATTGTGGAAATGTAAATCTAGCTATTACAAGGCACGGGTCTATACATCGCCAAAAACAAAAACTCGTTTTGGAAAATAAAGTGCGAGAAATAGTAAATAAAGAGATAAACCTAATTACTATTACATATCCGGAAACAGTTACATAAATAATCAAAATAAGAATAATGCGCGAAAGAATTAAATCGGGAACGTCCTAAGGGTTTTGACCCTTTTAAGAAACGAATTGAATTTTTGCCCTTTTTTTTGTAATTAATGAAACTGAAACTAATAACTAATTAATTAATTAATTAAGAAAATATTTTTGTGTTTTTATATTTTTAATGAAATAAAGTAAAAAAGAAATTAAAAAAATGAAAGTGAAAGGCCTAATTCTAAATTAATTTTACTTATTAAAAAAATGTTAAAATTAAACTAATTAAACTAATTAATTTATTAGTATTTTATTTACAAAATAAGTTAATAAATAATAAAATGTTCCTTTTTTGTTTTTTCTGAATTTTTATAAAAAATATTAGTTTGTGAGGTAATTAAATAATAATAATAGTTAATAATAATAATTGGATAAAAGAAAATAAAAAGGAAAAGAAAACAAAAGAAAATAAAATAGAACCAAAGGGGTGTTGGGCCAGAATGGAGGGGTTTGTTAGCAAACTGAAGCCCATTTGCCTTCAAGCCACGTTGATTTCTTGGATCCGCTGAGCTGGCTTTGACTGAGAAACATGGTGGTCCTCCATCCCATGGCCATTAGATTGATCTTTGAGGCCACTTGGCGCCCTGGTATGTGAGGTTTATGGTGCTCACCATTTGGAAACCTACACAAGAATGTATTAGAAAAAATAACATGGAATTATGGGGGGACCTGGGAATCGAACCCAGGTCCCAATGATTGCCAAGCATGTCATCAACCACTGAGCCATCGCGTTGTCTTTCTTAACGTAATAACCAACAAATATAATATATTAATAATGATAACTATGCTGGAAATCATAAAAAACGCGCGCTAAGTTTGAATGCCCCAGTCACATGCTTCCACGTATCATCTTCTTCACCTGGCCTGTAACAAAAACAATCAAATAGCGGGGGTTTTAAACCCCCACAAAATGCAAACGTCAAAAATAGCGATTAGGGCTACATGTAATATAAAAAAGGCGCGACGGTTGGGTTGAATTCGTCTGGCCTTGACGAATTCAACCATATACGTCTCAAGGTCCAATTTTCTGTATGTGCAAAGCCCTAAAATCCAAGCTTCGAAACCCTAGGTTGCTTCAATGGTGTTTTTTAATTTAGAGCACCATAATCAAATTGAATCATACCAATAGCTTCAGAATGGTCCTATTAACACAAATCAATCCAAAAAAGAGGTTAAAAATGCATAAATAAGGATATGCGATTATGGAAAAATATTCAAATCGCGGGACTTGTTGTGGATGATTCTTGGAGTGTTAAGGCTCGTTCTTGACTGCAAATCGTTCCTGGGAATGTCAACAATGCGTTTGAATCACTCTAGGGCTCTGAATTGATCTGCAATATGGAAAACAATTTTTGGTTTTTCTTTCAATTTTTGGAATTTGGTTATGCCGTTTTTGAGATGTTCAGGTTGTGCCTCAGGTCTGGAACACTTGCATATGTATGTATGAATGAGAATCAATCACATTAAGAGCCAATGATCCATTGCAATGATGTTTTTGGATTTCTTCATAACCACCATTAAAGCATTTTCCAATTTTGTTCAAATTTGAATTTTATGCATAAATGAGCCTTACACGAATTTGGCAGGTGGAATATGACACATGAAAGCCATTCAAACCTCAAAGATACCATTTAATTCAGTTTTTGATTTTATTTGAATTATTATGGATTAAAATGAATTAAATCCATAAAAATTAAATAAAAATGAAAAACTAAATGTTTGGTCTTGAAATTGATCATGGGACACGTGGGTGGCATGACAAGGCTGAGTTAAGTGGAAGAAAGTGGGCCCTTTTGTCAAAAATTGATGTTTCTAGGATAGTTGACTTTTGCCATTTCACAAAAATTTCCCAACTTCTCCAATGCATATCTTACTCAATTTTGATCATATGAACATGTTCTTAGACATTTTGGAAAGGTCTTGAAGTCCTCTAACCTATGCCTTTGGTACCATGTCATTTTGATTTACCAATCTCAAGTTATGGTCTTTGACTTAAAATGCCTTTTTGTTGACTTTTGAAAATGACCTATAATGTTGAAATTAATAACTTTTTGTGAGAGCATTTCTTGGACTTGGAATGTGAAGATGAGTTGTAGGAAATGTCATCCCCTTCAAAATGAACATTGGATGGGATTTTTCTAATGAACCATGAAAAAATTATGCCTTGGTCAAGTTACAGTTGACTTTTCAGCTGTCCAAAAATAGAAACTTTTGTATCTTGATGATTTTTAAGCCATTCTTGTGAAATCAAGGTCAAGATTTGACCAAATGATGATTGTGGCTTCAAAATAAGATGTTGACCAAAATTTTTGACTTTTGGCTGCCAAATGACCATTTTGCCCCTGCAGTTGATTGTGAAGCAATTAGGGTTTTTGACTGTGCAACTTGACCTTGTGAGCCTTGGAACTTGACATGTAGGTGCTTGACAATGTATATGAGCATATGGGACTTGATTGAGCCCTTGAAAACCTCAACTTCCTTGCAAGAACCAAAACCCTAATTTTGACTGGCTTAGGAGGATGGTTTGACTGTGCAACCCTTGAGTAGACTTGAGAAAATTTAGGTGATGCTTGTCAAAACTTTGAAGAATATGGGAGGGCAAATTTTGGGGTACAATAGTTTCCCCTGTTCAATCTTCTTAGACCTGAGGATGTAGATTGGCTTGTGTGCCTTTCGTGATCCGAAGGTGGAAGATGATTGAACACTAAAGTGCCCAGAAATTTGCACTCACATAGTAGAGTATCAGCAGTGTGGTGGCGGGAATGGGCTTACAGATTCCATTTGGAGAGATGATGGATAGGAGGATGGGCTTATAGATGCCATCTGGAAGTGTGACAGAACCTTGTCGGGATTGGGCTTATAGATGCCATTTGGAACTGTAATGGATAGTTGTGGAGATGGGCTTAAAGATGCCATCGGGGGTGTCGATCGCGTAAGAGATTCCTTAGCAAGAGTTTGCGTACTTGAGAAAGGAAGATGGTTTCCTGGCCTGTTACAGGTGTTGATCTTCAAACTCTTCATGCAGATATGCCCTGGCTAGATACAGGTATCGAATCCACAATCAATTGCTTACAGATGTGCCCTGGCTAGATACAGGAATCAAATCTGGAATTGGTTGTCTACAGATATGCCCTGGCTGGATACAGGCATCGAATCTCTAAACCTTTCATGCAGACATGCCCTGGCTGGATACAGGTATCGAATCTACAATCAGTTACTCACAAATATGCCCTGGCTGGTTACATGAATCGAATCTGGAATTAGTCATCTACAGATATGCCCTGGCTGGATACAGGAATCAAATCTTCAAACTCTTCAGATATGCCCTGGCTAGATACAGGAATCGAATTTGGAATTAGTCATCTACAGATATGCCCTGGCTGGATACAGGTATCGAATCTTCAAACTCTTCAGATATGCCCTGGCTAGATACAGGAATCAAATCTGGAATTAGTCATCTACAGATATGCCCTGGCTGGATACAGGTATCGAATCTTCAAACTCTTCAGATATGCCCTGGCTAGATACAGGAATCGAATCTGGAATTAGTCATCTACAGATATGCCTTGGCTTGATACAGGTATCGAATCTTCAAACTCTTCAGATATGCCCTGGCTAGATACAGGAATCGAATCTGGAATTAGTCATCTACAGATATGCCCTGGCTTGATACAGGTATCGAATCTTCAAACTCTTCAGATATGCCCTGGCTAGATACAGGAATCGAATCTGGAATTAGTCATCTACAGATATGCCCTGGCTGGATACAGGTATCGAATCTGGAATTGCGACAGTTGATAGTAATTATCTTTGGATTGACCTTTTTCCTGAAAAGGCAAAACATCAGTTGTATGCAATGTCATGATGTATGAGATGCATGATGTCATGATGTTCAGAGATAGTGTAGTATGCACTTTATTATGTATGTAAACAGGATGTATGAAATGTGAAATGTCTATGAATGTATCTTCGTCTGGGAAATAAAGCCTTGACGAGTGCCGGGAAGTTTGTTGAATCCTGGGCTGATGCTGAAGAGTGAAGTTCTTCATTTCCGCTGGGGATGATTTCAAGAATACCGGTAGGAGAAGATGACTCCGTTGGTGAATAAACTTGTTGGAGAGATTACTCTGCGTGGAATTGCTCTGTGGGGAGAGATACTTCGCTGAGGTTTTGTTGAGAACTCCGCTGGGGATTCCGTTGATAAGTTATGTTGGGGAATTTGATGAACTCCACTGGGGGTAGGAAGAACTTCGCCGAGGACGATCTTTCCGTGGCAATTAGCTGAGGATAACCCAGTTATACCCTGGTGGGAAATAACCTTTGAATAAAGCCGGGGAGACGCGTTCGTGCTCTGCATGGGATAAGCTTCCAGAATCTACTGGGGATAAGCTTCCAGAATCTACTGGGGAGATGGTTCAACTCTCCTGGGGAAACTTTTTGAACTGTACTGGGGAGTGGCTCCACAAGGGTGTCTTGTATTCCGCCGGGGAACAATCTTAGATCAAGACTGTCGGGGATGCTTGTTTAGGAATATCTGTATACCCCGCTGGGGAATATTGAGATTTTCTGGGGATACCCAACTTCCATAAAGCTGATTGTAGGCTAACTCTGCTTGGGGAGAGTGTTTATGACTTGCTAGAGATACTGTGCCCTTTCAGGGCTGATTGGAGACCAACTCTGCTCGGGGTGAGTATTGCCGATTCTTGTCTTACTCTACGGGGAGTGGAGGTATCCTGGTTGCGTTCTTCAGTCGAACCTACCTTGGTACCTTGGTGGACAGAGCAACTAGATTGCTTAGACAACTCTTTATTGCCCCTGTTTCTAATATCACTTGTAATTAGTCCTTTGTTTCGTATGCAAATATTTATGAGTTAGCAATTAATGTCAAATGCATATATCAAAAATTGAACATTGGACGTTCTTTGCAAAACAAAACAGATAAAGGAAAAACAATTGGCAATTTGTCTGGAAAAGTGAATTTATATTGATTTTTGAATTGGCCTGTAAATAGGCGTTTATGTACAAGAGGCTGACGTCCTAGTAAGAGAACGCGCCGAACAACAGAGTTTATATAATTTTGTGAAAGGAAAACAAAACAGCTATGTGAAAAAATAATCCCACTGGGTTCCAACTCTGATATCGCCTTTATGTCTTCAAGCGTCTCATCACTTTGCTGCTTATTTGAAGATGAAGCTGATTGATTGATGTCGTCTGAACCTGATAGTTGATACCGGATTCTGGATGCAAGGTGATCCAATGAGACATAGTATTACGCTTATCCCTAACTTTTTCCTGGACCACCCTTTCGGGTTTTCAGTCCACCGGGATACCCATTTTTGCCCAAGCCGCCTTTTCAGGTTTTCGACTTGCCGGGTGTACAGATTTTTTTATATTTCATCCCTTATTTTTGCCCGAACCCTTTTGGTTCGCCGGGAAGCCCTTATTTTTGCCTAGGTATGTCAACCTAGCGGGTCTTTTATCATGCGTAGTATCTTTTTACTATGTCTGCATTGGCGGGACGAGGAAGGTCGTCACCATCCATGGTGGTTAGAATCATAACTCCTTCTGAGAAGATATTCTTAACCACAAATGGCCCTTCGTACGTAGGGGTCCATTTGCCCCTGGGATCACCTTGAGGAAGGATGATGCGCTTGATTACCAGGTCTCCAACTTGATACTCTTGTCGTCTGACTTTCTTGTTAAATGCCCTGATCATCCGTTTTTGGTACGTTTGACCATGACAAATAGCGGTGAGTCTCTTTTCATCGATTAGGTTTAATTGATCAAGTCGAGTCTAGATCCAGTCATCTTCGCTCAGACCTGCATCCTTCATTATCCGGAGTGAGGGTATCTGGACTTCAATAGGCAAGACTGCCTCCATGCCATAGACCAAGGAAAAGGGTGTTGCCCATGTTGACGTCCGTGCTGTGGTACGGTACCCATGAAGAGAAAACGGTAACATTTCGTGCCAATCTTTGTAGGTCACTGTCATCTTCTGCACAATCTTCTTGATATTCTTATTCGCTGCTTCTACAGCCCCATTCATCTTCGGACGGTAGGGAGAAGAGTTGTGGTGCTGTATCTTGAATTGCTCGCAGAGCTCAGTGATCATCTTGTTGTTAAGATTGGTACCATTGTCTGTAATGATCCTCTCGGGTACACCGTATCGACAGATTGGGTTATGCCGAATGACCTGTGCCACGACGTTCTTGGTTACAGTAGCATAGGAAGCTGCTTCAACCCATTTTGTGAAGTAATCAATCGCTACCAGGATGAAGCGATTCCCGTTGGATGCCGTAGGTCTGATCTCGCCGATCATATCAATGCCCCACATTGCAAAAGGCCAAGGTGCTGTCAAGACGTTCAGAGGAACTGGAGGAACGTGCACCTTATCAGCATATATCTGGCATTTGTGACACGTCCGAGAGTGTCGATAACAGTCGGCTTCCATTATGGACCAGAAATATCCTGCCCGAAGGATTTTCTTTGCCATGGTATGTCCACTGGAGTGGGTTCCGAAGGTACCTTCATGTAGCTCTGCCATGATCTTTTCTGCTTCAGCTTTATCCACATAACGCAGTAAAGTTGAATCATGGTTTCGCTTGTATAGAATGCCATTACTGAGGAAGAACTTTGCAGCGAACCTTCTCAGGAACTTCTTGTCATTAACAGACGCGCCCTCGGGGTATTCTTGAGCTTCCAAGTACCTCTTCACTTCGTGATACCAGGGTTTTTCAGTTACCTCTTCAGCTACAAGATCACAGCAATGTGCAGGTTCATCCAATTTCCAGATAATGATCCGGGGAGCCTCGTTGTCCCATTTGACTTTGAACATGGAAGACATCGTAGCTAACGCATCCGCCAACTGATTCTCCTCTCTTGGGAAGTGTTCAAAGGTTATCTCTTCGAAGTGGGGGATCAATGTCAACACATACTCTTTGTAAGGAATAAGGTTTGGGTGTTTCGTATCCCACTCGCCTTTGATCTGATTGATCACGAGAGCGGAATCTCCGAAGACACTCAGAAACTTGATCCTTAAGTCAATTGCAGCTTGAAGACCCATGATACATGCTTCATACTCTGCCATGTTGTTGGTGCAGTTGAAGCATAGCCGGGCGGTGAGTGGAGTATGAGTGCCTTTAGGGGATATGATCACAGCGCCAATACCGTTACCCAAAGCGTTTGAGGCTCCATCGAAGTGCATAGACCATAGGGATCCTTCCTCAGGTCCTTCATCCAGTCCAGGTATTTCACAATCAGTTACCACCATGATATTCTCGTCTGGAAATTCAGAGTTCATAGATTGGTAGTCATCCACTGCTTGGTGTGCCAAATGGTCTGCCAATACACTTCCCTTGATTGCTTTCTGAGTCGTGTACTGGATGTCGTATTCAGTCAAGATCATCTGCCATCTTGCTATTCTTCCAGACAAGGCAGGCTTTTCGAATATGTACTTGATTGGATCCATTTTTGAAATAAACAGAGTAGTGTGAGTCAACATATACTGTGTCAGTCGGCGAGCAGCCCATACCAAAGCGCAACAAGTGTTCTCGAGAAGTGAGTATCGGGTCTCACAGTCGGTAAACTTTTTGCTAAGTTAATAAATAGCATGCTCTTTTCGGCCAGACTCGTCATGCTTCCCCAGCACACACCCCATTGAGTTGTCCAGTACTGTCAGGTATAGTATTAGAGGTCTCCCTTCAACCGGTGGCATAAGGATGGGTGGTTCTTGGAGATACTCTTTGATTCTGTCGAAAGCGGCCTGACATTCATCGTTCCAACGTACTACTTGATCTTTCTTCAGTAGCTTGAAGATTGGTTCACAGGTAGCAGTTAGATGCGAGATGAATCGGGCAATGTAATTCAGCCGTCCTAGAAAGCCTCTGACTTCTTTCTCTGTCTTGGGAGTTGGCATCTCTTGTATGGCTTTCACCTTGGCAGGGTCCACTTGAATACCTTTGTCGCTTACGATGAAGCCTAGCAATTTTCCAGATCTTACCCCAAAGGTGCACTTGTTTGGGTTCAACCTCAGCTTGTACAACTTCAGACGGTCAAACAATTTCTGTAGATGGTCAAGGTGTTCCTCCTCAGTTTGGGATCTCGCAATCATATCGTCGACATATACTTCGATCTCATGGTGGATCATGTCATGAAATAAAGCAACCATGGCACGTTGGTAGGTTGCCCCATCATTTTTCAACCCAAAAGGCATGACCTTGTAGCAAAAGGTGCCCCACTGAGTAACAAAAGTGGTCTTCTCCATGTCTTCAGGAGCCATCTTGATCTGATTATAACCGGAGAACCCGTCCATGAAGGAGAATACCTTATGCTGAGCAGTGTTGTCGACCAGAACGTCGATGTGAGGTAGAGGGAAATCATCCTTGGGGCTCGCCCTGTTCAAATCCCTGTAATCAACACACATTCGGACCTTACCATCCTTCTTCGGCACCGGAACCACGTTGGCAACCCACTGAGGGTAAGAAGTTACTGCAAGAAAACCAGCATCAAATTGCTTCATAACCTCAGCTTTGATTTTCTCGGACATCTCTGGGCGCATACGGCGGACCTTCTGTTTTACCGGAGGGCAATCTTCCTTAGTAGGCAGGTGATGAACCACAATTCCGGTATCCAACCCAGGCATGTCTTCGTAAGACCAGGCAAAGATTTCCACATAGTCACGCAACATCTGAATCAACCGTTGTTTCATACTAGCCTCCAGATTAGCACCAATCTTAACTTCCTTTCTTTCTGTCTCAGTACCCAGATTTACCGTTTCCACTGGCTCTTCATGTGGCTGAATGGCCCTCTCTTCCTGGAGTAACAGTCTTGCAAGCTCACCAGGCACTTCTCAATCATCTTCACCTTCGTCTTCGGCTAAGTTGATCAGATTTTCGAAGTCATAACTGGCAGTAGCAGAGTCGTTACCAGTGAGATCCAGAGTGGATTGGAACCTGTATAAGTGAGTGTGTGTAAATATAGCTGTTTTGCAATATGTAAAGAAATAAAGGGAGCACAAGATTTGAAATGTAAAAAATGTCCAATGCTTTTATTAATGATTGAAATTTTGGCTGCAGATACTCAATGTCACGTTCAATTTTATGACACCGTATCTGACTTTCTATAAGACAGTAAATACAAAAACAGTAAAGAACACAGTCAATTGTTTACCCAGTTCAGTGTGCAACAACACCTACTCTGGGGGCTACCAAGCCAGGGAGGAAATCCACTATAAGAGATATTAATTCAGGAATAAACCAACCAGTTTATCTCCTTCACTTAAGACCTACCCAATGCAACTTCAATCTAAGTACAACTTAAACCTGAGTTCCTACTCACTCCCCCTCAATCACAGCAGTGATACATAAAACAATTTGACTAATGAATTGATGAAGACACTCTTCAAAACATACACTTGATTATGCTTCACAGCTTTTTAATCAAGCAACACAAACACTCTTGCTTCACAGCTTTGAGTGATACATAAACCTAACTTGACTTTGCTTCACAGCTTTAGTCAAGAGACATACAAACACTCTTGCTTCAAAGCTTTGAGTGATACACAACCCTTACAATTAAAACCTATTCCAAGTCACTTATCACAATGATAATTGCTTGGATTACAATAGTTAAAACTATACAGTTTCTAAATGATCTTCTGTCAAAAAGGGATGCATTCCAAGACAGCAACTCTGTTGAATATATAGCAGCTGCATCTTCAGTTAGGGTTTCCACAAAAAGCTAGGGTTAAATCCGTTTGACCTTAAGACTAGGTCACAGGACTAGATCAACCAGGTTGGGGTTGAGCTAGGTTAACCCAAAGAAAACGCTGGATTCTGTTCTGGAAAGACTGAGTCATTTTCCTGAAAAAACTCAGAATTAACCAAACTGCATACCTGTTAGTTCAGAACAGGATGTCTTAACATTTGTTATGACATCTGAATTCCTGTTTACTGGTTTTGGTAAATGTGATCATTTTGCAAAATGCTCAGATACACACTCATAAACATCAGTACCTGTATGACAATATTTTTCTGCAAAGGTACCTAATAAATCTGTACCTAATAAACTAGAATGTTATGACATCAGTCATGACATTCATACACCTGGTTTTACCAAAAATGCATGCCAATACCTAAACAACTACAAACTCCCCCTTTGGCAGATTTTTGGCTAAAGCCCCTAAGCAATCAGAGATAGATAGCAGCAGAATAAATATGACTGCAGAAAAATAGAATGTCTAATAAAGTACCAAAATATATCTCCCCCTCTTTAGCCACATATGGGCCAAAGATACATGTTCTTAAAATTTATACAGTCATCCAGAAAAAGTAACACAACAAGACAAAGAACTGAACACACTTTGCAAACTCCACCAGGGACCAGTAACACCACCAAACAGCAACTCCACCAACCTTTAAGCATTGTCATCAGACTCAGAGGATTCGGGCTTCTTCCTTTTCTTGTGAGCAATGTCAGCATTCTTCTCTTTGTCTGATGTCTCAACATCCCTAGAGACATCTGGATTTGTTTCAGCATTTGAACTTTCTTGATTTAAAGGAACAGAAATGCCAGGAACTAAGTGGTTCTCATTCAGAATTCTTGAAACAATTTTAGCTATTGCTTGACGAACATAGGCTGACCCTTCCCTATTTGCAATTTCAGGGGGAACTGAAGAAGAAGGATGAGATGAGTTACCAGAGGCAGAAGCTTGGGGCCTTTCTGCATGTCTTGTTCTCAGCTCTTTGACCTTGGTGGGGTTAGTTTCCACTTTTCTAAGAGAAGAGATCTCCAGGACTTCAGAGTCCAGACAAGAGGAGATTGTCCTATAATCTTGATCAGAGGAAGAGGTTGAAATAGTCGTATTGGATGATGATGGTGTTTGAGACATTTTGACAGTCTTAGAGGACCAACAGCAATTAAAGAGAAAATTCAGATTGAGAGACTGGGCTTTGATGAGGAGACGAGAGGAGAAGGAAGAAAAGGAGTGTCTATTCAACTTCTTAAAAGAATTGAAGGAAATGGGAAAATATAATTTTAACCCAATCAGAACAAGCATAACTCCTTTAACCCTTGTTTTAAGCAAAATTAATTGCTACAATTCCTCATGTTGGAAAATACCCAACTTACCCCTCAAGTTTTCAAATTGATTTGCATCAAGAGCCTTGGTAAAAATGTCAGCCAGCTGTAGCTCAGTGGCAACATGTTCCAATTTGATTGTCTTCTCTTCTACAAGGTCTCTGATAAAGTGATGTCTTATGTCAATATGTTTGGTCCTACTATGCTGAATGGGATTCTTGGAAATGTTGATTGTACTCAGATTGTCACAGTACAATGTCATAACATCTTGTGTGACATTATACTCAGTAAGCATCTGTTTCATCCAGATCATTTGAGAGCAGCTACTACCAGCTGCAATGTATTCAGCTTCAGCAGTAGAGAGAGACACACAATTCTGTTTCTTGCTGAACCAGGAAACCAGATTATTTCCTAAGAAGAAACATCCTCCAGAGGTGCTTTTTCTATTATCAGCACTACCAGCCCAATCAGCATCACAGTAACCAGTCAGAGTTGGTTCACAGCCATGAGAATATAGCAACCCATAGTTGTAAGTTCCACTCACATACTTCAAAATTCTCTTCACTTGATTGATATGACTGACTTTGGGATCAACTTGGTATCTTGCACAAACTCCAACTGCAAAAGCAGTATCAGGTCTGCTGGCTGTTAAGTACAACAAGCTTCTTATCATGCTTCTGTACAGACTTTGATCCACCTTAACCCCACTTGAATCTTTGGAAAGCTTTAAATGAGTAGGAGCAGGAGTCCTTTTATGACTGGCATTCTCCATACCAAACTTCTTTACAATGTTCTTAGCATACTTGCTTTGAGATAAGAAGATTGAGTCCTCCATATGTGAGACTTGCAGTCCAAGAAAATAAGTTAGTTCTCCCATGAGACTCATTTCGAATTCAGCCTGCATCTGGTCAGCAAAATGTTTAACCATAGGTTCTGACATTCCTCCAAACACTATGTCATCAACATATATTTGGGAAACCATCAACTTCCCTCCTCCTTTTCTGTATCCTTTGTCTGAGAGAAACTTTGTTAACCTGTCATACCATGCTCTGGGAGCTTGTTTCAGGCCATATAGAGCTTTTCTCAATTTGTAGACATGATCAGGGTGATTTGGATCCACAAAGCCTTTAGGCTGTTCCACATAAGCTTCCTCATTCAAGTACCCATTTAGAAAGGCACTTTTCACATCCATCTGAAATAACTTGAACTTCAGAAGACAAGCAATTGACAATAGGAGTCTAATTGATTCCAGCCTGACTACAGGTGCAAAGGTTTCATCAAAATCAACCCCTTCAACCTGAGTGAATCCTTGAGCAACAAGTCTTGTCTTATTCCTGGTGACAACTCCTTCAGCATCTGATTTGTTCTTGAAAATCCATTTTGTGCCAATGATGTTAGTTCCTTCAGGTCTAGGAACCAGTTCCCAAAATTCATGTTGCTTGAATTGGTTCAGTTCATCTTGCATTGCTCCAATCCAGTATTCATCAGTTAAAGCTTCTTTGACATTTCTTGGTTCCATTTTGGACACAAAACAAGAGTTTGAGATGATTTCTCTAGATCTTATAATGACTCCACTGTTGAGATCTCCTATGATGAGCTCTTTTGGATGATCCTTCTGAATTCTGATGGAAGGGATTTTGCTAGCTTCCTTTGATTCAGATTCTGTTGTGGAGGTGTTGGGTAGATCATTCTGTTGGGTTGAAGTCTCAAAGAATGTCTCAACATTACAAGGGACATCTATTTCTTCATGATAATCATCAATTATAACATTTATTGATTCCATCATGGCTTTGGTCCTGGAATTGAATACTCTATAAGCTCTGCTGTTTGAGGAGTATCCTAGAAATATGCCTTCATCACTTTTAGGGTCCAGTTTTCTTCTTTGTTCACGATCTGCCAGAATATAGCATTTGCTGCCAAACACATGGAAGTACTTCACAGTTGGTTTTCTTCCTTTCCAGAGTTCATATATGGTGGATGAGGTTCCCTTTCTCAAGGTGACCCTGTTATGGACATAGCAGGCTGTATTCATAGCTTCAGCCCAAAAACACATAGGAAGTCTTTTGGCGTGTATCATTGCTCTGGCAGATTCCTGTATGGTCCTGTTTTTTCTTTCCACAACTCCATTTTGCTGAGGAGTTATAGGAGAAGAAAATTCATGACTAATTCCTTCTGAGGAACAGAAATCATCAAACTTGCTGTTTTCAAATTCCTTGCCATGATCACTTCTGATTCTGACAATACACCCTTCCTTTTCTCTTTGAATTCTTTTGCACAATTCTTTAAAAACTTCAAATACATCAGATTTTTCCCTAATGAAGTTAATCCAGGCGAATCTGGAAAATCATCCACAACCACATAGGCATATCTTTTTCCACCAAGACTCTCCACTTGCATTGGTCCCATCAGATCCATATGAAGAAGTTCTAGAACCTTAGAGGTGGTCAGATGTCTTGACTTTGGATGTGACATCCTAGTCTGCTTACCAACCTGACATTCACCACAAACTCTTCCTTCATCAATTTGCAGTCTTGGAATCCCTCTGACTGCCTCCATGGAGATAATCCTTTTCATACCTCTTAGATGAAGATGGCCAAGTTTTTGGTGCCACAGTTTCACCTCTTTTTCTTCTTTTGCAATGGAACACACAGGAGAGATTAGTGTTCTCAGGCTCCCACAAGTAACAGTTGTCTTTAGATCTGACTCCTTTCATGACAATTTCTTGTTTTTCATTAATTACAAGACATTCAGATTTTGAGAAATTGACCTTGAATCCTAGATCACACAATTGACTGATACTAATGAGATTAGCAGTCAGCCCTTTTACCAGCAGTACTTCATTCAGACTTGGAACTCCAGGACAGTCCAAATTACCAACTCCTTTGATTTCACCTTTAGCACCATCTCCAAAGGTCACAAAACTTGTGGTGTGAGGTTTAACATTATTGAGGAGGTTCTTGATTCCAGTCATGTGTCTGGAACACCCACTGTCAAAGTACCAGTCTTCCTTTGCAGAGACCCTCAGGGAAATGTGGGCTATCAGGGCAGTAGCCTTTTTCTTCCATTTAGGAGCATGTGGTACCTTTTTAGACTTAGGTTTGACACCTGAGTTCTGATTAGGGTATCCATGCAATCTGAAGCAGAAAGGCTTTATGTGGCCATATCTCCCACAATGATGACATCTCCATCTTTGGTACCTTTTCTTCATATGTCTCTGTTCCTGATGTTGAGAGTTGTGTTGAGACATCTGCTTTGACATTTGTTTAACAGGCATGATCTTCTTGTCTGTACTAGATTTCTTGGCTTCCACAAATCCTAGTCCAGATTTGTTTCCCACATTTTGTCCAACTTGAAGAATCTCTTCCAATTTGTCTGTTCCATTAGTCAACATCTTGACAGATTTGGTCATTTGGATCAGTTGTGAGTTCAGCAATTGAACTTCCCCTTCTAGATGACTTATAGTTTCAAGATCTGCCCTTTTTTCAGCCTCCAGCTTTATGATGAGTTTTGATTGTTTCTCATTCTGCACACAGACTTCAGCACTTCTGATACACAATTTCTTGTAGGTATCAGCCAGTTCTTCAAATGTCACTTCTTCATCACTGGTGTCACTTTCAGAGGTACAAACACCAGTTAGAGAAGTAACTAGTTTGGCAGATTCTTCTTCAGAATTACTTTCTGAATCACAGTCAGACCAAGTAACAGTCATTCCTTTCTTTTGTTTATTAAGAAAGGTAGGACATTTAGCTCGAATATGCCCATATCCTTCACAGCCATGACATTGAATACCTCTGCCTTGATTTCCCTTCTCTTCTGACCTTGGTCTTCTGCTGGAACTGTCAATGTCAGAGGGAATGTTATGAACATTAGACCTTGACTTTGGATCTATTCTTTTGATGAGTTTGTTGAACTGTCTTCCAAGCATGGCTATAGCTTCTGAAATATTTTCTTCTTCATCCTCCTTGTTTTCAACATCAGTGTTGGATACAAGTGCTATGCTCTTGTTCTTCTTGTCACCATTTTCAGTGATCCCCATCTCAAAAGTCTGAAGAGACCCAATAAGTTCATCCACTTTCAACTTGCTGATGTCCTGGGCTTCTTCTATGGCAGTTACCTTCATTGCAAATCTTTTAGGCAAGGATCTGAGAATCTTTCTCACCAATTTTTCTTCTGACATCTTTTCTCCCAGTGCTCCTGAGGTGTTGGCAATCTCCAAGATGTTTATGTGAAACTCATGAATGGTTTCATCTTCCATCATTTTTAGATTCTCAAACTTGGTAGTCAACATCTGAGGCCTTGACATTTTCACTTTGGAAGTGCCCTCATGAGTAGTTTTGAGAGTGTCCCAAACTTCCTTGGCCAATTCATATTGATGTACTAGTCTGAAAATGTTTCTATCAATTCCATTGAACAAGGCATTTAAAGCTTTGGAATTTCCCAGGGCTAACTCATCTTCTTCTTTACTCCAATCTTCCTCAGGCTTCAAACTGATTGTCCCATCTTTCTCAGTTATGGTGGGATGGATCCATCCTTTGTCAGCAGCTCTCCAAGCCTTTTTGTCCAGAGATTTTAAGAAGGCAATCATACGAGGTTTCCAGTAGTCATAATTTGTTCCATCCAGAATGGGTGGTCTATTTCCAAAAACTCCTTCTTTGTCCATAGTGCCAGAAAGTGATATCCCTAGATCTCACCCAGTAATACAGGCAGGGTGCCTGCTCTGATGCCAATTGAAATTCTGGCTGCAGATACTCAATGTCACGTTCAATGTTATGACACCGTATCTGACTTTCTATAAGACAGTAAATAAAAAAACAGTAAAGAACACAGTCAATTGTTTACCCAGTTCAGTGTGCAACAACACCTACTCTGGGGGCTACCAAGCCAGGGAGGAAATCCACTATAAGAGATATTAATTCAGGAATAAACCAACCAGTTTATCTCCTTCACTTAAGACCTACCCAATGCAACTTCAATCTAAGTACAACTTAAACCTGAGTTCCTACTCACTCCCCCTCAATCACAACAGTGATACATAAAACAATTTGACTAATGAATTGATGAAGACACTCTTCAAAACATACACTTGATTATGCTTCACAGCTTTTTAATCAAGCAACACAAACACTCTTGCTTCACAGCTTTGAGTGATACATAAACCTAACTTGACTTTGCTTCACAGCTTTAGTCAAGAGACATACAAACACTCTTGCTTCAAAGCTTTGAGTGATACACAACCCTTACAATTAAAACCTATTCCAAGTCACTTATCACAATGATAATTGCTTGGATTACAATAGTTAAAACTATACAGTTTCTAAATGATCTTCTGTCAAAAAGGGATGCATTCCAAGACAGCAGCTCTGTTGAATATATAGCAGTTGCATCTTCAGTTAGGGTTTCCACAAAAAGCTAGGGTTAAATCCGTTTGACCTTAAGACTAGGTCACAGGACTAGATCAACCAGGTTGGGGTTGAGCTAGGTTAACCCAAAGAAAACGCTGGATTCTGTTAGCAAACTGAAGCCCATTGGCCTTCAAGCCACGTTGACTTCTTGGATCCGCTGAGCTGGCTTTGACTGAGAAACATGGTGGTCCTCCATCCCATGGCCATTAGATTGATCTTTGAGGCCACTTGGCGCCCTGGTATGTGAGGTTTATGGTGCTCACCATTTGGAAACCTACACAAGAATGTATTAGAAAAAATAACATGGAATTATGGGGGGACCTGGGAATCGAACCCAGGTCCCAATGATTGCCAAGCATGTCATCAACCACTGAGCCATCGCATTGTCTTTGTTAACGTAATAACCAACAAATATAATATATTAATAATGATAACTATGCTGGAAATCAGAAAAAACGCGCGCTAAGTTTGAATGCCCCAGTCACATGCTTCCACGTATCATCT
Organism: Vicia faba; assembly: GCA_948472305.1. Taxonomy (NCBI): domain Eukaryota; kingdom Viridiplantae; phylum Streptophyta; class Magnoliopsida; order Fabales; family Fabaceae; genus Vicia; species Vicia faba. Next base: position 225,101,690 of record OX451738.1, read on the forward strand.
TCTTCACCTGGCATGTAACAAAAACAATCAAATAGCGGGGGTTTTAAACCCCCACAAAATGCAAACGTCAAAAATAGCGATTATGGCTACAGGTAATATAAAAAAGGCGCGGCGGTTGGGTTGAATTCGTCTGGCCTTGACGAATTCAACCATATACGTCTCAAGGTCCAATTTTTCTGTATGTGCAAAGCCCTAAAATCCAAGCTTCGAAACCCTAGGTTGCTTCAATGGTGTTTTTTAATTCAGAGCACCATAATCAAATTGAATCATACCAATAGCTTCAGAATGGTCCTATTAACACAAATCAATCCAAAAAAGAGGTTAAAAATGCATAAATAAGGATATGCGATTATGGAAAAATATTCAAACCGTGGGACTTGTTGTGGATGATTCTTGGAGTGTTAAGGCTCGTTCTTGACTGCAAATCGTTCCTGGGAATGTCAACAATGCGTTTTAATCACTCTAGGGCTCTGAATTGATCTGCAATATGGAAAACAGTTTTTGGTTTTTCTTTCAATTTTTGGAATTTGGTTATGCTGTTTTTGAGATGTTCAGGTTGTGCCTCAGGTCTGGAACACTTTCATATGTATGTATGAATGATAACCAATCACATTAAGAGCCAATGATCCATTGCAATGATGTTTTTGGATTTCTTCATAACCACCATTAAAGCATTTTCCAATTTTGTTCAAATTTGAATTTTATGCATAAATGAGCCTTACACGAATTTGGCAGGTGGAATATGACACATGAAAGCCATTCAAACCTCAAAGATACCATTTAATTCATTTTTTGATTTTATTTGAATTATTATGGATTAAAATGAATTAAATCCATAAAAATTAAATAAAAATCAAAAAATAAATGTTTGGTCTTGAAATTGATCATGGGACACGTGGGTGGCATGACAAGGCTGAGTCAAGTGGAAGAAAGTGGGCCCTTTTGTCAAAAATTGAAGTTTCTAGGATAGTTGACTTTTGCCATTTCACAAAAATTTCCCAACTTCTCCAATGCATATCTTGCTCAATTTTGATCATATGAACATGTTCTTAGACATTTTGGAAAGGTCTTGAAGTCCTCTAACCAATGCCTTTGGTCCCATGTCATTTTGATTTACCAATATGAATTTATGGTCTTTGACTTAAAATTCCTTTTTGTTGACTTTTGAAAATGACCTATAATGTTGAAATTGATAACTTTTTGTGAGAGCATTTCTTGGACTTGGAATGTTAAGATGAGTTGTAGGAAATGTCATCCCCTTCAAAATGAGAATTGGATGGGATTTTTCTGATGAACCATGAAAAAGTTATGCCTTGGTCAAGTTACAGTTGACTTTTCAGCTGTCCAAAAATAGAAACTTTTGTATCTTGATGATTTTTGAGCCATTCTTGTGAAATCATGGTCAAGATTTGACCAAATGATGATTGTGGCTTCAAAATAAGATGTTGACCAAAATTTTTGAATTTTGACTGCCAAATGACCATTTTGCCCCTGCAGTTGATTGTGAAGCAATTAGGGTTTTTGACTATGCAACTTGACCTTGTGAGCCTTGGAAATTGACATGTAGGTGCTTGACAATGTATATGAGAATATGGGACTTGATTGAGCCCTTGAAAACCTCAACTTCCTTGCAAGAACCAAAACCCTAATTTTGACTGGCTTAAGAGGATGGTTTGACTGTGCAACCCTTGAGTAGACTTGAGCAAATTTAGGTGATGCTTGTCAAAACTTTGAAGAATATGGGAGGGCAAATTTTGGGGTACAACAGGTAGATAAATAAGTGAACTATGATTGGATGGAATAAAATGAGGAATAAGAAGTAATTTCCAAAATACCTAGATTTAGATAGGCTTAGATCCTTAAAGAGTAGTCTATAACAATATATGTTTCTATGATGAATTATTTATACTATAATGCAATAAATGCTATGATGAGTTGCGATACTATGATGATAAATGTTGTATTTATGATGTATTGAAATGATGTTGATGATTTCATGAATGGTGACGCGTTTGATTAGCCGTGGTCGTTTTATATTTGTTGTTGTGCATCATGCACTCATGGTATATTTTGGACACCTTTGGTCCACCCATGTTGAATTAGGACATTGGTCCAGTGTTTGTCTCAATGTCATTGTGTGGATTAAGGGTGTTGATGTTGTGTTCCGGTTCCAAGAGGGAATCAATCCTATGGTGGGGATCTTTGGAGGGTGATGGTTTGGTGCCCATCGAAAGAAATGGTACAACATGCATGAGTCTATGTTATTGCACTACACCTTATGTGCATTGTATAGTTGTTGATTTGGTCATGTTGTATTATGTTGTTGTGCTAATTGACAATGTTATTGATTCTAATGCTATGATGTTTTTGTCTTGTTCTACTATGTATATTCCTTATATCTATCACAATGAATGTGATTACTTAACCTTTCAGTTTGAATGTTGCCTCCATGTGGGTAATGCGCAGGTGATCAGGAGTAGTTCATAGAGGCCTAGAAGAATACTTTGGAGTGTGTTGTTTATTTCCGTTGAACTTTAGAAGGTCTTTCTCTGATATGTAACATTGGGATCGGGAATGTTTTATTTTGAACCTTGTGTGTTTTGTTTGATTATGGGGTTTTTAACTACCTTTCATGGTATTTGAGTTGTTATGAATTAAGAATTATGAACTAATAATAATGAAGTTCTAATGGTGTTCTTAATAAGAGGTTTAGAATGATTAATTCCGCTGCGAGTAGTTGAAACATTGATAGTTATTTTAATAGAACACTTATCTTAAATGATTTTGAAAAACTGTGTTATGGAGTAGGACATGCATGTATGTTGTTTATGAAGCATGGGACACCCTTTGGTGAAATACTCTGATTATTTAATTTTATTTAATTATAATATTAGTTGGGAAGAAATTTGGCATGAATAAGGTGTAGTGTTATAACTGTCAAGGATTTGGCCATTATGCTCGAGACTGTCGTAGAAATAAAGAAGCAAGAGCAAAATATAATGATGAAGTGCTGAAGATAGTGATTCTGGTGATGTGTTAATCATGGCCCAAGACTCAGTTGAACAATGAGCAAACCAACATGTGGTACCTAGATTCAAGATGTAGTAACCACATGTCTTGTAATAAAACCTTGTTCACCAGGTTAGATGAATCAATCAAGAAAGTGATTAAATTTACAGATGGAAAGCATGTCACATTAGGTGGAAAAGGAAACATATATATGGTGAGAAAGGATGGTAAAAAAAGCCAACACCACTGGTGTGTTGTATGTACCTTTGATGACAAGTAACTTGATAAGCATATGTCAATTGCTTGCCAAAGGGTACAACATGAAGCTAAAAAACAATCAGATGAATGTGTATGATGGTGATAAAATATTGATTTTGAAAGCACCATTGTCAGGCAAAAATACCTTCAAAGTAGAAATCAATGCAGTTGATCAAAAGTTTCTTGCTTCGATTGTAGAAGAAGACAATAATTGGCTATGGCATCATAATTATGGACATTTAAAGTTCATAAGGTTAGGAATGCTCAACGAGAAGAAGATGATGTATGGCTTACCTCAGGTGAAGGAACCAAGTTAGGCGTGTAAGGAATGTTGCTAAAAAAGCAGGTTAGGAAAACATTCAAACATGACTTGCCCATTGTGGAACCTTGTTTTATAGATAATAGGTTTTCTTTTGATGATGACAATTGTAAAGAACAAAATAGATATTCAGCATGATAAAGATGCAACATGATGACAACATTAAAAGATCATAACATGTGTCATTCTTCATGATAAAGATGAAACCATTAATAAAATCAATCAATGTACTTAAGCAATTAAAGATGAAAGCCACGAGATTTGATAAGGATCAACAAGTTTCAGACATCAACGAAATTTCATACAAAGGCAAACAAACAGATTACATCAAAAGCCTTAAAATAAATCTCAAAGCAAGTGTCAACATAAATGAATCTATCACACGAGGCTTAGTGGAGTTAATCTCCTAATTTAGTAAGTGAGTGAAACTTTTATAAAAGTATATGGCTTTAAAAACACATATATAAAACCTTTTTATAAAATTGTTTTTTAAAAGAATAAGCCTTGAGAAGTATATAGAAGTTGCATAGAAAATAATGTGAGCATTCAAAAAGAAAAATAATATTTTTTGACTGAATCTAATTGATCAGAACATAGTGCTAATCAATTAGATTATCACTTTCTTGAGGAACACGGAAGTTTTAAAGTACTTAAATCTTATTCAACGACTATATATCACTTCTTTCCTATTTTTGAGCTCATAGTCGTTATATATAAATGAGTTATTCAATTAATCTAATCGATCAACAATGATCATTTTGGATTTAATTCTATTTCCTCTTTTGGGGAATTTCAATCCTATAAATAGAGGTCTCATTCCTTGTTTCATTTCATCGAGAAAACAAGTTGTGTATTGGCACTCTCTCTCTCTCCCTCTCTAAGTTTTTATTTTCACTTTCAAACACTATTATTATATCCAAATGCTTTTGTGAGGAAAGATATTTTGTGAGTGAGGTGTTCTTGTAATTCTGGATGGGCAGCATTGTATAAGTTCTCCAAGAATGTTGTTTATGCATCTTGGATGAACAGAATCCATTTAGGGATAAAATATCTGGTTAGAAGATAAATCCTTTAAAAGCTTTGGTTGGCGATTGTGTGGTCAGTTCCTGTATTTATTTTAGGTTGAAGATCGTCAATATTGATGAACTTCCCTTAGGCTCATAGTAAGCCTTATTTGTTTAAAGGTTGAAGATCATCAATATTGATGAACTTACCATTGGTTTGTGGTTAGCTTGTTTAAAACCATAATTTAGAAGATCAACCTGTTAAAATCTCAAGAGGTTATTGGTTATCCTGTTAAACTAATTTGACCTCAGTTATTTTTGTTGAACTTGGAGATTAAACACTACAAGGACCGCTTTGTAGAGATAAGAATAATCACTTAAATCTACAGTTGGGAAGGAAGTTTGGCCACTTCAGTCTCAGCAATTTCAATGGAGAATAAAAAACGATCATTATCTTCCGTCTTGTAATATTTTGGTTGTAGGACAACCAACATTTTCTGGTATAAGGGGGTCTGTGAGCTTTACCTACTAAAATCTCTCAAGCATATAATGGAAACTCTCAAGATCAATTTTTGGGGAGAGGAGTAAATCTTTTATTTTGAACGAACCTCTATAACTCTTGGTGTTCTTCTTCTTCTTCCCTTAACTCTTTTATTTCTACACTTTATTTTGATATATATTTATTTTCCGCTGCTAAGTATTAGAATATTTTTTTTAAACTCTGATATATCTTAGGAAATGTTTTCAAAATCATGTTTTCCCAAGCCATACAATTCAGCCCCTCTTGTGTGTGAAGTCTCAAGTCCAGTAAGTAGCATTAGAGCCTAACTCCAGTTTAAGGATTAATCGTCTCAGGAGGTAGATGACTTCCGACACAAGATTCTTTTTCAAAAATCACCACCACCTTTTTAAAATGTAGTCTTTCTTTTATATACAGGTGTTTTCATCAAAATCATATATTTTTCTTTAGAAACTTATTCAATGGTCTTATTTACCCTACTCATCAAATAAAATATCTTTTTCTTTAGAAACTCATTCAATGTTCTGATTTACCATACTCATCAAAAAATGATGAAGAAGTGGAAAAATATCTTTGACTAAAGATTAATTATAAATATTGTTTTGTAAAACCTCCAAGGAAATGTAGGATACTTTGTAAAAGTTATATGGAGTTTTTCCAAGTATCAAGCCAGATGATATGAACACATGAGGCGAAAAGATCAGCTAAATATGATTAACCCCTTAAAATAATTATTTTTAACTCTTTCGTATTTTGAATAAATATTTTTTATTGCACATTTTCTAAATTAATTATTTCTAACCCTTAAAATAAGTTTTCTCTAGTGTTTTTAAGCTTAGGGGTGTCAAAAGCATGAATTGTAGGTGTTAAAGAAGCAACAAGGCCCAACAAACAAACCAAAATACCAAGGAGACCCGGTTAAAGAAATTTAATCGATTGACCAAAAGTTTTAATCGATTAAAAAGTGTCAAAATGCATAGTTTTGAATCAAATCCAGATTAGCTTGACGCACAGGGAAGAAAGACTCTGAGCATTGATGAATTTTATATCAAAAGCTGAAAATTAGGATAGTAAATCGATTAAAAGACCTTAATATGGTGACTCTGAATCTGATTTTCGGACAACATGATTTTCTCATCAAAATCTCTCGAGCCACACGCTCAAAACGTCTTGATGGTATCACTATAAATAGGTATCATACTATCACGTTCTCTTGCATATCACATTTTCCTTGCATCACTCTCTAAATAAAATTTCTCTCCTAGAACTTCACCATGACCTCTTCAAACTAAAAAACCCAAAAACCCATCAACCTTCAATACCTTCCCGCATAAATTTTGAATAAAAAACATGAGGAAACATTATAAATTCTCTCAAAAATTATAATCCAACCTTGGTACCTAGATATAAGCCTACTAAAAATCTATAAACCCTACTACCAAATGTGTCAGGCCTCTCTCAAAGAATTCTTCACAGAGATACCAAACAAGACCATTCCAAAGTTAGTACGACAATTCTACCTTAACTTGAAAATCGTAGGATCCTCCTTAATCACTTATGTGAAAGGATTAAATATAGCCTTTCACTAGGAACACCTTGGAAGAACCTTCGAGATACTCTCTTATGGGTTGTCATATACCCTTTATAGACATTTTGGCTTCAAAAACTTCAAGCAAGCTATTATGATAAACCACTTAGTATCAATCCAATGGAAAAGAAGAAAGTACCCTTCAAAGCTACCCACATTAAACTAGAATTCATAATCCTACACTATACACTCACTAGGATCTTCTTTTCCAGAATGATAAACAATTGCTATGTTCTTCGAGAAGATGTAGTTCCCTTATGGATCTTAACCCAATAAATTCCAAAAAAAAGAAGGTGGAAAGCATTTTCAGGCACATTATACGTTCTAAAGAAAATCCAGCAGCAAGACTACCTTACGGTCCACTAAGCATAAAATCGCTCACAATATTTAATATTGACACAACTGGTGTAGTAGAAAACCCAAAAAACCATAAGATTAACCTTAACACTCTAAGAGAAATAAGAATCGACATCAAGAATGGCTAGATAAAAGAAGATTCACACTTCAAAGAAGAAGAAGAAACAATTGAAATTTAAAACATCAAAATTGATAAATTCCTAGAACTCTGTCAAAACATAGCCAAAAATTTAAAGGAATTCACAACCAATAATGATGGAAACATCAGTGTAGAATAAAGCCCTACTTTAAAATTACGCAGTTGACACCCTTGAACTTTTTTATTTTTTTTCATCATTTTACGTTTTCCTTTACGTACTTTCCTTTTTCTTGTATTTCCTGTTATTTTATCTCTTTCTTGTAATGCACTTTTTTTAATAATAATAAATATAAGTATGTTTTTTCCTTATATTATTATGGTACCTTTATGTGTTAAATTACTCTACAAAAATTAGAAATCTATGCCTACAACATTGTTTTGTATAAGATACTCTTGTTAGGCACACCGCTAAATATAATGTGTCATGCTTAAATTCACATTATGAAACCTTGTTTAACACATTTAAAGAGTAAATTTTTTGTCTTCCATTAAGTGTGACACTTTCTTTTCCATGACTCTTTTAAACCTTGCTAGGTATAAGTTGTTCCCCAAATTTCTTGTGACTTGCCTAAAAATTTACTCTATCAAATAGGTTGACTTTCATGAAGTAAGATAGTTACCTTCAACATGACATGATAAAAAAACCTTACTTTAAATAAATAAATAAATATATCACATGTATGTTCATAATTGATTTTGATAAATTGTCATTCCATACCTACACACATTTTAGGAAATCTTACTTTAGACATATAGTGTCTTTCATCAAGAGTAATATCTTCTATGCCAAACACATACTTCTTGATATGATAAGAATTCAAATCTTTGCTATGCATGAGTGTCTCTCATCACTACTTGTTCTTTCACTCTATAAATGGTTCAACACCTATTATATTATTATTTTAAAAACATGTCACATGATATATCCTTACTTATCATAATTGTGATGTTTTATAAAATGTTATATGCCATGTATTTCTCTTCTTTCAACATGTCATGATATTTTGTAAAACATATTCACATATTTTGTATCATTTACCCAGCTTTTTGGTTTTGACAAAGGGGGAGAAGTATACACTTAGGGGGGGTATATATTCTATCTAACTCATAGGGAGTGTTATCATTCCAAAATATATATATATATATATATATATATATATATATATATATATATATATATATATATATATATATATATATATATATATATATATATATATATATATATATATATATATATATATATATATATATATATATATATATTTTACTGTAGTTAGTTTTGTGGATCGAAATTATCTGACCTAAGTTATTTTTGTGGAACTTGGAGACTAAACGCTACAAGGACCACTTTGTAGAGAGAATACTAATCGCTTAAATCTTTGGTTAGAAAGGAAGATTGACAACTTCAGTCTCAACAATTTTAATGAAGAAGACAAACGATCATTATCTGCTGTCTTGTAATATTCTGGTTATAGGATAACTACCATTTCCTTGTATAAGGGGGATTCATGAGCTTTACATATAATGAGAACTCTCAAGATCAATTCTTGGGGAGAGGAGTAGGTTTTTTATTTTGAACGAACCTGTATAACTTTTGTTGTTGTTCGTATTCCTTTAACTCTTTTATTTTATGCATTATATATATATATATATATATATATATATATATATATATATATATATATATATATATATATATATATATATATATCTTTCCACTAAGTCTTAGAAAAACTTTTTAAACTCTGATATATCTTAGGAAAAGTTTTCAAAACCATGTTATTCCAAACCATACAATTCAACACCCTCTTATGTGTGAAGTCTCAACTCCAAAAAGTGGCATCAAGCCTAACTCCTATTTAAGGACTAATCGTCTCAGGAGGAAGATGACTTCTGAAAAAAGATTCTTTTTCAAAACTCACCACCACCTTTTGAAAATCTAGTCTTTCTTTTATATACATGTGTTTTTTTCAAAATAATATCTTTTTATTTAGAAACTTATCCAATGGTCTTATTTACCCTACTCATCTAATAAATTATGAAGAAGTGGAAAAATCTCTTTGACCAAAGATAAATTATAAATCTTGTTTTGTAAAACCGCCAAGAAAATGTAGGATACTTTAGAAAAAATATATGAAGTTTCTCCAAGTATAAAGCCAGAGGATATGAACACATGAGGCAGTTGAACAAAAAGGAGAGAACCTTGGGGAGAAACATAAAGAATCAACTTTCGATGAAGAAGATAAAACATGCTCAAAGACCCCCTACAAGGAAGATATAAAGAAAAGAATAATGTGTTTACTTGCTTTGAAGGTAATGCTTTGCAGTTTAGACCTCTAAAGAAAGATAAATTGAAGAAGCTATACAAAGTAGAATTATAATCTAGAAGTATACACCTTTTAAGTCTTTGATCCTGAAAGATGGACGACGATGACATATGTTAACATTCATGATCAAAGCAACACCATTTAAGAATTTCTCAAATTAATGACATGTGATGATTAATAAAATAAATAAGCTTGTGATGTACTTTTTATTTATTTGTTTACCAACTCTCGCATCCAATGATCTGTGATGAAAGGTTTCTTAAATCATTACATTATGCTTTTAAATATCTCTTATGAACCATAAACAACCTATTTAGGTAATGCATTCTGTTGTACCCCAAAATTTGCCCTCCCATTTCCTCAACATTTTCTCATCACAAGACCCTTGAAGATCAAGATTCAGTTAGGGTTTCCTCTGCTCAAGACTTCTCCTTGCACTGTGGACTCAAATTAGGGTTTGTGTTTGCTCAAGGATGTTTTGACCTAAAATGCCTAAGATGACTTTCATGCTTCATGTTGGACTCCCAAGTTTACCCATGCCAAGTTTCAAGTCTTGATTCCAAGTTTTACCCAATCAATTGGACAGTTGACCTAGAAATCAGCTGTATTGGGGAAAAAGTCAACTGTGACCAATTGACAATCAAAACTCATGATTTTTGACCCAAATCAACATTATGAACTCATATGGACCATTTGATCAAGTTTGGATCACAATTCTCCAAGAAAATTGATCAGATCACCAAAAGGGTAAAATGGTCATTTTTAGGGTTTTGACTGCATAAAAAGGCAATTTCTGACTGTTTGACCTAGCCAATGGCAAACCAAGATCACATATGGCCTCAAGGACTCAATGAGATGGTCTTGAGACATTCATCAAGCTCAAAAGATCCCAAGTACACAAGATTGACAGTTGAATTTCCCAGTCAATTGATCAATTTTGACTGTATACTGAAAAGTCAAACTTTGACTTTTTGGTCAAAATCAAGAGTCAAGATTCATTTTTCATCAAAACATGCCAAATCATGAAACTTGTTCACCAAGAAATCACAAAATGCAAATTAGGGTTAGAAAATGGAATTTTTCATAACTTAGAATTTTCTAAGTTATGAAAAACCCTAATTTTTTCCCAACTTTGCCCCACCTTTTCACCAAGATCCATTTGGATTCAAACAAAAGTCAAAACATGAAAGTTGTAGATTGTTGCATAATCTACAACTTTTATTCACAAAGTTTTTTCATTTGAAGCTTGTATCTCAAGTTACAAATTTTTGAATAAGGGCACTAAACCATTTTTAACTTAGTGAAATTTTAACCTATTTTGACAAGGTTTTCTACCCCACTTCAAGGCCACTTTTCAAACCCTTCCACTTGGAATTTCAACTTGCATTTCAAAGATGGATTGTAGTACACATTCCAAGCTTTCCAAAATGTCCAAGAACTCATCAAACAACCTCATAACTTGAGAGATTCGAATTTCACAAGTTGGCAAAAATTCACTTTTGTTCTTCATCAAAACATGTTCATAATCTTTGCAAATTTGAACTCAGCATGCTTTATGCTTGATTACAGGTCCTTGAACCATTCCATACTCAATAATTTAATGCATATTCAATGTGTTAAGGTGTTGTTCTTTGAGTGCAAGCATTGTATGCAAGATTAATCCTAAACTAGATAAAGTGCTTTATCCATTTTTGTAAAAAGCTAGCTTTATGTCAAATTGAAATCCAAGCAAGTACAAGCAAAATCCTTTTGGCACAAGATTACGGACAAGTTGCTCTGATCAAGAGAAGATTATGCAGCAGGATTAGAGGCCCCCTACTGACCTAAAACACAAAGTGACCATTGCTTGCTTAAAATTCAAGTAACATTGCATAACTTGTACCAACTCTCTCTTCAGCTTACAAACACAAGAAAGAAGTTATCAAACACCTTACACATAACATATCCAAGCTTTGGCACGAGTCCTTGACCTCTCAAGCACCCTCCATCTCAGAATCATCCTCAAACTGCAAAAACAGGGTTGCCTCTGCAGTTTGAGTGCCAACTCCCATTTCCCTCGAGCATTCTTACCAAAATCAATCCATACACATTCCCTAGCATGTATGCAAGCTAACCATGACCTAAAACCTGGCCTGTAATCCCCCTAACAGTTTCCACCATTTTCATTTTTTCCTCTTGCAGTTGAAGTTCCACAGCTCGATACAAGAAGTTTCAAGACAAAGTAAGCACTGAAAAAGCATCCCTGGACCTCAAGGAAGCTTTTCCAATCATTACCTTGCACTAGAAGTTCCTCATTCTCCAGATAGAAGTTCAACTGCACAGGTAAAACTTTGAACTCGTATCTCTCTTATCATGCATCTTTAGTCTTAAGTTTGTGAAGAAACAAGGTTCTACTCATAGCCCTGAACATGTACATATCTTTACATTTCATTTCTTTTGCCTGAGTAGAGAGAATTTGGAGTTTAAAAATTGCAGAAAAATTAGGTTAGGATTTGGGGGAGGAGAAATTCTCCCTCATCTTAGAGAGTTAGGTCAAGTTCCATACATGGTTAGAATCGTCTCTTCATGCTGAACATTTGTTGTGTTATGAGTTTTTGCTAAAAAGCCAGGAATCAAGAGTTAGAAGAAGCTGAACATGGCGCGCGTTTTTTCAAACATTTGTGCTGGAGGTTGAAGACAGTGGCATTGGGCTGGGCTTGTGTGTTTTTTTCTTATTCACACCACATATTTGCTATTACACCCCCTGAGCCCATTTGCTTTATTTTTATTCTTTTTTGACTTTTTCTTTTTTGATTAACTTTGTTTATTTTTTCTCATGACATTAAAAAAATAAAAATATTTTTTCCATCATTTTTTGAATATATGGCATATTTATTTGATTTATTTCTTTTGTTTGTATATAAATATTATATATATACTATTATTAGAATAAATAGAAAAATAGTGTAAATACATTTTTTTATTTTTATTTACCTTCTGAAAATATTTCACATAAAAATACTTTTTTTATTTATTTTGTTAAAATATTAAATATATTATTTTGTGTATAACACATATTTAAGACTTAATATATATATATATATATATATATATATATATATATATATATATATATATATATATATATATATATATATATATATATATATATATATATATATATATATGTTTATCAATATATTTAAGTTAAAATATAAAAATACTTGAATTTTTCATTTTTATTAATATTTGATACAAAAATACTTTTTTCATAATATACTTCATTTTATTTTTGTACATAATAAATAAATATTTGCATTAAATTAAACAATAATACATTTTCTTTAAAATTAGGGTTTTTGCCCTAAATTCAAAATACTCCAAAAAAATAATATATTTTTATTTTCTTTTCTCTTTTACATAAATAATATTTTTTCATACATATACAAAACATTTCTTTTGCATCTTGCATTCTTATTTAATTTTTGTACATTATTTACATTGCAAATATTCAAATTGATGTAATAATTTAGATTTAAATTCTTGTCAATATCCCCATTTGAACATTTGTACCCCCCTTCCCATATTTGGTTTTGTAATAGCTTAGTAATTTAAATTTCGCACTTTATACGCTTTCTAATTATGCCATGTTAGAATTAGGGTTTGTATGCGAAAAAGCGATAAAAAATAGTTTGACCTAATACAAGATAAACAAGCATGAAAATGGACACACGAATCACACTTGCACCCCCTAGGGTACTCCACTTGTTGCCTTCCAAAATTGGGCCATACTGTATGTTGAACTTCTTTGGGCAAAGCAAACATATTGAATGATCATAAGTCCCTCGATAACACTTTTCAAAATAAACAAAAATAAATGATCAAGTCCCTTAAAGAAAATTGCCCAAAGATATTTAACGTCGTTGCAATTATGGTCTAAACGATGACCCGCGCCTGTCCCTTTCACATCCTAACATAAGGTTGTCCACCAAATTCAATGGTGGAACAAACTTGTTAAAAGGGTTAAAACATAGCAATAATCTTTTGAGAAATTTAGGAGTAGATAACCTCTTAGTTACTTGAATCAAACTTGCAAAACAAAACACTTGCCTATTTTCTAAAACACACCTCACAACACTTTCAAAACAACTTTCAAAAACAAATGAAAACCTTTTCAAAAGACGTACATCTTTGTATACATCCCCACATGGATCATTACAAAGGTTGCCACCACATTGGCCTATTTTCAAAACATTTTCAAACCCACACACACAAGCACCATTTCAAACAATTGAAAACAAAAGGCAAGTGATCTAAGCAAGTAACTAAGAGCCCATGGATAACCATGGATAGAAAGGGTGCTAATACCTTCCCTTTCTATAATCTACTCCCCGAACCCAAGAAAACATCTCAAAAGGTTTTTGCTGTGCTTTTTTAACCTTTCCTTTAGGATAAAATAAAAAGTCGGTGGCGACTCTTGCTAACCGCAACATTTGCGAATACAAACGCAAAACCTCAAGTCAGTTCTCCCACCGTATCACAGAACTGGCGACTCTGCTGGGGAATTTTTTTAAAAGTGGAGTAACCTTAGGGTTTAGATCACCTTTGTTTTCAATTGATTGTCTTGTTTGATTTTACATTTGTGGGCTTTGTATCGGAGTTTTATAGATCCTAACCCGGATCTGGGGATACCTTCTTAGAAAGTAGCAACAAGGCTGTGAGGGAACTGTGCGGGGTATACCGACATGGTTGAAGCAGTCTGCTACGTTGATGTGGCACTTTGGTGTGTACCGGTAACCCTTGAGTTCAGTCAAGGAGAGTACGGGGCCGCCGCGTGGTGTCGTGAAGCATCAACTGACCTTAGGAACCTTAATTGAAACATCTTGGCCTTTTTAGGGTAGTGAGATAACTGACTTTGGTGCAGTCCGAGGTTGGTTGATACTCGATACTACACTCAATTGAGGGTTGCTTTCCTGGGATATTTCGGTCGCCAGTTCAGTGGCTAAATCGAAACGATGAACAATGAAAGTAATCCAGTGATATTGGGACCTTTAGAACCCGGTTACTTCTAATAGGACAGGTTGAGCCCACCAAACTTCAAGAGGGTAATACCCAGACCTCATGCAGGCCTAAACTCTAAGGGTTTGTCTTGTGTGACTTGTGTGCCTTACCATGTTTGCCTTTGTGAATATTTGTGGTGTATTTAATCATAACATCATGCCATCATACAACATCATGAGCATTGACTAACCATTTCAAGGGTTTCGAATCTTCATCTTTGTTCTTGTTTTACAGGACATGGAAACTGCTCGCAGAAAGACAATTCAGATTAGCCTTGTAAAGATCCCTCCTCAGCTTAAGGGACTTATGTCCAGGATTCCCGAGGGTTCTTCATTCAGTGAGAGACATGGAAGACTCATCAGCTTGGTTAACACCAACATTGAGGAAGATTTGATAAAGGTCCTGTTCCAGTTCTTTGACCCTCTGCATCACTGTTTCACTTTTCCGGATTATCAATTGGTGCCTACATTGGAAGAGTTCTCCCGACTTCTGAAGGTCCCTATCCTTGATCAACTACCCTACAACGGTACGGAAGAGGAGCCCAAGCTTGAAGAGATTGCTAAAGCCTTGCACCTACAACCGTCTGACCTCAAGGGACATTGGGAAGTTAGAAGTGGTATCAAGGGGTTCTTAGCAAGGTTTTTGTCCGAGAAAGCCCAAGAATGTTGGAACTCCCTTGACCTACAAGCTTTTGAAGAAGTTATGGCCCTCCTTGTCTATGGTTTGGTGTTATTCCCTAACCCAGATCAGCTTATTGATATCAGTGCTGTCCAGATCTTCATGACCAGGAATCCTATACCTACGTTGCTGGGAGACATCCTTCACTCATGTTACACTCGAACCATGAGAAGAAGGGGTGTCCTTATGTGTTGCACTCCTCTCCTGGGAAGGTGGTTTATTTCACACCTTCCACAATCAGTTTTGAAGAACGAGCGGGGTTTGAGATGGTCACAACGGTTAATGACTCTCACGCATGCAGATATACATTGGTGCCCTAGGTCCAGGGAAGACGTCACTATCAT
Source organism: Vicia faba (assembly GCA_948472305.1). Classification (NCBI taxonomy): domain Eukaryota; kingdom Viridiplantae; phylum Streptophyta; class Magnoliopsida; order Fabales; family Fabaceae; genus Vicia; species Vicia faba. The sequence goes on from OX451738.1 coordinate 225,117,276, forward strand.
TGATCGTTGCGGGGAGTACCCTAATGTTCCTTTATTTGGAATCAGAGGAGGTATTACTTACAACCCATGCCTGGCTCGGAGACAGTTTGGTTATGCTCGGAGGGATGGCCCTCATGACATGTTAATTCCTAGCATAGTTTTTGACTTCGACAACGATACTCAAGGACTTCGCCAGAGATTTATTAGAGCTTGGAGGATGCCAAGTAGGATGGACAACAAGACACTGGGGCACAGGAACTCCATCCCGTTGGAACCTTATCTCAAGTGGGTACGAGCCCTCTCTCAGAAGTTAGTGATGCCTTATCCTCATATGCTCCCTGTGATCAAAGAACCAGTCTTGGAAGGAGAGGTGTCCTACACCATTCAACATCCTGACATGCCCACGTCCTGGGAAGAGATGCAGAAGAGCTGGATCCAGCTTAAGGAAGAACGGAATTCTCTTGAGACCAGTCTACATGCTAGTGAAAAGAAGGTCCTGGAACTCACCCGCCTACTGCACGAGGAAAGGAATCTCAATACCTACATCGCACCAAAGAGGATGCGCAATGTTTTTTTGCCTTAAGGAGTCATTTTGTAATATTTGGCCCATGGGGCATTTATGTACTAACGAATTTCTCCTTATTAATATGATGTGCGTTCTTTTTTTTTTTTTTCTACAACAAATTTTGAATATTCTAAATCCTTGAATGCATTGCATACATACGCATTCCATTGCACCATATGCATAGCAGGTACCCTATTTCACAGGTTGCTTAATCTTCTTCGCTGTTTGTGTGCACAGTCATCATGAATCCAGACTCCTCCAGTGAGCAAGCAATCAAGGCTCTTCAGGCCCAAAATGCACAGTTTCAAGAGATGGTCCTAAGCCTAGCCCAAGGCCAGCAAGAGTTGAAGACTCTACTCCTGAAGAAGAAGAAGAAAAAGAGGACTGCGTTGTTCAACACCGGACGCAGATTTGGGAACACACTCCATAATGAAGCTGATCCAACTACTTCCTCTACTGAGAAAAACAGTCCCCAAGGGGGAGGAGCTCCTAGTCCCGCAGTCTCCGACAACGAGACGGACTATAACGACGAACAATACCCACCTGCTGCTGACAGATACAAGCAATTGGAGGACCGCTTAAGCGCCATGGAAATTCAGAATGTGCCGGGACTGGATTTCGGAGATTTGGGGTTATCTTCTGGGGTAGTAATTCCACACAAGTTTAAGGCGCCTGCCTTCGCCAAGTATGATGGGGTCTCTTGCCCAAAGCTACATCTGAGGTCGTATGTAAGGAAAATCCAACCTTACACGGCGGATAAGAACCTCTGGATTCACTTCTTCCAAGATAGCCTCTCGGGGTCACAGCTTGAATGGTTCTACCAATTGGATGGAACTAGCATCCGACACTGGGAAGATTTGGCAACCGCATTCTACAGACAATACCAATACAATTCTGATCTCGCTCCTACGCGTACCCAACTTCAGGGTATGTCTCTAGGAACGGGTGAAGGGTTCAAAGAGTACGCTCAAAAATGGAGAGATTTGGCTGGCAGGGTGCAGCCTCCATTGACTGATCGTGAGCTGGTTGATATGTTTCTAGGGACGTTGTCTGGTCCGTTTTTCAATCATTTGGTTGGTAACTCCTCCGCTGGGTTTACAGATTTGATATTGACGAGAGAAAGAATTGAAGCTGGCATCAGGTCAGGCAAGATACAAAAGGCTGCCTCCACAAGTGCTGAGAAAAGGCCATTTAAGAAAGAAGCAAGTGCCGTCTATGGTACTAGAAGACAAGTCAAGCCCGAAAGTCGCCAAGCCGTCAATGCTTTGGTCATCTCAAAACCTGTTGCTGCTCCTCAGCAGTACAATCAACAAAGAAGCGAAAGGCCTAAGAGGCAGTATACTCGACTGAGTATGACATTATCTCAAATTTTACCCCAACTGTTATCCACCAACCTGGTGACCCTCAAAGAAGCTCCTAAGGTCGTCAACACTGCGTCTCCTAAGTACAACCCAAATGCCCGGTGTGCTTATCATTCTGATAGTCCCGGGCACACTACTGATGATTGCTGGGCCTTGAGAAACAAAGTACAAGATCTGATCGACGCAAAGGAAATTCAGTTTGAAGCGCCGAAGAGACCAAATGTTGTAACTGCTCCTATGCCCCAGCATAGAGTAAATGCCATTGAGGAAGAATTGTATGCTGTTTCGGTAAATGAAGTTGTTACCCCTCTGAAGACTGTCAAGAAGAACCTACTGCGGGCCGGTTTATTTCCGGGTTGCAGTGAAGGTTGCCTGTTCTGTGCTGTTTCCCTATCTGGTTGTCCCTTACTGAGGTTAGGCATCCAAAGCCTAATGGATAGCAAGGAGATTCTATTCAAGAATTCTGCTGTTCAGTTGGTTCCGGTAAAAGAAGTTTATGTGGTTACTATCTTCAAAAATCCAATCAAGGCTCTCCCAAAGAAGCCTGTTCAAATCATGACTGTTGCACCTGTGATTATTACTGTTCCGGGGCCTCTCCCCTACGTGTCTGATAAAGCTGTCCCCTGGCATTATAGGGCGGACGTATATGTGAATGGAATCAAACAAGAATTCGACGCTGGCGCCAGTATCTGTGATATCACTGGTCCAGCCAAGGTCACCCGCAGTGGCAGACTCTTCTCGCCTGACATTGCACCGCCCGCTATTCGAAGACCCCTCCTTATAAAACCTACGAGTTTACCTGTTCCCGCTACTGATAAAGTTGTTCCCCCTGCTGCCGAGTCATCTAATGCTCGGGGCAAAGAGATTGAAGAGGAGCCTTCCCGGATGGAGGCACCAATACCTATAAATGCTGAGGCCTCCCAACAAGAAGTGGAGGAAATCCTAAAAATAATAAAGAAAAGCGATTTCAATGTTGTCGAGCAGCTGGGGCATACGCCCTCCAAGATCTCCATGCTCTTCTTATTGCTATGCTCTGAGGCCCATGCTAAAGCCTTAATCTCATTTCTCAAGACGGCCCATGTGCCGCAAGAAACGTCTGCAGTCCAGTTCACTGATTGCGTAGCAAATCTGACAGCAGACAATGGCTTGGGTTTTTCAGATGCTGACCTGACTGCGAAGGGAAGGGACCACAATGATGCCCTGCATGTCTCTATCGAATGCAGGGGCACTACTCTGGCGCATGTATTGGTGGATACTGGTTCTTCCTTGAATGTTCTACCGAAAAAGGCTTTAGACCGTCTGGATTATGAAGGCCTGGAGCTGAAGCCCAGCAATATCATCGTCAGGGCCTTTGACGGTTCAAAAAGGATGGTTCATGGAGAGGTTAACATCCCTATTCGTGTGGGCTCTCAAGTGTTTGACTCTACCTTTTATGTGATGGATATACGTCCATCGTACTCTTGTCTACTGGGTCGACCTTGGATCCATAAAGCTGGGGCAGTGACCTCTACCTTGCACCAGAAGCTGAAGTACCCTGTCAGAGGGAAGATCGTCACTGTGCAAGGAGAGGAGGAGTATATGGTGAGCCATTTGAATTCCTTCAGATACATTGAGATGGACGGGGAGTTTATTGAAACCCCCTTTCAACATTTCGAGGAGGTGCATCCAATTTCAGCAGCAGCAGAAACAGCAGTCGAAGAGAATGTTTCCTTGAAGATGGCTTCCCTAAGGGATGCCCGGGCTGTGGTTCAGAAAGGCAATTGTGCGAACTGGGGTCAGCTTCCTGACTTCACTCAGAAGAAAGACAAGTTTGGGCTGGGCTTTACTGCAGAGGCTCAGAGGGCTGTGCGCAAGGAGAAGGTCAGAAAGGCTCTGGTGTTTATCTCCAGCTCAAGGGTGAATGCTATCGAGGAGGATGTAGAGGAAGCAGAGTTTGACAGTTGGATCTACCCGACTACCAGCAACGGACCAAGCAACTGGACGGCAAAGGATTTTACACCTATCACATTTGTCACGCAGTAATTAATTTCTTTTGATTTCCAATTTGTAACAAACAATATGTTAAAACTTTGTTGGCTCGGTGTCCTACCCGGGGCATCGTAGCTCCATTTGTGAGGGCTTTTTGTATGACATTTTCATATATCATCAATCAAAACATTGGACGTTTGTTGCATCTAAAATCTTGTGCTCTTTTCCTTTCTGTGTTATATATATTACAAAACAGCTATATTTACACACACTCACTTATACAGGTTTCAATCCACTCTGGATCTCACTGGTAACAGCTCTGCTACCGCCAGTTATGACTTCGAAAATCCGATCAACTTGGCCGAAGATAAAGGTGAAGATGATTGCGAAGTGCCTGGTGAACTCGCAAGACTGCTACTCCAGGAAGAGAGAGTTATTCAACCACATGAAGAGCCGGTGGAGACAATTAATCTGGGTACTGAGACAGATATGAAAGAGGTCAAGATCAGTGCTAATCTAGAGCTCAGCGTGAAGCAACGATTGATCCAGATGCTACAAGACTACATGGAGATTTTTGCTTGGTCCTATGAAGATATGCCTGGTTTGGATGCCGACATTGTAGTTTACCACCTGCCAACCAAGGAAGATTGCCCTCCGGTAAAGCAAAAAGTCCGACGGATGCGTCCAGAGATGTCTGAAAAGATCAAGGCCGAGGTTATGAAGCAGTTTGATGCCGGGTTCCTTGCAGTGACTTCCTACCCTCAGTGGGTTGCCAATGTGGTGCCAGTACCAAAGAAGGACGGTAAAGTCAGAATGTGTGTTGATTACAGGGATCTGAACAGGGCCAGCCCCAAGGATGACTTCCCCCTACCTCACATTGATGTCCTTGTTGACAATACAACTCAGCACAAGGTGTTCTCCTTCATGGATGGTTTTTCAGGGTATAATCAGATCAAGATGGCTCCAGAGGATATGGAGAAGACTACATTTGTGACTCAGTGGGGCACCTTCTGTTATAAGGTCATGCCATTCGGATTGAAAAATGCTGGGGCAACCTATCAACGTGCCATGGTTGCTTTATTTCATGATATGATCCATCATGAGATTGAGGTATACGTTGATGACATGATTGCAAGGTCTCAAACTGAGGAGGAGCACCTTGACCATCTGAGGAAGTTATTTGACCGACTCAAGTTGTACAAGCTGAGATTGAATCCTAACAAATGCACCTTTGGGGTGAGGTCCGGAAAATTGCTAGGTTTCATTGTGAGTGATAAGGGTATTCAGGTGGACCCTGCCAAGGTAAAAGCCATACAAGAGATGCCGACTCCAAGAACAGAGAAAGAAGTCAGAGGCTTCCTGGGACGACTGAATTACATTGCCCGATTCATCTCACATCTGACTGCTACTTGTGAGCCAATCTTCAAATTACTGAAGAAAGATCAAGTAATACGCTGGAATGATGAATGTCAGGCTGCCTTTAAAAAGATAAAGGAATATCTCCAAGAGCCACCCATTCTTATGCCACCGGTGGAAGGAAGACCTCTGATACTATACTTGACAGTACTTGACAATTCAATGGGGTGTGTGCTGGGGCAGCATGACGAGTCTGGCCGAAAAGAGCACGCTATTTATTACTTGAGCAAAAAGTTTACCGACTGTGAGTCTCGTTACTCATTGCTTGAGAAAACTTGCTGCGCTCTTGTATGGGCTGCTCGCCGGCTGAGACAGTATATGCTGACTCACACTACTTTATTGATTTCAAAAATGGATCCCATCAAGTACATATTTGAAAAGCCCGCTCTGTCTGGAAGAATAGCGAGATGGCAAATGATCTTAACAGAATATGATATCCAGTATACAACTCAGAAAGCAATCAAGGGAAGTGTACTGGCAGATCATTTGGCACACCAACCTGTGGACGACTACCAATCATTGAACTTTGATTTTCCGGACGAAGATATCATGGTGGTAACTGACTGTGAAGTACCTGGACCGGATGAAGGACCTGAGGAAGGATCCCGATGGTCTATGCATTTTGATGGAGCCTCCAATGCTTTGGGTAACGGCGTCGGCGCTGTAATCATATCTCCCAAAGGAACTCATACTCCCCTCACCGCCCGATTATGTTTCAGCTGCACCAACAACATGGCAGAATATGAGGCATGTATCATGGGTTTACAAGCTGCAATCGACTTAAGGATCAAATTTTTGAGTGTCTTCGGAGATTCCGCTCTCGTGATCAATCAGATCAAAGGCGAGTGGGATACGAAACACCCGAATCTTATTCCTTACAAGGAGTATGTGTCGACCTTGCTCCCCCACTTTGAAGAGATAACTTTTGAGCACTTCCCTAGAGAGGAGAATCAGCTAGCGGACGCACTAGCTACGATGTCTTCAATGTTCAAAGTTAAATGGGACAATGAGGCTCCCCGAATCATAATCTAGAAGTTGGATGAACCGGCGTACTGCTGCGAGCTCGAGGCTGAGAAGGTTATTGAAAAACCCTGGTATCATGAGGTGAATAGGTACTTGGAAGCTCAGGAATACCCCGAAGGTGCGTCTGTCAATGATAAGAAGTTCATGAGGAGGTTTGCTGCAAAATTCTTCCTCAGCAACGGCATTCTCTACAAACGGAATCATGATTCAACTCTGCTACGTTGTGTGGATAAGGCTGAAGCAGAGAAAATTATGATGGAATTACATGAAGGCACATTTGGAACACATTCCAGTGGACACACCATGGCTAAGAAAATCCTTCGGGCAGGATATTTCTGGTCCACAATGGAAGCCGATTGTTACCAACACTCCCGAACTTGTCATAAATGCCAGATCTATGCTGACAAGGTGCATATCCCTCCGGTTCCTTTGAATGTCCTGACGGCACCTTGGCCTTTTGCAATGTGGGGCATCGATATGATCGGTGAGATCCGACCGACGGCATCCAATGGGCATCGCTTCATCTTGGTGGCGATCGACTATTTCACGAAGTGGGTTGAGGCAGCTTCCTATGCCACAGTAACCAAGAGCGTCGTGGCACGTTTCATCCGGCATAATCTGATCTGTCGGTACGGCGTCTCGGAAAGAATCATTACGGACAATGGTACCAATCTCAATAACAAAATGATCACTGAACTCTGTGAACAATTCAAGATACAGCACCACAATTCTTCTCCCTACCGGCCGAAGATGAATGGGGCTGTAGAGGCAGCCAATAAGAATATCAAGAAAATTGTGCAGAAGATGACAGTGACCTATAAAGATTGGCACGAGATGTTACCGTTCGCTCTGCATGGGTACCGTACCTCAGCCAGAACGTCAACCGGGAAAACTCCCTTCTCCTTGGTCTATGGCATGGAGGCAGTCTTGCCAATTGAAGTCCAGATACCCTCTCTCCGGATAATGAAGGATGCAGACTTGAATGAAGATGACTGGATCCAGACTCGACTTGATCAATTAAATCTGATTGACGAAAAGAGACTCACCGCTATCTGTCATGGTCAAACGTATCAAAAACGGATGATCAGGGCATTTAACAAGAAAGTCAGACCACAAGAGTATCAAGTTGGGGACTTGGTAATCAAACGCATCATCCTTCCTCAAAGTGATCCCCGGGGAAAATGGACCCCTACATACGAAGGGCCATTTGTGGTTAAACGTGTGTTCTCAGGAGGGGCCATGATCCTAACCACCATGGATGGTGACGACCTTCCTCACCCCGCCAATGCAGACATAGTGAAAAAATACTACGCATAAATAAAAGACCCGCTAGGTTGACATACCTAGGCAAAAATAAGGGCTTCCCGGCGAACCAAAAGGGTTCGGGCAAAATTAAGGGATGAAATGAATAAAAATCTGTACACTCGGCAAGTCGAAAACCTGAAAAGGCGGCTTGGGCAAAAAATGGGTATCCCGGTGGACTGAAAACCCGAAAGGGCGGTCCAGGCAAAAGTTAGGGATAAAAGCGTAACACTATGTCTCATTGGATCGCTTCGCATCCGGAATTCAGCATCAACTGTCTGGCTCAAGATTTCGGCATCGACCAATCAGCTTCATCTTCAATTAGGCAGCAAGGCGATGAGACACTTGAAGACATAAAGGCGATAGCAGAGTTGGAACCCAGTGGGATTGTTCACATAGCTGTTTTGTTTCCTTTTCAAAATTGTAAATTCTATGTTATTCGGCGGTATTCTCTTACTAGGATGTCAGCCTCTTGTACAAAAACGCCTATTCACAGGCAAAGCTTAAATCAATACAAATTCACTTGTCCATACAAATTACCATTGTTTTCTTTGTTCTGTTTTGTCTTGCGAAGAACGTCCAATGTTCATTTTTTATATATGCATTTGACATTAAATTGCTGATTCGTAAATGTTTACACATGAAACAAGAGATTGATTACAGGTGACATCAGAGACAGGGGCAATGTGAAGTTGTCTAATGCAGTCTGGTTGTTTTGTCCGCCAAGGTACCAAGGTAGATTCAACTGAAGAATGTGGCCAAATCATCTCAAATTCCCCGCAGAGTAAAACAAGGTTCAGTAGTACTTCCCCTGCAGAGTACGGACGTCTCTCCCGAGTTTTATTTAGAGTTATTTCCTCACAAGGACCTATAACTGGGTTATCCTCAGCTAAAAACCACGGAAGACCGCCCTCGGCAAGTTCCTTCAATCCCCAGCGGAGTTTATCATCATTATCCTCAGCGGAATCCATCATTAAAGTCCTCAACAGGCCTCTCAGCAAAACTTCGGCCAAGTATCTCTTCCACAGAGCAACTCCCCGGCCGTTCGTCAAGGATTTATTTTCCTAAGACGAAATTACATTCATAAACATTTCACATTTTCATACATCTTGCTTACATATATGATGAAGTGCATACAACAGCATCTCATGTTGAACATCATGACATCGTGCATATCATACATCATGACATTACATACAACTTATGTTTTTTCCTTTTCAGGAAAAAGACAATCCCAAAAAACAACTACCTTCAACTGTCACATTTCCAGGTTCGATTCCTGTATCCAGCCAGGGCATATCTGTTGACCACGTTTCCAGACTCGATTCCTGTATCTAGCCAGGGCACGTCTGAAGAGTTCGAAGATTCGATTCCTGTATCTAGCCAGGGCACGTCTGAAGAGTTCAAAGATTCGATTCCTGCATCCAGCCAGGGCACATCTATCAACTACAACATCTCCAGACTCGATTCCTGTATCCAGCCAGGGCATATCTGTTGACCACGTTTCCAGACTCGATTCCTGTATCTAGCCAGGGCACGTCTGAAGAGTTCGAAGATTCGATTCCTGTATCCAGGTAGGGCACATCTCTCAACGACTATTTCCAGATTCGACTCCTGTATCCAGCCAGGGCACATTTGTGAACAACCAATTGTAGATTCGATACCTGTATCTAGCCAGGGCATATCTGCATAAGGAGATTGAAGATCAAACACCTGCAACAAGCCAGGAAAACATCCGTCTTTCTCAAACACACAAGTTCTCGCTAAGGAATCTCTTATGCGATCGACACTTCCAAATGGCATCTATAAGCCCATTCCCGACAAGGTTCTGTCACATCTCCAGATGGCATCTATAAGCCCATCTCCCTATCCACCATCTCTCCAAATGGCATCTATAAGCCCATTCCCGACACCACATTGTTGAGACTCCAGCATGCGAGTGCAAATTTCCGGGCACTCTAGTGTCCAATCTCCTTTTACCCTTGAGTCACGAAAGGCGAACTCGCCAATCTAACTCTTCAGGTCCAAGAAGATTGAACAGGGGCAACTGTTGTACCCCAAAATTTGCCCTCCCATTTCCTCAACATGTTCTCATCACAAGACCCTTGAAGATCAAGATCCAGTTAGGGTTTCCTCTGCTCAAGACTTCTCCTTGCATTGTGGACTCAAATTAGGGTTTGTGTTTGCTCAAGGATGTTTTGACCTAAAATGCCTAAGATGACTTTCATGCTTCATGTTGGACTCCCAAGTTTACCCATGCCTAGTTTCAAGTCTTGATTCCAAGTTTTACCCAGTCAATTGGACAGTTGACCTAGAAATCAGCTGTATTGGGGAAAAAGTCAATTGTGACCAATTGATAGTCAAAACTCATGATTTTTGACCCACATCAACATTATGAACTCATATGGACCATTTGATCAAGTTTGGATCACAATTCTCCAAGAAAATTGACCAGATCACCAAAAGGGTAAAATGGTCATTTTTAGGGTTTTGACTGCACAAAGGCAATTTCTGACTGTTTGACCTAGCCAATGGCAAACCAAGCTCACATATGGCCTCAAGGACTCAATGAGATGGTCTTGAGACATTCATCAAGCTCAAAAGATCCCAAGTACACAAGATTGACAGTTGAATTTCCCAGTCAATTGATCAATTTTGACTGTATACTGAAAAGTCAAACTTTGACTTTTTGGTCAAAATCAAGAGTCAAGATTCATTTTTCATCAAAACATGCCAAATCATGAAACTTGTTCACCAAGAAATCACAAAATGCAAATTAGGGTTAGAAAATGGAATTTTTCATAACTTAGAATTTTTCTAAGTTATGAAAAACCCTAATTTTTTCCCAACTTTGCCCCACCTTTTCACCAAGATCCATTTGGATTCAAACAAAAGTCAAAACATGAAAGTTGTAGCTTGTTGCATAATCTACAACTTTTATTCACAAAGTTTTCTCATTTGAAGCTTGTATCTCAAGTTACAATTTTTTGAATAAGGGCACTAAACCATTTTTAACTTAGTGAAATTTTAACCTATTTTGACAAGGTTTTCTACCCCACTTCAAGGCCACTTTTCAAACCCTTCCACTTGGAATTTCAACTTGCATTTCAAAGATGGATTGTATTACACATTCCAAGCTTTCCAAAATGTCCAAGAACTCATCAAACAACCTCATAACTTGAGAGATTCGAATTTCACAAGTTGGCAAAAATTCACTTTTGTTCTTCATCAAAACATGTTCATAATCTTTGCAAATTTGAACTCAGCATGCTTTAGGCTTGATTACAGGTCCTTGAACCATTCCATACTCAATAATTTAATGCATATTCAATGTGTTAAGGTGTTGTTCTTTGAGTGCAAGCATTGTATGCAAGATTAATCCTAAACTAGATAAAGTGCTTTATCCATTTTTGTAAAAAGCTAGCTTTATGTCAAATTGAAATCCAAGCAAGTACAAGCAAAATCCTTTTGGCACAAGATTATGGACAAGTTGCTCTGATCAAGATAAGATTATGCAGCAGGATTAGAGGCCCCCTACTGACCTAAAACACAAAGTGACCATTGCTTGCTTAAAATTCAAGTAACATTGCATAACTTGTACCAACTCTCTCTTCAGCTTACAAACACAAGAAAGAAGTTATCAAACACCTTACACATAACATATCCAAGCTTTGGCACGAGTCCTTGACCTCTCAAGCACCCTCCATCTCAGAATCATCCTCAAACTGCAAAAACAGGGTTGCCTCTGCAGTTTGAGTGCCAACTCCCATTTCCCTCGAGCATTCTTACCAAAATCAATCCATACACATTCCCTAGCATGTATGCAAGCTAACCATGACCTAAAACCTGGCCTGTAATCCCCCTAACAGTTTCCACCATTTTCATTTTTTCCTCTTGCAGTTGAAGTTCCACAGCTCGATACAAGAAGTTTCAAGACAAAGTAAGCACTGAAAAAGCATCCCTGGACCTCAAGGAAGCTTTTCCAATCATTACCTTGCACTAGAAGTTCCTCATTCTCCAGATAGAAGTTCAACTGCACAGGTAAAACTTTGAACTCGTATCTCTCTTATCATGCATCTTTAGTCTTAAGTTTGTGAAGAAACAAGGTTCTACTCATAGCCCTGAACATGTACATATCTTTACATTTCATTTCTTTTGCCTGAGTAGAGAGAATTTGGAGTTTAAAAATGGCAGAAAAATTAGGTTAGGATTTGGGGGAGGAGAAATTCTCCCCCATCTTAGAGAGTTAGGTCAAGTTCCATACATGGTTAGAATCGTCTCTTCATGCTGAACATTTGTTGTGTTATGAGTTTTTGCTAAAAAGCCAGGAATCAAGAGTTAGAAGAAGCTGAACATGGCGCGCGTTTTTTCAAACATTTGTGCTGGAGGTTGAAGACAGTGGCATTGGGCTGGGCTTGTGTGTTTTTTTCTTATTCACACCACATATTTGCTATTACACCCCCTGAGCCCATTTGCTTTATTTTTATTCTTTTTTGACTTTTTCTTTTTTGATTAACTTTGTTTATTTTTTCTCATGACATTAAAAAAATAAAAATATTTTTTCCATCATTTTTTGAATATATGGCATATTTATTTGATTTATTTCTTTTGTTTGTATATAAATATTATATATATACTATTATTAGAATAAATAGAAAAATAGTGTAAATACATTTTTTTATTTTTATTTACCTTCTGAAAATATTTCACATAAAAATACTTTTTTTATTTATTTTGTTAAAATATTAAATATATTATTTTGTGTATAACACATATTTAAGACTTAATATATATATATATATATATATATATATATATATATATATATATATATATATATATATATATATATATATATATATATATATATATATGTATATATATATATATATATATATATATATATATATATGTTTATCAATATATTTAAGTTAAAATATAAAAATACTTGAATTTTTCATTTTTATTAATATTTGATACAAAAATACTTTTTTCATAATATACTTCATTTTATTTTTGTACATAATAAATAAATATTTGCATTAAATTAAACAATAATACATTTTCTTTAAAATTAGGGTTTTTGCCCTAAATTCAAAATACTCCAAAAAAATAATATATTTTTATTTTCTTTTCTCTTTTACATAAATAATATTTTTTCATACATATACAAAACATTTCTTTTGCATCTTGCATTCTTATTTAATTTTTGTACATTATTTACATTGCAAATATTCAAATTGATGTAATAATTTAGATTTAAATTCTTGTCAATATCCCCATTTGAACATTTGTACCCCCCTTCCCATATTTGGTTTTGTAATAGCTTAGTAATTTAAATTTCGCACTTTATACGCTTTCTAATTATGCCATGTTAGAATTAGGGTTTGTATGCGAAAAAGCGATAAAAAATAGTTTGACCTAATACAAGATAAACAAGCATGAAAATGGACACACGAATCACACTTGCACCCCCTAGGGTACTCCACTTGTTGCCTTCCAAAATTGGGCCATACTGTATGTTGAACTTCTTTGGGCAAAGCAAACATATTGAATGATCATAAGTCCCTCGATAACACTTTTCAAAATAAACAAAAATAAATGATCAAGTCCCTTAAAGAAAATTGCCCAAAGATATTTAACGTCGTTGCAATTATGGTCTAAACGATGACCCGCGCCTGTCCCTTTCACATCCTAACATAAGGTTGTCCACCAAATTCAATGGTGGAACAAACTTGTTAAAAGGGTTAAAACATAGCAATAATCTTTTGAGAAATTTAGGAGTAGATAACCTCTTAGTTACTTGAATCAAACTTGCAAAACAAAACACTTGCCTATTTTCTAAAACACACCTCACAACACTTTCAAAACAACTTTCAAAAACAAATGAAAACCTTTTCAAAAGACGTACATCTTTGTATACATCCCCACATGGATCATTACAAAGGTTGCCACCACATTGTCCTCTTTTCAAAACATTTTCAAACCCACACACACAAGCACCATTTCAAACAATTGAAAACAAAAGGCAAGTGATCTAAGCAAGTAACTAAGAGCCCATGGATAACCATGGATAGAAAGGGTGCTAATACCTTCCCTTTCTATAATCTACTCCCCGAACCCAAGAAAACATCTCAAAAGGTTTTTGCTGTGCTTTTTTAACCTTTCCTTTAGGATAAAATAAAAAGTCGGTGGCGACTCTTGCTAACCGCAACATTTGCGAATACAAACGCAAAACCTCAAGTCAGTTCTCCCACCGTATCACACATTCATTAGAAAGAAAAAAATGAAAAACTTATCAAATTGTGAGAAAGGTTGAAAAATGAGAAACCTCGATTGAATGAAGTGAAGTAAAGATTGAATTATATCATAGGATTTAATGCAATGCAGTAGAAGTAGTGATAAAGCTTGAAAAAATGTTAGAAGTGGAGTCCGCTCGCGAACTCTATTTTAGGTTTTGAGTAAGTTTATAAAATGAAGAAGGAAGAAGGAAAGGTATGACGCAAGGATATAAATCAAACGCGTCCGGAGTTTGGGTTCCATAAAAACTATAGAGATTGATATCCAAATTGATTAAGTGTTGTTTTTGTCTGGCTCTAAGATATGAATGCGGTGTGGTGAGGGACGAGTCTGGATTCCAATCACTAGATTTTTTTACCTTTACAACATCTGTAGTTTAAATTCTAGATTTTTGGGCATTATTAAAATTTAACTATAGTGAGTGAGCAACATATAGGGTGGGAAAAACAATGGCCAAACCATATGGGAATGTGGATCCAAATAGCAAGGATACATTTTTCCTACTTCACTCACATTCACATATGACTAGTCTAATAACTATATTTATAATCATCTTATTTGATAATATTAAATTCTACTACTCTTACATGTAGAAATCAAAATGACTTCAAATCTAAGAACTACTCATTATAGTCACAATGAAAATCAATTATAACACTTATATATTATTTTTAATATTTATATACTTACGTGCTGACTTGATAAATAATATCCATGATAACTCATATCTATAATTGTTCTGGGCGTCTATGAGGTCCAAAGATAAATCATAATGTTAAGGAGAAGGATGTAAAGTGCATAATAGTTATACTTTATTCCCCCCGACCATGCAATTCCACATATAAGCATTTCGTTGAGCGTCCAAATATATTTTACGGATGATCGCGATCCATGTCTAACTGCACGCTTTTGATTGCCAATTGTTTCTCCTATTTAAGAGGGAAAACAAACTATTTCCAGGTATTCATATCCATTATTATTCACACATTATTTTTCACTCTCTTACTGACTTGAGTATTTGAGTGCTAATCATGTAGGTTAGCCTCCTCTCCACCGCATCATAAGCCTAAGACCAATGCAACAAGCTATGCCTACTCGTTTATCGATCCATTTGGTTCCACAACGTAATATTTGTGCCGTTTATGGAAATCGAGATATGATTCTCCTTAATTTACACAAGTAGATCTCTTTCACTAGAAGTTCATATCTCCTCTATTATAAGTTATATATCATCCATTTGAAGAGCATATCTCTATTTATCTATCACCTTTGACAAATCTTAACTTCCTTTTCATGTGATCCTCTCTAAGATCCATCAGTTATGGTACTGACCAAAGCTACTCGCTCTGCCATTCAATAACAAGCCACTGCTATTGTTGAAGCTTCTAAAGGTGATCTTCCACTTCCTCAATTGATGGGCGATCCAATCTTGGTATCATCTCCATCCAATATTTTATAATAGGATCATGTTCAACCGAGGTATGGCTAGGAGTATTCTAACCACTTCCATTCATTGGATATGCACAACAGTTTTACCAAGGTGAGCCTTTACATAGACCTCCACCATTACCTATGATACTTGGGAAGGAAATGCTTCATGGACTTCAATTCCTATAAGCTAACCTATGCGTTTAGGGAGAAAAAAATATACTAAACATTATTTACAACATGGTATAACAAAATTCACAGGCCATGACAGAAAGACCATTCATAATTGATGAGAGCATAAAAAATATCAACCTTAAGAACAACATAATGCAAGAAGCTACCTCTAGAAAAAATCAAACCGCATACCAAAAGTGACCTCTGTTAGAGTAGAGACTCTATGAAGAGAAGCTCCACGATCACTAAGTCACCTCTACCAATGAAGATACCATACTCCTTGTAATACGGTAGGAGAACTTACTTGGGTGTTTTGCGTTTTATCGCAATTGTTGCGGATAGCAAGAGTCACCACCGACTTTTCTTTTATCTAATGAAGGAAGGGTGAAAAGAATAGGAAAGACATTTTGAGAATTTTCTTGAGTTCGAGGGATAGGTTATGAAAATGGAAGGTGTTAGCACCCTTTTCATCCATAGTTATCTACGGGCCCTTAGTTGCTAGCTCACTTTTGAAATGATTTTGTGAATGTGTTTGTTTGAAAATATTTTGAAAAGTACCATCGTTGGGAAAACTTTGTAATGATTCTCGTATCTATAAGAATGTATACAAAGTGTTGACTTTGAAAATATTTCAATAAAAGTGTATGTGTGTTGAAAGTTGTTTTGTTTTTGAAATGTTTGTGAGCAAGCAACTACGAACGTTCTACCTACTCAAAATAAATCTTTGTTCTTTTCCTCCTCCTTTATATATTGCTATCTTACCATTGATTGGTAAGAAGTTCTATCATTAGATGTGAGGGACAGACGCAGGTTGCCATACAGTCAAATAGGCTAAAAACATGAAAATCGTTTTCTGTATAAAAGATAACAACATGTGCCGACACATTCTCTTTTTAAGCCAACACATGTACTACAATATTAAAGTCTATAGGCTTTATTTATATATGCCGACACATAGCCTTGTCCAGGTCGACACATCTTGCACATTTTACACTCACGTTTCTGCATATTTCCTATTCATGTCGGCACATGTGTCAATGCTTGATATTTCGTGCCGGCACATAACTAGTATGTGCCACCACATACTATTGTTTAGGTCAAATTTTTCATATTTTTTTAACTACGAAGTTTCCCTCTTTGCCACTGAAATTCCACAACTATAAATACATCATACATGCTTCATTTCAACTTGATGAAACTATAAGTAAACCACCATTACTCTTCATCTTCAACCTCCAACCTATGCATACTGTTGTACCCCAAAATTTTCCCTCTCATTTCTCAAGGAATCACCCTGGATCCTCAAGTTTTCTTCCATCCAATTCCAAGTCTTGACTGCAATTTTTCATGAAAAGTCATCCGCAAGGGAAAAATGGTCATTTACACGCTGAGAAGTCTAACTTTGATTTTTAGATCAAAATCAAATCTCAAAAATCATATTTCATCAAGACATGTTGGAATATGAAGTTTGTTTCATCAAGAATTTCAAAAGTCAAATTTTACTTTGGAAAAGTCAAATTCTAAATACTTAGAAATTTTTCTAAGTGTTTAAGAAGCATGACAAAACTCAGAACTTCTGACCAGATTATCACCATAACACTCAGCAAATTCTAGACACTCTCAAGGTAGAGTTAGGTCAGAACTTCTGGGCAAGTTTTCACAAAAGCTTCAGTCAGAGTTTGCCAGGGTAATTCAAAGAAGGTTAAGAAGAGTGTTGCAAGATTTCTAGAAAGTCTGAAAGTTCCTTCAGAACATGCTGGAGCCAGAAGATACAAATATCAGAGGATGGATTCTACGCTGAAGCAGAACTTCTGATCGAAAACTAAGCCATGGTGTAGAATCTCATGTTACAGGATTTCTGGTTATGATAAGTCTCATCATCATTTAATGCTCACAACCACTTTTGAGTCTTTATCCAAAGGATGTCCACCACGTGTACATCTACTGTCTTGGGATAGCAAACTTTGGTACTAGGCCCTTGCTTTGTGTGATCGGTGGATTTAGAACTGACTGTTTAAAGCTGGTTCGCGAAATGTCGCGGAAGCAAGAGTCGCCACCGTCTTTTATTTTCTCCAACATGGACAGGACAAAAGCACATCAAAATTCCTTATAAGATTGTTTCTCGGTTCGGGAGGTAGATTTATAGAAAGGGAAGGTGTTAGCACCCTTTCTATCCATGGTTATCCATTGGCTCTTAGATACTTGCTCATTGTGTTTTCAAAATTGTTTGTTTGCTTTTCAACTGTGGGTTTAAAAAAAGTTTCTTTGAAAATTCCAGTTCGACTCTTGTATCAGTCCTCAAGAGTGTTTGAAAAATTGCTTTCGAAAGCTTTTTTTGAAAATGTGTTGGTGCGAAAAGTATTTTGTTTTGTTTTGAAATTTAGAGCAAGCATCTAGAGTCGTCTAGCTACCCTAAGGAATTCGTCTGTGTAGATGTCCTTTAAAGTAGTGTCATCCCACCATTGAGAGGTAGGTAGCACCACCGTTGGAGGTGTTCGGGTCAATTCGTTTGTAGGGACAGTGTGGTCACCAGAGCAACAGTAGGACACCTTAGAAGCTACCCTTATGCCATTGATCCTTTTTAATTCCGAGGCAACCGTTTCGAGGCAACTGGATCATGTTATGGACATAAGGACTTACTAAAACGTCCTATACTCGACGACCACGTTTCGAGGGCAAGGTAACAGTGAGGCGTACCCTAAGAGTGGTGTGTGAATTTGTGTGTTATTTTCATGTTATGTTTTATCTTGTACATGTATCATGGTGATCTACGCTTGTTTTTAATTTAGGCCATACATTCTTTCATGCAATTATAATTTAAAAGTGCAGAAATTTAAATGCGGAAAGTAAAATCCTACGCTATTACAAGGCGCGGGTCTATACATCACCAAATTACAAAGACCCGTTTTTGATAAAGATGCGGAAAGTAAAGACGGAAAGATAAACCTAATTACTATTACATCTGAGAAACAGTTACATAATGATCGAAAGAAATAATGCGTGAAAAGAATTAAAATTAGGACGTCCGAGGGTTTTGACCCTTTGCATGAAATTAAATTAAATTAAAGTCCAATTAATTATTTAATTAAAGAAAAGAAAGTGTTTTAGTGTTTTTTGTATTTATGAAAAATAAAGAAAAAGAATTAAAAGGAAACCCTAAATCTAGATTATTTTAATTATGAATGAAAATATTAAAGTTAACCTAATTTACTAGTTAATTAATTTACTTACATGTTTATTTACAAAATTAATGATAATTAATAATAATGATAAATAATGATGATTAATAATTTATTTAAGAAAAAGATGAAAATGTCAAAAAAAACCTAATTCTAGATACTTTTTACTTATTAAGAAAAAGATTAAAGTTTAAAAAACCTAAATTAAACTAAGTTAATTGTTAGAGTTTATTTACAAAAAATAGGTTAGTGATGAAATTAATAATAATTAAATATATTTGTATTTTTGATTTTTCTGTTTTTATTATAGAAAATTATTTTATGGTGAAAAAAACAATTAAAATAATTAAAAAAGAATTAGAAAAGAAAATAAAATAAAATTAAAAAGGATGCAAACCAATGGGGGTTTCAGGCCCAAAGGGAGGTTTTTTTAAACGGTCTGCATTCTTTGGCCATTGGATTGGGTTTCATGGCCATTTGTGTTATGGCTGTTGGTCATTTGTGTTCTGGCCTCAACGTTCCTTAATCTTCTCAGGATGTCTGTCTCGCCATGTATTGGTGTCATGCATAAGTTGTTCTTTTGGCTATTTGACTTTTGGCTTTTGGCTTTTGGCTTTTGGCTTTTGGCCATTTGGCTTTTGACCTTTTGGATTTTGGCCTCAATGTTCCTTAATGAACCTGCATGGGATCCTGTTGGAAAATTAGTGACCTGAATGCTTTTATGCCCTTTGGATCATGGAGATCAAGCCAGCCTTATCCTTACTGAAGAAGTAGTGAGGTGTTGGTTTGTAACTGTGATGGCTTGTTTGTAGTGAGAGATGAATTTGTAATAAGGATTTCAAGGTTTTAGGGTTCTTGAAAGAATTTGATATTCTAACAGTGTTGTGGCAAGATTTTTTCTCTCTTTTTTTTCCTCTTCTCCTTTTTTTCTCCTCTGGTTTGTGTGAAAAGAAGGTGATTATATAATGGAAATTAGGGTAAAGAAAATGGGCTTTGAATGTGCAATTGGGCCTCCAATGTTCACTTGAATTCGTTACTTTCCAGGCTAAATCGCAGGGACTTAAGTGCATTTTTTGAAGTTGAAATGTGAAAACAAAATGTAGCCGGCATCGAGAACTAACTCCTGTCCGAAAATCGACTCAATCGGATAAACGGTGAATTAGTTATGAATTTTTGAAGTTTCAGCTCAGACAAACTTATTTTGGGCTCCAGTGTCGACTCTGACACGTTCTTCAATAAAAAACTGGTATTGATCGGTGCATAATTTGGTCTCGACTTTTGAAGCAAAGTTGTAGATCTATGAGTCAGTGACCTTGTGTAAAAATATGAGTCCAATCCGATAAAAATTGACCGAGTTATGAATTTTCGAAGTTTCGGCTCAGATGAAATAATATTCAGCATTCAGGATTTTCAGCGTGTCACGCACTCTGAGCAAAAAACGAAGGCCTTTTGAATACCGTTTGAACTTAATACCTTCTGTGAAAATGTAGCCAACTCAATTTGTGAAATTTTGGCGCCGGAACCAGCTCGATACGATGAAAATCGACCAAGTTATGATTTTCTGAACATGACGCAAGTAAACTTCTGTCACAAATTTTCTGTGCAAAAATACTTGATAAATCCACATTTTTGAAGACCTTCTGATCGAAATTGGCTTCCAGCCGTGAGAGATGAAAACGTAGATAATGTCAAGACGGAATTTTGGCCACCGGAACGGGTTCAAAACGAGTCACGATCTTCAAGTTATGATTTTTTTAGCGCGTAAAAACTGCACTTTCAGCACACTTTTTCACCATATTTCTTCGAGAAAACTCACACATTCGAATACCTTCTTTAAAGAATTGACTCTTGAGCCGAACCTGAATTTGAGAATACATTATCAGAGATATCTTGGCGAAAGAATACCTGAATATGACGCGCCGGGTTGGACTTGTGAATTTTCTTGAAATGTTTTGAGAAATATGGGAGGGCAAATTTTGGGGTACAACAGTTGCCCCTGTTCAATCTTCTTAGACCTGAGGATGCAGATTGGCTGACGTGCCTTTCGTAATCCGAAGGTGGAAGATGATTGAACACTAGAGTGCCCAGAAATTTGCGCTCACATAGTAGTGTGATGATGGTGGAATGGGCTTATAGATGCCATTTGGAGATTGATGAATAGGATGATGGGCTTATAGATGCCATGCTAAGAGATGATGGAAGGTGGATGGGCTTATAGATGCCATCTGGATGTTGATCGCGTAAGAGATTCCTTAGCGAGAACCTGCATACCTGCAAAAGAAAAATGAGTACCTGACATGTTGCAGGAGCTGATTTTCAGACGCTCGATATAGATGTGTCCTGCCTGGTTACAGGAGCTGGATCTGGAGCTTCACAAGATGATGAGTGAACCAGGGATGGTTACTACCTTAGCCTGAATGGTAAGAGAACCTTGGGTGGCTTTAACTTCAACAACGCTCGTTGAGAAAATCTTGGTGGGAATTACCATCTTCGCAGGATCGGGAAGAGAACCATAGGCAATTATAATCTGAAAAGGAATTATCACCTCACTCACCGTCGGAGAGGGAACCATAGGAAAAGGAATTACCACCTCACTCACCGTCGGAGAGGGAACCATAAGGAAAGGAATTACCACCTCACTCACCGTCGGAGAGGGAACCATAAGGAAAGGAATTATCACCTCACTCACCGTCGGAGAGGGAACCATCTGAAAAGGAATTAACACTTCACTCACCGTCGGAGAGGGAACCATAAGGAAAGGAATTACCACCTCACTCACCGTCGGAGAGGGAACCATAAGGAAAGGAATTATCACCTCACTCACCGTCGGAGAGGGAACCATAAGGAAAGGAATTATCACCTCACTCACCGTCGGAGAGGGAACCATAAGGAAAGGAATTACCACCTCACTCACCGTCGGAGAGGGAACCATAAGGAAACGAATTATCACCTCACTCACCGTCGGAGAGGGAACCATCTGAAAAGGAATTAACACCTCACTCACCGTCGGAGAGGGAACCATAAGGAAAGGAATTACCACCTCACTCACCGTCGGAGAGGGAACCATCTGAAAAGGAATTATCACCTCACTCACCGTCGGAGAGGGAACCATAAGGAAAGGAATTATCACCTCACTCACCGTCGGAGAGGGAACCATCTGCAAAGGAATTACCACCTTACTCACCGTCGGAGAGGGAACCATTAGGAAAGGAATTACCACCTCACGCACCATCGGAGAGGGAACCATCTGAAAAGGAATTATCACCTCACTCACCGTCGGAGAGGGAACCATAGGAAAGGAATTACCACCTCACTCACCGTCGGAGAGGGAACCATAGGAAAGGAATTACCACCTCACTCACCGTCGGAGAGGGAACCATAGGAAAGGAATTACCACCTCACTCACCGTCGGAGAGGGAACCATAGGAAAGGAATTACCACCTCACTCACCGTCGGAGAGGGAACCATAGGAAAGGAATTACCACCTCACTCACCGTCGGAGAGGGAACCATCTGATAACTTCTACTGAGTCTTCATCAGAAAAATCTGTTGGGAGTCGATTTAGCTGGACTAGAGAAGGCCTTGGACTGGATAAGAAATCTTTGGAGTCGATTAACTGAACCAGTCTAGGTCTTGAAAGATGATTGAGAATTTAGCTGATTCTTTCCTGAAAGGTAAAGATCAGTTATATGCATGATATGGATCAAGCAATGATGTTCTCAACATAAGTGAGATTTGTATGATATGATGCGTCTATGCATGCTATAATGATGTATGTGATGTTTATGTATGTATGTTTTCGTCTAGGAAAGTAGATCCTTGACGGGTGCCGGGAATTCATATCCTGGGCTAATGCTGAAGAATAGATTTTGCTTCCGCTGGGGATGATAACTGCAAGAATACCGGTAGGAGAAGATGACTCTGTTGCGGAATAAACTTGGAAAATGGAAGATTCTGCGGGGAGAAAAGATACTCTAGCGACCATGCTGGGAAGCAATACTCTGTGGGGAAGAGGGATGCTTTGCTGAATTGTTAAGAATGACTTGCTGAGGATACCCTTGTTGTTGGAAGTGTTGACAGACTTCGCTGGGGGTAAGAGAACTTCGTCGAGGACGCTCTTTCCGTGGCTTTTGGCTGAGGATAACCCAGTTATATCCTGTTAAGGAAATAACTCTTTAAATAAAGCCGGACGACGCGCTCGTGCTCTGCGGGGATAAGCTTCCAGAATCTACTGAGGATAAGCTTGCTGCTTGGGGAGATGGATTCCAACTTTCCTGGGGAATCAGATTGGACTCTTCTGGGGGAGTTTTGATATGCTGGGGAAGTGATTCCTTTGAACGTTGATATGCCGCCGGGGAACAATCTTTAGACCAAGACTGCTTGGGATGCCTGTTAAGAGTGCATATATACCGCTGGGGAATGTTGGGATCTGCTAGAGGATACTCAACTTCCTTAAGTTTGATACTATAGCTTCGCTTGGGGAGAGTGCACTGACTTGCTGGCTCACTCTCTGGGGGATTAAGATATCTGGTTACGTTCTTCCGCTGAACCCATCTTGGTACCCTGGAGGACAGAACAATTAGATTGCTTTTAGACAACTCTTTATTGCCCCTGTTTCTGAGGTGGGAGAGGAAGACCTGTGAGGCGCTGATAGTTGTTGATGGACAAACCTTCTTCTGGTAGGCAGGTGACAGGATGACAGGACATAGTCGTACGCTTTAATCCCTAACTTTTGCCTGGACCGTCCTTTCGGGTTTTCAGTCCACCGGGATACCCATTTTTGCCCAAGCCGCCTTTTCAGGTTTTCGACTTGCCGGGTGTACATATTTTTCATTTTCATCCCTTATTTTTGCCCGAACCCTTTTGGTTCGCCGGGAAGCCCTTATTTTTGCCTAGGCATGTCAGCCTAGCGGGTCTTTGATGATGCGCAGTATTTTTTTTCGACTATATCCACACTCTCAGAATGTAGGGAGTTGCCCCTGTTAGAAGTGTTTTGTCATGCCACCAGAAGGTGTTTGATCAGACAAGATTCGTTGTTGGAATGCCCCAAGTGACTCAGGAGGAGATTTGCCCCAGGCTATTTGGCCTTTGAGAGATTCTCCGAATCTTGATTGGATTGCCCCAGATGATGGACCATGCTCATGCCATGCCCCTTGATTGGAAATGCTTCTGTTCATTAGGCATTCGTCGTGCGAACTTCTATGTTGTTCAAACAAAAAGTCATATGCAAACAAAGTTATGTTAAAAATACAAAGCTTATGTCTGTCTTGAAGATTTTGAAAATGCATTCTTTTTTCATAAAACAAGCGAATGTTTGTAAAACGTGATGTCAACTCTGTATTTACCGTAGGCCTTAAGGAGTCAGGATACCTTTCGTGACAGTATGCTTTCGAACTAACCCATGCTTCAGCTAGGACTTTTAAGGGTTATAACGTGGCCTGGTTCACGGTTTAAGAAACAAAGGATAAAGGCTCAAATTATTTGTACCCACCCGCTCTTCGTGATGTTCTCCAAACCTAAACTCAGTTGATCATACGTTAGACCTTGTTTGAGTCTTTGCTCTGATTTTCCGGTGATGATTCAGATGTTGATAACTTATTTTGAATAGGCAGTCATTCCTTTTTTGTTGAGGGTTTGTAAGACCTCTTTCTTTTTCTTGATTTTGTTATCCCTTTCTTTTTTGCCTGAACTGTTTCCTTTTTGGAATTACAGTCAGCGGGATGCCCCAGTTTTGTAAGTCTCCTTCATGGGTTTTGACTTAATGGGCGTTTATTTTGAGAAGTAATGACTGCCTATCTTTATGATCGTTCGGAACCATCACTGTCTTTTGTTTTGTAAGGACTTCTTTGGTGCCATTCGTTATGCACTTGGATCAACTGAGAGACTACCCTGCCCCAGGTTATGATTAAGGGTTTTAAATTTCGAAAAGAAAAACTCCTACTTCTTTGGCTCAGATGGGTTGACGAGGGATTATCATCCTTATAACTCCAGTGTTTAGGAATTGAAACAATGCCTGTACCTCATCAGCGGGGTCTGTTCAAAAGCATACTGTAAAGATAGCGGTATCGTTTTCGTCATCCTCCCTGAAGAGGCTTAGAATTATTAATCGAGTGTTGACATCAGAAAAAATATGAAAACAATTTGTATATAGTGAATACGAATATATTGCTTCAGAACAGACATATGCGATGCATTAATGAAATAACAATGTTTGACATGAATAGAATGCTTGAACAATCAAAAGAAAATTACAACTTGAATTCAAATGAACAAAAAGTGCTTTCTATCCTAGCCATGTCTTGGCATGGGAGCAGTGACCACGTTGGGAGTCTCGGCGGGCTCGAACTCGATCTCTTTAGCATCAATCATGTTCTGAATCTTGTACTTCAGTGCCCAACAATCCTCAGTATCGTGCCCCGGGCTACCAGAATGGTACGCGCACCTTGCTTCCGGGTTATAATTCGGAGAGGAAGTCTTTGGATTTGCAGGAGGGTTGATCACCGCAATCAGGTTCATCCTCAACATGTGCTGCAAAGCTCGTGACCATGGCATGTTGATGTTGGTGAATTGTCTCTTGGGCTCGTTCGGCCTGTTCTGATCAAACTGTTGTTCTTGGCGAGGTCGTTGTTGGACCTGTGAAGTAGTAGCGACTCGGAGAGGTCTATTCATTGGACCCGACCTTTGCTTTCTTGGAAGCTGTTCCATGGCCTGGTCCCTGATTTGGGCTGATTGCTTCATGCCTTGATGAAGCTGACTGATCATGGCCCTCAGATCTCCTTGCTCCTGAACTAAACCTTGAATGAGGGCCCTTTGCCCCAGCATCTGGGTTTTCAATGTGTCTACCTCAGCTTGTAGACGTTTCAGCTGTTCGTCCTTGTCATCTTCAGGACTCTTTCTGATCAGATTCCCCATGAGGAGTGTCCTCAACTCTTCCTGCCCCTTGGATAGACCTAAGAAGATTTCCCTGAACTGAGTCTCTTGAGCGTGAAGGTCCTGGTTATCTTGTTGTGAAGCCATTGCTGAAATAAACAGCGAGAAAGGTAAGTGACCTGCAACAAGGATACCTGTTATGCAATGATGAGTATGACATGCATGTAATGTTTTCAAGGACCTCGCGGGATAAACAAGAAAATTTGTTAGAATTCGAATCCAGTAGCTTGATTGAAGGAACTTCCTGTTGTAGAGAGTCCTTCTTCGAGGGTCAAAGGCTCACCATATCTAGTGGGTCATAGCCCCTGACAACTTTGGCTAGGGGAAAATAAATCCTCTTTGCCCCTTGCTAGATGCTTGATTCATCATGACCTGCATCACAAGCCCTTGAGATCCTTGAAATGGGTTAGGATGTATGCAATGGTATGATGTCATGATGCATGGGGTAATATGAGTGAACCCTGTTATGAGCCCTTGTTAAGGACTGCAAACCAAAACCTGCAAGAAACTCAAGTAAAACCTGTCATGAGTCCCAATTAAGGACTATAAACAGAACCTGCAAGTAGTTAGTACACCCTGTTATGAGTCCCAGTTAAGGACTATAAACAAAACCTGCAAGGGAAACTTAGTATACCCTGTTATGAGTCCTTATTAAGGACTATAAACAAAACCTGCAAGAAGCTCAAGTGTCAGATAACAAGCATGCAAGTAGTCAAGTTGGAAGGCACACAAGTCACACAAGAGAAACCCTTAGGGTTTAGGCCAGCATGGGGTCTGGGTAGTACCCTCTTGAAGTTGGTGGGCTCAACCTGTCTTATCAGAAGTAACCGGGTTCTAAGGGTCCCAATATCACGGGATTGCTTTCATTGTTCATCGTTTCGATTTAGCCACTGAACTGGCGACCGAAATATTCCAGGAAAGCAACCCTCAATTGAGCGTAGTATCGAGTATCAACCAACCTCGGACTGCACCAAAGTCAGTTATCTCACTACCCTAAAGAGGCCAAGATAGTTCAATTAAGGTTCCTAAGGTCTGTTGATGCTTCACGACACCATGCGGAGGCCCCGTACTCTCCTTGACTAAACTCAAGGGTTACCGGTACACACCAAAGTGCCACATCAACGTAGCAGACTGTTTCAACCATGTCGGTATACCCCGCACAGTTCCCTCACAGCCTTGTTGCTACTTTCTAAGAAGGTATCCCCCAGATCCGGGTTAGGATCTATAGAACTCCCAAGACAGTCCCACAATAATAAAGCAAGCAAGTCAATACAATTGAAAACACAGTGATCTTAGTCCTAAGGTACACCTCACTTTAAGTTAAATCCCCAGCAGAGTCGCCAGTTCTGTGATCGGTGGATCTGGAACTGACTGTTTAATGCTGGTTCGCGAAATGTCGCGGAAGCAAGAGTCGCCACCGTCTTTTATTTTCTCCAACATGGACAGGACAAAAGCACAGCAAAATTCCTTATAAGATTGTTTCTCGGTTCGGGAGGTAGATTTATAGAAAGGGAAGGTGTTAGCACCCTTTCTATCCATGGTTATCCATGGGCTCTTAGATACTTGCTCATTGTGTTTTCAAAATTGTTTGTTTGCTTTTCAACTGTGGGTTTAAAAAAAGTTTCTTTGAAAATTCCAGTTCGACTCTTGTATCAGTCCTCAAGAGTGTTTGAAAAATTGCTTTCGAAAGCTTTTTTTTGAAAATGTGTTGGTGCGAAAAGTATTTTGTTTTGTTTTGAAATTTAGAGCAAGCATCTAGAGTCGTCTAGCTACCCTAAGGAATTCGTCTGTGTAGATGTCCTTTAAAGTAGTGTCATCCCACCATTGAGAGGTAGGTAGCACCACCGTTGGAGGTGTTCGGGTCAATTCGTTTGTAGGGACAGTGTGGTCACCAGAGCAACAGTAGGACACCTTAGAAGCTACCCTTATGCCATTGATCCTTTTTAATTCCGAGGCAACCGTTTCGAGGCAACTGGATCATGTTATGGACATAAGGACTTACTAAAACGTCCTATACTCGACGACCACGTTTCGAGGGCAAGGTAACAGTGAGGCGTACCCTAAGAGTGGTGTGTGAATTTGTGTGTTATTTTCATGTTATGTTTTATCTTGTACATGTATCATGGTGATCTACGCTTGTTTTTAATTTAGGCCATACATTCTTTCATGCAATTATAATTTAAAAGTGCAGAAATTTAAATGCGGAAAGTAAAATCCTACGCTATTACAAGGCGCGGGTCTATACATCGCCAAATTACAAAGACCCGTTTTTGATAAAGATGCGGAAAGTAAAGACGGAAAGATAAACCTAATTACTATTACATCTGAGAAACAGTTACATAATGATCGAAAGAAATAATGCGTGAAAAGAATTAAAATTAGGACGTCCGAGGGTTTTGACCCTTTGCATGAAATTAAATTAAATTAAAGTCCAATTAATTATTTAATTAAAGAAAAGAAAGTGTTTTAGTGTTTTTTGTATTTATGAAAAATAAAGAAAAAGAATTAAAAGGAAACCCTAAATCTAGATTATTTTAATTATGAATGAAAATATTAAAGTTAACCTAATTTACTAGTTAATTAATTTACTTACATGTTTATTTACAAAATTAATGATAATTAATAATAATGATAAATAATGATGATTAATAATTTATTTAAGAAAAAGATGAAAATGTCAAAAAAAACCTAATTCTAGATACTTTTTACTTATTAAGAAAAAGATTAAAGTTTAAAAAACCTAAATTAAACTAAGTTAATTGTTAGAGTTTATTTACAAAAAATAGGTTAGTGATGAAATTAATAATAATTAAATATATTTGTATTTTTGATTTTTCTGTTTTTAATATAGAAAATTATTTTATGGTGAAAAAAACAATTAAAACAATTAAAAAAGAATTAGAAAAGAAAATAAAATAAAATTAAAAAGGATGCAAACCAATGGGGGTTTCAGGCCCAAAGGGAGGTTTTTTTGAACGGTCTGCATTCTTTGGCCATTGGATTGGGTTTCATGGCCATTTGTGTTATGGCTGTTGGTCATTTGTGTTCTGGCCTCAACGTTCCTTAATCTTCTCAGGATGTCTGTCTCGCCATGTATTGGTGTCATGCATAAGTTGTTCTTTTGGCCATTTGACTTTTGGCTTTTGGCTTTTGGCTTTTGGCTTTTGGCCATTTGGCTTTTGGCCTTTTGGATTTTGGCCTCAATGTTCCTTAATGAACCTGCATGGGATCCTGTTGGAAAATTAGTGACCTGAATGCTTTTATGCCCTTTGGATCATGGAGATCAAGCCAGCCTTATCCTTACTGAAGAAGTAGTGAGGTGTTGGTTTGTAACTGTGATGGCTTGTTTGTAGTGAGAGATGAATTTGTAATAAGGATTTCAAGGTTTTAGGGTTTTTGAAAGAATTTGATATTCTAACAGTGTTGTGGCAAGGTTTTTTCTCTCTTTTTTTTCCTCTTCTCCTTTTTTTCTCCTCTGGTTTGTGTGAAAAGAAGGTGATTATATAATGGAAATTAGGGTAAAGAAAATGGGCTTTGAATGTGCAATTGGGCCTCCAATGTTCACTTGAATTCGTTACTTTCCAGGCTAAATCGCAGGGACTTAAGTGCATTTTTTGAAGTTGAAATGTGAAAACAAAATGTAGCCGGCATCGAGAACTAACTCCTGTCCGAAAATCGACTCAATCGGATAAACGGTGAATTAGTTATGAATTTTTGAAGTTTCAGCTCAGACAAACTTATTTTGGGCTCCAGTGTCGACTCTGACACGTTCTTCAATAAAAAACTGGTATTGATCGGTGCATAATTTGATCTCGACTTTTGAAGCAAAGTTGTAGATCTATGAGTCAGTGACCTTGTGTAAAAATATGAGTCCAATCCGATAAAAATTGACCGAGTTATGAATTTTCGAAGTTTCGGCTCAGATGAAATATTATTCAGCATTCAGGATTTTGAGCGTGTCAAGCACTCTGAGCAAAAAACGAAGGCCTTTTGAATATCGTTTGAACTTAATACCTTCTGTGAAAATGTAGCCAACTCAATTTGTGAAATTTTGGCGCCGGAACCAGCTCGATACGATGAAAATCGACCAAGTTATGATTTTCTGAACATGACGCAAGTAAACTTCTGTCACAAATTTTCTGTGCAAAAATACTTGATAAATCCACATTTTTGAAGACCTTCTGATCGAAATTGGCTTCCAGCCGTGAGAGATGAAAACGTAGATAATGTCAAGACGGAATTTTGGCCACCGGAACGGGTTCAAAACGAGTCACGATCTTCAAGTTATGAATTTTTTAGCGCGTAAAAACTGCACTTTCAGCACACTTTTTCACCATATTTCTTCGAGAAAACTCACACATTCGAATACCTTCTTTAAAGAATTGACTCTTGAGCCGAACCTGAATTTGAGAATACATTATCAGAGATATCTTGGCGAAAGAATACCTGAATATGACGCGCCGGGTTGGACTTGTGAATTTTCTTGAAATGTTTTGAGAAATATGGGAGGGCAAATTTTGGGGTACAACACTTTGTTTTGCTTTTCCTTAAATACTGCTTACAACTCCAGCATAAGCATGGCTAAAAGCTGCTAATCAGCAGCTAGTTCGGCCTACGCCTGCATCCCATAATTGTACCAAACTAGCATACGAAAAGAGTGATGAAAAAGCAAGGGAGCAGGATGCCAAATTGATTTAAAATCCCATTTGTCTTTCCCCCCAAAATCACAACAAATTCACCTATAAATACTTTTATCCATCACACGTTCAAGGGGATGGGCTTTGAGGGAAAGGCTGGCTTTTGGAAGGAGAGAACTATCAAAAGAGAAAAATAAACCTGTGAAACCCTTCATAAAAATCCAAATTTCCCAAACAGAAAACCAAACCTTTGTTCTTCCCTTTGAATCAAAGAACTTGGCATTTTCTCTTCCGTTACTCTTGCTGATTCCAAAATATCCAAAGGCAACAACACAAAGCTCCAAGCACGCTCCAGATTCAAGGTAAGTCTTTCTAACTTTGCATTTTTTTCATTCAGAACATCATTAAACATGTAAATATCATAGTATTGATTTTGTCTATATCGTTGCATGAATAGAAAAACTATGGGTCAGAACTTCTTGATTAAGGCTAGGCTCAGGATCAGGATTAGAACTTCTGTAAATTGTTGTGTTTTTTATCCTTCTGATTTGCTGTTTGTTGAAAACTGAATAAATTACTGATGTGCTGATTGAGAGTTGAAATATAGCATAAAACTTCTGATGTTCATCCATAGTCTTAAAATACAGAACTTCTAGGATTTTCTCACTGTTTAAGCACGCAAAACTTCTGAGTTCTCTTCACTGTTTTAACACACAGAACTTCTATAATTTTCCTCACTGTTAACACACACTGAACTTCTGATGCTTACATGTTGATAACGCACTGGACTGTTGATATTCCCTCACTGTTCTAACACAACACATAACTTATGAGTTCTCCTTACATGTCAAATACATTGAACTTCTGATGTTTCCATTTGCTATTTTCAAACACTCAGAGTTTCTAATTTTCATATGCTGACAATACACTGAATTTTTTAAGTTTACTCACTATTTTAGTGTAATACAGAACTTGTGGCCCACTGTCTGAATACCACATAGAACTTCTGTGTTTTCCCTCTAACGTGTCTTGCAGGACCTCATAGTTTACCAATCCAGAACTTCTGATTCCACTGACGTTCCTTTCTGAGTCATCACGCGCCTGGCTTTAGAACTTCTGATCCTTGTTGTTTTGCTTGCAGCAACACTGTTTCTATCTTTCATTTATTTTCTTTTTCATCATTTTTAACATTAACTCTTTTTTTTATTAACATAAAAAGACATAAAAATATTTTCTATTACTAATTAATTTATTTCTTTTTTTTCATTAAGACAAAAAAAACCATTTTCTAAACAAGTCTGTTTTCTTTCTTATATTGTACATTTCAATATGGTTGTAATATTAACTTAGGACTTATTTTTACTTGTAACCCTCATTCATAAATATGTACCCCCATCCCCTAAATATTGTAATAACGTAGGACTTTACATTTCTGCAACTTATCGCTTTAAGATGTAAATGCTAGTAATTAGGGTGTGTATGACAAGACATGAAATTGAAAAATAGATCACCATAAGCAAGACTAAATGCATGCAATCAAACACACTTTGCACACACGCACCCTTAGGGTAATCCCCACTTGTTGCCTATCGGAAAAATAGTCATGTCCCTCGAACATGGGCGTTTTAGCAAAATACCCTTGATAAAAGATCGTAATCCCTCGATGACTCTCGATGTTGCCTCCCGTAAAAAGATCTAGTCCCTAAAACGACATTGCTAAAACGTCACATATGTTGCCTTCTATGACTATATGAACGTCCCATGCTTGTCCCTTCACATCCAACGATGGGGCTTCTTACCAAATCAATGGTAAGATAGCAACATCTAAAGGAGGAGGAAAAGAATATCAAAGACCTTTTGAGTAGGTAGATTGTTCCTAGTTGCTTGCTCAATTTCAAAACGAACATCCTTGCTATTTTCACAAATAATCACATACACCTTCAAAACATTTTCAAAACACTTTCCAAACATGAAATATTTTCAAAAGCTCAACACCTTTGTATACATTCTTACGAACGAGAATCATTACAAAAGTTTGCCTAAACCATGGAGCCTTTTCAAAATACTTTCAAAAACCACACAAAGCATATTTTCAAACAAAAGCAAGTGATCTAGCAAGCAACTAAGAGCCCATGGAAAACCATGGATGAAAAGGGTGCTAATACCTTCCTGTGATACGGTGGCAGAACTGACTGTTAATACTGGTTTGTGTTTTGCGTTTTGTGTTTGCAAAATATCGTGGTAAGCAAGAGTCGCCACCGAATTTTATTTCATCCAATCGGAAAGGAAAAAAGTACAGAAAAAAAATCCTTTTTCGAGATATTCTGAGTACAGGGGGTAGATTATAGAAAGGGAAGGTGTTAGAACCCTTTCTATCCATGGTTTTCCATGGG
Source organism: Vicia faba (assembly GCA_948472305.1). Classification (NCBI taxonomy): domain Eukaryota; kingdom Viridiplantae; phylum Streptophyta; class Magnoliopsida; order Fabales; family Fabaceae; genus Vicia; species Vicia faba. The sequence continues at coordinate 225,149,931 of OX451738.1, forward strand.
CTCTTAGGTACTTGCTCATTTTTAAATTGCTTGTGTGTGCTTTGTTTTGAAAAGTTTGACTTCGTGATAACCCTTGTATCAGTCCTCAAAGGTGTGACGAAGTTATTTTGAAAGTTGGTTTGAAAATTGTAAGTGTGAAAAAGTTGATTTGAGAAAGTACCTACTAGCATCTACCTACTCGAAAAAAGATCGGTTCTATCCTTGTTTCCTTTAGACAGCGCGATCCTACTATTAAGGAATAGGTAGCACCGTCTTTGGAATTGTAAGGGTCAATTCGAAAGGGACGTACAATCACTAAAGCCATATTAGGACACCTTAGTAATAACACTAGAGTCTTAAGATCATATTCGAGGCAACATTTCTGAGGCAACTTTTCCGAGGCAATATTTCTGAGGCAACATTTCCGAGGCAACATTCGAATTAGACATTTTGATCTTTTTAGACTGGAGGGAAACCACTAAGACACCCTATGCTTAATGATCATTTACCGAAGGCAACCGAAGTGGGAGCATACCCTAAGAGTGATATGTGCGAGTGATTTGTTTCAGTTATTTATCTTTGCACATTAGGGTTTTCTAACTGTATTAATTTGTCATGCATTCTTGCCATACAATCCTATTAGCATACATCTAGACAGTTAAATATTTGCAGGAATTAAAAATGCGAGAAAATAAACCTACGTTATTACAAGGCTTCGGGGAGGGGGATTAATTACATAGCCAAAAACTCAGGGATTTAAACAGTAAAATAAACACTAAATTAACTATTAAAAACCATGAACGGTTACAAAAGTATTGACAAAATAATTAACAAACACGCGGCGAATTAAATGCGTGAGAAATTAGGGTTTTGACCCTCGACTAAACCTAATTGCAATTGATTAAAGAAAATCATTTTTTGTTGTTTTTGTTATTTAAGAAAATAATGACACAGTTGAATTAAACAAAGAAAATCCTAAGTTCTAATTAATTTTAAATTAAGAAAAATAAATAAATTTATTCTAAAAACCTATTTTTGTACTTTTATTGTTTGAAAAAGAAAAGAATTAAACCAAGAACTAAACCTAATTTTCTAATTAGTTTTAATTAAAAAAAAACAAGTTAAAATTTCCCTAAAGTAAATTAAACTAATTAATTGAAAATTTAATTTGATAAAAAAACCTAATTCTAATTTTTGTGAACTCCTAATTTTATGATTTTATAAAAAAAATGATTAATGGTGTTAATTAAAATAATTAAGGGAAAAATTAAAATAATTAAAAAAAAAGAAGAAATAAAAAAGGTAGAGATGGGCCTGTGGTGAATAGCACACTGGGGGGTGCAAATCTGATTTCCTTGGCCCAAAACTCCAAAGCCTGCATTGACCACACTGGATTAGGTGCAAGTGTTGACTTGAGGTGTATGGTGGTCCCTTGCTATATGGGCATCAGATCTGATGGCGTGTTGGATCAAAGGATGGATGTTGAGGTTGTATGATGGACGTCATGATAAGCAACACGCTGAATCAGCTAACTGAAAATAATACAAATAAAATGTTGGGACCTGGGGATCGAGCCCGGGTTCTTATACTCAATTCCAGCGCTTTCTTGCCAACTGAGCCATGATGGTTAGTTGTAACTATGATAATAATAAAATATAATATTCAAAACAAGCTAGTGGGGTCATCCAAATGCGCGATTTTTCAAACGGGCCAGTCTCACGCTGCCACACCTTCGTCTCCTTCCTTGAACCGTTGTTTTAGCAAATCAGACCTTTACCTACAGACGTTTGTTGTAGGTATAACCCTGTTCATCTTAAAAATAACACACGATCAAGATAAATGGAAATTGATGGTACCAATCAACTCGTCTCATCCTCAAGAGCATCATGGTACCAGAATTAAAGCCTAATTTCGCCTGCATTGAAAACCCTTAAACAAGAACATAAAACCCTAACAATGGCAATATCACGTACATGCATCAAAAATACAATTAAATGGAATGATTAGCTTGCAAACTTGATGATTAACATGAATATAACAATCAAAGGTGCTAAAGATGCCTAAATTAGTGAAATCAGAATCAAGTTTTTAAGCAAACTTTGGTGCCTGTAGGGTGCGATTCTGGGCATTTCAAGACCTGGGAGTGATTGGAATAGCTTCCTGGGATGCCCAGAAAGCGATTGGGATCACTAGAATGGCTTGAGATGGCATGTAGAAGGAAAACTGATTCACACTTTTTCCAAAATTTTCATTTTTGTTCTAAGCTTCTCACGATCTCTAGCCTTTCTCTTTTGATCTGCAAAGCTTTATTATATAACCTAGAATGAATTAGGTTAACAAACTTGGCATGAATCTTTGCATTTATCCAAGATTTGATTTGATTTTCAATTTGTATGATATCCTTCTATTTTCATTCCAATCATGCCTTTCTTGTACCAATTTCCATTGATTCGAATTGATCATGCAAGCTCAGCATATCTTTATTGCCAATCTGTAAAAAAACAAATCAAATCATATCTTTGATAATTTTCATCATTTATTTGATTTAATTCACTTTTTAATTAATGAAAAATCAAAATAAATTGAAAAATGAAGCAAATAATGTGTGGATAAGTATTTGATTCTTGGACCACATTATAATTGAAGTGCAAGCATATAAAGTTGGACCCATTTAGCAAAAAATGCAAATTTGAGCATATTTGACTTTTGGCAATTTTGCAAAAAATGGTCAACTTGGCCAATGCATAACTCTCTCAATTTTAATCCTAGAGAGGTGTTCTTGGACTTTTTAGAAATCTTAGAATTCCCTCTAAGCAACCCTTTTGGTATCATCTAAATTGAGTCTTCCATGTTCATGTATGAAGCTTTGACCCAAAATGTGTTTTTGTTGACTTTTCAAAAGGACCTATAATGTCAAAATTCATATCTTTTTGTGAGTGCATATTATAAACTTAGGAGATGAATATGAATGGTAGGTAATTTAACCCTCTTCAAAATGAACTTTGGATGGGTCATTTCTGATAAAGTATGAGAAAGTTATGCTTGGTCAAAGTTGAGTTGACTTTTCCTACAAAACCCTAATTTAGCAACTTTTGGGTTTTGATGAATTGTGAGCAATCCTTGAGGAATCATGATCAACCCTTGATCAAATGATGAATAATACTTAAAAGTGATGATGTTGACCAAAAATTCTGAAGTTTGATTGTATGTGGGCCACAATTGACTTTTGACCTAGCACAGTTGATTTTCAGGCATTTGAGCAACTGACTGAGCAAACTTCTTATGCAAGGCTTGAAACTTGACATGGATGATTTTGAGAACATATTAGGACAATGGTGATCATTTGATTCCTTTGTGGTTCACACATCTTGATGAAAATGGAAACCCTAATTAGAGATAGACTGCCTTATGAGAGAGTTTGTCTAGTCAACTCTTGAACTTCCTTGAGCAATTTGGGGACCTCACTTCCCATGTGTTGAGAAATATAGGAGGGAAAATTTTGGGTTGCAACAACTGCCCCTGTTCAATCTTCTTAAACCAAAAGATGTAGATTGGCTCGTCTGCCTTTCGTGATCTGAAGGTGGAAGATGATTGAACACTAGAGTGCCCAGAAATTTGCACTGCCATGAAGTGATACTTGATTTGTGATATTGGGAATGGGCTTACAGATTCCATTTAGAGGTCGAGGATTTGAAGATTGTCAGAGATGGGCTTAAAGATGCCATCTGAAGAGGTGTCGATCAGAAGAGAGTTTTAGGAGTTGGTCTATGTCTTGGGAGAAATAGAGTTTTAGGAGCTTCAATTGTCCGTTACTCTACTGGGGAATAATTCCGGTTTGGGAAGTGGAAGTGAACTGTGTGTTTGGTCGGGGTAAATGCTGCACCGCGACTTTCTGGGGAAATGTGAAATTAATTGTGTTTGATCGGGTCCTGGTCTTGCAGTGCTGTGGACTGCTGTCGGGGGATAAAAGAGGAAGAACCCGGATGGTAAGTTTATGAGAAGGAACCTGGATAGTAGGGTTACTTCGAGATGAAAGCCTGGATAATAGGGATGTGAGAAGGAACCTGGATAGTAGGGCTACTTCGACATGAAAGCCTGGATAATAAGGTTGTGATAAGGAACCTGGATAGTAGGGTTACTTCGACATGAAAGCCTGGATAGTAGGGTTGTGAGAAGGAACCTGGATAGAAGGGTTACTTCGATATGAAAGCCTGGATAGTAGGGTTGTAAGAAGGAACCTGGATGGTAGGGTTACTTCGATGTGAAAGCCTGGGTAGTAGGGTTGTGAGAAGGAACCTGGATAGTATGGTTACTTCGACATGAAAGCCTTGATAGTAGGGCTGTGAGAAGGAACCTGGATAGTAGGGTTACTTCGATATGAAAGCTTGGGTAGTAGGGTTGTGAGAAGGAACCTGGATAGTACGGTTACTTCGATATGAAAGCCTGTATAGTAGGGTTGTGAGAAGGAACCTAGATAGTAGGGTTATGAGAAGGAACCTGGATAGTAGGGTTACTTCGATATGAAAGCTTGGATAGTAGGGCTGTGAGAAGGAACCTGGATAGTATGGTTACTTCGATATGAAAGCCTGGATAGTAGGGTTGTGAGAAGGAACCTGGATAGTAGGGTTACTTCGATATAAGTTTGGGTAAAACTGCAGAAGGAATCTGGGTGAGTTTGCCTTGTGATGAGTCGGTGTGGGACTGCTGGAAGAAACCTGGGTAAGGCTGTATCTGTTGCACCGATGATTACTCTGTTTAGCTTCGAGTGTTGATCATGGATCTGCTGGAAATTATTGATAATAACTATCTTTCCTGAAAGAAATACAGGGTTAGTTATGTGCGATGCATGAGATGCATTGTGATGAGGTTCTCAAAATAACTGAGGTTATGTTATATGTAATGTATGTCCATGTCATGATGTATGTGTTTACCGTGGTTTTTGGTAAACAACCGTTGATCCTTGTAATACGCCAAATTTGTCCTACCCCTTTTGCTTTTATCTGGATTGCGCATCTCGCACTTTTCTCATGTACATAACCTTCATTAGGTCATCTAACACATCATGCATCATTAGTCAGTAATTTGGCATGGGATCAGGGATTTCGAGGAATTAGGGTTGTTGTATGCTTCAAGGCTCTCATCTTCGCACAAGCTTATTTCAAGTGATCTCTCCATCAATCATTTGTGCGAAGCTAGGGTTTTATTTCATGTACTTCTTTATCATTAAGTTACGAGGTTATTCTGTTCTTCTCTACATCAAGATATAAGGTCTTCTCCATCCGATTTCATCAAGGGTCAGTCTTTTGGATCAAATATATTGAAGAATTAAGGTTTATCTCTGGTTTTGAGGCTCTCTTCTACGTTCAAGGGTAATTTAAATTGTTTCTTCAATGATCAAGGTCCGGAGTTAGGGTTATATTCATTAAGCTACAAGGTTCTCCGTCCTCATCAAATGTTCTCAAGATCGAGTGCTTAGGGTTTTTGTCAATGTTTCAATTAAGAAAGCTTTGAGTTAGGATTTTGGCTCTTCTTTACATCTCAAGTCATTTCCTCATCAACATGTATCCAAGGCACAAGGTTAGGGTTGTATCTTAATCAAAGGGTTTTGTTGAAGGCATTACATTTTTGTATTAAGATCACCTTTCGTCTATTAAGGGATACACATGTTGCTTAGGCTACGTGACATAATCCTTGGTTCTTGTACGAGGAAAGAAAAATATGAGTATCATCGGAGGATATCACCCTTAGCTGCGTTCAATCTTATGCAAGCTCCATCAAAATTCATTCATGGTCATTCAATTCCATTCAAAATCACTATAAAAATACGTCATTCATCAAACTTTTACCCAAGGTTCTTATTCGATTTTGTTTGAAGTACAAGTTAGAAATCACTGTTTACATTCACTTGAACCTTGCGAGATTAGACCGCTGCCTTTACATAAACCATTACAAGGTAACCTCATGTCACAAACATTACAACTCAAAAATAATTACAAAAAAAGAAGTTCTTATATCTATCCTAAAGCCTATCTCTTCATACTTCAAAGTCTTCCATGATAAGCCTCCATGCTTCAAACTCTTTGTCGTCTACCATAATTTCATTCTCTTCAAGCCTTGAAATGAGCCGAAAGGTTACTCTACCATGCCATTATCTCCCTTTCTAACACCCAATTCCATGCTTAAAAATCACAACTGAATTCTGCCTTCCTCCATAACCAATCACAACTACCAATCTGCAACATCACATCTTCAAAACTTATTCTACCGCCCTGCATCACAAAACCAGATTGCGCAATTTAATTCAGTTCAAATAAATAATTAACCTGCACCTCAAAAAAACCAGTTTGACTAAAAAAAACAGAAATATAAATAAGGAAAGGGTGGAAACCATGGAGAAGAGGGAGAAGCCAAATCAGAAATGAAATTAAACCATAATAGAATTTCCAGCTCAACAGCATCCAAAAACTTTCTAACAGAAAATATGAGAATATTCCAATTCAGTTCACAAACAGAATTCATAACTACTTCCTAACCACCCAAACCGGTAACTAACTCTTCCAACCTCCTAATTGTTTCTAACTTCCTGTAACAAAAAAAATAACAGTTTACTTATAATAGAATCCCAACCTTTAGAATTAGATTTTGATCCTCTAACCATAACCCCCAACGTCCTCAACAGAAACATAACAAAAAAGAGAAGAAAGGGATAACAGAAATACTCACCTTTCAACCTCTCTGAGGGGAATCTCCATATCTCTCTCTGCAACCTTAAAACTTCTCTCTTCATTTTTCACTGATCCATCTCTAGAATCTCCATATCTCTCTCTGGATCCTATCTTCACCTTTATCTTCTTTGAACCTCCATAACCACCTTCATCATCATCTTTGTTGAGGAATCAAGAACATCACCATATTTATCTTCCATAACCGAATCTTCATCTCCTGCAATATCCCCATAACCAAACCTCTTTCTCCCTGAACCGGGTCATCGTATTTCAACCTCTTCAAATCTTCATTCATCATCAAAACTGAAAGACCTCCAATCTCTATCTGTTATCAATATCAAACCGCATCCCTGTAATTATCGTCATCTTCATCTTTGTTCATCAGCAACGCGTAATCTATAACAACCACAACAACTTCTCAGCAATGAAAACGCAACAACCACAAGTTTCAGAATTAAAAAAATGAAAAAAGAATCGGTAGAGGAGGATTTCTAACAGAGAATGAGAAGTGCACAAAGACGGTTACCTGGAGACATTTTTGTTTCTATGCTTGATTTTGACGCCGTCAAAGACACGCCGGACGTTCTCCGGCAGATTTTCATAGATCCAGTTTCCGTTTTCTGTTTCGAATCTCAGAATTGAGAGAATGGGGAAACTGTGACTAAAACAAAACGCTGATGAAGATCGTGTGAAACAAAGTGAATCGCGGATCGAGATGAATCTTGGCGAAGGTGAATCAGATCGAGGAGAACGGAGACAGGGGTAAGTCGCTGAAGCCTGAGGCGGAGATGAATGGCGAAACCGAATCAGAACAGTGTAAGAGGCGAAGGTCACGACGGCTGAAGCGGAAGAGCGGTGCGATTCGTTGAAGAAGAAGAAGGCTGAACACCGTAGGCTGAATCAGAGAGAGTTGAATCGGAAACACTGTTGAGTTTGTCAAAACTGGAAGAAGGAGAAGATGATCAAGAGCAGTGAGGCCGGGGACCTGAATTACGTTTGTCGTTTGTCCTGTTCGCATCGCTCGCGGATGATTAGAAGGCCAAAAGCCCCAACTTCTAAACCATATCCAAATAACAAACTGCATCATTTGGATGTTAATTCCATTTATTTTTTATTAAAAATGTTTTATTGTGTATTGATATAAATGAATTTTGGATGTGATAATTGTTAGGTTGATTTTAGATCTTTGGGCTAATGGACCATGCCATCCTCTGAACTGAGCCCATGATAATTGTTTTGGAGCTAAATGGCTTATGCATAAAAATGCTGATGGATTAGTTTTTGGGCTTAACACCTGATTTCTACAGCATCCTGAATTCAGCTTGTACCCCCTGAGTACTTTCTATTCTTTTTTTTTCTTAATAATTTTGTGTGATATTTCTACATGATTTTTTTTCTTAATTGTTTACATGATAAAAAATCAAAAAATATTAGAATAGAATTTTACTTCTTTTATTAATTTTTTGTTGTTATTTTATCCATGTTTTTGGTAGATTTTAATGCCAATTTTGTGTGGGATTTTGAAATAAAAAAGAGACTTGAGTGAGGAGTTTCATGAAGTTTCAAAGCTAGCTAAGAGCATAATTTTCATCAAGGAATTAAAGGAGGCTTATGTAGAGTTTTCTTATTGCTTGTGTGATTATGAAGAGGCAACGGACCTTCTCCGTTCGGTATCACCGCGACCTTCATTTTGTTCCCCATTTTTGCACTTTATTGCTTTCTAGATACCATGAGAAGTAGGAAATAAAGAGTGTGCGCTCGAAGTCGCTGTTTAAAGACCTGTAGCAGGCATTCCGCACTTCATTTGCTATATGTGTTGTGCTTGTGTTTGTTTACGTTCTTGTTGATCGATGAGTCACTCAATTTAGCAATTGAGATCACGACTTCGCTCTCAGTGCATGCTCCCTATAGGATTTTATCGCTTTCTGTTATTTCTTGCCGATCGATGAGTCACTCAATTTAGCAATTGAGATCACGACTTCGCTCTCATCGCATGTTCCCTATAGGATAGTTTTTAAGACTTTTCTTCGACATGTTAACCTAGGCAAGATCTCTTTAGGTGCTCTCTTGATCTTATAAGCTTGTTTGCTTTATCCCTGTACATACCATGTTCCCTTAGGATACGCTTGCTATGTTCGGACGCAAGTTAGACATTAGGTTGTAAACTATGCATGCTGACATTAGGTAGAAACTTCCCCTTTCATCCTTGACGTAGGACTACCATTGCATGATAACATTAGGTTAGAAATAGGATAGTCTCCCTTAGACTCTTTTCTTCCCCTCTTTGCATCCTTGCATTCAAAACAAAAACTTCTCTTCTTAGCAAATCAAAAACATGCTAAGCATACTTAAACCCTTTTTCAAGGTAACAAAACACAAAACAAATTCAAATCATTTTGTGCGTTCGAGCACCTTCTCTCTAAAAACCTTTTCAGGTAAGGACATGATTAGTTTACTTCTGTGCCAACGCGTAAGTCTCCAAAGGTCGAGCTGCGGCAGAAGGCGGAATTAACATTGTCCATAAAAAACACAAAACACACAAAAATATATGAGCCGAACTACGGTAGCTCTGATTCCTCAAAAAGGATACATAGGCATTGGGGTAGGGCCCAGGCGAGCACAATTTTATTTTCCCTACATTATTTTCTCTTTCCTTTTGCATGCATTCTCCCTTCAGTAGTATAATAGACAGTAAGCATAGATTAAACACACCCATAAGATAGATAACAATAGTGGATACCGTAGAGTACTACGGGCGTGTGGGGTGCTAATACCTTCCCCTCGCGTAACAGACTCCCTTACCCGATCTCTCGGTCGCAAGACCGTGACTTCTCCCTTCTCAGGTTTTCTCGATGTTTACCTTTCCCTACATGTGGGATAAAAGACGTTCGATGGCGACTTCATTGTTTTTAATGATTTTCAGCCGGTTGTTTCAATCCTCCAAAAAGGAAAGTCCTTTTGGTTACTTGCGGGATCGATCGGATTGATCCCAGAACATATGCTAATTTTTATGTTGGTTTGATGTGAAAATAGATGTCTAGGAATAACGCACAATCGACCAAAGATAAGATGCTTGTGGTTTTAGAAAGTAAGAAAGAATACAGGTAAAGATGCAGGAAAAGTAACTTTGCAAAATAAGATCAAAGAAGTGTAAAAAGACTTTATTAATGAAAAGTGGTGTTTCCAACGTATATTTCTCAGTTTATCCTTTCACACACAGCGAGTACTTGGACAATATTTGAGTAACTAGCACAATAGGTTGAACACCCCTAAAAACTACACAGATTCCCTATTTTATACTACAACTATGTAACCGTCGGTGGCGACTCTTGCTAAACCGCAACACTTGCAAACACAAACGTAAAACCACAAGTCAGTTCTCCCACCGTATCACAGAATTGGCGACTCTGCTGGGGATAAAAGATTAAAGTGGGGTTACTTAGGGTTAGATCACATTTACTTGCTTACATTGTTTGATTTGTTTGCTTTATATTTTGGTTCCTTTTAGGTAAGTAGCAATAGACTGTGAGGGAACTGTGTGGCGCATACCGACACGGTTGAAGCAGTAGCTACGTTGATGTGGCACTTTGGTTGGTACCAGTAACCCTTGAGTCGAATCAAGGAGAGTACGAGGCCGACGCGTGGTGTTATGAAGCATTAACGGACTTTAGAACCCTAATTGAACAAACTTGACAATTAGGATGTAGTGAGATAACTGGTTTCGGTGTAGAGCTGAAAATTGGTTGATACTCGATGCTACACTCATTGAGGCTGTACTTTTGGGATATCTCGGCCGCAAGAAAAGATTGATTGTGCTGAGACAACGCCTAAGAGAAAGGTGAATGATATTGAGATCCTTTAGAACCCGATTACTATTAACTAGGACAGGTTGAGCCAACTAAACTTCAAGAGGGTACTTACCTACAAACTCCATGCAAGCCTAAACCTAAGGATTTGTCTGCTTTGTGTGAATATGATTATTTGTATATAAACTTGCTCACCTCGCATATTTGTACATAACATCATAAACATCATACCATAGCATTTTCAATAACATTGAACCATATCATTTCAAGGATCTCGAGGGTCTTTGATGCAGGGTCACGTTGAACCAGACGTCTATCAAGAGACAAGAGGATTTATTTCCCTCTAACCAAACGCTGTCAAAGATCAATTACAACAATTTGAGTCAAGGGCTACAACCCAGTTTACATGGCGAGCTTAATTCTCGTGGAAAGACATCCACCGATACAAAGTTCTCCAATCAAAGTTGTAAGTGACTACTAACATTTACCCCGCGAGATCCTTGAAAACATGCATCCACATATCATGCATCATATCACGACAGGTTTCTCCCACACAAGTCTCCTTATCTTCCTACTGTTTATTTCAGTAGAGATGGCTCTAGAGCAGACTATCAAAGACATCCAGGCTCAAAACGCTCAACTCCGAGAAATGTTCTTGAACCTATCCAAGGGGCAAGAAGAAGTGAAAGCTCTCCTCACTAGGAGCATGATCATGGGGAATCCTGAGGGAAACAAATATGACCAGTTGGAGCGGCTACGAACTGAGATAGCCACAATGAAAATCCATATGATGGGACAACTAGTGGGCCAGTTGGCTCTCATCCAAAACTTGGCACAGGGACAAGAAGAGCTGAGAGTCCTCATCGACAAGCTTCGTCAAGACGGATGTAGCCAAATGGGGCAAACATTTAGAATTGGGGATCAAGTCATCATTCAGCCTCCCATGAGACAAGAAGCTGGTTTAAGGGAGAGAAGACCTTCCCAATTTGCTTCCACGTCACAAGCCCAACAACGACTTCGTCAACATCAACCGGAAAATCAGCAAAGGCAAAGTGAGCCTAAAAGACAGTTTACCAACATCAACATACCACTGTCTCAAGCTTTGCAACACATGCTGAAGATGAATCTGATTACACCAATAAGACCTCATCCAAATCCCAAAACTTCTTCTCCCAGCTATAATTCTGATGCCAGGTGTGCCTATCATTCTGATAGTCCTGGGCATGATACAAAAGATTGTTGGGCTCTGAAGTACCAGATTCAAAACTTGATCGACGGAGGAATGATGGAGTTCACACAAGATGGCCAGACTGAATTCTTCTGCCGTCCCTCAAAGGCTCAACACCTAAAGTGACAAGTTCAGACAAAGAGGCTTCTGTTCATTTGAATTTTTAGTTGTAATTTCTTTTGCTTGTTCAAACACTTATCTATTAATGTTGAACTTTGTTTCATTAATGAATTGTATATGTTTGTTTTGAATTCATCCATTCGTTTTCACTACATTTAAACTATGCTTTTTACTCATTTATGACATTTAACTCTTGCTAAAATATTACAAGCCTTTAGAGGGAGGATGACGAAAACAATGCCATAATCTCATACAATATGCTTTTGGACAGACCTTGCTGACGATGTGCAAGCGTTCTTTCAAATCCTAAACACTGGAGTTATAAGGAAGATAATCCCTAGTCAACCCCTTCGAGCCAAAGAAGTAGAAGTTTTCCTTTTCACACAAAATTAAAACCTTTAATCAAAACCTGGGGCATGGTAGTCTCTCAGTTGATTCAAACGCGCATTAAGCCGCAAACTCTCATCTCGTAATACAACGAATGACATCAAAAACATTCCTCTGAAATCAAAAGACGGTGATGGTTCCCTACCAAATAGGCAGTCATTATCTCTCAAAAAGAAAATCCCGCTAAGTCAAAACCTACGAAGGAGACTTAAAGAAAACTGGGGCATCCCGCTGACTGTAATCTCAAAAAAAGAACAGTCAGGCAAAAATTAGGGATAAAAAATCAAAGAAAGAGTTCACTACAAATCCTCAACAACATGAAAAATGTTGCAAAAATGACTGCCTTCCGACAAACTTAATTGGCCTGAACCATCAACAAAATGTAATTCCATACTCAATTGGAGTTCAAACGCACAACTAACTGAGCTTAGGACTGAAGAACATCACGAAGAACGGGTGGGTACAAATACACTTTGAGCCTTTATCCTTTGTTTCTTAAACCGTGAACCAAGCCACGCTACAACCCTTCAAAAGTCCTAATTGAAGCATGGGTTAGTTCGAAAGCATATTGTTACAAAAGGTATCCTGACTCTTGTAAGGCCTTACTCAAAATCCAGAGTTGAATTACAAACTTCTTTACTTGCTAAAAACGCATTTTCAAAAACTTCAAGACAAACATAAACTTTGCATTACTTGAATATCATTGTTTGCATACGGCTATTTGTTTGACAGCGGAGAAATTCACACAATGAATATCCAGTTAACGAAAGCTCTCTTAGTGAACAAAATCACTTCAAGTGGGATAACACTTCCCTTGTCAAAACTTCTATCAACAAGGGGGCATGACATGTCGCTATCCAGCACACCTGGGGGAGTCAAGTCAAGATTCAAAAAATCCTTTAAAGAATTGTTGAATAACCAAGGGCAAGTCTCCATCACTTGGGGCATTGAACGAAAATCTCGATAGAGGTTTACTTACAATCAAATAGTACCTAGTAGTGCCACAATCACCTGCTACTAGGTGCAGTGACAAATCTTCCCAAGATCCTTCTCATGGGATGACTCCTATCTAGAGTTTCGATCTTTGGAAACCTTTTCCCCAGCTAATTCGACCTCAAGAATCCTCGAGGATTTTCTCCAGTGAAGTCGTCGCCTCTCCAGCTGACTAAGAAACAAGGTTTATTTCCCCAACAATGGCAGGATTCCCCAGCTTGAGTTTGCCTCTCCAACTACTACAAATTAAAGGATCACAACTCCTCTTCCCCAGTAGACTACTCTACAATCCCCAGCAAGTTACTGTGAAGCCTGGACCCAACCAGACATTAGTTTAACTTTGACTCCCCAATAGAGCAATGGACAACCGAGACTCCTGAACTTTTTCCCCAAGCAGGAATCAATACTCTCCACAGAGTTCTCAACTTTCCCCAGTAGAGTTCTCCTTAACAAAACAGGAATCCTTGATGGAAATATTCTAAGAAAAGTTTGAAGACTCACCTACTCTTCAACAGCAGTCCGAGATTTAATAACTCTGCAACACTTGTCAAGGATTTATTCTCCAAGACAAAATTACATTTCAACAACATTCATAGCATATGCATACAAAATACATATGACACAAATCTCATTTATTTTGAGAACATCATTACATAATGCATACATCATGACATTGCATATAACTAACTCTTTACCTTTTTAGGAAAGATCAATCAACAGAAAAAGGTCATCATCTTTTGGATTAGTAGTCGTCCAAGATTCCTTCATCATCCTACTGAGGTAGTAGTCATCCAAGATTCCTTTATCATCCTGGTGAGGTAGTAGTCATCCAAGATTCCTTCATCATCCTGCTGAGGTAGTAGTCATCCAAGATTCCTTTATTATCCTGCTGAGGTAGTAGTCATCCAAGATTCCTTCATCATTCTGCTGAGGTAGTAGTCATCCAAGATTCCTTCATCATCCTGCTGAGGTAGTAGTCATCCAAGATTCCTTCATCATCCTGCTGAGGTAGTAGTCATCCAAGATTACTTCATCATCCTATTGACGTAGTAGTCGTCCAAGATTCCTTCATCATCCTGCTGAGGTAGTAATCATCCAAGATTCCTTCATCACCCTGTTGAGGTAGTAGTCATCCAAGATTCCTTCATCATCCTGCTGGGATAGTAATCGTCCAAGATTCCTTCATCCTCCTGCTGACCTTTCGATACAATTCAGATACGCTCTTGATACAGATGCCATCCTGATACTCATTCAGATCCAACTTTCAGATACAGTCCAGATACGATCCAGATTCAGATGTCATTTTGTCACTCATTCAAATACAGTCCAGATACGATCCAGATTCAGATGTCATTCTGTCACTCATTCAAATACAGTCCAGATACGATCCAGATTCGGATGTAATTATGTCACTCATTGAAATAGAGTCCAGATACGATCCAAATTCAGATGTCATTCTGTCACTCATTCAAATACAGTCCAGATATGATCCAGATTTGGTTGTCATTCTATCACTCATTCAAATACAGTCCATATACGATCCAGATTCGGATGTAATTTTGTCACTCATTCAAATACAGTCCAGATACGATCCAAATTCGGATGTCATTCTGTCACTCACTCAAATACAGTCCAGATACGATCCAGATTCAGATGCCATTTTGTCACTCATTCAAATACAGTCTAGATACGATCCAGATTCAGATGTCATTCTGTCACTCATTCAAATACACTCCAAATATGATCCAGATATGGATGTCATTCTGACGCTCATTTAGTATATTTCACAGATACGAGTCAGATACAATTCATTTATGGATATTATTCTGATACTCATCCCACGGACTCATTATTAACCAACCCTACACAGGCCCATCATAAATTGAAGAATATCCAAGAACTCTACTGGTTTAGTTTAAATATCTCAATGGTTTATCCTGATTCTTCCTGGTAGACATCTTCTCCGGGTCAGATAAGTCTCTTCAAGGTTTATTCTGATTTCTTCTCCAGTTGAAGTCATAATTTAGACTTAGTCTAATTTCTGTCAACAATCACTCTGGACGGCATCTATAAGCCCATCTCCAACAACTATCCATCATTTCTCCAAATGGCATCTATAAGCCCATTCCATATATAATCAACTAACACATCTTCGAGTGCAAATTTTCTGGGCACTCTAGTGTTCAATCATCTTCCACCTTCAAGTCACGAATGGCCGATTTACCAATCTAACTCTTCAGATGTAAGAAGATGGAACAGGGGCAGCTGTTGTACCCCAAAATTTTCCCTCTCATTTCTCAAGGAATCACCCTGGATCCTCAAGTTTGCTTCCATCCAATTCCAAGCCTTGAACTGCAATTTTTCAAGAAAAGTCATCAGCAAGGGCAAAATGGTCATTTGCATGCTGAGAAGTCTAACTTTGACTTTTGGATCAAAATCAATTCTCAAAAATCATATTTCATCAAGACATGTTGGAATATGAAGTTTGTTTCATCAAGAATTTCAAAAGTCAAATTTTACTTTGGAAAAGTCAAATTCTAAATACTTAGAAATTTTTCTAAGTGTTTAAAAAGCATGACAAAACTCAGAACTTCTGACCAGATTATCACCATAACACTCAGAAAATTCTGGACATTCTCAAGGAAGAGTTTGGCCAAAACTTCTGGGCAAGTTTTCACAAAAGCTTCAGTCAGAGTTTGCCAGGGTAATTCAAAGAAGGTTAAGAAGCATGTTGCAAGCTTTCTAGAAAGTATGAAAGTTCCTTCAGAACGTGTTGGAGCCAGAAGATACAAAGATCAGAGGATGGATGCTACTCTGAAGCAGAACTTCTGATCCATAACCAAGCCATGGTGTAGAATCTCACGTTACAGGATTTCTGGTTGTGATAAGTCTCATCATCATTTAATGCTCATAATCACTTTTGAGTCTTTATCTAAAGGATGTCCACCACGTGTACCTCTACTTTCTTGGGGTAGAAAACTTTGGTACTAGGCCCATGCTTTGTTTTGCTTTTCCTTAAATCCTGCTGACAACTCCAGCTTAAGCATGGTTAAAAGCTGCTAATCAGCATCTAGTTCGGCCTACGCCTGCATCCCATAATTGCACCAAACTAGCATACGAAAACAGTGATGAAAAAGCAAGGGATAAGGATGCCAAATTGATTTAAAATCCCATTTGTCTTTCCCCACAAAATCACAACAAATTCACCTATAAATACTTTTCTCCATCACACGTTCAAGGGGCTGGGCTTTGAGGGAGAGGCTGGCTTTTGGAAGAAGAGAACTATCAAAAGAGAAAAAGAAACTTGTGAAACCCTTCATAAAAATCCAAATTTCCCAAACAGAAAACCAAACCTTTGTTCTTCCCTTTGAATCAAAGAACTTGGCATTTTCTCTTCTGTTACTCTTGCTGATTCCAGAATATCCAAAGGCAACAACTCAAAGCTCTAAGCACGCTCCAGATTCAAGGTAAGTCTTTCTAACTTTGCATTTTTTTCATTCAGAACATCATTAAACATGTAAATATCATAGTATTGATTTTGTCTATATCATTGCATGAATAGAAAAACTATGGGTCAGAACTTCTTGATTAAGGCTAGGCTCACGATCAGGATTAGAACTTCTGTAAACTGTTGTGTTTTTTTATCCTTCTGATTTGTTGTTTGTTGAAAACTGAATAGATTACTGATGTGCTGATTGAGAGTTGAAATATAGCATAAAACTTCTGATGTTCATCCATAGTCTTAAAATACAGAACTTCTAGGATTTTCTCACTGTTTAAGCACGCAGAACTTCTGAGTTCTCTTCACTATTTTAACACACAGAACTTCTATGATTTTCCTCACTGTTAACACACACTGAACTTCTGATGCTTACATGCTGACAACGCACTGGACTATTGATATTCACTCACTGTTCTAACACAACACAAAACTTTGAGTTCTCCTTACATGCCAAATACACTGAACTTCTGATGTTTCCATTTGCTATTTTCAAACACTCAGAGTTTCTAGTTTTCATATGCTGACAATACACTGAATTTCTGAAGTTTACTCACTGTTTTAGTGTAATACAGAACTTGTGGCCCACTGTCTGAATACCACCCATAACTTCTGTGTTTTCCCTCTAACGTGTCTTACAGGACCTCATAGTTTACCAATCCAGAACTTCTGATTCCACTGACGTTCCTTTCTGAGTCATCACGCGCCTGGCTTCAGAACTTCTGATCCTTGTTATTTTGCTTGCAGCAACAGTGTTTCTATCTTTCATTTATTTTCTTTTTCATCATTTTTAATATTAACTCTTTTTTTTATTAACATAAAAAGACATAAAAATATTTTCTTTTACTAATTAATTAATTTTTTTTTCATTAAGACAAAAAAAAAACCATTTTCTAAACAAGTCTTTTTTCTTTTTTATATTGTACATTTCAATATGGTTGTAATATTAACTTAGGACTTATTTTTACTTGCAACCCTCATTCATAAATATGTACCCCCATCCCCTAAATATTGTAATAGCGTAGGACTTTACATTTCTGCAACTTATCGCTTTAAGATGTAAATGCTAGTAATTAGGGTGTGTATGGCAAGACATGAAATTGACAAATAGATCACCATAAGCAAGACTAAATGCATGCAATCAAACACACTTTGCACACACACACCCTTAGGGTAATCTCCACTTGTTGCCTATCGAAAAAATAGTCATGTCCCTCGAACATGGGCGTTTTAGCAAAAGACCCATGATAAAAGATCGTAGTCCCTCGACGACCCTCGATGTTGCCTCCGGTGAGACGATCTAGTCCCAAAAACGACATTGCTAAAACGTCCCATATGTTTCCTTCTATGACTATACGAACGTCCCATGCTTGTCCCTTCACATCCAACGATGGGGCTTCTTACCAAATCAATGGTAAGATAGCAACATCTAAAGGAGGAGGAAAAGAATATCAAAGACCTTTTGAGTAGGTAGATTGTTCCTAGTTGCTTGCTCAATTTGAAAATGAACATCCTTGCTATTTTCACAAATAATCACATACACCTTCTAAAAAATTTCAAAACACTTTCCAAACGTGAAATATTTTCAAAAGCTCAACACCTTTGTATACATTCTTACGAACGAGAATCATTACAAAAGTTTACCTAAACCATGGCGCCTTTTCAAAATACTTTCAAAAACCACACAAAGCATATTTTCAAACAAAAGCAAGTGATCTAGCAAGCAACTAAGAGCCCATGGAAAACCATGGATAAAAAGGGTGCTAATACCTTCCCTTTTTATAATCTACCCCCCGAACTCAAGAAAACATCTATAAAGGTCTTTCCTGTGCTTTTTCACCTTTCCTTTTTGGATAAAAGAAAAGTCGGTGGCGACTCTTGCTAAACCGCAACATTTGCAAACACAAACGCAAAACCTCAAGTCAGTTCTCCCACCGTATCATACATACACACTAAAAAATTACACATAATCTTTCTTTGTTTGGGTGCCATCTAGACAAGGTTGATAACATCAAATTAGGTTGGTGAGTGTTATCAAACCGAGAATATTGGGCTTATAATTGTGGGTGGTTTCATCTGGAAAAACATAGGGTTGTCTTCCAAGATATTTGGTAGATTTGGGGGTTTTGTTCAAGACTTCAAAATAGTTAATTTAGTCGAGTTAAAGCTTTGAATATTTTTCATCTTGTAAAGGAGTAGCGCGAGACAGTGGATCATATTAGAAGCTCTTGTGGTCAATAGTTCACAATTGGATTCGATCAAGTGAAAGATTTGGAAATTTGGTATCTTGCAAAGAAGTAGCGTGAGTCGGTGAATCAATTAGATCTATTGTGTATTGGTTTTGTTCAAGATCAAAAGAAGATAAATGGTTAAATCAACATCAAACGGTTAAGGCTTGTAGTGTTGCTCTTGGAACACTTCTCTTGTAATCAACTTTTTGCAAAGTAATATTGATATTTTAATTGAAATCGGGGGTAGACGTAGCTAGCGAGAACATATTGGTGAGCTGCCTAAAAAATTACTTGGGTCGCTCTCTATCTCTCTCTCTATCTCTCTCTATCTCTATCTATCTATCTCTCTCTCTCTCTCTCACACTCTCTCTCTCTCTCTTACTATCATTTACTTACTATATGTAATTTGTTGAACTTGTTGTTTGATCGATCAATTCGTATAGAATTTTTATTTGATTGTTAAAATTTTTGTTTCTTTTTTTATTAGCTTATAATCACTTTTATTTTAAGTGTTTTCTCACATCAACAAATCTCAAAAGAAAATCTGAAAATCGATCGTGCACCAAGTGTTTGAAAAATTGCCAAGTTTTGTTTTATACACAATTTTATTGGAAATAGGTAACTGTTGTGATTTGATAAACGGATAATTGAGATATATAATTGTGTTAATTGTTTTTATTCCATACGTATTTTTCATATCCGAGTTTCCAATAACAAGGTTTGTTTAGATGACTTTTCGATCTAGGCTAAAAATCTTCTGCTCAACATTGTCTTTCAAAATAAATTTTAATTACCTATTTTTGAAAGGTAATTTTTACTTGGGATCTAATCACCCCCTCTAGATAAGTCGTCGTCGTCTAACAAGTGGTATCAAAGCTCTGATTAATTTCATGTTTCGAAACTCTTATTAGAAAATGGCTAACGAACCTAAAGGGGCGTATAAAATATCACATATTTTTACGCGAGAAAACTATGGTTATTAGAAAGCTTGTATGTGTATCCATGTCAATTCATATAATAAAGGTATATGGGACGCTATTTTAAATGGCCAATACCAATTACTCAAACCGATGCCAATGATGTTGTCACACCTAAGCCTTAAGCACTATGGAATGATGATGATGATAGGAAGAAGTGGAGACACAAATGGAAAGCGCAAAATATTCTCATATCCACTCTCAGTGTTGATGAGTTTTATCGCATTTCCCATTGTGAAAAAGCTAAGGGTATGCGGGACACATTTCAAGTTACCCATGAGGGAATCAATGAGGTCAAATAATCTATAATTAACACACTTAATCATGAGTTTGATCTATTTCGCATGAAGCATGGTGAAACCATTTCTCAAATGCAAAAGAGGTTCTCTCATCTTATTAATCGTTTAAATGCACTAGGTAATCCTATTTCCAATGCTATTGCTACTAACAAAGTTTTGAGATGTCTTACTAGAAATTGGTTACCAAAGCTCACCATAATCAAGAAAGATAGTGATCTTACAATACTTAATCTCTCTACATTGTTTGGTAAACTTGAAGAACATAAGAAATAACTTACTTGCTTAGAGAAGCATGTGAAAAAATCTTTAGAAGAAGAAGAAAAAGGAGAAAGACACAAATAAGGAGTAACGAACGAAGTCTCAAACTCTTAGGATTATTGTTTAAGGTCCTCAAAAGGAGAGCACACTGATAGTGATTCTTGTGACGATAAGGATTTAATTGTAACTATTATTGCAAGAAAGGCCACACTATTGAAAAAATGCGCATTTAGGAGTTTTTGGTTCCTAAAGATGTTTTTCAATGGTTGTCCAAATGCAACCAATTTTTCAGTAACCCCGAGGATCCAATGAATATTGGGTACCTAGTTTGTCGTGTTGATTTTGCAGGAAAGTTGTTTGGACTCTATGAAGAGAATATGGGTTCTAATTTATGGTAGCTCAAGGCATATGATGCATAACATATCCTAATCCTATTGCGTATGTGGCAAGAAAAAGGATTATGTAACCTAGAGAGCAACAACAAGTATTTTTTAATTGGTTTAAGATGCATAAATCACTATTAATGTTTGTATCCTAGAATGTTCGGAAAAGGTATTTTGTTTCATAATGCAGGTGTATCTTCAAAACACATACTCAATGAATACCAAATAAGGGATTGATCAACCTAATGCATTAGAACTCGAGGAGGAGCAAGATACCTATTATGAAAATAACTATGATGAAAGTTCAATTAAAATGAATGATCATCAAATCAATGACCTTCTTGGGTTCATTACAAGTTATAATTTTGGTACTTTGTCAAGGTGAAAAGTGGTAAGATTATGGTTTTTTTGTGGCATATTTTGCATTTGGTTCAAATTTATTTCGAGAGTTCCTTGTGAAATACAAGTGCATCCTCTGTCATATTGTACGATGCGGTAATATCTTTTCAATTTTCGCTTTGTTAATAATTCATTTCTTTTACTTATTTATTTTTCTAAGTACATGACATAGTTGGTGTATTTTATATATATATATATATATATATATATATATATATATATATATATATATATATATATATATATATATATATATATATATATATATATATATATAATGAGTATTCAATTGCAAAATAATTCTTAATTGATAATTATGGTGTGTTATCAATTTATATATGTATAATGACCTCATCATATTATATTTTCATGTATTCGTATTTCTTTACTTTTTATAAACACTTATGTGTATATAAGCATGCTTAGCTTCATCAACATCAAGCATAACACATTTGACATTATATCATATTTTGTTCTACTAACACGCAACTTGTCAAGGAGTTCTCAAAGCTTATGCAGGGAGAGTTTGAAATGAGTCTCTCGGGGGAGTTGAATTACTTTATTGGGCTCCAAATAATGCAACTAAAGTAAGGAACATTTGTGTGTCAAGAAAAGTATTGTCTCAAATTACTAAAGTGATTCAGAATGGATAATGCAAAGCAAATTGACATTCCTATGGCAACTTAGATAAGGATGAAAAGGGTAAGTATGTAGACATGAAGAAGTATAGAGGTATGATTGGATCTCTTCTATATCTTACGCAATCTAGGCCCGATATTATGTTTATCATTTTCATGTGTGCTTGATATCAAGGAAACACATTTAAAATACGTTAATTGTATTCTTAGATGCCTCATTGGTACCTCTAAGTTTGGGCTTTGGTATTTCAAGGGAATCATTGTTTCTTGGTTGGTTACTCCGATTGCGATTTTGACGGTTACAAATCAGATATGAGAAGTACTAGTGGAACTTATCACATGTTTTCGAATTCCTTAGTTAGTTGGCATAGTAAAAAGTAAGTTTCTGTAGCTTTGTCAACGACCGAGGCAGAATACATGGCAGCCAATAGTTGTTGTGCCCAAAGCTTATGTCTTAAGCGACAATTACTTAATTTTGACATTAAACTTTCTCGTATTCATATCATGTGTGACAACACTAGTGAAATCAAGCTAAACAAGAATCTGGTGCTACATTCTCTCACTAAAATATTGAAATACGTCACAACTTCTTTCGCAATCATGTTAAAAAAGAAGATGTTATATTCAAGCATGTTGATAGTAAAAATCAACCTGCCGATATTTTTTATAAAACCTCTTGCAACCGAACCATTTTTCAATATACATAGGGAATTAGGGATTATTGACATATCCAATGTTTCTTAATCACTTTTGTTACATTCACTTTTATACTTCTGCTTTAATATTTGTTTGAGTATTTAACATCATGTGAGTGCATCTTTCGTTCCATCAAAATTGAGATAATGTTGTTCCAAATTTCTCCTTAAAAGTAAGATTTTTCTTTTTGCATGTTGTTTATGTTCCAAATCCTTGATATATTAAAAATTAAAAAACCCATGAATGTTCATTTCCAAAAATTTCAATTGACAACCATTGTGTGTTTTTCAATTTATATCTTTATAGTGACTTCATGTATTAACTCTTTATCATTTGAAGTGCATGTCCTTGATGTACAAACATGTTTTCTATTATTATTCCTGTATTAGTGCATGAATTGAATATATGTATGTTATCTTGCAAATGCAGTTCTTGTTGTTGTATTTGTGTCACATGTTATGAATCATTTTCATCTTGGATTTAATGGTGATATATTTTTTCTAAGCTAGGGACACGCGTGTGCAACATCAGGAGTTCTATTGTGATGTGATATGTAACACCCTTCTAAATCCACATATATTTCACATATAATTTACGAAGATAAATCAAATAAAATAACAAACAAGGGTGTCACATTGTCATAGCAACATCATAATAAAACATCCTACTCCGTAACACAGGTTTTTCGACAATTATAACTCAATTTCCTTTTCTGAATACCAACACAATAATGAAATACCCCGCAGTGGAATCTTAGTCTCAACATGGTTTTATTATAAAACTTCCAATATAACATTGTCATACTCCATTGTTCATAATTCAAGATTCAAAACAACTTAGACAATTAAATAACTTATAAATCATTCCAACAAAGGAACACAAAGTTCAAATAAAATGAGCCCAACCCCGATGTTACATATCAGAGCAAGACCCTCTTTGTTCAATATAAACAACTAATTAACGTACTCTGAAGCTATCCTCTAAGTTTCGATGAACTACTCCTAGTCACCTGCATGTTACCCACGTGGAGACAACATTCAAACAGAAAGGGTGAGTAACCACAAATCATTACAAAATATATACAAAATAGATATAGTAGTTACAATAAAAATCATCAAGATGTCCATATATCGTCATACATCACATATTATACTCACACTTTCACATCATTAATTTCTTCACAACTTTATTATATCATCAAATCAAGAATCATTACCAAAGCATCATTTGAGTCACAACATCATCAAGACATCATTTAATCAATAATCATATAATGACACATAGTATTCAATGCAACAACATTGAATCATGCATGTGGTACCAAACTTCATCGATGAACATCGGGTCATCACCCTCTAAAGGTCCCCACCATATGATCAATTTCCTCTTGGAACCGGAGCAGGTCATAAAACACCCTCAATCCATACAATAGGAGTGAGGCCATCACTAGACAAATGTACTAACATCACAAACGAACCAACATCGTAACATATGTCATGATGTATGATGCACAACACCAATAATAATTCGACCACAACTAGTTAACTGCATCATAATTCATGTAAGCATCATGATAACATCCTTCACATATCATGTATACATATAGTTATCATGCCCATCGCAACAACGTCAAATTCATCATTAAAACAAGACATTGTTAACACCTAAAACAAGCTTATTATTAACCTCATTTAACAAGTCATTATATCATACATCATATTTCATCAACACATATTCATATTAATTAGTCATCACCTAATTAACGAAAAAACACAGTATATCACTCATTTCATTCTACCAAATTATAGGTCATCGCGTTAGCTTTTAACTACGCGTCAAACGGAGTCTTAAAATTCAAGTTACGACACTTTTAAAGTTTTTGAAATAGTTCTGTTTCCTAAAGCTCACCCGCCGAAGCAGGGCCTTTTCCTGATGCTCTCCTGGCGAAATAAGAGCGACCAGGCTCGCTCCTCGCTCGCCCAGTGAAGCTGAGGCTCTTCCCTTATTTTCCAAGAGCATTTTCCCAAGTTCCCTCGCCTAGAGTCTCGCCCAGCGACGTTTGGGCGAAACCACTTTTCCCGGTGACATTTGTCTTGCCCGACGATGCGTGTGAAACAACAACTTCCTTATGCCATTTCTACACCAGACTATTCCTAATTCTCATACAATTTCAACACAGTACAGTCTCAGAACACATCAAATTCAACATGTTTTCAAAATACAACAACAACACAACATGATAGGCATCATACACATCAAAATCATCATATTCATCACAAATTCCTCATATTATCAAATTCATAAAAAAAACCAAAACACAATTCTACACATGCCTAAACCCCATATCAATCATAATAATAAGAATCACCGTCTTACCTTAGATTTTGTTAGCTATCGATTCTTCCTTTTGCATTATACGGCGACTCTCTATGTTCCTTGTGCCCTAGCCTTTTTCTCCGCTTCCTCTCAAGACACGACATAACAAATGAACACAAAAACCCTTTTTTTTTCTTGTTTAACCCTTGGGCCCTCTCTATGGTATTCCTCCTCTTCCCTCATTTAATCTCTTACAATTTACTACCTTGTCCTTATTGTTTCCTATACACCCTAACCTTTTTATTTTATTAATAATAATTCTAATTAATAATTATAACTAATTATACTAATTATCTAAATTATTAACATACCCAATATCACCTTAATTCTCACTAGTCCACACATGTCATCACAACGCACCACAATACATCACATAAATCGCAATAATTCATATATTCACCAATAATCACCAATATTCACAACAAATTAATTAAATAAATAATTAAATGATTAATCTAGATATTTTGGGTGATACATGTTACATAATTGTGATGCTAAAGAAGCAACTCAAGAAGTTTTCTTTTGCATATCATTCATTATTATTCAAGCATTGAATTACTTGTTTAATGATGTGTTTTGCTAGTTATTTATCAATTTTGCATCATTCCATATATATGGGAATATATAAATACATGCTCTTCTTTGCAAAAATGTCTCTGTTTAATATATTAGTATTTGCATTAAATTACGACACTTCTCACAATTTTCTATCTTTATTTTTGATGTTTTCAAAGGGGGATAAGCATATGCAATATGAAGTTGGGAAGCACAAAGTCAGGGGGAGCCTTCAATGAAGGCATGAAATGCAACTTCACAAGTTTTGTCATCATCAAAAAGAGGAAGTATATGAGTGCAACTTCACCATTAGATGTTTTGTATGATGTCAAAACTAGGAAAACTTAACATTTCTCTATATTGGACGATATCTTTGTGTCATTTGGTGCACCCTTTCATTAGAAGTATTAGGAAGCATTTAAAACAAGTTTGAAATTGGTAAAAAATATAAAAAATTGTTTTCTGCACAAAAGATAACAGCATGTGCCGGTACATCCGCTTTTCAAGTCGACATATGTAGTATAATATTGAAGCCTATAAACTTTGTTTGCATGTTCCAACACTTAGCCTTATTCAGGTTGGCACATGCTGCAAATTTTATACTCATGTGTCGGAACATTTCCTATTCAGGCTGGCACATATGTTAATGCTTGACATTTCATGTCGGCACATAACTCGTATGTGCTGGCACATACTATTGTTTAGGTCATAATTTTCATATTTTTTTAAATCCAAAGTTTCCCTCTTTGCCACCAAAATTCCACAACTATAAATACATCATACATGCTTCATTCTAACTTGATAAAACTATAAACACTTACCACTATTGCTCTTCATCTTCAACTTCCAACCTATGCATACACACTCATAAATTACACATAATCATTCTTTGTTGAGGTACCATGTAGACAAGGTTGATAACGTCCAATTAGGTTGGTGAGCATGACCGAATCGAGAATATTGGGTTGAGAGTTATGGGGTGTTTCATCAGAAAAAACCTAGAGTTTATCCTCCAAGATCTTAGATAGATTTGGGGGTTTTGTTCAAGACTTTGCTATAGTGGATTCGACCGAGTGAAATCTTTGAAGATTTGGTATCTTGCAAAGGAGTAGCGCGAGACTATGGATCATATTGAAAGCTCTTACGGTCAATAGTTCGCAATTAGATTCGATCGAGTGAAAGCTTTGGAGATTTGATATCTCGCAAAGGAGTAGCATGAGACGGTGAATCAATTGAATCTATTGTGTCTTGGTCTTGTTCAATATCAAAAGAAAGGGAAGAGGTTGAATCAACATCAAACGGTTAGGGTTTGTAGGGTTTCTCTTGGAACACTTCTCTTGTAATCAACTTTTTGCAAAATAAGATTGATATCTCATTTTCAATTAAAATTGGGGCACATGTAGCCATAACGAGGACATACTGGTGAACTTCCTAAACAAATCCATGTCTCTCTCTCTCTCTCTCTCATTCTTATTTACTTACTATATGCAATTTATTAAACTTGTTGTTTGATCAATCGATTTGTATATATTTTTTCTTTGATTGTTTATGTTTAAATTTCTTTGTTGATTAGTTTATAATCACTTTGATTGTAAGTTTTTTCTCACATCAACAAAACTCAAAAGAAAATTTGAAAGTTCAATCATGCGGTAAGTGTTTGATAAATTGTCAAGTTTTGTTTTATACACAATTTCATTGGAAATAAGTAACTGTTTTGATTTGTGATAAACAATTAATTGAGATATAATTGTGTTGATTGTTTTTATCACTATTTTAACTCCACACGGTTTTCACATATATGAGTTTTTAATAACAAGATTCGTTTAGACGATTGTTTTTATAATCTTAGGCCTCCGTAAAGGATGTTGAATCCCCTCATAAAGCCCAATTGTTTGTGTAGAGTTGTGAGAGGGCAACATTGACTCCTTTCTGTAATCTATTTAATTTGACTTGTTTTTCACACACTTTGACTTTTTTTTCACACACACTTAAATAACACACAAAATTTAAAAAGTCTTATTATTACAACCAAAGAGTAAATATTAAAAACGTGATAGATATTATTCCAGCTCAGTGTTAATCTTCTATCTTTCTTGTTTTCAACTAATTGGACCAAGATTATGACATACTTTTCGTCTCTGTTCTCCAATTTTTGACATCCACATAAAGCATAAGTGTCTGTCACAAAAATGTAACATTATTAAAAAATAGATAAAGGAAAAGCCAATAAAAACAATTGCGCATAAAAAAGAAACACCTCTTTATAGTCACAATTAATTAATATCGTCTACTATATATTCTTTTAAATATTTGTTAGCTTAATTACACCTCATTCGTAATATTCCATGGATAATGTAGGATTGTATATTTAACAATAATATATGTGTTATCTTGTGTATAAGTATTAGAAAAAGAAGAAGCCTTATTGTTGTTATACATATGTGCAAGTCAGAGAAGATCAATTGTTGTCAAAAACAACCCCTTGGTTAACTCTGAAAATCGTTCAAATTAAGTACTCTACAATATTATTAATTTATATGAAAGCCATGTTGGAAAAATCAATAATTTTATTTGGAGTATAATAAAACTCGATGACTAACCTTAGAAATTTATCATGACATAATATTATACTATTTGTTGCTTGTATGAGATGATATGCATATTAGAATTTTAAATATTTTTTTAATCTATGTGAACCATGATTGATTAGTCTTTTAATTTATTTGAGTTTGAGATATTTATTTTGCATTGTCTAAAATGCTTTCATAATATGGATAATTGATAACCTGCATGCAACTCTTAATTAATCAACAACAACACTTAAGTCTTATTTCACGATTATATTAATCAACAACTATAATCACTACGCTAAAAAAGACTTACGAAAGTGCTTTTTTTGGCCTTTAAAAGCGCTGTCTATAGTGGCGCTGCTATAGGTTTTAGCAGCGCTTTTTGCTTAATGAAAAGCGCTTTCGTAGGTCTACCTAATACAACACTTTTTCTAAAAAGCGCTATCTTAAGTAGGCTTTTGGCAGCGCTTTTTTATGAAGAAGCGTTTTCATAGGTCTACCTAAGGCAGCGTTTTTTTCTGGAAAAGCGCTCTCATAAGTTTTCTTTTAGCAGCGCTTTTTTTTGGAAAAGCGCTGTCTTAGGTAGGCTTTTAGCAACGATTTTTTCTGGAAAAGCGCTTTCATAGGTGGTCTTTTAGCAGCGCTTTTTCCTGGAAAAGCGCTGTCATATGTTTACCTTAGACAACGCTTTTTGTGAAAAGCGCTTTCATAGGTTACCTAAGGCAGCGTTTTTCTTGAAAAAGCGCTTTTATAGGGTGTTTTTTTTAGAGGTATAATTTATATAATTCATATACCTGCATTGTTTGCAGCATATTATTTATATAAACCAATTGCCATAACCTGTAATTCATAAACGGCGGTAATGCATTGTAATCCAAAATATATATACACCATTTTTGTACCTCAAAATATATAAAAACCATTGTTATCAGCATTGTAACTCAAAATCAGTCTTACAAAATCAACCCTGACAACAACTAAACCAATCCTAATGTATGAAATAAACACGGTCAATTATGTATTAAGGTCCTGGTCCTGCGAGGTTTGAACATAATAACACGGTCAATATGGTATTCCATGTACACATGTAACATATTCATAACACTTTTCACATAATAATGTATTCATACCTTATATGATTCTCTGCTCAATAAAATATTGACACAATTCCTCTTTGATTTCTTCCAACTGAAGTTTCATGTAATATGCACATTTGTATTCATCGAAGTACTACATAACAAAACATAATATGCATGATTTAGTTAAAAAGTAAAAAATTATATGAAATATCCGAGAAATAATAAAACAAATCCTAAGTTATAAATCCATACCGTGACTGGAATCTCTATTTGATTCAGTTGAAGGATTTCTTTGATAAACCGCATACGAAGTATCCGCAATCTATACCGTTTTGCTGTTGAGGACACTACATAGAATGTAACCTTGAAAACATCATCCCACGAGCCTGATAATAAGCAAAGAGAATAAATAGTGTCATGTCGTATTTCCAATGATAAGTTTTCGTAGAAAGATAATGAATATGGACCACGGTTACTTACCATGCTGTAGAATGTAACCTGTTGCTGCTGTTCCAAGCACACCAGCAAGTACTCCAGCGGTATTGGATAGACCGAGCAGTATCTCCTAAAAAAAAGAAATGAATATAGAAATCATATTTCTTTCCCTAAGGACAACAATTTAGCATAGTAAACCATCTTCTTGTTTTTGCATTCTTGTTCTGCATTTCAAATTATAATGAAACCACTTACAGAATATCGAGGGGCTATATCTTGATGGTTTGAATATAATCCAGACTGAGAGAATGCATTTGTTCCCTGTTCAAGCAGAATTTGAAACAGGTGAGGCGAGGAACATGTAAGGTCAATGGAATTAATGGATTAACCAACGCTAACTAATTTTAAATTATGTTATAGCGAGAGAGAAATTTATAGTTAGGCTGTCTTAAAAGAGGTTTCAAGACACAGTTGTAAAGAAAATTTAATTTTGTTGTTTAAGTTGTAGAATATGAAGCATCTGGTATGAACTAAAAACTAAGTAAAAGTTATAGAAGTGAACTCTGACTTAGGAACAATTGTTGTTAAATAGAAGCTATAACGATGCTATAGCGATAGAGAAGCAGAATTTGAACATATCACTATTGCTCCGCGATACCTATTGAAAACAAAATGTTGTCAAATAGCAGCTATAACATTGTTGTATAGTGAAGTTTGAATAAACCATTTTTTCTACTATTTGCAATTGACAGCACATTTTAGGAAAATAATTAGTAGTCACAGTTTCTCTAGAAAGATTTAAAGAGATGCACAACAACAGAATTTATGTTGGGATTATATGAAAATTCTTTATCAGAATAAGAAATGCATCAAATACAGAAGAAGCAAACTTGACTACAAGTCATACACAAAACAGCCATTACAGGAGAATGAATGTGGCTCAATTGAGTCAAGAAAAAAGCAGGACCTAGAAACCCAACTGTTTGCATTATCTGCAAAGGAAGTGTAGAACTATAGTGTGAATCGTGGTATTAAAATATTTTATGTGCCTCTAAATAAGTAAACACTAGTGCAGAAATGACTTTTTACATCGGTTTTGGATCCGATGTAAAGTCAAGTGATATAGTAAATCAGGGACTTTTTACATCGGTTCTGGGACCGATGTAAAAAGTCCCTTTTTTACATCGGTTATAATATCAGAACCGATGTAATAACCTGTTATTATGCACATTTTTTAAAAAATTGATCCAGTTTTTTACATTGGTTGGAAGTAATACCCGATGTAAAAAGTACCTTTTTTACATCGGTTATAATATATGAACCGATGTAAAAAACAATTATTATGCACATTTTTTAAAAAAATTGATCCAATTTTTTACATCGGTTGGAAGTAATACCCGATGTAAAAAGTCCCCAGTGACGCGACTTTTTACATCGGGTATTACTTCCAACCGATGTAAAAAGTCCCTTATTGAAAGTTTTTACATCAGTTTTACTAATAACCGATGTAAAATGTATGAAATTTTTTTGGAATAGATTATTTATTTTCTGGATTTCCCTATACAAATATAATTTGTACCCATTTTTTCATATTTTTCCAATATCAAACAGACTATATTTATGTCGCTATATAGATTTCATAGCTTTCCAACATCACATATATCATATTTAGGACGATGTTTTCATATTTTTCACAACAAACTTACAAATTGAACAATTGTATTGCAAACTTGTATTGTATTACAACATACAAACTTACAATTACAAATTCTTAACAAAATATAAAACAATATTCAACTATTTATAAGTCTTTTTCAAAACTTACAATTACATAATATTCACAAAATATACATATACTAAAATATTCAACTATTTCTAAGTTTCCAAACTTGAATTACCAATATAAAATCTTCGGTAGACAACACCAAAATCATATTGCCTGACAATAAATAATAACAATTAACATCAGCAAAAAAATCAAGAAACTCAACACATGAGCAAAAACCACATGTATTGTGCAAAAACCACAACTTATACAATTCTATAAAACTCACCAGCTAAACTTAAGTTCCATGTAAGTCAAAGAAACATTTTGCCCAACGAAGTCGCAAATCATACAAATCATCTGGTGTTAATTCTGTTGGGTCATCAAATACCTATAATATATAAATATAACAATATAGAGTTATTTTTTAAGTCGAAAAACAAAAAGTAAAGAACAAAGTAAAGTTATTTTTAGTACCTGCATCCAATTCTCGGTTATATTAGCAGAGACAATATCCAACATATTTTTCATCACATAGTATCCACAATCATTAGAGTTATGTTGTTGCCTTGTCTACAATTGAATGACATAATTAGTGAATATTTATCGTATATATTTAACTATAGAATTATAATTTACATCACACTTACATTGGGATGAAGCCATGTAGCCTTTTTTCTATTTCCATTTGCCATTTGATGAATCCCAAAAGAACTAATACAGAAAGATATAAACATCACATAACTAAATATACTCGCCAATGAAAAATCACATAACTATTAGTTGTCAATGAAAGTCACATGAAAGATAAACTTACTTTGTAATAATTTTCTTCGTGTTCTGGTCAATTTCCCGATGAAGTGAACAAAATACGACAACTAAATTGTCTCTTGGACACATGACTATTAATTGCCAATGTCTCCTGTACGTGTGTGTGGAAACAGAAAAGTCGCATAAAATATATATGTTATCAAAATCAAAATTAAATAACATAAAACACAATTTCATAAAAATTCTTACCCATGAATTAATGGTAGTAAGTGGCACGCTCTGTTTTCATCACGTAACTTTTCTAGCACGTAATTTTTAACATCTTCTTGAGATTTCGCTACATTATCATTATAAATACACCTAGCAGGGTCCATAAATCCATATAATTCTGAAACGGAATTCTCAAGACAAACACGATGAATATACCTGAATAGTTTTAAAATTAACATTAGAATCAAAGTGATGAGAGATATAACATATTAATAGAGATTGACTTTAATAAAACAATAAAATTTACTTACGTGCACCAAATTTGAAGAATAGACACGTCAAGCCAATGACCTAAACCCACCAATAACTCTCTGATACATTTAGCTGAAACATAAAAATTAGAGACACTCGCACAATGACTTAATTGTATTGCCAAATGGTTATCATCCAATTTCAAAACCATGAGTAACAATCTCTGAACATCATCAACTTCCACGTCTTTTGTGCTCTCTTTTGTGCTTCCCTTTGCAGCTGAACAACTTCCTTTTCCGCTTCCATCAATAATTTCCAATTTTTGAATGCATTTAATATCACCTGTGCTTTGTGATAAACCCATAGACTTAAGTGTCTCCATTAATGATTGCTGAAACATCTTACGCTCTTCAACCAACTTTTCTTCAAGTTCAGCTCTAAGTTTTGTTTCCAATATTGCAAGTTGTTCATTTACGTCGATATGTTGACTTTTTCTTCCAAAGTAAGTGCTTTGTTTATGGTGTTTTCCAACACCACGGACACGACCTCCATGCTCAGATGTTCCAATGGCTAATGATAAGATATCGTTACGTCCATCTGGAACAATTGCACCTTTTTCAGCTTCTTGAACAAGAGAATCCTACAAAATGCAAAAACATCAATTAATCAATCACAAATATAATTATACTTTGTAATAATTTTTCGTTGTTTACTTACAATTTTTTGGGCAACCTCTTGTGTAGATTTTGATGTGTATTCTCCTCCTTTCTTTTGTCGTGCTCTCTTCCATAACTCATGGCGTGATGGTGGAGATTGACTATCATTATCATCTAATGTGGAATTATCTCTCGATGATGACTTTTCTTTCATAATTTTCTCCTCAAGTAAGCGATACCCTCCACGAGACAATACATGTGGGTATAAATTCTTGGCCACATTATCCTTACCCTTCTGACTTTTTTCCTATTATAAACTCAAACAAATAATTAATCACTAAATATAATAAAAATGTTATGCACACAAAAATATATAACTCCTACTAACCTTAAATTCAGGGGTATCTCGAATCTTGAGAAACTCTTTCCAGGCGTCTTCTGTAATAAAGTTATACTTGACATATGGAGGAGGATCATTTTCTATGGGATGATGAATATATCTATCTGTGAGTTGTGTCTTAAAACCTCTCCATCGCTCTCCCGCATATTTAATCCATTCTTTCTTCAACCTATCATTCTTTTGATCTTTACATTCTGGAATAGTAAAATGAGCCTACAAATGTAGTATATGTCATATGTTGTTAATTAGTATATGATTATAAAATATAATAAAGTATTGTATTTAAAATACCTGAATATCAGTCCAAATAGCATCTTTTACGCCTTCATCTACTTCTTTCCAATCATTTTTCACAATGCTACAATACTGTCGAGCAAGAGACGCTATATAACTCTTGAAATTTGTAGCATTTTTACCAACACCAATACATTCATAGGTTCTTGCATTAAACTCGACCTTTATCTTTTCACCTGTTTGATGAACTTTGTCAATTCGTGTCATTAAAGTGGGACCTCTAACTCTTCTTTTATTGGGGTTTGAATCACCCATGTATCTGTTTACACAAAACAAAAATAATTAGAAATAATATTAAGCACAAAATAAAAACAATTAGAAATAAAATTAAGCACAAAATAAAAACAATTAGAAAATAAAGTAACGTGGAATTAACTTATACAAAAAATCTTACTAGTCCTCCCATATCCCTTCTTCATGGTCCATGCGAATAGCATGCACATCATCCCCTTCATTTTCTTCAGTGAATGTAGTCACATTTGTTGAGAAAGGATGAGTTTCAGAAATATCAAGGTTCTCATCATGATTTTCGTCACTATCATGGACCTTTCCTTGTAAAACCACTGACCACTTTTTATTAGAAGGATCTGTGACATAAAACACTTGTTTTGCTTGAGATGCCATGATGAATGGTTCGTTCGCATAAGCTAACTTGCTAAGATCAACCAGTGTAACTCCAAATTCATCGATTCTGACACCACTGTTGATATCAATCCATTTGCATTTAAATACAGGAACTTTAAACACAACATAATTAACTTCCCAAATCTCTTCAATCACCCCAAAGTACGGTGTAGATGCCATAACCGGGTTTTTATCTTTAGCACTAGAGAAGTGCATGGACTCGGCCACAATCATTACCCCACTATTTTGCGTGGTACTACGGTCATCCTTTGACTTTGTATAAAAAGAGGTTTTATTAATATCATATCAACTCCAAGTTATTAGGTTACATTTAGGCCCATAAGACAACCACTTAATTGTATTAGAAACACTATCTTCATTAGCAATTCTTTCTTTAAACCACTCAGTGAAACTCTTATTATGCTCTTTTAACAACCCTCTTTCATTCATCTTGGGGTACTTTTTCTTTACGATGCTTTTGTGAGCAGATAAGTAAGGTTGAACTTCATCTATGTTATTCAATATATACAAATGCGCTTGAACAACCACATCAATACTTAAGCTCTTGACTTTTAAACCTTGTGTACCCACACCCTCATATCTTCCATCATGACGAGACTTAGGAACCCCTACAACATCCACTTCTGACAAATAGTTAGAACAAAACTCAATTGCTTCTTCTGCAATGTACCTCTCAATAACCGATGCTTCCGGACGGTGTGGGTTTTTTGTATACCCTTTTAGAATCTTCATGTATCGCTCTATTGGATACATCCACCGTAAAAAAACTGGACCACATAATCTAATCTCCCTTACTAGATGAACAATCAAGTGAACCATAATGTCAAAAAATGAAGGAGGAAAATACATCTCTAATTGGCACAAGATAACTGCAGCCTCATTTTCCAAATCGTCTAACTTTAGTGGATCAATGGTTTTACAACAAATTGCATTGAAAAATAAGCATAACCTAGTTATGGTCTTCCTTACGTTGTTAGGCAATATCCCACGAATAGCCAATGGTAGTAGTTGTTGCATTAAGACATGACAGTCGTGAGATTTTAAGCCAACTAATTTAAAATCTTTAACTGATACAAGCCTCTTGACATTTGATGAGTAACCATGCGGCACTTTGATACTTTGTAAACACTCACAAAAACTTGTTTTCTCTTTTTTAGACAAAGTGTAGCAGGCAGGAGGCAAATATGTCTTGTTACCTATATATTGTGGGGTTAACTCTTCTCGTATACCCATCAAACCCAAATCCAGACGAGCATTAATACCATCTTTTGTCTTGCCTTGAATGTTGAGAAGTGTTCCGATTACACTATCGCATACATTTTTCTCCACATGCATCACATCAATATAATGTCTTACATCAAGACTAGACCAATATGGAAGATCGAAGAAAATCGATCTCTTTTTCCATACATTTTTCA
Organism: Vicia faba; assembly: GCA_948472305.1. Classification (NCBI taxonomy): domain Eukaryota; kingdom Viridiplantae; phylum Streptophyta; class Magnoliopsida; order Fabales; family Fabaceae; genus Vicia; species Vicia faba. The sequence continues at coordinate 225,185,975 of OX451738.1, forward strand.
CAGTAGATCGTTTTTGGTACTTTCCAAAGATAACATCAAGTCCCTGTTGTCGCTGATAAACTTCCTCTCCAGACAAGGGCTTTGGAGCAACACCATGCTCTTGTTCCCCATTGAAAGCTTTCCGCAATCTACGATATGGATGATAACGTTTTAGAAATTTTCGATGCCCGAGATAAACGGTCTTCTTTCCTTTTTCAAGCTGATGGTAACAGGTGTCTTTTTCACATATAGGACATGCATTATGCCCTTTAACTTTATACCCAGACAAATTACCATATGCCGGAAAATCATTGATGGTGCAAAATAACATGGCACGCATATTGAACTGTTCGCCAGAATACGCATCAAAAACATCCACCCCTTCATCCCACAACACTCTTAAATCATCAATCAGTGGACTTAGATAAACGTCTATGTCATTTCCTGGTTGTTTTGGGCCCGATATCATCATCGATAACATAATATATTTACGCTTCATGCACAGCCTAGGAGATAGGTTGTAAATCATCAAGAGAACAGGCCAAGAACTATGGTTAGTACTCAGATTACCGAACGGATTCATTCCATCAGTAGCAAGTCCAAGTCTAAGGTTTCTCGACTCTTTGCCAAAATTTGGAAACAAAGAATCTATTTTCTTCCATTGCAAAGAATCAGCTACATGCCGAATTTGTCCATCATATTTTCTTTCTTCTGCATGCCATCTAAGATTCTTTGCGTCATCTTCATTGGCGAATAATCTCTTGAACCTTGAAATTATTGGTAGGTACCATACCACTTTTGCAGGAGGACCCTTTTTTACCACCTCATCATCAATTGACTCACCATCTTTCTTTTTGTAGCGTGAAGCCTTACACTTTGGACAATGATTATACTTTTCATACTCTTTTCTGTATAATATGCAATCATTAGGGCATGCGTGTATCTTTTCATACTCCAAACCCATTGGACACAATATTTTCTTCGCCTCGTAATAACGACTTGGCATTACATTACCTTCTGGAAGCATTTCGGTCAACAATTCAAGCAACTCGGTAAAACTTTTGTCAGTCCACCCATTCTTTGCCTTCAGATTAAATAATTTTAACACGGCTGACAGACGTGTAAATTTTTTGCATCCCGGGTACAATGGTTTATCCTTGTCATTGCATATAGTATCATACGTATGTGCCCTCTTAAACGAATCTTGTCCAATATCACGCATCATGTCTTCTAGATGATCATCCATTTCTACACTAACACCATCTCTTTGAGACACATTTGACTTTGCTACTACTTCACCGTGCCATATCCATTTTGTATAACTTTGACAAATCCCTACACAAATTAGATGATCCATGATATCTTTCTTACTACGTTTTGGTTCTTTATTTGCACAACGAATACATGGACAGAGAAAAAGCGTAGGAAGACTTTTGTCAGCATTACTTTCAGCAAACTGTAGAAATTCCATCACTCCATGTTCGTACTCGTCACTTAATCGATTAGCTCTCATCCAACTACGATCCATAACTATGTTCACACGGAGGAAGGTCTGACGAACGGTGTGTCCGCGGCTGTGCTACTTCACGGAGATTCCGAGATTGCAAGTTGCGCTGCTTCGCGGAGAAAGACAAATAGAATCAAATTTCAATGGCAAGGTGATAACTCTATTAAGTTTGATAGGTTAAAGATAAACAATGTGTTTCTGAGAGGACCATTAATTCTTTTGTCATAGGTTTCTAAATTTTCCGCTTCTTTTATTTGGTGAGCATAAAAATAGGAGAAAGGGATTCAAATATAATAGTATAATAATAGTAACAATAATGGAACAAAGTATAAAACACATGAGTAACAAAGTGTAATTTATATGAGGCCAATGATTAAACTATTTTTGGCCAATGATTAAAATATGAGGCCACTTTGTTATTTTCAATTTTATCTTTTCTTCTTCAATTTTAACTCCTTTGATGTTTTAATCGTATTATATATATTTTTTTATTTCTTGTTAGTAATAATTTTTAAATCAGTATATATAAACACTACACTAACACAAAGACACTCTCTTAAATTTTTTTCAAAACCTTGTCCATATGTTTTTCTCAAACCATTGTTCTTAACAAATAAAATATCCAATTATTTTGAAAAAACACATTTCTCATTTAACAATTTATTACTAATTGTTATTATTTTTACACTTTGCACCACTAATACATAACTGATTCTCACTGGTTTCCTTTTCTAATAATTTCAAAACGATCACCATATATTCAATTTTTGTCTCAGAACCTGTAAATACTTAATAATATAACAATCTTCATGTTTCACTCTTCACCATCATGATCATGAAATTTCACACTGCACAAACACTAACATACACCATATTTTCTTGAAACAAGTAGCTTGTTGCATTAGTTAAAGTTACTAAGTTTAGTATCTATAAACATGTATAACTTTATCTTAAGGAAGAACCATAGAAATTTAAACTATCGTATACTAGCCAACTGCATAATATTGATATGTAATGTAACATAGCGTAAATGCATAAAAATGCTGAAATTGTAATGAAAAAGAAAATGCAAAAAAAAAAAGAAATAGAATTAGAACGAACCCCAGAATGATTTGCAGAATGATTTGCAGAAGACGGGACCGATGAATCGGCGACGAGGAAGCAGTAGAATGGGTGTTGGAGGCGGTATGCGTCGCGGAAGTGGTGTTGGCGGCGACGGTGTAGGCAGCGACAACTATTTAAAATTGTTATCGCAAAATAAAAATTGATTAAAACATGAACAAACCCCCACAAGCAAGAATAACATATTAACATGATAATGACATTGAAACTTCAACCAAATTAAAATCAAGTGAACATATTATTGACGAACAAAAATCTCATTCAAATTTAAAACAAGCGAAAAAACAACCTCGCAACACGATCACAAGCACATTGACAAACCAAAACTCCATTATCAACTTCAAAATACCGATGTCAAACTATAATTATCATATCATCAAAGTTTATCTTTCGATTCCAAACCAAAAATCTCACAAATATATGAATAGAAATGAAATGTATGATCAGAAATGCAGCAAAACTTCCACTGTCAAACCAACAGAATATCAGCTATTCTCGCTCGAAAATATCAGACCCAAACAGCATATCTAACTTGTTTCCCAGAACAGAAACACAATTTAAACAAATTACTACACTGATGAAAGGAAATCGAGATTTACCGATAATGACGAAATCGCTGTGATGCAAAGGAGTTTGCGACTGAAATCGACGCGGCGAACTGAACTAAAATCGCTTTACTAGCTGAGATGTCACGAAGCAAATGAACAGTAGGCGGAGGAAAATGGGTCGGAATGGAAAATGGTAGGCGGAGGGATGAACGTCGCGGCGAAAAAGGGTCGAAAATGGGTCGGAAGAACGTCGCGACGAACTTGACCAGTAGGCGGCGAATCGTCGGCGAAAGCGACGTCGTGACAGTAGGCGGAGGAAAATGGGTCGAAAATGGGTCGGAAATGGGTCGGAAATGGCAAATGAATAGTTTTCGGGAATAAAGCGGCGAACTTGACCAGACAGTAGGCGGAGGGAATCGTCGGTGAAAATGGGTCAGAAATGGGTCGGAGTGGCAAATGAACAGTTTTCGGGAATAAAAGAAAATTCTGTTTAGAACTTTTTACATCGGTGGAATATTTGACCGATATAAGGGGAAGGCTTTTACATCGGTGGAAACTTCCACCGATTTAATAGGTTATTTTTTTTTTTTAAAATATTGCTTAGGCTATTACATCGGTGGAGACTCCCACCGATTTAATAGGTTTTTTTTATTTTTAAATAATGCTTAGGCTTTTACATCGGTGGAAACTTCCACCGATTTAATAGGTTTTTTTTTTTAAATAATGCTTAGGCTTTTACATCGGTGGAAACTTCCACCGATTTAATAGGTTTTTTTTTTTTAAATAATGCTTAGGCTATTACATCGGTGGAGACTCCCACCGATTTAATAGGTTTTTTTTTTTTTAAATATTGCTTAGGCTATTACATCGGTGGAGACTCCCACCGATTTAATAGGTTTTTTTTTTCCACGTTTTTATTCATTTTCAATATAATTTATATATTAATTCAAAGAATCACTTTTTACATCGGTTTGTCTTTAGACCGATGTAATAGCTTTCTTATATTTTTTTTAACTTTTTTGTCACCTTGTTTCTTATTTACAAAAATGCCACCGTGTTTTTTTTCTGGAAATCTTTTACATCGGTGGATGAGATTACTCGATGTAATAGGTGACGAAAAAAAAATTTTCCCTTATTTTTTATATCATTGGAAATAAATACCTGATGTAAAAAGTTTGTTAACTGTATTTTTTACATCACCTATTTTGATACCCGATGTAAAAACCTTTTCTCAAATGTCTTTTTTTTAGTAGTGAAACCATCAAAAGAATAAATTGTGAGAAGATAAATCGACAGGAGATACCTTGCGGACCGTTGTAACAGATACACCTCGGGTCACAAGAGTGTCTGCAATCCAACCACCAAAATTTGCAGAAATTGCCATCGTAAGCCATGGTACAACACAAAATAGTCCAGATTCTGTTAGATTGAACTTTAACACCTATTATATTTGAAAATACCTCTGGTTAAATTTAACAAAGTCATTTTCTTTTGAAGTATCCAATAAGATTGCAAATAAAAACATTTTGTGTATCTTGATGTTGGTTAAAACATGAGTCAAAATCTGAACTCTACTAGCTTCAGTCTTGACAGTGCTGAGTGAGAATTGAAGCTTGATGAATATAGGTATTTTTTCTTATGCATAGGTAAAGTTAACTTCATCATAGAAATAAATTCATGCACAAGAATGCAAAACATAAAAAGAAAAAAAATATGAAAATGAATCTAACTTTGCTAGCACCAAGTCGCTACGTAGCGAACATGCAAAGAAAAAAAGACTTACTAGGTTATAGTATGTTGGCATCCATGTAAGAAGAATGAAAGTTCCCCAATTATGGCAAAAGTGGCACACTATCAGGGCCCAGACTGGTGGTTTAGACAAAATTAATCTCCAAGGTATTTCCTTCACGGGTTCCTTGGACATACCGTTAGTAGCAATTAACTTCTTTTCTTATGGCAACATTTCAGGATCATCGAGTGGCGAACTATGCGCCTATAGCTCCCAAAATAACATGGAAAATTAGCATGTGAAACAATAAAATTTCTACTTAGATAGAGCGAACTTTTTGGAAACAAAAAACAATATGTTGGTACTTGGTAGTTAGAAAACTTATAATGAAGATATCGACTTCAAAACAAAAAGTATTTATATCGAGAAAATGTGTGTTGTGCATATATTTCCAAGTTCAGAAAGGATGCATTTATGCATGAGTAATATTACATATGTGAATTCTAACCTTATTAAGCCATATACAAAACCAAACAGTCCCTAGAGAACCAAAGGAGTAAAACACTGATGGCCATCCATACTGATGAATTAGGAAAGGTGAAAAGGCGAGTCCAGTGACTGATCCAAGGTACATACCACTAATGATCTACTTCTCTCTGCCACAGGAACCCATTTTGAAAGAATATTATTCATGGCCGGCATAGCAACCCCCTAGTAAGATCCAAAACAAGTTAGCTCCACATGGAAAAAAGCTATCATCCTATTGTAGCATCACCAACTATATGAATCAAATCATTACTAGAATTAGAGACAGTATGGAGTTCATAAATGAATGTTTCACTTTTATACTTTATTACAGTATATTTCCCTAGCCTAATTATGTTATATCTTTTTCCGCAACTACAATAAATAATCGAATGGAAACGTACACAAATTCCCTCTCCTAAAGGGTAAACTTGTAACTTGTAAGACAATATCAAATGTGAACAAATTTAATATCACTACTACAACCATTTTTAAACTCCTGTGATTTAGTCAATGGAGTTATATTTAGAGACGGAGGTAACAGATGACTTTTTTTGCCAACAAAATGGAACATTTAACTACACGCACCTCACCGACTCCCATGAATGCACGGGAAACTAGTAGGAAAGGCAACCCGAGTTTAGCAGCAACAGGAGTGAGGATTGTAGCGACGGACCACCAAATGACGCCGAATCCCAAAACCTGCTTCCCTCCCACTGTGTCAGCCCAAATTCCACCAGCAATCTGCAACAAGTATCTACCTATGCATCAGAGTCATGGCCTTAAGTTCAAACTTATACCAATAGAAAAATAGCTACTAATCAAAAGCACACGAAAACCAGACAAACACATACAAGATGAGGAAAAAAATGAAAACTGATACGAATTGCAGTTGGCCGGAGAAGTGGAGCACCGTAGAAGCTCTGGTTTAGGGTTTTTTCGTGAAGAAAATCTGACTGAGAATAGAAAAGTGATACGAATTGTGTTTTGATATTTATTATAAAACTACCTACGAAAGCGCTTTTAAAAGCGCTTTCTAAAGGTAATCTATAACAGCGATTTTACATCAAAAAGCGCTTTCGTAGCATATCCTATAGCAGCGCTTTTAAAAGCGCTTTCTAAAGGCCAGCTTTAGCAGCGCTTTGGAAAAGCGCTTTCTAAGGCTGACCTTTAGCAGCACTTTTGAAAAGCGCTTTCTTAAAGTACCCTCTGAAAGGCCAACTTTAGCAGCGCTTCCCAAAAAGCGCTTTCTAAGAGTGACCTTTAGAAGCGCTTTTGAAAAGCGCTTTCTTAAGACACCCTTTGAAAGCGCTTTTTTAAGTGAATTTTTTTTAAAACCAACAGCAGCGCTTTTTTCCAAAAGCGCTTTCTTTTATGTGCTGCTAAAACTTATTTTTGGCGTAGTGAATATTTTATTCAGAAATAGAGTCCATCCTCATTTTTTTAGAGAATTATGATTAATAATAAAAATTGATCTCTAATAAAACTAAAAAACTAACCTTAAATATTTATCATATAATAATTAATATATATATATATATATATATATATATATATATATATATATATATATATATATATATATATATATATATATATATATATATATATATATATATATATATATATATATATATATATATATATATATATATATATATATATATATATATATATATATATATATATATATATATATATATATTTGAACCACTTAAATTTATTTTACATCATATTTTCTATTATATGTGTTATTGTTGGGGGAGTTACTAGAAATATTAATACAAAGTTAATATTATGTACTTTTGTGAAATACACACCACTTATCCACCTAAAACCTTAAGGTGATAGGTGAGTGAGTTCTCCCACTTATAAATATTCAAGTTACCATATTCATATTCAATGTGGGACTATTTCCTCACTTACTCACACTTGCATTATTATTTTAACACTTCCCCGAAGTGTGAGTCCATAATGCTCCCCACAAGACATTTGTACCACTGTTTACACCTTACAACGAGACAACTCTTCTTAGACATTTCGATACAAGTAGGTCGGTCCCTTTCTTGAAACCAAAAGCTTGTGATACCATTTGTTGGGGGGAGTTACTATGAGCATTGATATAAAGTTGAGAATTATGCACATTTGTGAGAGACACACCACTTATCCACCTAAAATCTTAAGGTGATAGGTGAGTGGATTCTCCCACTTATAAATATTCAAGTCACCATATTCCTATCAAATATGGGACTATTTTCTCACTTACACACGTTGCATTATTATTCTAATAGTTATAATGTTCTTGATCGTGTTTTCAAGAATTTCATGTCAAAGATCTTGTTTCTAGGGCAAGTAAATCAACAGTTAGGAAAATGGCTGGTGATAAGGGAATTTCAAATTCTCTCCAATGCTTGACAAAAAAATTGGATTCGATGGAAAAAATAGATGCAATCCTTGTTTGGATTCCAAGACACCCTAGAAGTGGTTTCCGACGACAATCATGCGCTGGCTGCAGATACAATTGAAGCACAAAAAACTGCCCACAACGAAGTCAAGAAGAAAAATTGCAAGGCTGCTTATTGCATTCAGATAGAGGTCGATGCTGCTATCTTCGACAAATTATTTCATGCTGAAACAACAAAGGAGGCATGGGATATTATGGTCAAGTATTATGAGGAAGGTGAGAAAGTCAAGGTTGTCAAGTTGCAGACCTTACATCCACAATATGAATTGTTGTCATTGGGAGAAGACGAAAAAAGTTGGAGAATATGTGTCGAAGGTCCAGAAACTCGTCCATCTCTTTAAGGGTTGCGGTAAAACCCTAATTGATAAGATGATATATGGGAAGGTAATACGAACATTGAACTCTCACTTTGATCACTCAATCATCTAATTACTCAAGATATAGTAACTGGTATACCAAGTCTTGAGATGCCCGACAAACTCTGTGAAGGTTGTTTAGTCGGAAAGCAATCCATAAATTATTTTGTTTTGAAAATAGTAATGAGATCATCTTTCATACCCGAAGTGGTACATTTAGAGGTATGTTGTCCATTTGAAGAATACACCATTGGTGGAAACACATATTTTGTTTCGTTTGTCAATGAGTTTAGTCGAAAGTTGTGGATCTATGTGATCAAGCGAAAGAAGAAGTATTTTAAATCTTCAAGAGATTCAAGATACTTGTCAAAAACCAGAGTGAGAAGTGTGAGGAAAAAGTTCCTCTATAAGCATTTTAATAATGTCAAAATGATTATTAATCTCTCTCTCCATTTGGGTTGGTCCTATGAACAATCTTGCAATGGAATGATTGAAATGAAGATCTCCAGAAACACTTATTTTTGAGAAAACTCAATATGTGCGTCGATTCCAAGATATGTGCGGTCGACTCATCATCTTCAATCAAGCCCTGGATGTGTCAGGTCGACCCTTCTGGTCGACTCAAACTGAAAATCAAAATATTAAACTATTGAGTCGATGCAAGCCTTGTAGCGGTCGATGCACTGCACTTCATAATAGATTTCTCTCTGAATGTTGGATGTGTCACGTTGACCCTTCCGATCTACTCAACTTGGGATTAAAAATATTCAAATTTTGTGTCAGCGCAAGTCCTAAAGCGGTCGATGCATTGCACTTCAAAACAGTTTTTTCTCTGTCTGCGGGTTGTGTCGCGCCGACCCCTATTTCTAGTTGAGTCGATCGCTCGCTGGCCTCATCTAATTTTTTGCTATGATTATGGGTCTTGGCTATTAGGTAACATATATATATATATATATATATATATATATATATATATATATATATATATATATATATATATATATATTAATTATGCGTCCTTATTTGAAGTCAACAAGAACTAGTGAAAGATACACATAGTGCTCAACATCTTCATCCTCTCTTCTCAAAAATCAACATCTACACATAATCATGGTTGCTGATTCAAGAAAATTGGTGTGGTGATAACGTTCAAATCAAGGATTCAATTCAGATTTGGGTTGAGCAATTGTGGGCTGTTATTGAATAAAATCATTTGGATTTTCTCCTCCAAGATTCCTATTGGTGCGGGGGTTTTTGCACAAGTCATTGCTTCAATGAATTCAACCGAGTGAAAGGATTAAGAAACAGTGGGTTTGCTTAATCAAGTAGCGGTAACCGAAGGATTGTGAAGATTGATTTGGGGTCAAATTGCTTGCGATCGAAATCAGCCGAGTGAAAGGATTAAGAAACAGTGGGTTTGCTTAATCAAGTAGCAGTAACTGGAGGTTTGTTCGAAGAATTTAGCAGTTGGTTTTGCTCAAACCAAGGAAAGGGAAGAAGACTGTTACATCAGCAACATTGGTTTGTTTGTATTGCGAACTATCTCTTCTCTTGTATCATTTCCAACTTAATATCAAATATATCAATTCTAGATTCTAGAATTAGGGGAAGACGTACCCTACGCGAGGACGACAAGAGGATCTGTCTTAACAAATCGTGTGTTCTTATGATTTTTCTTTATCTCTATACTTGATTAATATACTGTGTAAAAATTAATTTGTCAAATCTGCATATATTGAAATTGTAGTGTGTTGAGTTCATTTCAAAACATTGGTAACAATCCTTTTGATTGATACCTAAGAAAACTCACCACTACAATTTAGTAAAATCAAACCTAAGGTGCTTTGCTAATAAGGTGTTTGACAAATTGACTAATCCATAAATTATTCATTGTGTTTAGCCTTATCTCATTCAACTCATTGGAAGTAATTAATATTCATTGAGGGTGTATAAGTGATTGATCAATTGAGTAAAACGCATTGATTCTTACTTTATCATTATATCCCATACGGTAATGTATATCCGATCTTTTCAATAGAGGATCGTTTAGACGATTAGAGATTCTAGGAAGCTTTGGCATATTTTTCTGAAAAATAATTCTAAAAATCACAAATTATTTTAAACGATCTATTCAACCCCCTTCTAGATCGATCACATCGTCTAACAAGTGGTATCAAAGCACTGCTTCATCTGTTGCTTCACATATTACTTTTTAGAATATGTAGAACGATCCAAAAGGGGCTTATACGAGATCTCCTATTTTCACCGGTGAAAACTATAGCTATTGGAAAGATTGTATGCGTGTGCATATTAACTCTGTTAATAGAAAGATATGGAAAGTTATCGAGGATGGTCCTATTCAAATAACCATGATTAATGAGGATACCATTACCATACCGAAACCGGAAGCACTATGGGATGAGGAAGACGAGAAAAGTATAGTTATGATTGAAAAGATAGAAATATGCTTATTGCTTCTTTAGGTGTTGATGAATATTTTAGAGTATCACATTGTGCGACTGCTAAAGCAATGTGGGATGCTCTACAAATTTCCCATGAAGGGGCAAATGATGTTAAAATTTCTAGAACTAATACATTAACTCAAGAGTTTGATCTCTTTCACATGAAGCATGGTGAAACCATTGCTGATATGCAAAAGAGATTTTCTCGTATAATCGCTTACACACTCTTGGTCATGTTACTCCCAATGTTGTTGCTTCTAACAAAATTTTAAGATGTCTTAATAGGGAATGACAGCCTAAAGTTACAACAATCAAGGAAGCAAACAATCTAGCTACACTAGACATAACAACACTGTTTGGGAAGCTTCAAGAGCATGAGTAAGAGCTTGTCAATCTCAATAAGCACGAGAAAAAGGAAAAGAAGGAAAAACCAAAAGACATTGAAAAGATGTCTGTCGCATTAAAGGCTTTAAGCTCAAAGTCCTCCACCAATAACTCTTGTGTGAGTGATTCTAGTGATGACGATGAATGCTCAAGTGAAGACATAGGGCTGTTTGTGAGAAAATATCACAGATATCTCCAAAAGAATGAAGTCCAACACTTAGAAAAAAATCTCATCAATTATAGAAACCAATCAAAACCTTCAAGACAAGATGAAGGTAAAAAATCTAAATCAAGAGGATCATGTTTCAACTGCAGAAAACCCGGCCACTACAAACCGGAATGCCTGTTGCTCAAGAAAGACAAAGGAAAAGACAAATTTTAAAAGAGACCTAACAAATCTAGAAGAGCATACATTGCTTGGGATAACGATAGTGAAGCCTCAAGCAAAAGTGACTCTAGTGACGAAGAAGATATGGTCAACCTTTGCCTCATGGCTCATCAAAAGAAGAAAAGCAATGTAAGTCACTCTAAATATAATCACATTTATAAAATGTCTCACATAGAATTGCAATGAGCTTTTGATACTCTACAAAATGAGGCTAAGAAAGCTTTTAAACGATTAGCCTCAAATAAGAAAAAAATTTCATAACTTGAGCATAAAGTGTCCAAATCCCAAAAAGAATTGGAAGCTCTCAAGGCATCCATGGTAGAGAAAATCAAAACCGATAGCAAAGATGATAAGCTTTCTTGGCATGATTGGGCTGGATGTGAAACTTGCTACATTTGGCAAAGAGAGGTAAAAACGCTTAAATCCAAACTTGACAAGGCTTTACAATCTAAAATTACTTTTAGCATTGATAGATCAAATTTCAGAAGTAGTATGATAAATCCATATAAAAAATACACTTATGAAATAAGAGATCCTCCAAGCAAAAGTAACTTTCCCAAAACTCTAACATGTTTATATTGTTGCAAAAGGGGGCACACCATTAGCAAATGTCGATTTAGGAGGTTTTTGGTTCCTCAAGGAATTTTTAAATGGTTGCAAAAAAGCAACTCAAGTATCATTCACACACAAGGATCCAATAAAAATTGGGTACCTACTTCCCTTGTTTAAACTTGTAGGTGGAATGTCTTGAGACTGCGGAGAAAAGATGGTTTCTCGATATTCGGTGCTCAAGACATATGACGGGTGACATCTCCCTATTTTTTGACTTTGTGGCGAAAAAGAAAGGATTTGTCACCTATGGCGACAATAACAAGGGAGAAATACTTGGTAAAGGTAGTATGATCAATTCCTCTTCTACTACTATCTCAGATGTCCTATTAGTTGATGGTCCTAAACATAATCTTATTAGCATAGTCAATTATGCGACAAAGGATACAATGTATCGTATTCAAAATATTGTTGCATAATTGAACACAATGATAAGAAAGATGATGTGTTCAAAGGCTTGAGGGTAAACAATGTATACATGCTTGACTTGAATAATGTATCTCTAACCGGAGCTAAATGTCTAGTCACTTTAAATGAGGATTCATGGTTGTGGCATAGATGTCTAGCTCACTTGAATTTTGATTTTTTAAATAAAGTTGTCTCAAAAGATTTAGTAGTCGGTTTACCAAAACTAAAATTTTCCAAGGATCGCTTATGTGATGCTTGCCAAATGGGGAAGCAAACTAGAATCTCGTTTAAATCTAAAAACATTGTTTCTACAACAAGACCTCTTGAACTTCTTCATATGGATCTTTTTGGACCATCTAGAATTAAAAGTCTAGGTGTTAACTACTATGGACTTGTTATTGTAGATGACTACTCAAGATTTTGTTGGACAATTTTCTTGGCAAATAAAAGTGACACCTTTCCGGCATTTGAAAAATTTGCCAAGTTTTCTCAAAACAAATTGAACACTAGCATAGTTACTATTCGAAGCGATGGCGATGGTGAATTTGAGAATGATCTCTTTGATAAATTTTGTGAAAAATACGGTATTGATCATAATTTTTCTGCTCCACGTACTCCTCAACAAAATGGAGTGGTGGTACATAAAAACTGTGTTTTAAAAGAACTCGGAAGAACTATGATCAATGAACACCGTCTTCCAAAATACTTTTGGGATGATGCCATTAACACGACATGTTATGTTTTGAATAGGGTTCTAATACTTCCTATTCTAAACAAAACTCCCTATGAACTTTTGAAAGGAAGAAAACCAAATATTTCTCATCTTCACGTATTCATATGTAAATTCTTTGTGTTAAATAATGGTAAAGAAAATTTAGGTAAATTTGATTCAAAAGCTGACGAAGGTATCTTCTCAGATACTCTCAATCAAGTAAAAACTATAGAGTATTTAATAAAAGATTACATATAGTTGAAGAACTTGTGCATGTTTCCTTTGATGAATCCGATCTGAAATTAGTCGGAAAGGGTAGTGTTTATGATGGTGCATGTGTATCTTCGGAAAGCATACTACAAGATCCCAAAGAAAAGGACTCAGAATCTACTAAAATTAAAGAAGAGTTAGATCAAGTATCCGAAGAAAGAGAAGAAGATCAACCAAGCAATAAAAATGATCTTCCTTTGGAATGGAACACCTCTAAGGATCATCCCATCGACAACATCCTAGGAGATATATCAAAGGGAGTCATAACTCGCTATAAGTTAAGTAACTTTTATTATCATTTTGCTTTCGTCTCTCAAATCGAACCCAAAACTCTAAAGATGCTTTACTCGATGAACATTAGTTTTTATCCATGCAAGAGGAACTAAATCAGTTTAAAAGAAATGAGGTTTGGGACCTTGTCCCCTCCTCCGCGAGATCATCGAGTTATTGGAACTAAACGGGTTTTTAGGAACAAACTAGACGAAAACGGAATTATAACTCGTAACAAGGCTCGACTTGTTGCCCAGGGGTATAACCAAGAGGAAGGCATAGATTATGAGGAAAATTATGCTCCAGCGGCCCGACTCGAGGCTATACGCCTTTTTCTTGCATATGCATGCTCGCAAAACTTTGAATTATTCCAAATGGATGTAAAAAGTGTCTTCTTAAATGGATACATTAATGAGGATGTTTATGTGTCCCAACCTCCCATTTTTGAGAATTTTGAGAATCCTAAATATGTTTACAAACTTAAGCGTGTGCTATACGGTCTTAAACAAAACCCTAGGGCTTGGTACGAACGTCTTAGAAAATTCTTACTAGATCAAGGATTCTCAAGAGGAAAGGTTGACACAACCCTTTTTATTAAGCATGAAAGAAAGCATTTTATTTTAGTTCAAGTTTATGTAGATGGAATTATTTTTGGCTCTTCTAACACATCTTTGGTCAAGAAATTCTCTAAGATGATGCAGGGAGAATTTGAGATGAGCATGATGGGAGAGTTAAACTACTTCCTTGGAATTCAAATTAAGAAATTAAATAAAGAAAAATTCGTGAGTCAAACCAAATATTGTATTGACCTACTCAAGCGATTTGACATGGCAAACTCAAAAGATATCGATACTCCTATGCCTACGGCTGTGACTTAGACCAAGATGATAATGGTACACCCATTGATATAAAAAGGTATAGAGGTATGATTGGTTCCCTTCTTTATCTTACGGCCTCTCGTCCATATCTTATGTTTATTGTTTTCATGTGTGCTCGGTTTCAATCATGTTCTAAGGAGTCACATTTAAAAGTCGTAAAGTGCATACTTAAGTACCTTAGTGGTACAACTAAGTATGGACTTTGGTACTCCAAGGGTAGTGATTTTTCTTTTGTTGGCTATTCCGATTCTGAATTTTCCGGTTGCAAATCAGATAGGAAAAGCACTAGTGGTAATTGTCATTTCTTTTCAAATTCTTTGGTCAGTTGGCATAGCAAAAAACATGTTTCAGTTGCATTGTCAACCACCAAAGCGGAATACATTGCAGCCGGTAATTATTGTGCCCAAATCTTGTGGCTCAAACAATAATTACTCGACTTCAATGTCCAACTTGATCACATTCCTATTTTTTATGACAATACAAGTGCCATCAACCTAACCAAAAACCCGATTTTGCACTCTCGCACAAAACATATTGAGATAAGGCATCATTTTCTAAGGGATCATGTGAAAAAGGGTGATGTTATTTTCGAGAATGTTGATAGCAAAAATCAACTTGCTGACATTTTACTAAACCACTCGCCACAGATCCCTTCCATCACATCCGTAGGGAACTTGGTGTTCTTGATATCTCGAATAGGTTGTAACTTAAGTAAGTTGCATACCTTTTATTTTATTGAACATATTCTCTTAATGCTTGATGCACTTATGGATAGCATTGGTTAAAGCTCTTATCAACTCTCATGAAGGTAATATCGTTCTCATCTATTCTACACTCTTAACCATGTGTAAATGTTAAACTTGTTCTTCTCTATCTTTATTGTTAAGTACATAGGGATTATAAGTGTTATATAAATTGCATGAAATCAATTGAAAAAGCTGCATAAAATCAAAATTCTTTACTTTTGAGTCGACTCAAAGCTTACATGCGTCGACGCGTACCTTGTAACTCAATCAACATTTTCCAAACCTTCCACCTGATGCTCCAGAAAACAATGATAACTACAACCTAGAAAATTGATTCATGTTTATATATGTAATTCTGCTTAAGTCCTTATGTTACCTTTCTTTTGTTAAGCTCATGAAGTCATCCTTATTAATCGGTTTGTAATATTCTACATACATTTGTCTAATTATTGCATTTTATGATCCACACTAATTTCATTTTATGTGAATGATTGTTGGTTTCTTTAGTTGCGAATGGAAAGTGATTTTGCATTTGATATATTGTGTTACTCTTGACATTGTGATTTTTCTCTTTTTGATGTTGTCAAAGGGGGGGAGAAGTGAACATAGAATATTATATATAGCTTGCAAGCGTAACACACAAACTCAAGGGGAGCATATTTGAGCATTGTTTTTCCATCATCAAAAAGGGGGAGTATGTGAGGGAAAAGTCCCTCTATAAGCATTTTAATGATGTTAGAACGATTATTAATCTCTCTCTCCATTTGGGTTGGTCCTATGAACAATCTTGCAATGGAATGATTGGAATGAAGATCTCCAGATACACTTATTTTTGATAAAATTCAATATGTGCTTCGACTCAAAGATATATGCGTTCGACTCATCATCTCCAATCAAGCCCTGGATGTGTAAGGTCGACCCTTTTTGTGGACTCAAACTGAAAATCAAAATATTAAACTATTGCGTCAACGCAAGCCCTGTAGCGGTGAATTCACTGCACTTCATAATGGATTTCTCTCTGACTGCTGGATGTGTCACGTCGACCCTTCCGGTTGACTCAACCTGGGAATCAAAATATTCAATGTTTACATCGACGCAAGTCCTGAAGTGGTCGACGCATTGCACTTAAAAACAGTTATTTCTCTGTCTGCGGGTTGTGTCGCACAGACCCCTATTTCTGTTTGAGTCGACCGCTCGCTGGCCTCATCTGATTTTATGCTATGATTGTGGGTATTGGATATTAGGTAACATATATATTCATTATGCATCATTATTTATAGTCAACAAGAACTAGTGAAAGATAAACATAGTGCTCATTATCTTCATCCTCTCTTCTCAAAAATCAACATCTACACATAATCATGGTTGTTGATTCAAGAAAATTGTTGTGGTGATAATGTTCAAATCAAGGATTCAATTCAGATTTGGGTTGAGCAATTGTGGGATGTTATTGAATAAAATCATTTTGATTTTCTCCTCCAAGATTCCTATTGGTGCGGGGGGTTTTTGCACAAGTCTTTGCTTCATTGAATTTAGCCGAGTGAAAGGATTAAGAAACAGTGGGTTTGCTTAATCAAGTAGAGGTAACTGGAGGATTGTGAAGATTGATTTGGGGTCAAATTTCTTGCGATCGAAATCAGCCGAGTGAAATGATTAAGAAATGATGGGTTTGCTTAATCAAGTAGCGGTAACCAGAGGTTTGTTCGAAGAATTTGGCACTTGGTTTTTCTCAAACCAAGGAAAGGGAAGAAGACTGTTACATCAGCAACATTGGTTTGTTTGTATTGTGAACTATCTCTTCTCTTGTATCATTTGCAACTTAATATCAAATATCTCAATTCTAGATTCTAGAATTGGGGGCAGACGTACCCTACGCGAGGACGACAAGGGGAACTGCCTTAACAAATCTTGTGTTCTTCTGCTTTTTCTTTATCTTTATACTTGATTACTATACTGTGTGAAAATTAATTTGTCAAATCTGCATATATTGAAATTGTAGTGTGTTGAGTTCATTTCAAAACATTGGTAACCATCCTTTTGATTGATACCTAAGAAAACTCACCACTACAATTTAGTAAAATCAAACCTAAGGTGCTTTGCTCATAAGGTGTTTGACAAATTGACTAATCCACAAATTATTCATTGTGTTTTGCCTTATCTCATTCAACTCATTGGAAGTAATTAATATTCATTGAGGGTGTATAAGTGATTGATCAATTGAATAAAACGCATTGATTCTTACTTTGTCATTATATCCCATACGGTTACACATATCCGATCTTTTCAATAGAGGATCGTTTATACGATTGTAGATTCCAGGAAGCTTTCACATATTTTTCTAGAAAAAAAAATAAAAAGCGTAAATTATTTTAAACGATCTATTCAACCCCCTTCTAGATCGATCATATCGTCTAATAAGAAGAGGATCAAAGTTTTGCGAACAGATGGAGGTGGCAGATAAGTATCCAAGAAGTTTGAAAAATTTTCTGCAGAAGATGGTGTCGATCATGAGGTAACTGCTCCTTATACGCCTCAACATAATAGAATTGCAGAAAGAAGAAACAAGACCATATTGGATCTGGAGAGATGCATGTTGAAGCAGAAGAATTTGCCAAAATCCTTATGGAATGAAGTTGTTTCGACTGCAGTTTATATCCTGAACATATGCCCTACAAAGAAATTAAAGAACAAGGTTTCTGAAGAAGTGTGGAGTGGCAAATGACCATTAATTTGTCATCTCAAGGTGTTAGGATCTATGTGTTACAAGCGTGTTTCTGATGTAAGGAGAAGAAAACTTGATGACAAAAGTGAACCTATGATTCTGGTAGGATATCATAAAACTGGTGCATACAGGCTATTCAACTGAATTAATGAGAAGATTGTGTTGAGTCGAGATATTGTGATAGATGAAAATTCTGCTTGGGATTGGAATTCTAATTATTCAATTAACAAGCCACTGATGAGTTATGGTTTCAATGAAGAAACTAATGAAGTCGAAATCAAAGAAATTGTAAATATTCCTGTCAAAGTTGAAGCCATTGTTGACATTCTTGACAATGTCGGAATCAGAGAGGCTGTGGCTAGAACAAGCCAAAGACCTCAAAGAACTAGAGTTCGTACAACTAGACTTCAAGACTATGAAGTAACTGGTGATGATGAAGTAACACCAGATGGAGAATTAGTTCATTTTTCTTTACTTGCAGGTGCTCAACCAATTAACTATAGTGAGGCTTTGAAGATTAAACAGTGGAAGTCTACTATAGTTGAATAGTTATAGGCAATTGATAGAAACAACACATAGGAGTTAGTCGAATTTCTAGTACATACAAAAGCTATCAAAGTGAAGTGGGTGTTCAAGTTGAAGCACAATGGTCCTTAGACAAAGTGGTCTATGTCACATGAACTCCAGGGTTTGTGATTCAGAAGGAAGTGAGTAACATATATAAGTTGCACAAAGTGCTCTATGGCCTCGAGCAGGAACCTAGGACACGAAACAAGAAGATCGACTCATACTTAGTCGAATTAGGATTTATCAAATGAAAATCAGAGTATGGTGTCTATGTTCAGGTTGTAGCACAAGATATAAAAATTATATGCTTATATGTCGTTAAATTGTTGGTAGTTGGAAATAGCTTGGAGAACTAGTCGAAGTTCAAAGAGCTCATGATGAAGGAATTTGAAATGTCGGATCTAGGAAAATTGTCTTATTTACTAGGAATGGAATTTCGAATGTCGAAGCAAGGTATGGTGATACATCAACAAAAGTAGGTTAAAGAGATACTCAAGAGATTCAAAATGGATGATTCGAATCCTGCATCCTCACTTGTCGAATCAAATGTGAAGTTGGAGAAGAATGGAGAGGGAGACAAAGTTAATGTAAATTTGTTCAAGAAAATTATGGGATCTCTGAGGTATGTGTGCAACAGTCAACCTGATATAAGTTTTGCAGTCAGATTAGTGAGCATATACATGAGTGAACCAAGGGTGTCGCACATGAAGGCTGCAAGAAAAACTCTGAGATATTTGAAGGGATCGATAAACTATGAAATACTATTTCGACGAGATTCTTAAAGCAAAGAAGCAACAAATACTTATTTTTCATATGTTGATTGATGTGCAGATAAGAAAGATCGAAGAAGTACAACTGGATAGTTCTTTCAAGTATTTGGTGCTCCAATCTCATGGTGCTCGAAAAATCAACCTGTGGTGGCATTATCATCGTGTAAAGTTGGATATATAGTAGGATTATATGCTGCATGTCAAGCAATTTGGATCAGATCAGTACTTGAAGAAATGGAGGTCGAAGTGAAAAAACCTCTTGTATTGCAAATCGACAACAAGTCAGCCATGAATCTGGCGAATAAGCCAGTTTTGCATGGATGAATTAAGCATATCGAAGCTAGGTTTCACTTATTGAGGGAAAAGGTCAATCGAGATGAACTTGAAGTTAGGCATTACTCAAGTGAAGCACAGTTGACCAACATTTTCACCAAAGGATTAAAGATCGACATATTCCTGAATTTGAGAAAGAAATTAAGAATAGTTCAGATTGACTATGATTAGCATATGTTTGCTGACTTGGATTATAGGGGGGGGTATGTAGAGATATTATATATAATATCAAATATATTCCAGGTTAGATATGTTGAGATATTAGATATAATATCAAAGATAATCCAAATTAGATATGTTGAGATATTAGATATAATATCAAGTATAATTCAAGTTGGTAAACTAAAATCCAATTAGGGTTGTATATAAATAGTCATAGTTTGTATCATTATTTGCACAATTCAAGTTTGTTCATCACGAAAATATTAATTCCGACCGAATCATGAAATCAACTGAAGGGAAAGCAAAACTGGTGATCAACTCTTAATATTAAAAGATATCCTAGAGGGAGTACAACTCGGCTAAAGATGTCGGACGATCATCATACCTCCGGATAGCAACCCATGTGTGTCATCAATTCGGATAATGTTAATGACCGGGACTCACTTACCTTTAACCAGTCATCAACCCGACTCATTAATAAATGTAACAGCCACCGACACATTTGCTCTAATGTTACATAGCTTTGAACACCTTCATTAAGATAACGACAACCGTTACACAATTACAAAACCCAAAGATTACATCATAATTGAAGCTTTTAAATAACATCAAAAAAGAATTATATAAAAGACTCTTGCAAAAAGGATAACCATCCATTTAATCATATATTGTTTATCATCTTTATTGTTCATTACACGCTTCTCTTCCCAAGGACTTTTCACCTTGCATGCAACTTATTTCTTCTTTTCTCTTAGTACAAAAACCACTTTCTACATTTTTTAATAGAAAACAATTTGCATGCATCTACTTACATACGTACGTCTCATTTTCTCTTTAAAGAAAGGTGCAAAAAAAACACAACTAGGAAGTAAATAACATTTATCTCCCTTTGCAGATTGACGTAATGTTAGTGTCCTATTTTGTTTCATATTTTGGTAAATAAATTCCATTATGATACTCATACAAGTCCTATAAAGTCACGCATGCATTATAAAACTCTTTAAAAGGCAAGTCAAAATTGATGTTCTTAGTTACCAAAGAGAGAATATAGTTGTCATACATCTTGGACGGTTAGGGTCTATAGTGGACCATATACTATTGTCCCACATCTAAACCCTAGAGTCTAGATCCTACCCTATACTCTACCCCACACTATAAAACCATTGTCCTCACGTGTGCCACGTGACAAATGCAACTCTTTTGCTATGATAAATTGTACAAGTGAAAAAGAGAATTGAGAAAGACGCATGTTGAGGACAGGACAGTAAAGAGGTGAAGATTGAGTTGACAAAATGGAGGGTTAAATAGTAGTGCCTGTTTGGGCTTCTTATAGGGTGGGTCCAAAACCCAAATGTTGATATATACATTGATTTTGTGGGCCCATTTTGTAAGGTAGCCCCACCACTACGCATGCCTTGTATTTCATCTTGTTGTTGAGTCATCAAATTGATTCACTAAAACCATCTAACATGTGAATAATATTCATGTGGGTTTTCGCCCCTAATCAAGTGCAACTTGAGTCTTTGAATCATTATTAAGAGTTACAATATGAGTATATGAAGTAAAAAAAAAATCAAATATAAATATAAATGATATAAAGATACATTGATTGTCATGATTTTTTATTTTTTATTTTTTATGTTTGATCAATTTATTATTTTGAAAATTGTCTTTTGAGTAACAAAATCTTCGATCATCAATTTCGCAAGTTAGAAAACTTCAATTAAGTCCACACATGAATGTTTTTTCTTACTCATATACACCAGAATATATGTTGGTTTAAGTGTCAGTTTTACTTATGCGAGTCAATTAAAAAAATTCATCAGCGCTTCTTTTTTCATAGACATTGTAGCATCCCAAAAATCTAGATTTACGTTTTTGTGATTTATTATGATTATTGTGTGAATTATGTTGAAATGTTATTGAGTTAGTAGTGGGGTATAGATGCTAACTAAGAATTATTTAGATTAAATAATTATAGCTTATGTTATTTAGAATAATAATAATTAAATAGAATATTAAAGGAAAAAGAAGAATAAGGGCATAAGAGTAAGTGTGTGTGTGTAAGTGAGAGGGTATAATGGGAAGATCATAGAAAGAGTCTAAGGTTAACGAATAAAATAAGGAAAATAGAAATCAGTTCGTAGCATTCGTGAAAATTTGGGAGAACGTGAAAAGAGGCTAGGGCTCAGAGAGGGACCAAGAGGAGATTCTTCCTTAGAGCTTAAAGGTATCGAAGTTACTAGGAATTCAAGGTAAGAGGATAATTGTGGTTTATTATGATTGGTATGGGGTAAGGATAGATGTAGCTTTTGTTACATGTGATGATTTGATAATGAATTGCATGATGTATTCTGATGTTGATGATG
Organism: Vicia faba; assembly: GCA_948472305.1. Taxonomy (NCBI): domain Eukaryota; kingdom Viridiplantae; phylum Streptophyta; class Magnoliopsida; order Fabales; family Fabaceae; genus Vicia; species Vicia faba. The sequence goes on from OX451738.1 coordinate 225,208,255, forward strand.
TTGATATATCACGATTTAATTCGATCATGTGTAGAATGAACTGTTGTTGTTAACCTGTGTAATATGATGATTACAATGCATTTTTGGATGAGTTTAGTACCTGAAATCGGACCTAACAAGGGTCTGGAATTGTAGTGAATCACAACTGGAAATTGCATAATCGCGCAGATTCCCTAGCCGAGCCTGAGGCGAGGCAGAGGAGAGGAATTCGCCAGGGAACGGCTGTAGCTTCTTGGTCGGTGCGTCCCCTGCAGAGGCGTTTGGATTGAGCCTTCATTCTTGCTCTTGGGCCAACCCGGGCCCAGTCCAGAACAGGAGCCCCCCAAGTCGTGGCTCATGGAGCAGGAGTTATGACTTGACCTCAACTCGCCTTTGTCACGGGGTCTCATGCTCGGCCAGGAGATTTGGTTCCTCGTGGTTGCTTGAGGAGCTTCCCCTGTGTCGCGCTCGTGAGATAATTCCTTTCGAGGAGTGCTCGGGGGACTCTCGACGGGCTGTGTTCGTTGAGTACACGAGGCAACCCTTGGGAACCGTGACACCACCCTATTGAAGATAGGGCCATCATTGCCTAGGGGAGCTACGCGTCGAGGAGGGAAGTTCGTGGTTCCCCGGGGTGGCGTTTCGTATTCCACGTCATCACTATAAATAGGGTCCTTGGGTCCCATAATATGTTTTTCCTCTTCGCGCTTCTCCACCTTCCTCTGCCTCTGCTGCTGCTATTTTTTTTCCAGATTTTCATAGGACCGCCGTGCTTTCCTCCGTTGATTTTCTCCTCCGCCGTCGTACCTCTTTCCTGATTTCAAGTAAGCGTCTCATCCCTCATGTTTTTTCTCTGCGGTAGATGATTTTCTACATTGTTTATGCCCGGCAAACGCATGTTTGTGCCCGGCAAACGCATGTTTGTGCCCGGTAAACGTATAGTTTGGGCATGTGACTCGCAATGCTGCCCGGGGTCTTCATGATTCAGGGCGCCTAACTCGTGATAGTGCCCGGTAAACTCATAGTTCTAGGTTTAAGATTTATGATCTTGCTCGTCATATCCATAGCTTAGGTCGACACATTCGTGACTGGCCGGGATGTTGGCCCGTTTGGACAGTATGTAGGACGACTTGTCGTGGTATCTTGGCACCGGGGAGGTGATTCCAGACTTTTGTTCGATTCCTCAATGTTTTAATCGTGTGTGGAGTATGACTCGGCTTGTCGTGCCCTTCTTCCCATCAGTTATGGAGAGCGTATGGATTTGCTCCCCAATTGACCGGTTTCCTGTGCTTTGCAGGTAACAATGGCTGATGAACCGTGTTCCTCGGGGCACAATGAGGTGGAAGACCAAAGCACTGAGGAAAATATGAATCTGGTCGATACCATTGACGATCCTTTGCTAGAGTGGGTGGGCGTCGAGCCCAGGGGGATTGCTTCTGCTTATAGTCAACGCAGTTAGAGTGCGTATACTATCGTCGAGCAGGGCGGCAGTCAGCCCGGCTTCCAGAAGGATTTTGTCGTCACCCGACCGTCTCTTAACGCGCGGATCTACTCAGAGTTCTCTGAGTACGGGTTTCCTATGTATGAGATCGTGTTTAAGGACCTTGGCCTAAAGCTCCCCTTTAGTGATTTTAAGGTCGGGGTCTTCAATCATTTGGAGCTGGCCCCCTCGCAGCTTCACCCCAACTCGATTGCTTTTCTTCGGGCATTCGAACTGATGTGTCGCTTTTTAAGGATTGGGGCGACCATACCTCTTTTCTTCAGAGTCTTCCATTTGCAGCGCCAGTCTCGGGGAGGTAGGCATAGTTGGGTTTCCCTGAAACAGTCGAAGAGGCTGTTCAGGATGTATATGGATTCTGTCCGGGGGTTCAAGGACAAATGGTACATCGTGCAGCCGGTCACCAAAACTGCTCTAGAGTCAATATACGAGAAAGAAACTGTGGTGACCGACGATCACGGGGAGGCCCTTCTGGACGATGAGGGTCGTCCGGTGTTGGGGCGTGTAGCTAAGTTTCCCTTGCATTGGAGTCCGCGCCACTACGAGCATGGCACCGGGCATTACCATACGCCCGCGGGCGAGATGAGCACCGAAGATGAGGAGGCCTATGGTACCCTCTGCAGATATGTCGACAGTTTCTTCCCTGCCCGGTGGATCACGAGGGAGGGAAAGGATATTCTCGACGAGGATGGTTACCCGACCTTTGAGGCCCGACCCATAGATACAAAGGCGCTTGTGGAGTGTCAGTCCTACGGGAAGGCCGCGAACCTGTTAGGTTATTATTTTTTTTTGTCTTATAGTCTTGTTCAAATTTCTTTGTTTGTTACTTGCTCGTAACTAACCCGGGTTTCTTTAATGCAGGTTGTTGTACCCCAAAATTTTCCCTCTCATTTCCTCAACATCTTCTCACCACAAGACCCTTGGAGCTCAAGGTCAAGTTAGGGTTTACTCTGCTCAAGACTCCTCCTTGCACTGTTGACCCAAATTAGGGTTTGAGTTTGCACAAAGATGTTTTGACCTAAAATGCCTAAGATGACTTTCATGCTTCATATTGGACTCCCAAGTTTATCCATACCAAGTTTCAAGCCTTGATTCCAATCTTTGCCCAGTCAATTTGACAGTTGACCTAGAAATCAGCTGTATTGGGGAAAAAGTCAACTGTGGTCAATTGACAGTCAAACCTCATGATTTTTTACCCACATCAACATATTGAACTCATATGGACCATTTGATCAAGTTTGAATCACAATTCCACAAGAAATTTGATCAGATCACCAAAAGGGCAAAATGGTCATTTTTAGGGTTTTGACTGCATAAAGGCAATTTTTGACTGTTTGACCTAGACAATGGCAAACCAAGATCACATAGGGACTCAAGGACCCCATGGAATTGTCTTGACATGTTCAACAAGTTCAAAAGATCCCAAATGCACAAGATTGACATATGAATTTTCCAGTCAATTGATCAATTTTTGACTGTATGCTGAAAAGTCAAACTTTGATTTTTTGGTCAAAATCAAGTTCCAAGATTCATTTTCCATCAAGACATGTCAAATTATGAAACTTGTTCATCAAGAAATCAAAAATCACAAATTAGGGTTTGAAATGAAGAATTTTCATAACTTAGAATTTTTCTAAGTTATGAAAATCCCTAATTTTTTCCTAACTTTATCCCATTTTTTCACCAAGATTCATTTGGATTCAAACAAAAGTCAAAAGATGAAAGTTGTAGTCCATTGCAAAATATACAACTTTGTTTCACAAAGTTTCTTCAAAAGAAGCTTGTAGCTCAAGTTATGATTTTTGGAACAAGGGTGCAAAACATTCTTAACTTAGAATTTTTTTGACCTATTTAAGGCAGGATTTTTGCCTAACTTCATGGCTACTTTTCACATGCTTCCACTTGGAATTTCAATTTGAATTACAAAGATGGATTGTAGTACACATTCCAAGCTTTCCAAAATGTCCAAGAACTCATCAAACAACCTTGTGGTTAGGGAGAATTGAATTTGGCAATATGGGCAAAACTCACTTTGTTCATGGCCAATTTACATGTTCATAACTTGGGCATTCTTGAAATCAGCATGCATAAGCTAGGTTACAGGCCTCTAATCCCTTTCTTACTCAAAAATTCAATGCCAAACCATTGTGCCTAGTTGTTATTTCATTCATTTGGGCAATACATGTTAGATTAAGCCTTAATTAGAAAAAGCATATTATCCATTTTTGTAAAGTGTTACTTTATGTCAATTTTGCAATCTATGAGGTAAAATGCAGATCTTTGAGGCACAAAGGCATGGACATATCCCACTGATCAAGACTCAAGTGTGAAGCATAGATAGAGGCATTGTACTGGCCTAGAAACCAAGTTGACATTTCCTTGCTTCACATAGAAGAAAGCTAGCATTTTGAAACTCATCTCACATTGCTGCAAGCACAAGCCTAAGAAAACATTGTGAACATCTTCCAAACATCCAACCTAACCTAAAACACGACCTAACCACCTTCCAAACCTCACCATTCATCAAAACACCCTCCTACTGCAAAAAACAGAGTCACCTTTGCAGTTAGACTTCCATAACTCAATCCACTCGTGCATTCTTGCTAAAACTAGTTCATAAACATTCCATACCACATATACAAGCTATCCCAAGCATTGGACACGACCTGTAACACCTCTAACCAACTTCACCATTTTCACTTTTTCTGTTTTGCAGGTTGATTGCCATAGCTTGATTCACTTGGTTTCAAAGCAAGTTAAAGGTTGGAATAGCATCCCTGGACTTCAAGCAAGTTGTACCAATCCTCACTTTGCCTTGAAAGTGCCTCCATTGCCAGACACGATCCAAGCTGAACAGGTAAGTTCATGGACTTCTATCTCTCAATCTAGGAAGAGTTAGCTTTAAGTTTATGAATGAAAAATATTCTACTCATGGCCCTGAAGCTATGCATATCCTCACTTTCCATTTATATTGCATATGCTGAGAGTATTTTGAACCTGAACATTGACAAAAAACTAGGCCAGGAATTGGGGGAGAAGAAATTCTCTCTCATTTCTAAGAGTTAGAATCACTTTTTTGTATATTTGGAATCGTGACAAGATGCTCTATAACATTGCTGTTGTAAGTTTTTGCTGAATGTCAAAGAATCATGAGATAGCAGAAACGCGTGTTTTGTTGTTCAAGGATGCTGGAGGTTGAAGAAGACAAAGTCTTTGGGCTGGGCCTGAGATGTTTTCCTTTTCACACCATTGCATTTCACATGCACCCCCTTGGCCCATTTTGAGTTTTAATTGTCATTTTCAACTTTTTCTTTTTGATTCTGGTTTGTTATTTTTTATTAAAGCATAAAAAACATTAAAAACATTTTTCTCATATTTTTGCATTTTATTTGATATTTATTTGATTTCATTTAGTTTTGTACATAAATAAACATAAATATACTTTTATTTAAAATGACTAAAAATAATACAAATATATTTATTTTTTGATTTCATTTTATTTTATCTTTTTGAAAACATTTTATAGAAAATATACCTTTTTTGTAAAATATTAAATATTTTATTTTTATACATATTTAGTATATTTAGTAAATATTATAAATACTAATATATTTATTAGGATATTTAGGATAAAAATACCAAAAAATATATGTATTTATTTTTATTAATATTTAACATTAAAAATACCTTTTTTTTTGACAAATATACTTTTCTTTTATTTATTTTTTGTATATAATTAGTAAATATTGTATATAATACATAATAAATAATTAATACCTTTTATTTAGCAAAATTAGGGTTTTTTGCCCTAAACATGAATATATTCAAATTAACTTTCTTTTAATTATTTTTTATTTTTATTTGTGAATAAAATATACACTTACACAAAAATACCTTCACATACATATTGCCTTATTCTTATACATCTTTATATATACATTTGCGCGATTTAATTTGGTTGTAATTATTGGACACTACTCTCCTATGAAGTCTCATCCCCATTTGAATATTTGTACCCCCATTCCCATGATTATTGTGTAATAATTTAGGACCTTTAAATTCCGCATTTAAAAGTTTTCTAATTATAGCATGATAGAATTAGGGTTTTGTATGCAAAAATTAACCAAAGATAGTTTGACCTAAATTCAAGATAAACAAGCATGAAAATGGACAACACCAATCACACTTGCACCCCCCTAGGGTTATTCCACTTGTTGTCTTCAATAATGGGCCATATTGCATGTTAGGTATCTTTGGCAAAAACAAAACAATCAAATGATCATAGTCCCTCGATGACGCTTTCAAAAGTTGCCTAAAAATGATCAAGTCCCTTAAAGGAAAAATTGCCCAAAGATACTTGGCACCATTGCAATCATGGTCTAAACAATGACCCGCGCCTGTCCCGTTCACATCCTAACACAAGATTGTCCACCAAATACAATGGTGGAACAAAATTGTTAAAAGGGTTAAAAACATAGCAAAGATCTTTGAGTAAATTAGGAGTAGACAACTCTTGGTTACTTGCCAACTTGCAAAACAAAAACACTTGCCTATTTTTTAAAACACACATCACAACACATTTTCAAAACAACTTTCAAAAACATTGAAAACTTTTTCAAAAGACATACACTTTTGTATACATCCCAACATGGATCATTACAAAGGTTGCCACCACATTGGCCTCTTTTGAAAACATTTTTCAAACCCACACACAAAGCACCATTTCGAACAATTGAAAATCAAGACAAGTTGATCTAAGCAAGTAACTAAGAGCCCATGGATAACCATGGATAGAAAGGATGCTAATACCTTCCCTTTCTATAATCTACTCCCCGAACCCAAGAAAATATCTCAAAGGTTTTTGCTGTGCTTTTTAACCTTTCCTTAGGATAAAATAAAAAGTCGGTGGTGACTCTTGCTCAACCGAAACATTTGCGAAAACAAAACGCAAAACCTCAAGTCAGTTCTCCCACCGTATCACAGAACTGGCGACTCTGTTGGCGAATTGACTTAAAAGTGGAGTAACCTTAGGGCTTATATCACCTTTGTTTTCAATTGTTTGCTTTGTTTGCTTTTATATTTGTGGGCTTTGCATCGGAGTTTCATAGATCCTAACCCGGATCTGGGGAATACCCTTTTAGGTAGCATAATCTGTGAGGGACCTGTCCGGCGTAGACCGACATGGGTGAAGCAGTGGCTACGTTGGTGTGGCACCTTGGTCTGTATCGATATCCCTTGTGTTGCAACGAGGAGAATATGAGTCTTCTAAGGAGTCATTAAACACCAACCGACCTTAGAACCCTAAATTGACCCAACTTGGCCATAGAACAGTAGCAGAATGCTACACTCATTGAGGCTAAACTCTCGCGATAGTTCTGGCCACAAGAAAAGATTGTGACGCTGGAGTTATGACCGATTGAGGGTAGTCAGTGATATTGAGATCCTCTAGAACCCGGTTACTATTTTCTAGGACAGGTCTTAACCAACGAAACTGAAAGAGGGTAGTACCTAAACTTCATGCTAGCCAAAACCCTAAGGGTTGTCTTGTGTGACTTGTGTGCCTTATCATGTTTGCCTTTGTGAATACTTGTGGTGTTCTTCATCATAGCATCATACCATCATACCATTGCATGCATCTTGCATAAGGACTGACCCATTTCAAAGACAAGAGGGTTTCATCTTTGCTCTGTTTTGTAGGACATCATGATGCCCGTGTGTAGGAATACTATCCGGCTCAACTTTGTTCAACCACCAACTTTGCTCAAGGAATTGGTTGGTAGGATTCCAAACACTACTTCCTTCATCAAGAGGCATGGTTCTCTCCTTGGCTTGATCACTTCAAAGTGGGACCAACAACCGATAAGTGTCTTGACCCAGTTTTATGATCCCCTGTATCATTGCTTCACCTTTCAAGACTTCCAGCTGGTCCCTACCCTGGAAGAATTCTCTGATTTGCTTGGTATCCCTGTTTTGGAGCAGACTCCATTCACTGGTTGGGAGAAGACTCTTAGGCCTGAAGAGATTGCTGCAGTCCTTCCATTAACTAAAGAGGAGGTAATGACTAACTGGGAGACTAGAAGTGGAGTTAAGGGCTTTTTGGTTAAGTTTCTGGTTGGCAAAGCTAATGGTTTCTGAAATGACTTGGACTTCAAGGCGTACGAAGACATTCTGGATCTGTTAATTTATAGTCTGGTATTGTTTCCAAATCCTGATACCTTTATCAATATCTATGCCATAAGGATCTTCATGTCTCGGAACCCTGTACCCACTCTTTTGGGTGATATCCTGCAACAACTCTGTGCTCGTACTGCCCGAAGACGGGGAACTCCATGGTGTTGTGCTCCTTTGCTAGTGAGGTGGTTTATTTCGCACCTTCCTAAGTTTGTGCTGAAGAATGAAGAAGGAAAGGGTTGGGCTCATAGGTTAATGTCTCTCACTGATAATGACATCACTTGGACTCTCAGTGGTTTGGATGAGGTAGCTGTTATTGATCGTTGCGGAGAATATCCTAATGTTCCATTGATCGGTACCCAGGGAGGAATCTCTTATAATCCATGTTTAGCTCTCCGTCAGTTTGGAAGAGCCAGAAGAGTAGGGCCTCATGAGATGTTGGTTCCTCACTTCCATTTTGAATTTCAGGCAGGCAGTGACAAACTACGCCAGGGATTCATTAAGGCTTGGGACAAAATTCACAAAGCTGACCCACATGAGTTGGGACCGAGGACTTCTCTACCATTGGAACCCTATTGCAGATGGGTCCGCATCCGTGCTCAGAAGTTAGGTATGCCATACGAAGCTGTCAGGCCTATCATTCTTGAATCTCCTGATGAAGACGGGGTTCCTCCAACTGTTCTCCCTCCTCAGATACCCACTGATGTTGATACACTAAAGAGATCTTGGGAGCAGCTACAGGAAGAACGAGATTTTTATCGAGAAAAGTTCAACGAACAAGAGCGGAAGATCCAGAAGCTGACTAAGCAATTGGAGGAAGAACGGATCCTGAATGACTATATCCGTACTGAGAAGAGGAGGCCATGGGAGCACTGATGAGCTTTGGATGTTTCCTTTTACAGTTTTTATTTCCTTTTCAGTATTTTTCATTCTTGTAATGCCTAAGGGCAAATTGTTGAACAATTTAAAAGTTTGAATCTAATGAAGTATATTTCCTTTTTGTCTACAAAGTTGAATCTCGTTTGTCTTTGAAAACATAAATCATACGCATCTCATTGCATCATATGCATAACAAGTACCCTTTTCCACAGGTTGCTTAATCTTCTTCGCTGTTTATTTGAACAGTCATCATGAATCCTGAATCATCCAATGAGCAAGCTATCAAGGCCCTCCAGGCCCAGAACGCCCAGTTTCAAGAGTTGGTCATGAGCTTAGCCCAAGGTCAACAAGAGTTGAAGACTCTGCTCTTGAAGAAGAAGAAGAAGAAGAGGACTACGTTGTTCAACACTGGACGCATGTTTGGGAATACACTCCATAATGAGGCTGATCAGGCTACTTCCTCTGTAGAGAAAGACAGTCCCCAAGGGGGAAGGGCTCCTAGTCCTGCAGTCTCCGACAACGAGACGGATTACAATGATGAACAGTACCCTCCTGCTGCATACAGATACAAGCAACTAGAGGAACGTTTAAGTGCCATGGAGATTCAAAATGTGCCGGGGTTGGATTTCAGAGATCTAGGTTTATCTTCTGGGGTGGTGATCCCACACAAGTTCAAGGCGCCTGCCTTTGCGAAGTACGACGGGGCTTCCTGTCCTAAGCCGCATTTCAGATCATATGTAAGGAAGATCCAACCTTACACTGCAGACAAGAACCTATGGATCCATTTCTTTCAGGATAGCCTTTCGGGGTCTCAACTCGAATGGTTCTATCAGCTAGATAGAGCCAGTATTCGAAACTGGGAAGATTTGGCTACCGCATTTTATAAACAGTATCAGTACAATTCTGACCTCGCTCCCACGCGTACCCAAATCCAGGGTATGTCATTGGGGACTGGCGAAGGATTCAAGGAGTATGCGCAAAAGTGGAGAGACCTGGCTGGCAGGGTGCAGCCTCCTTTGACTGACCGTGAACTTGTTGACATGTTCCTAGGGACCCTGTCTGGTCCATTCTTCAATCATCTGATTGGTAATTCTTCTGCTGGGTTTACAGATTTGATCTTGACTGGTGAGAGGATAGAAGCTGGTATCAAGTCAGGGAAGATACAGAAAGGTGCCTCCGCGAGTACTGAGAAGAAGCCTTTCAAGAAGGAAGCCAACGCTGTTTATGGTCCCAGAAGACAAGATAAGTCGGAACGCCGCCAAGCTGTCAATGCATTGGTAATTTCAAAGCCTGTTGCTGCTCCTCAGCAGTATAATCAACAAAGGGGTGAGAGGCCCAAAAGGCAGTACACTCCGCTCAGCATGACCCTGTCTCAGATTTTGCCGCAACTACTGTCAACCAATCTGGTAACTGTCAAGGAAGCTCTGAAGGTGGTGAACACAGCTTCTCCAAAGTACAACCCCAACTCCCGTTGCGCTTATCACTCTGATAGCCCCGGGCATACTACGAACGATTGCTGGGCTCTGAGGAATAAGGTTTAAGACCTTATTGATGCTAAAGAAATACAGTTTGAGGCGCCCGAAAGGCCCAATATTGTAACTGCTCCCATGCCCCAGCATGGAGTGAATGCTGTGGAAGAAGACCGATATGTAGCCTCCGTGGAAGAGATTGTTACTCCGTTATCGACTGTTAAGAGGAATCTGTTGCTAGCCGGTTTATTTCCGGGATGTGGTGAAGATTGCCTTCTATGTGCTGTTTCGCCTTTTGGTTGTCCTTTGCTGAAATCAGGTATCCAAAGCCTGATGGATAGCAAAGAAATATTGTTCGAGAAAATTGTTGTTCCTGATGCCCCTGCCGAAGAAGTTTCTATTGTCACTATTTTCAACAAGCCTCCCAAGGCTCCTTCAAAGAAGCCTGTCAAAATCATGTCCACTCAGAAGATTGCTTCTATCATCATCACAGTTCCGAGGCCTCTCCCTTATACATCCGACAAAGTTGTCCCATGGCATTATGGGGCAGATGTTTATGTGCTTGGAGTAAAACAAGAGTTTGATATAAGTACCGGTGTAAGTAACATCACCGGGCCTGCCAAAATTACTCGCAGTGGTAGGTTGTTTTCGCCAGATATCGCACCACCAGCTATTCAGAAACCTCTTATCATCACACCCGCAAGTGTGCATGTTCCACTTCCTAATCAAGTTCCTGTTTCTACCCCTGCTGCCGAGTCCTCTGATGCTCGGGGCAAAAGGATTGCTACTGATTTGCCTGCCCTGACGGAGGCACTAAAGACAACCACTGTTGAAGCCTCCCAGCAAGAGATGGAGGAGATCCTCAAGATTATCAAGAAAAGTGATTTCAATGTAGTTGAGCAATTGGGGCACACCCCATCAAAGATTTCTATGCTATCACTGCTGTTGTGTTCAAAGGCCCACGCCAAGGCTCTGATCTCCTTCCTAAAGACGGCCCATATGCCACAAGAAACGTCTGCGGATCAATTTACTGATTGTGTGGCCAACTTGACTGGTGATAATGGTCTGGGCTTTTCTGACGTCGATCTGACCGCCAAAGGAAAGAACCATAATGACGCCCTGCATGTCTCTATTGAATGCAGGGGCACTACTCTTGCCCATGTGTTGGTGGACACCGGTTCTTCATTGAATGTATTGCCCAAGAAAGCCTTAGACAGGTTAGATTCTGAGGGTTTGGAGCTCAAGCCTAGTAACATTGTTGTCTGAGCCTTTGACGGTTCGAAAAGAATGGTACATGGTGAAGTTGACATTCCAATCAGGGTTGGTTCTCAAGTGTTTGATTCTACTTTCTATGTGATGGACATCCGCCCATCCTACTCTTGTTTGCTGGGCCGTCCATGGATCCACAAGGCTGGAGCTGTGACCTCCACACTACATCAAAAGCTTAAGTACCCAGTCAGAGGAAAGATTGTTACAGTTAAAGGGGAAGTAGAATATATGGTCAGCCACCTTAACTCGTTCTGGTACATAGAGATGGATGGGGAATTCATTAAAACCCCCTTTCAACACTTTGAAGAGGTGCCTCAGACATTGGCGTTGGCTGAAACTGTGATTGAAGACCCTCCTTTGAAGATGACTTCCTTAAAGGATGCCCGGGCTGTGATTGAGAAGGGTGAGTGCGCAAACTGGGGCCGACTTCCTGACTTCACTCCGAAGACTGACAAGTTTGGCTTGGGCTTCACTGCAGAGGCTCAGAGGGTTGTTCGCAAAGCAAGGATTGGAAGACCTCCTGTGTTCATCACCAACCCAGGAGTGAATGCTATTGAAGACGAATAGGAGGAATCTGAATTTGACAGCTGGATCTACCCAACAACCGACAGCGGACCAAGCAACTGGACTGCCAAAGACTTTACACCTATTACTTTTGTCACTCAGTAATGAACTCTTTTGTTTTCAATATGTAACAAATAATACGATGAAACTTTTATGGCTCGGTGTCCTCCCCGGGGCACCGTGGCTTCATTTATGAGGGCTTTTGTATGTCATTTTCATATATCATTAATCAAAACATTGGACGTTTGTTGCATTTCGAAATCTTGCGCTCCTTTTCTTTCTTTATTATATATTGCAAAATAGCTATATTTACACACACTCACTTATACAGGTTCCAATCCACTCTGGATCTCACTGGTAACGACTCTGCTACTGCCAGTTATGACTTCGAAAATTTGATCAACTTAGCCGAAGACGAAGGTGAAGATGATTGCGAAGTGCCTGGTGAACTTGCAATACTACTACTCCAGGAAGAGAGGGCCATTCAGCCACATGAAGAGCCAGTGGAGATGATAAATCTGGGTACTGAGACAGACAAAAAGGAAGTCAAGATTGGTGCCAATTTAGAGCTCAGTGTGAAACAACGGTTGATTCAGATGCTGCATGACTACATGGAAATCTTTGCTTGGTCTTACGAAGACATGCCTGGGTTGGATACCGACATTGTGGTTCATCACCTTCCTACCAAGGAAGACTGCCCTCCGGTAAAACAAAAGGTCCGCCGTATGCGTCCAGAGATGTCCGAGAAAATCAAAGTTGAGGTTATGAAACAATTTGATGCCGGGTTTCTAGCAGTAACTTCTTACCCTCAGTGGATAGCCAACGTGGTTCCAGTGCCGAAAAAGGATGGTAAGGTCCGGATGTGTGTTGATTACAGGGATTTGAACAGGGCGAGCCCTAAGGATGATTTCCCTCTGCCTCATATCGACGTTCTGGTTGACAACACTGCTCAGCATAAAGTTTTCTCCTTCATGGATGGCTTCTCCGGTTATAATCAGATCAAGATGGCTCCTGAAGACATGGAGAAGACCACTTTTGTTACTCAGTGGGGCACCTTTTACTACAAGGTCATGCCTTTTGGGTTGAAAAATGCTGGGGCAACCTACCAACGTGCCATGGTTGCTTTATTTCATGACATGATCCATCATGAGATAGAAGTATACGTCGATGATATGATTGCAAGGTGACACTAGAAACAGGGGCAATAAAGAGTCGCCTGAGCAGTCTAATTGTTCTACCCTCCGAGGTACCAAGGTAGGTTCAGCCAAAGAACACGACCAAGTACATCTTAATTCCCCAGAGAGTGGTTCAACAAAACACTCTTCTCCCAGCAAATCATCAAATATCAAGGAAATTGAGTATCCTCCTGTAGATCTCAATACCTCCCCAGCAGCAATATATACATTCTTAACAAGCATCCCTGGCAGTCTTGGTCTAAAGATTGTTCCCCGGCGGTATACCACCATTCAAAGGGATCTTCCCTGCAGTCTAAAACTTCCCCCAGGAGAGTCCAACCCAGTTTCCCCCGGAAGGTTGAAATTCATATCTCCCCAAGCAGTAAGCTTATCCCCAGTAGATTCTGGAAGCTTATCCCCTCGCAGAGCACGAATGCGTCGTCCCGGCTTGATTTAAAGAGTTATTTCCGTAACCGGATATAACTGGGTTATCCTCAGCCAAAAGCCACGGAAAGAGCGTCCTCGGCAAAGTATCTTCCTACCCCCAGCGAAGTCTATCAACACTTCCAGCACAACAAGGATATCCCCAGCATAATTCATCAACGGTATCCTCAGCGGAGTTATCTTCATCAACCCAGCAAAGCATCGCTATCCCCACAGAGTAGCACTCCCCAGCATGATCGCTAGAGTATTTTTTTTCTCCCGCAGAATTATTTCATTTGCCAAGTGTATTCCTCAACGGAGTTATCTTCTCCTACCGGTATTCTTGCAACAATCATCCACAGCGGAAGCAAAATCTCTTCCTCAACATCAGCCCAGGATATGACTTCCCGGCACCCGTCAAGGATTTATTTTCCTAGACAAAAACATACATGAATCATCACATACATCATTATAGCATGCATAACGTATTGCATCATACAAGTCCCATTTATATTGATAACATCATTGCTTGATCCATATCATGCATTGCATATAACTGACCTTTACCTTTCAGGAAGGATGCAGTTGAAATTCTCAAACATATTTCAAGGATTTCTCTAGTCCAGTTAAATCGACTCCAAACAGATTTTTCTGATAAAGACTCAGTAGAAGTTCTCTTATGGTCCCCTCTCCAACGGCGTGTGAGGTGGTAATTCCTTTTTCAGATGTTTCCCTCTCCGGCATGAGCGTGAGGTGATATTCTCTCATGGTCCCCTCTCCAACGGCGTGTGAGGTGGTAATTCCTTTTTCAGATGTTTCCCTCTCCGGCATGAGCGTGAGGTGATATTCTCTTGTGGTCCCCTCTCCAGCGGCGTGTGAGGTGGTAATTCCTTTTTCAGATGTTCCCCTCTCCGGCATGAGCGTGAGGTGATATTCTCTTATGGTCCCCTCTCCAGCGGCGTGTGAGGTGGTAATTCCTTTTTCAGATGTTTCCCTCTCCGGCATGAGCGTGAGGTGATATTCTCTTGTGGTCCCCTCTCCAGCGGCGTGTGAGGTGGTAATTCCTTTTTCAGATGTTCCCCTCTCCGGCATGAGCGTGAGGTGATATTCTCTTATGGTCCCCTCTCCAGCGGCGAGTGAGGTGGTATTTCCTTCTTCAGATGTTTCCCTCTTCGGCATGAGCGTGAGGTGATATCTCCTTTCAGATTATAATTTCCTATAGTTCCCTCTCCAGCGGCGAGCGAGGTGACTCCCTTTGAGATTATAATGTCCTTTGGTTCTCTTCCTGACACTACGAAGATGGTAACTCTCAACGAGCGTTGTTGAGGTTGAAATCATTCAGGATTCTCTTACCATTCATGCTAAGGCAGTAATCATCCCTGGTTCTTTCATCAACGTTTGAAGCTCCAGACTCAGCTCCTGTAACCCGTCAGGACATATCTATATCAAGCATCTAAAATCAGCTCCTGCAACGTGTCAGGTACTCATTTTTTCTTTTGCAGGTACGCAGGTTCTCGCTAAGGAATCTCTTACGCGATCAACATCCAGATGGCATCTATAAGCCCATCACCCTATCCAGCAATCTCCAAATGGCATCTATAAGCCCATTCCCCCATCATCACTACTACTATGTGAGCGCAAATTTCTGGGCACTCTAGTGTCCAATCATCTTTTACCCTCGGATTACGAAAGGCATGTCAGCCAATCTGCATCCTCAGGTCTAAGAAGATTGAACAGGGGCAACTGTTGCACCCCAAAATTTGCCCTCCCATATTCATCAAGATTTGTCAAGTCAAGGTCACAAAATTCCCCCAGGGTTGTGCAGCTCAACTGTCTCCTATACAGTCAAAACTAGGGTTTGAGTTCTGGTCAAGCAAATGAACTTTTCAAAGGCCCAATCAAGTCTCATATGCCTACAAAGAGAGTCAAGTATCCTCATATCAAGTTTCAAGGCATTCAGCTCAAGATTGCACAGTCAAAACCCTAGATTGCACTACAGTCAACTGTAGGGGCAAAATGGTCATTTGGCAGTCAAAAGTTCAAATTTTTGGTCAACATATCATTTTGAAGCCACAAACATCATTTGATCAATGCTTGATCATGATTCTCAAAATTTGGCTCAGAAATCATCAAAGATGCAAAAGTTACTATATTTGGACAGCTGAAAAAGTCAACTGAAATTGACCAGGGCATAACTTTCACATGGATTATCAGAAAAATTCCATCCAAAGCTCATTTTGAAGAGAGAGACATTTCCTACAATTCATCTTCATGTTCCAAGTCCAAGAAATGCTCTCACAAAAAGTTATCAATTTCAACATTATAGGTCATTTTCAAAAGTCAACAAAAAGTGACTTTAAGTCAAAGGCCATAACTTGAGATTGGTAAATCAAAATGACATGGGACCAAAGGCATTGGTTAAAGGACTCAAAGACCTTTCCAAAATGTCCAAGAACATGTGAAAAGCTTAAAAATTGACCAAGTTATGCCTTGTGGAAGTTGGGAAATTTTTGGAAATTTTTGAAAGTCAACTTTGATGCAAAAGGCCTAAAAATGCAAATGGGCCTATTTTCCTTCCAAATTTCTTCATGCCAAGCCTATGCACGACCACTAGGCCCAAAGGGAAGTATTTTCATATTTTTCAATTATTTATTTGAATTAATATTAATTTATATTCATTTAAATGATTTTAATTCATGAAAAATATAAACCTTAACCTAAAAAATCTTTTTATGCACATTATAATGTCAATATTTCGTGCTTAATGGATTATGGCAAGTTTTGATAAGATTTGATCAGATTTGAACCAAGTTGCACATGAAAAGATATGAAAAAGATTTTCAAGAATCAAATATGTGAAATCATTATGGACATGGATTTTGTGCAAAGTTTTTAACCTAAACCATTCCATACAAGTACTACATCACAACCCTAATGCAAGAGGACTAAAAAGCTGCGCATAAACAAGCATTACAATATTGAAATTTTTCATAAAAACACCAATACTGAAATCTAGCTTAGAGGACGATTCAAGCTTTGATTTTTGTTTCAATAGCATCCTGAGACCTTCCTGAACCTTTCTCAATCAAAAACAACAAGTCAAACGCCTTGAAACGGTATCTATAAGTCAAACTGAACCAAGAAAATATTGAAATTGCATAGCACGATTTAAGCATCCTCTTGCATTTTTCTTTGTGGATTATTGTTTGTCATGATGTTTCTGTGCTAACCAATATGTTCAATTGAATTTTTGTGCCATATTTATGCTTTCGCCATTGTCAAAAAACTAGGTTTTCAGAGTTCTTGATTTAGGGTTTCTCACCCCAGGAACAATTGGGACTCAAGATGGTTACCATTGCATTCAGCGTGTTCTTCTGAATAAGACACATCCCTCGCGATAAATTTATGGTTCATAGGGAGCTATTCGCTATTTTTTCAAAAGGCCTCTAACACCACGGTTGCAAAACCGTTGCCCATTAGTTTTGTTTTACAGGGAAGGGGAAGGAGACGAAGACGTGTCCATTGGTGACAGGTCCATTTGAATTTCGCGCGGAATTCCAAAGCATTGGCGTTTTCTTCTTATATTATTTATGTATTATTATATATTAATTGAAATGCATGTGGCTAAGTGGTTAAGTGCTACGCTTGTGACCTCACAGACCTGGGTTCAAGTCCCAGGTCTGGCAAAAGTTTCATATTATTTTTCCATTATAAATCCCATGCAGTTTCAGGAGCGCATACGTACCATGTTCCACTCTCATCCATTAGCCACGCGTCCAACATGATCAGATCAAAGGCTTAAATTAAGAGAACACGCTAGGGCCAAGTCAATACGTTAGCATCCAATTGGCAAAGTCAACGAGGGCCATGCTTAATGGGCCAATGTCTAGGGCCTGAACCTCCACAATGGGACAGAACACCCCCTGGTTTGCATTTGTTTTCTATTTTCCCTTCTTATTTTATTTTTGCCATTTTATTTACTTTATTTGTTTTAATTATTTTTTCAGCAAAATATAAAAACACTAAAAAATCAGAAAAATACAAAAAATATAATATTTATTTTATAATAATTATTTTCATAAATAAATTAGAATGTAAATTATGTAGAGTAATTAGGTTTTAATTGTAATTCCTTTTTTAATAAAAATCCAAAAATGTAGAATTTAGGTTAATTGTTAATTCTTTTTTTCTCTTTAATATTTTTCCCTTTTTTCCACAACAATAATTATTATTTATTTATTTATTTTCCTATTTAAATTGTATATAAATGAATTAGGTTTAATTTAGGTCATATTTTAATTCTTTCATAATAAATAAAAAAATATTAGAATTAGGGTTTGCTTCTTAATTTAATTTTAATTAATTCTCCTTTTTCTCATTAAATCTAAAAAATGCAAAATACCAAAAAAAAAAAACATTTAATCATTTAATTTTTAATTCTCATTAACTTTTAATTATTTGCAAAAGGGTCCAACGCCCTAGTTTCGTTTTAATTCTTTAATTTGCGCATTTATCTTATGTCGTTTAATTATAATTTTGTATCTCCCCCAAAGCCATGTAATTTACTTATCGCACTTTATTTCTTCGCATTATTTATTTTTCCGCTAAATCGGGTCCGGTTTAATTTTGGCGATGTGGACCCGCGCCATTTGTAATAGTTTAGATTTATTTTCCGCACTCCTAACTGTTAACCAAGCATGAAAGAATGAATGTCTAATTAAAATCAAGCGTAGATCACGACAAACATGACAAGACAAATAACTGAAACATGACACACGATTCGCACACACCACCCCTAGGGTACGCCTCACTGTTGCCTTTCGAAAGGTGATCGTCGAGTAGAGGATGTCTTAGTAAGTCCTCATGATCCGGGAACCTGGCATGAGGGTAGCTTCTAAGGTGTCTTCCCATTGCTCTGGTGATCACCATGTCCCTAAAATCGAATTGACCCGAACACCTCCAACGGTGGTGCTACCTACCTCTCAATGGTGGGATGGCACTACTTTAAGGACATTTACACAGACGAATTCCTTAGGGTAGGTAGACGACTCTAGATACTTGCTCTAAATTTCAAGACAAATTCAAAAAATACTTTTCACACCGACACCTTTTCAAAAATCTTTCGAAAGCAATTTTTCAAACACTCTTGAGGACCGATACAAGAGTCGAACTGGAATTTTCAAAGAAACTTTTTAAAACCCACAGTTGAAAAGCAAACAAACCATTTTTGAAAACACAAATGAGCAAGTATCTAAGAGCCCATGGATAACCATGGATAGAAAGGGTGCTAACACCTTCCCTTTCTATAACCTACCTCCCGAACCGAGAGCAATCTCTTTAAAGGAATTTTTCTGTGCTTTTGTCCTTTCCAATTGGAGAAAATAAAAGACGGTGGCGACTCTTGCTTCCGCGACATTTCGCGAACCAGCGTTAAACAGTCAGTTCCAGATCCACCGATCACAGAACTGGCGACTCTGCTGGGGATAAAACTTAAAGTGAGGTTTACCTTAGGGCTAGCTTATAACTATGTTTTCAATTGTTTTCCTTGTGTGCTTTAAATTATGGATTGCTTGGGAGTTCTATAGATCCTACACCCGGATCTGGGGGATACCTTTCTTAGAAAGTAGCAACAAGGCTGTGAGGGAACTGTGCGGGGTATACCGACACGGTTGAAACAGTCTGCTACGTTGATGTGGCACTTTGGTGTGTACCGGTAACCCTTGAGTTCAGTCAAGGAGAGTACGGGGCCTCCGCGTGGTGTCGTGAAGCATCAACAGACCTTAGGAACCTTAATTGAACTATCTTGGCCTCTTTAGGGTAGTGAGATAGCTGACTTTGGTGCAGTCCGAGGTTGGTTGATACTCGATACTACGCTCAATTGAGGGTTGCTTTCCTGGAATATTTCGGTCGCCAGTTCAGTGGCTAAATCGAAACGATGAACAATGAAAGCAATCCCGTGATATTGGGAACCTTAGAACCCGGTTACTTTGATTAGGACAGGATGAACCCACCAACTCAAGAGGGTACTACCCAGACCCCATGCTGGCCTTAAACCTTAAGGGCTTGTCTTGTGTGCCTTGTTTGCCCTACATGTTTGTCTTTGTAAATATCCGTGGTGTGTTTAATCATAGCATCATGACATCATCCAGCATCATATGCATTGACTAACCATTTCAGGGGTTCGAATTTTCATCTTTGTTCTTGTTTTGTAGGACATGGAAACTGCTCGTAGAAAGACAATTCAGGTCAATCTTGTAAGGGTACCTCCTCAGCTTAAGGAGCTTATATCCAGGATTCCCGAGAACTCTTCATTCAGTGACAGGCATGGAAGCCTCATCAGCTTGGTCAACACCAACATGGAGGAAGATATGATAAAGGTCTTGTTCCAGTTCTTTGATCCCCTGCATCACTGTTTTACCTTCTTGGACTATCAGTTGGTACCTACATTGGAGGAGTTCTCCCGGCTCCTGAAGATCCCTATCCTTGATCAGCTACCTTTCAACGGTACAGAAAAGGAACCTAAGCTTGAAGAGATTGCTAAAGCCTTGCACCTGCAGTCATCCGACCTCAAAGGACATTGGGAAGTCAGAAGTGGTATCAAAGGGTTCTTAGCCAAGTTTCTGTTTGAAAAAGCCCTTGAATGTTGGAACTCCCTTGACTTGCAGGCTTTTGAAGAAGTGGTAGCCCTCCTTGTTTATGGTTTGGTACTGTTCCCTAATCCAGATCAGCTCATTGATATTAGTGCCGTTCAGATCTTTATGTCCAGGAATCCTATACCTACGTTGCTGGGGGACATCCTTCACTCATGTTACACTCGAACCATGAGAAAAAGAGGTGTCCTTATGTGTTGCACTCCTCTCCTGGGAAGGTGGTTTATTTCGCACCTTCCACAATCAGTCCTGAAGAATGAGCGGGGTTTGAGATGGTCACAACGGTTGATGACTCTTACACATGCAGATATACATTGGTGTCCTAGATCCAGAGGAGATGTCACTATCATTGATCGTTGTGGGGAGTACCCTAATGTTCCTTTACTTGGAATCAGAGGAGGTATTACTTATAGCCCATGCCTGGCTTGGAGACAGTTTGGTTATGCTCGGAGGGATGGTCCTCATGACATGTTAATTCCCGACATAGTTTTTGACTTCGACAGTGATACTCAAGGGCTTCGTCAGAGATTTATCAGAGCCTGGAAGATGCCCAGTAGAATAGACAGCAAGACACTGGGGCACAGGAATTCCATCCCTTTGGAACCCTATCTCAAGTGGGTACGGGCCCGTTCTCAGAAGCTAGTCATGCCTTATCCTCACATGCTTCCAGTAATCAAAGAACCTGTCTTGGAAGGGGAAGTGTCTCATGTTATTCAGCACCCTGATATGCCCACATCCTGGGAAGAGATGCAGAAGAGCTGGATTCAGCTTAAGGAGGAAAGGAATTCTTTGGAGACTAGTCTGCACGCCAGTGAAAAGAAGGTCTTGGAGCTCACCCGTCTGTTGCATGAGGAGAGGAACCTCAACACCTACATAGCTCCGAAGAGGATGCGCAGTGTATTTTGGGATTGACTTGATTTTTGTATTTCCTTTTTGCCCATGAGGCCTTGATGTATCAAACAATGATTTCATTAATGATAACGTGTGTTCTTTTCTTGTCTACAACGAATTTGAACTTTCGAACCCTTGAATGCATTGCATACGCATTTCATACATCATGTGCATAGCAGGTTTCTCCCTTTTCAGGTTGCTTACAGTTCTTCGCTGTTTATTTCAGCATCATGAATTCCGGATCTGAATCAACTGAGACTTCAATCAAGGCTCTCCAGGCGCAGAATGCGCAGTTTCAAGAGCTAATCCTGGGTCTAGCCAAAGGCCAAGAGGAACTGAAGACCATGCTCCTGAAGAAGGAGAAGAAGAAGAAAAGAAGGACTGTTCTATTCAACACGGGCCGAAGGATGGGTAATACTCTACACAATGAAGAGGTTGCTTCTTCTGTTGGTAAGAGTCCTTCTCAGGCAGAAGCAAGGGTTCCTAGTCCGGTGGTCTCCGACAACGAGACAGATTTTGATGAAGAGCAGTACCCTCCTGAAGACAACAGATACAAACAACTGGAAGACAGGTTGAAGGCCATGGAAGTTCAACAGGTACCTGGGTTGGATTTTGGAGATCTGGGTTTGTCGACTGGTGTAATTATTCCACATAAATTCAAAGCTCCCACCTTCTCCAAGTATGACGGGGCATCTTGTCCCAAGCTGCATTTGAGGTCCTATGTGCGAAAGATTCAGCCGTACTCTGCGGACAAGAATCTATGGATCCACTTCTTCCAGGAGAGTCTTTCAGGGACTCATCTCGAATGGTTCTATCAGCTGGATGGGACCAAAGTTCGTAACTGGGAGGAGCTGGCCACTGCTTTCTATAAACAGTATCAGTATAATGCCGACCTTGCCCCCACGCGTACCCAACTCCAGGGTATGTCGTTGGGCGTAAGCGAAGGTTTTAAAGAGTACGCGCAGAAGTGGAGAGATCTGGATGGCAGGGTGCAGCCACCTTTGACTGATCGAGAGTTAGTGGATATGTTCTTGGGGACCCTATCTGGGCCGTTCTTTAATCATCTCATTGGGAATTCTTCTGCTGGTTTCACTGATTTGATCTTAACTGGAGAGAGAATTGAAGCTGGGTTGAAGTCTGGGAAGATTGCAAAGGCTGCATCATCATCTGGGTCAGACAAGAAGCCGTTTAAAAAGGAGTCTAGTGCCGTGTATGGTTCTAGGAAATCAGAAAGACCTGATCGCCGCCAATCTGTCAGTGCGGTCATGATTGCTACGCCTGCTGCCGCTCCCCGGCCAAACAATCCCCAAAGGGCTGATAGACCTCGGAGAGAGTTTACCCGGTTAAGCATGACCCTATCGCAGATTTTGCCGCAGCTGCTCGCAACCAATTTGGTATCTGTCAAGGAGGCTCCAAAGTTCCCTAACACTACCTCTCCTAAGTACAACCCGAATGCCCGTTGTGCTTACCATTCAGACAGCCCGGGGCATGCCACTGACGACTGTTGGGCACTAAGGAACAAGCTGCAGGACCTCATTGACGCTAAAGAGGTACAGTTCGAGGCGTCTGACAAACCTAATGTGGTGACAGCTCCCCTGCCTGCTCATGGAGTTAATGCTATTGGTGATGAAGAGGAAGTTGATGAAGCTGAGTTTGATAGCTGGATCTACCCGGCTGCTGATGGTGGACTTAACAATTGGAGCGCCAAGGACAATCTCTCTGTTTCTTTTGACACTAAGTAATAAGTTTCTTTGTTTCAGTTTGTAATAAACTATGATAAACTCTATGGCCCGGTGTCTTACCCGAGGCACCGTGGTTCTATTTGTGAGGGCATATGAACTGTCATTTTATACATCATGAATGAAAATCTTGGACTATTTTCGCATTGCAAATATTGTGTTCCTTTTTTCTTCTTTCATTTCCTTTACATAATTTTCAAAACAGCTGTATTTACACACACACTCACTCATACAGGTTCCAATCCACTCTGGATCTTACTGATAACAGCTCTGCTAATGCCAATTATGACTTCGAAAATCCGATCAACTTAGCCGAAGACGAAGGTGAAGATGATTGCGAAGTGCCTGGCGAGCTTGCAAGACTGTTGCTTCAGGAAGAGAGGGCAATTCAACCCCTTGAAGAGCCAGTGGAAACTATAAACCTGGGTACTGAGGCAGATAGAAAAGAGGTAAAGATTGGTGCTAACCTAGAGCTCAGCGTGAAGCAACGGTTAACCAAGATGCTACATGGCTATATGGAGATCTTTGCCTGGTCCTACGAAGACATGCCAGGGTTGGATACCGATATTGTTGTCCATCATTTGCCGACTAGGGAAGACTGCCCTCCAGTTAAACAAAAGGTTCGTCGGATGCGTCCAGAGATGTCCGAGAAGATTAAAGCCGAGGTGATGAAACAGTTTGATGCCGGATTCCTTGCAGTAACTTCTTACCCTCAGTGGGTTGCTAATGTGGTGCCGGTACCTAAAAAGGACGGCAAGGTCAGAATGTGTGTTGACTACAGGGATCTGAACAGGGCCAGCCCCAAAGATGACTTCCCCTTACCTCACATTGATGTCCTTGTGGATAATACAGCTCAACACAAAGTATTCTCTTTTATGGATGGCTTTTCAGGTTACAACCAGATCAAGATGGCACCTGAAGACATGGAGAAGACTACATTTGTTACTCAGTGGGGCACCTTCTGTTACAAGGTCATGCCGTTCGGATTAAAGAATGCTGGGGCAACCTACCAACGTGCCATGGTTGCCTTATTTCATGATATGATCCATCATGAGATCGAAGTGTATGTGGACGACATGATCGCTAGATCCCAAACTGAAGAAGAACATCTAGATCATCTACAGAAGTTGTTTGACCGGTTGAAACTGTACAAGCTGAGATTGAACCCGAACAAGTGCACCTTCGGGGTAAGATCTGGGAAGTTGCTAGGCTTCGTGGTCAGTGATAAAGGTATTCAAGTGGACCCTGCTAAGGTCAAAGCTATTCAAGAGATGCCAGTTCCTAAGACAGAGAAGGAAGTCAGAGGTTTTTTAGGACGTCTGAATTACATCGCTCGATTCATATCTCATTTGACTGCTACCTGTGAGCCAATCTTCAAGCTGCTGAAGAAAGATCAGGTAGTACGTTGGAACGATGAATGTCAGGCTGCCTTCGACAGAATTAAAGAGTATCTCCAAGAACCACCTATCCTTATGCCACCGGTTGAAGGGAGACCTCTGATCCTATATCTGACAGTGCTCGACAACTCAATGGGGTGTGTGCTGGGGCAGCATGACGAGTCTGGCCGAAAAGAGCATGCCATCTATTACCTTAGCAAAAAGTTTACCGACTGTGAGACCCGATACTCACTGCTTGAGAAAACTTGCTGCGCTTTGGTATGGGCTGCTCGCCGGCTGAGACAGTATATGCTGACTCACACTACCTTGTTGATCTCAAAGATGGATCCGATAAAATACATATTTGAAAAGCCTGCTCTGTCCGGGAGAATTGCAAGATGGCAGATGATCTTGACGGAATACGACATTCAGTATACAACCCAGAAAGCCATCAAGGGGAGTGTATTGGCAGACCACTTAGCTCATCAAGCTGTAGATGACTATCAATCAATGAACTTCGAGTTTCCGGACGAAAGCATCATGATTGTAACTGACTGCGAAGTACCTGGACCGGATGAAGGACCTGAGCCAGGATCCCGATGGTCTATGCACTTTGACGGAGCTTCCAATGCTTTGGGAAATGGTATCGGCGCCATAATCATATCTCCACAAGGTACTCATACTCCACTCACTGCCCGGCTGTGTTTCAACTGTACCAACAACATGGCGGAGTATGAGGCGTGTATCATGGGTCTTCAAGCTGCGATCGACTTAAGGATCAAGTTCCTCAGTGTCTTCGGAGATTCCGCCCTTGTGATCAATCAGATCAACGGAGAGTGGGATACGAAACATCCAAACTTGATTCCTTACAGAGAATGTGTGTTGACCCTGATTCCCCACTTCACAGAGATAACCTTTGAGCACTTTCCGAGAGAAGAGAATCAGTTAGCGGACGCGTTAGCTACAATGTCTTCAATGTTCAAGGTTAAATGGGATAACGAAGCTCCCCAGATCACCATCTGGAAACTGGACGAACCGGCATACTGTTGTGATCTCGAAGCTGAATTGGTGACTGAGAAGCCTTGGTACCATGAAGTGAAGAGATATCTGGAAGCTCAGGAATGCCCTGAAGGCGCCTCTGTCAATGATAAGAAATTCCTGAGGCGGTTCGCAGCCAAGTTCTTCCTAAGCAACGGCATCTTGTACAAGAGAAACCATGATTCAACCTTACTACGTTGTGTGGACAAGACTGAAGCGGAAAGAATCATGGAAGAGCTACATGAAGGGACCTTTGGTACGCATTCCAGTGGACACACTATGGCTAAAAAGATCCTACGGGCAGGATATTACTGGTCCACAATGGAAGCTGACTGCTATCAACACTCCAGGACATGCCACAAGTGCCAGATCTATGCGGATAAAGTGCATGTTCCTCCGGTTCCCCTGAATGTTCTGACTGCGCCGTGGCCATTTGCAATGTGGGGCATAGACATGATCGGCGAGATAAGACCTACGGCATCCAACGGACATCGCTTCATCCTAGTGGCGATTGATTATTTTACGAAGTGGGTTGAAGCAGCGTCCTATGCTACGGTAACCAAGACTGTTGTGACACGGTTCATTCGGCACAACCTGATTTGTCGATACGGCGTCCCTGAACGGATTATTACGGACAACGGTACCAATCTGAACAATAAGATGATCGCTGAGCTTTGCGAACAGTTCAAGATACAGCACCACAATTCTTCTCCTTACAGACCGAAGATGAATGGGGCTGTAGAAGCAGCTAATAAAAACATCAAGAAGATCGTGCAAAAGATGACAGTAACATACAAAGATTGGCACGAGATGTTACCGTTCGCTCTGCATGGGTATCGTACCTCAGCTAGGACGTCAACCGGGGCAACTCCCTTCTCTCTGGTTTATGGCATGGAGGCAGTCTTGCCGATTGAAGTGCAAATTCCCTCTCTCCGGATAATGAAGGATGCAAATCTGAACGAAGATGATTGGATCCAGACACGACTTGACCAACTCAATCTCATTGACGAAAAGAGACTTGCTGCTATCTGTCATGGTCAAACGTATCAGAAACGAATGATCAGGGCATTTAACAAAAAGGTCAGACCACAAGAATATCAAGTTGGGGATCTGGTTATCAAGAGAATCATACTTCCTCAGAGTGATCCAAGGGGCAAATGGACCCCTACGTACGAAGGGCCATTTGTGGTTAAGCATGTGTTCTCAGGAGGAGCAATGATCTTAACCAACATGGATGGTGACGACCTTCCTCACCCCGCCAATGCAGACATAGTTAAAAAATACTACGCATGAAAAGAGACCCGCTAGGCTGACATGCCTAGGCAAAAGTTAGGGCTTCCCGTCGAACCAAAAGGGTTCGGGCAAAATGTAGGGATGAAAATGAAAAATCTGTACACCCGGCAAGTCGAAAACCTGAAAGGGCGGCTTGGGCAAAAATGGGTATCCCGGTGGACTGAAAACCCGAAAGGGCGGTCCAGGCAAAAATTAGGGATAAAGCGTAAAACTATGTCTCATTGATCACTTTGCATCCAGAATCCAGTATCAGCATCAAGTTCAAACGGCATCAATCAGTCAGCTTCACCTTCAACCAAGGTCATCAAGTGATGAGACGCTCAGAGTTATAAAGGCAATAGCAGAATTGAAACCCAGTGGATCATTCATCTTTCACACAGCTGTTTTATTTTCATTTGTACAAAACTTGTATAAACTCTTTTGATCAGCGACGTACCTCTTACTAGGACGTCAGCCTCTTGTATACAAAACGCCTATTCAGGCCATTCAAAAATCAATAAAAATATATCTTCAGTTAAACGTGCCAAGTGTTTTTCTTTTTTCTGTTTTGTTTTGCGAAGAACGTCCAAGGTTCAAATTGTGATGTATGCATTGACAATAATTTGCTAAACTCATAAATATTTACATACGAAACAAAGGAATTCATTGCAGGTGACACTAGAAACAGGGGCAATAAAGAGTCGCCTGAGCAGTCTAATTGTTCTACCCTCCGAGGTACCAAGGTAGGTTCAGCCAAAGAACACGACCAAGTACATCTCAATTCCCCAGAGAGTGGTTCAACAAAACACTCTTCTCCCAGCAAATCATCAAATATCAAGGAAATTGAGTATCCTCCTGTAGATCTCAATACCTCCCCAGCAGCAATATATACATTCTTAACAAGCATCCCTGGCAGTCTTGGTCTAAAGATTGTTCCCCGGCGGTATACCACCATTCAAAGGGATCTTCCCTGCAGTCTAAAACTTCCCCAGGAGAGTCCAACCCAGTTTCCCCCGGAAGGTTGAAATTCATATCTCCCCAAGCAGTAAGCTTATCCCCAGTAGATTCTGGAAGCTTATCCCCTCGCAGAGCACGAATGCGTCGTCCCGGCTTGATTTAAAGAGTTATTTCCGTAACCGGATATAACTGGGTTATCCTCAGCCAAAAGCCACGGAAAGAGCGTCCTCGGCAAAGTATCTTCCTACCCCCAGCGAAGTCTATCAACACTTCCAGCACAACAAGGATATCCCCAGCATAATTCATCAACGGTATCCTCAGCGGAGTTATCTTCATCAACCCAGCAAAGCATCGCTATCCCCACAGAGTAGCACTCCCCAGCATGATCGCTAGAGTATTTTTTTTCTCCCGCAGAATTATTTCATTTGCCAAGTGTATTCCTCAACGGAGTTATCTTCTCCTACCGGTATTCTTGCAACAATCATCCACAGCGGAAGCAAAATCTCTTCCTCAACATCAGCCCAGGATATGACTTCCCGGCACCCGTCAAGGATTTATTTTCCTAGACAAAAACATACATGAATCATCACATACATCATTATAGCATGCATAACGTATTGCATCATACAAGTCCCATTTATATTGATAACATCATTGCTTGATCCATATCATGCATTGCATATAACTGACCTTTACCTTTCAGGAAGGATGCAGTTGAAATTCTCAAACATATTTCAAGGATTTCTCTAGTCCAGTTAAATCGACTCCAAACAGATTTTTCTGATAAAGACTCAGTAGAAGTTCTCTTATGGTCCCCTCTCCAACGGCGTGTGAGGTGGTAATTCCTTTTTCAGATGTTTCCCTCTCCGGCATGAGCGTGAGGTGATATTCTCTCATGGTCCCCTCTCCAACGGCGTGTGAGGTGGTAATTCCTTTTTCAGATGTTTCCCTCTCCGGCATGAGCGTGAGGTGATATTCTCTTGTGGTCCCCTCTCCAGCGGCGTGTGAGGTGGTAATTCCTTTTTCAGATGTTCCCCTCTCCGGCATGAGCGTGAGGTGATATTCTCTTATGGTCCCCTCTCCAGCGGCGTGTGAGGTGGTAATTCCTTTTTCAGATGTTTCCCTCTCCGGCATGAGCGTGAGGTGATATTCTCTTGTGGTCCCCTCTCCAGCGGCGTGTGAGGTGGTAATTCCTTTTTCAGATGTTCCCCTCTCCGGCATGAGCGTGAGGTGATATTCTCTTATGGTCCCCTCTCCAGCGGCGAGTGAGGTGGTATTTCCTTCTTCAGATGTTTCCCTCTCCGGCATGAGCGTGAGGTGATATCTCCTTTCAGATTATAATTTCCTATAGTTCCCTCTCCAGCGGCGAGCGAGGTGACTCCCTTTGAGATTATAATGTCCTTTGGTTCTCTTCCTGACACTACGAAGATGGTAACTCTCAACGAGCGTTGTTGAGGTTGAAATCATTCAGGATTCTCTTACCATTCATGCTAAGGCAGTAATCATCCCTGGTTCTTTCATCAACGTTTGAAGCTCCAGACTCAGCTCCTGTAACCCGTCAGGACATATC
Source organism: Vicia faba (assembly GCA_948472305.1). NCBI lineage: Eukaryota > Viridiplantae > Streptophyta > Magnoliopsida > Fabales > Fabaceae > Vicia > Vicia faba. Next base: position 225,237,175 of record OX451738.1, read on the forward strand.
TATATCAAGCATCTAAAATCAGCTCCTGCAACGTGTCAGGTACTCATTTTTTCTTTTGCAGGTACGCAGGTTCTCGCTAAGGAATCTCTTACGCGATCAACATCCAGATGGCATCTATAAGCCCATCACCCTATCCAGCAATCTCCAAATGGCATCTATAAGCCCATTCCCCCATCATCACTACTACTATGTGAGCGCAAATTTCTGGGCACTCTAGTGTCCAATCATCTTTTACCCTCGGATTACGAAAGGCATGTCAGCCAATCTGCATCCTCAGGTCTAAGAAGATTGAACAGGGGCAACTGTTGCACCCCAAAATTTGCCCTCCCATATTCATCAAGATTTGTCAAGTCAAGGTCACAAAATTCCCCCAGGGTTGTGCAGCTCAACTGTCTCCTATACAGTCAAAACTAGGGTTTGAGTTCTGGTCAAGCAAATGAACTTTTCAAAGGCCCAATCAAGTCTCATATGCCTACAAAGAGAGTCAAGTATCCTCATATCAAGTTTCAAGGCATTCAGCTCAAGATTGCACAGTCAAAACCCTAGATTGCACTACAGTCAACTGTAGGGGCAAAATGGTCATTTGGCAGTCAAAAGTTCAAATTTTTGGTCAACATATCATTTTGAAGCCACAAACATCATTTGATCAATGCTTGATCATGATTCTCAAAATTTGGCTCAGAAATCATCAAAGATGCAAAAGTTACTATATTTGGACAGCTGAAAAAGTCAACTGAAATTGACCAGGGCATAACTTTCACATGGATTATCAGAAAAATTCCATCCAAAGCTCATTTTGAAGAGAGAGACATTTCCTACAATTCATCTTCATGTTCCAAGTCCAAGAAATGCTCTCACAAAAAGTTATCAATTTCAACATTATAGGTCATTTTCAAAAGTCAACAAAAAGTGACTTTAAGTCAAAGGCCATAACTTGAGATTGGTAAATCAAAATGACATGGGACCAAAGGCATTGGTTAAAGGACTCAAAGACCTTTCCAAAATGTCCAAGAACATGTGAAAAGCTTAAAAATTGACCAAGTTATGCCTTGTGGAAGTTGGGAAATTTTTGGAAATTTTTGAAAGTCAACTTTGATGCAAAAGGCCTAAAAATGCAAATGGGCCTATTTTCCTTCCAAATTTCTTCATGCCAAGCCTATGCACGACCACTAGGCCCAAAGGGAAGTATTTTCATATTTTTCAATTATTTATTTGAATTAATATTAATTTATATTCATTTAAATGATTTTAATTCATGAAAAATATAAACCTTAACCTAAAAAATCTTTTTATGCACATTATAATGTCAATATTTCGTGCTTAATGGATTATGGCAAGTTTTGATAAGATTTGATCAGATTTGAACCAAGTTGCACATGAAAAGATATGAAAAAGATTTTCAAGAATCAAATATGTGAAATCATTATGGACATGGATTTTGTGCAAAGTTTTTAACCTAAACCATTCCATACAAGTACTACATCACAACCCTAATGCAAGAGGACTAAAAAGCTGCGCATAAACAAGCATTACAATATTGAAATTTTTCATAAAAACACCAATACTGAAATCTAGCTTAGAGGACGATTCAAGCTTTGATTTTTGTTTCAATAGCATCCTGAGACCTTCCTGAACCTTTCTCAATCAAAAACAACAAGTCAAACGCCTTGAAACGGTATCTATAAGTCAAACTGAACCAAGAAAATATTGAAATTGCATAGCACGATTTAAGCATCCTCTTGCATTTTTCTTTGTGGATTATTGTTTGTCATGATGTTTCTGTGCTAACCAATATGTTCAATTGAATTTTTGTGCCATATTTATGCTTTCGCCATTGTCAAAAAACTAGGTTTTCAGAGTTCTTGATTTAGGGTTTCTCACCCCAGGAACAATTGGGACTCAAGATGGTTACCATTGCATTCAGCGTGTTCTTCTGAATAAGACACATCCCTCGCGATAAATTTATGGTTCATAGGGAGCTATTCGCTATTTTTTCAAAAGGCCTCTAACACCACGGTTGCAAAACCGTTGCCCATTAGTTTTGTTTTACAGGGAAGGGGAAGGAGACGAAGACGTGTCCATTGGTGACAGGTCCATTTGAATTTCGCGCGGAATTCCAAAGCATTGGCGTTTTCTTCTTATATTATTTATGTATTATTATATATTAATTGAAATGCATGTGGCTAAGTGGTTAAGTGCTACGCTTGTGACCTCACAGACCTGGGTTCAAGTCCCAGGTCTGGCAAAAGTTTCATATTATTTTTCCATTATAAATCCCATGCAGTTTCAGGAGCGCATACGTACCATGTTCCACTCTCATCCATTAGCCACGCGTCCAACATGATCAGATCAAAGGCTTAAATTAAGAGAACACGCTAGGGCCAAGTCAATACGTTAGCATCCAATTGGCAAAGTCAACGAGGGCCATGCTTAATGGGCCAATGTCTAGGGCCTGAACCTCCACAATGGGACAGAACACCCCCTGGTTTGCATTTGTTTTCTATTTTCCCTTCTTATTTTATTTTTGCCATTTTATTTACTTTATTTGTTTTAATTATTTTTTCAGCAAAATATAAAAACACTAAAAAATCAGAAAAATACAAAAAATATAATATTTATTTTATAATAATTATTTTCATAAATAAATTAGAATGTAAATTATGTAGAGTAATTAGGTTTTAATTGTAATTCCTTTTTTAATAAAAATCCAAAAATGTAGAATTTAGGTTAATTGTTAATTCTTTTTTTCTCTTTAATATTTTTCCCTTTTTTCCACAACAATAATTATTATTTATTTATTTATTTTCCTATTTAAATTGTATATAAATGAATTAGGTTTAATTTAGGTCATATTTTAATTCTTTCATAATAAATAAAAAAATATTAGAATTAGGGTTTGCTTCTTAATTTAATTTTAATTAATTCTCCTTTTTCTCATTAAATCTAAAAAATGCAAAATACCAAAAAAAAAAAACATTTAATCATTTAATTTTTAATTCTCATTAACTTTTAATTATTTGCAAAAGGGTCCAACGCCCTAGTTTCGTTTTAATTCTTTAATTTGCGCATTTATCTTATGTCGTTTAATTATAATTTTGTATCTCCCCCAAAGCCATGTAATTTACTTATCGCACTTTATTTCTTCGCATTATTTATTTTTCCGCTAAATCGGGTCCGGTTTAATTTTGGCGATGTGGACCCGCGCCATTTGTAATAGTTTAGATTTATTTTCCGCACTCCTAACTGTTAACCAAGCATGAAAGAATGAATGTCTAATTAAAATCAAGCGTAGATCACGACAAACATGACAAGACAAATAACTGAAACATGACACACGATTCGCACACACCACCCCTAGGGTACGCCTCACTGTTGCCTTTCGAAAGGTGATCGTCGAGTAGAGGATGTCTTAGTAAGTCCTCATGATCCGGGAACCTGGCATGAGGGTAGCTTCTAAGGTGTCTTCCCATTGCTCTGGTGATCACCATGTCCCTAAAATCGAATTGACCCGAACACCTCCAACGGTGGTGCTACCTACCTCTCAATGGTGGGATGGCACTACTTTAAGGACATTTACACAGACGAATTCCTTAGGGTAGGTAGACGACTCTAGATACTTGCTCTAAATTTCAAGACAAATTCAAAAAATACTTTTCACACCGACACCTTTTCAAAAATCTTTCGAAAGCAATTTTTCAAACACTCTTGAGGACTGATACAAGAGTCGAACTGGAATTTTCAAAGAAACTTTTTAAAACCCACAGTTGAAAAGCAAACAAACCATTTTTGAAAACACAAATGAGCAAGTATCTAAGAGCCCATGGATAACCATGGATAGAAAGGGTGCTAACACCTTCCCTTTCTATAACCTACCTCCCGAACCGAGAGCAATCTCTTTAAAGGAATTTTTCTGTGCTTTTGTCCTTTCCAATTGGAGAAAATAAAAGACGGTGGCGACTCTTGCTTCCGCGACATTTCGCGAACCAGCGTTAAACAGTCAGTTCCAGATCCACCGATCACAGTACCAATCTTAATAACAAGATGATCACTGAACTCTGCGAGCAATTCAAGATACAGCACCACAATTCTTCTCCCTACCGGCCGAAGATGAATGGGGCTGTAGAAGCAGCAAATAAGAATATCAAGAAGATTGTGCAGAAGATGACAGTGACCTATAAGGATTGGCATGAGATGTTACCGTTTGCTCTTCATGGGTACCGCACCTCAGCACGGACGTCAACAGGGGCAACTCCTTTTTCCTTGGTGTATGGCATGGAGGCAGTCTTGCCTATTGAAGTCCAGATACCCTCTCTCCGGATAATGAAGGATGCAGACTTGAGCGAAGATGACTGGATCCAGACTCGGCTTGATCAATTAAATCTAATTGACGAAAAGAGGCTCACTTCTATTTGTCATGGTCAGACGTACCAAAAACGGATGATCAGGGCATTTAACAAGAAGGTCAGACGACAAGAGTATCAAGTTGGAGACCTGGTAATCAAGCGCATCATTCTTCCTCAAAGTGATCCCAGGGGCAAATGGACCCCTACGTACGAAGGGCCATTTGTGGTTAAACATATCTTCTCAGGAGGAGCCATGATTCTAACTACCATGGATGGTGACGACCTTCCTCACCCCGCCAATGCAGACATAGTAAAAAGATACTACGCATGAACAAAAGACCCGCTAGGTTGACACACCTGGGCAAAAATAAGGGATGAAAATGAAAAAATCTGTACACCCGACAAGTCGAAAACCTGAAAGGGCGGCTTGGGCAAAAATGGGTATCCCGGTGGACTGAAAACCCGAAAGGGCGGTCCAGGCAAAAGTTAGGGATAAAGCGTAATACTATGTCTCATTGGATCACCTTGCATCCAGAATTCGGCATCAACTATTGGGCTCAGACTTCGGCATCGGTCAATCAGCTTCATCTTCAACTAAGCAGCAAAGTGATGAGACGCTTGAAGACATAAAGGCGATAGCAGAGTTGGAACCCAGTGGGATTATTTTTCACATAGCTGTTTTGTTTCCTTTTCAAAATTGTATAAACTCTATGTTGTTCGGCGACGTTCTCTTACTAGGACGCTAGCCTCCTGTACATGAACGCCTATTTACAGACAAATTTCAAAATCAATACAAATTTAATTTTTCAGACAAATTATCCATTATTTTTCCTTTTTCTGCTTTGTTTTTGCGAAGAACGTCCAATGTTCATTTTTGATATATGCATTTGACATTAATTGCTAATCATGAATATTTACATGTGAAACAAAGGATTAATTACAGGTGACATCAGAAACAGGGGGCAATGTAGAATTGTCCAAGCAGTCTAGTTGCTCTGTCCACCAAGGTACCAAGGTAGGTTCGGCTGAAGAACGTAACCAAGTCACCTCAACTCCCCAGAGGGTAAGACCAGTTTCAGCAATACTCTCCTCAAGTAGAGTTGGTTTCCCATAAGCCCTAAAAAGGTACAATATTCCCCTAGCAAGTCAGCAGGACTTTCCCCGGCGGAGTATAGACATTCCTTAGCAAGCATCCCCGGCAGTCTTGATATAATATTGTTCCCCAGTGGAATCATCCCCAAGTACAACCTAAAGTTTCCCCAGGAGAGTGGAATCCATATCCCCAGCAGGTCTTAGAGCTTATCCCCAGTAGATTCTGGAAGCTTATCCACTGTAGAGTACGAACGTCCCTCCCCAGTTTCATTCAAAGTTTATTTCCCCACCAGGGTATAACTGGGTTATCCTCAGCTAATTACCACGAAAAATCCGTCCTCGGCGAAGTTCTTCCTATCCCCAGCGGAGTTCATCAAATTCTCCAACATAACTTATCAGCAGAATCCCCAGCGGAGTTTATCGTTGAAATCCCCAGCGGAGCTCTCATCAAAACCTCAGCGAGGTATCTCCTCCACAAAGTAATTCCCCGCAGAGTAATCTCTCCAACAAGTTTATTCCCCAACGGAGTCATCTTCTCCTACCGGTTTATTCTTGCAACCATTATCCCCAGCGGAAGCAAAGAACTCTACTCTTCAATATCAGCCCAGGGTTTGATTCCCCAGCCAATCGTCAAGGATTTACTTTCCTAGACGAAAATACATTCATAGACATTTCGCATTTCATACATTCTGCTTACATACGTGACAGAGTGCATACAACACTATCTCATTTTGAGCAACGTGACATCATGCATTTCATACATCATGACATTGCATACAACTGATGTTTTGCCTTTTCAGGAAAAAGGACACTCCAAAGTTGATCACTATCAACTATCGCAATTCCAGATTCGATTCCTGTATCTAGGCAGGGCACATCTGTGAGTGATTGATTGTAGATTCGATACCTGTATCTAGCCAGGGCATATCTGCATGAAGAGTTTGAAGATCAACCCCTGTAACAGGCCAGGAAATTATCTTTCATTCTCAGGTCAGAGGTTTACACCTGTATCCAGCCAGGAAAGCTATCTCTACCAACCTTTTGCAATTCCAGATTCGATACCTGTATCCAGCCAGGGCACATCTGTAGACAACAGTTCCAGATTCGATTCCTGTATCTAGCCAGGGCACATCTGTGAGCAACTAATTCCAGATTCGATTCCTGTATCCAGCCAGGGCATATCTGTAGATGACAATTCCAGATTCGATACCTGTATCCAGCCAGGGCACATCTGTCGACAACATTTTCCAGATTCGATTCCTATATCTAGCCAGGGCACATCTGTGAGCAACCAATTGTAGATTTGATACCTATATCCAGCCAGGGCATATCTGCATGAAGAGACTGAAGATCAACACCTGTAACAAGCCAGGAAACATCTTCCTTTCTCAAAGTACGCAAGTTCTCGCTAAGGAATCTCCTACGCGATCAACACTTCCAAATGGTATCTATAAGCCCATTCCCGACAAGGTTCTGTCACGTCTCCGGGTGGCATCTATAAGCCCATCCCCATATCCACCATCTCTCCAAATGGCATCTATAAGCCCATTCCCGCCATCACATTGCTGATACTCCAGCATGCGAGTGCAAATTTCCGGGCACTCTAGTGTCCAATCTCCTTTTACCTTCGAGCCGCGAAAGGCAAACTTGCCAATCTAACTCTTCAGGTCTAAGAAGATTGAACAGGGGCAACTGTTGTACCCCAAAATTTTCCCTCCCATTTCCTCAACATTTTCTCACCACAAGACCCTTGGAGCTCAAGGTCAAGTTAGGGTTTACTCTGCTCAAGACTCCTCCTTGCACTGTTGACCCAAATTAGGGTTTGAGTTTGCACAAAGATGTTTTGACCTAAAATGCCTAAGATGACTTTCATGCTTCATATTGGACTCCCAAGTTTATCCATACCAAGTTTCAAGCCTTGATTCCAATCTTTGCCCAGTCAATTGGACAGTTGACCTAGAAATCAGCTGTATTGAGAAAAAGTCAACTGTGGTCAATTGACAGTCAAACCTCATGATTTTTGACCCACATCAACATATTGAACTCATATGGACCATTTGATCAAGTTTGAATCACAATTCCACAAAAAATTTGATCAGATCACCAAAAGGGCAAAATGGTCATTTTTAGGGTTTTGACTGCACAAAGGCAATTTTTGACTGTTTGACCTAGCCAATGGTAAACCAAGCTCACATAGGGACTCAAGGACCCCATGGAATTGTCTTGAAATGTTCAACAAGTTCAAAAGATCCCAAATGCACAAGATTGACAGATGAATTTTCCAGTCAATTGATCAATTTTTGACTGTATGCTGAAAAGTCAAACTTTGATTTTTTGGTCAAAATCAAGTGCCAAGATTCATTTTCCATCAAGACATGTCAAATTATGAAACTTGTTCATCAAGAAATCAAAAATCACAAATTAGGGTTTGAAATGAAGAATTTTCATAACTTAGAATTTTTCTAAGTTATGAAAATCCCTAATTTTTTCCTAACTTTATCCCATTTTTTCACCAAGATGCATTTGGATTCAAACAAAAGTCAAAACATCAAAGTTGTAGTCCATTGCAAAATATACAAATTTGTTTCACAAAGTTTCTTCAAAAGAAGCTTGTAGCTCAAGTTATGATTTTTGGAACAAGGGTGCAAAACATTCTTAACTTAGAAAATTTTTGACCTATTTAAGGCAGGATTTTTGCCTAACTTTATGGCTACTTTTCACATGCTTCCACTTTGAATTTCAATTTTCATTACAAATATGGATTGTAGTACACATTACAAGCTTTCCAAAATGTCCAAGAACTCATCAAACAACCTTAGGAAGAATCGAATTTGGCAATATGGGCAAAACTCACTTTGTTCATGGCCAATTTACATGTTCATAACTTGGGCATTCTTGAAATCAGCATGCATAAGCTAGGTTACAGGCCTCTAATCCCTTTCTTACTCAAAAATTCAATGCCAAACCATTGTGCCAAGTTGTTATTTCATTCATTTGGGCAATACATGTTATATTAAGCCTTAATTAGAAAAAGCATATTATCCATTTTTGTAAAGTGTTACTTTATGTCAATTTTGCAATCTATGAGGTACAATGCAGATCTTTGAGGCACAAAGGCATGGACATATCCCACTGATCAAGACTCAAGTGTGCAGCATAGATAGAGGCATTGTACTGGCCTAGAAACCAAGTTGACATTTCCTTGCTTCACATAGAAGAAAGCTAGCATTTTGAAACTCATCTCACATTGCTGCAAGCACAAGCCTAAGAAAACATTGTGAACATCTTCCAAACATCCAACCTAACCTAAAACACAACCTAACCACCTTCCAAACCTCACCATTTATCAAAACACCCTCCTACTGCAAAAAACAGAGTCACCTTTGCAGTTGGACTTCCATAACTCAATCCACTCGTGCATTCTTGCTAAAACCAGTTCATACACATTCCATACCACATATACAAGCTATCCCAAGCATTGGACACGACCTGTAACACCTCTAACCAACTTCACCATTTTCACTTTTTCTGTTTTGCAGGTTGATTGCCATAGCTTGATTCACTTGGTTTCAAAGCAAGTTAAAGGTTGGAATAGCATCCCTGGACTTCAAGCAAGCTGTACCAATCCTCACTTTGCCTTGAAAGTGCCTCCATTGCTAGACATGATCCAAGCTGAACAGGTAAGTTCATGGACTTCTATCTCTCAATCTAGGAAGAGTTAGCTTTAAGTTTATGAATGAAAAATGTTCTACTCATGGCCCTGAAGCTATGCATATCCTTACTTTCCATTTATATTGCATATGCTGAGAGTATTTTGAACCTGAACATTGACAAAAAACTAGGTCAGGAATTGGGGGAGAAGAAATTCTCTCTCATTTCTGAGAGTTAGAATGACTTTTTTATATATTTGGAATCGTGACAAGATGCTCTATAACATTGCTGTTGTAAGTTTTTGCTGAATGTCAAAGAATCATGAGATAGCAGAAACGCGTGTTTTGTTGTTCAAGGATGCTGGAGGTTGAAGAAGACAAAGTCTTTGGGCTGGGCCTGAGATGTTTTCCTTTTCACACCATTGCATTTCACATGCACCCCCCTGGCCCATTTTGAGTTTTAATTGTCATTTTCAACTTTTTCTTTTTGATTCTGGTTTGTTATTTTTTATTAAAGCATAAAAAACATTAAAAACATTTTTCTCATATTTTTGCATTTTATTTGATATTTATTTGATTTCATTTAGTTTTGTACATAAATAAACATAAATATACTTTTATTTAAAATGACTAAAAATAATACAAATATATTTATTTTTTGATTTCATTTTATTTTATCTTTTTGAAAACATTTTATAGAAAATATACCGTTTTTGTAAAATATTAAATATTTTATTTTTATACATATTTAGTATATTTAGTAAATATTATAAATACTAATATATTTATTAGGATATTTAGGATAAAAATACCAAAAAATATATGTATTTATTTTTATTAATATTTAACATTAAAAATACCTTTTTTTTTGACAAATATACTTCTCTTTTATTTATTTTTTGTATATAATTAGTAAATATTGTATATAATACATAATAAATAATTAATACCTTTTATTTAGCAAAATTAGGATTTTTTGCCCTAAACATGAATATATTCAAATTAACTTTCTTTTAATTATTTTTTATTTTTATTTGTGAATAAAATATACACTTACACAAAAATACCTTCACATACATATTGCCTTATTCTTATACATCTTTATATATACATTTGCGCGATTTGATTTGGTTGTAATTATTGGACACTACTCTCCTATGAAGTCTCATCCCCATTTGAATATTTGTACCCCCATTCCCATGATTATTGTGTAATAATTTAGGACCTTTAAATTCCGCATTTAAAAGTTTTCTAATTATAGCATGATAGAATTAGGGTTTTGTATGCAAAAATTAACCAAAGATAGTTTGACCTAAATTCAAGATAAACAAGCATGAAAATGGACAACACCAATCACACTTGCACCCCCCTAGGGTTATTCCACTTGTTGTCTTTAATAATGGGCCATATTGCATGTTAGGTATCTTTGGCAAAAACAAAACAATCAAATGATCATAGTCCCTTGATGACGCTTTCAAAAGTTGCCTAAAAATGATCAAGTCCCTTAAAGGAAAAATTGCCCAAAGATACTTGGCACCATTGCAATCATGGTCTAAATAATGACCCGCGCCTGTCCCGTTCACATCCTAACACAAGATTGTCCACCAAATACAATGGTGGAACCAAATTGTTAAAAGGGTTAAAAACATAGCAAAGATCTTTGAGTAAATTAGGAGTAGACAACTCTTGGTTACTTGCCAACTTGCAAAACAAAAACACTTGCCTATTTTTTAAAACACACATCACAACACATTTTCAAAACAACTTTCAAAAACATTGAAAACTTTTCAAAAGACATACACTTTTGTGTACATCCCAACATGGATCATTACAAAGGTTGCCACCACATTGGCCTCTTTTCAAAACATTTTTCAAACCCACACACAAAGCACCATTTCAAACAATTGAAAATCAAGACAAGTTGATCTAAGCAAGTAACTAAGAGCCCATGGATAACCATGGATAGAAAGGGTGCTAATACCTTCCCTTTCTATAATCTACTCCCCGAACCCAAGAAAACATCTCAAAGGTTTTTGCTGTGCTTTTTAACCTTTCCTTAGGATAAAATAAAAAGTCAGTGGCGACTCTTGCTCAACCGAAACATTTGCGAAAACAAAACGCGAAACCTCAAGTCAGTTCTCCCACCGTATCACACAGGTCACATGGTTGGACGAAAAGAGAGGCTTTTAAAGTTGACACAGGATAAGAAAGTCAACAAAAGAGTGGTGCGAGCTCCTCAGGCGACGAGGATGGGTCCGCCAACTAGCTCGGGCGATGCTTCTGGAGGGTCCCCGAACGCTCAGGATGTCGAGCAGCATGTCGATCTGATACCGAGGAAGAGGAACCGGGTAGAGAGCCAGCCGAAAGTTGGCGAGGAGTCCGGTGCGGTGAAGTCCTTTGGGTTGCCCCCCTGTTTTAAAGAGGAGGGTTTCTTCGAGGGGTTTCCCTTGTCTGTAAGCGCCGATGAAGCTGACACCATTAGGCGGCTAAGTAAGGAAAGTCGGAGAAAGCATCTGGCCGCCAACATGGTTGGGATGGTCAAGATGGCCGAGATGGCCGTTGTCCTGGCCGAGGAGGGGGCAAACTCTGACCGCGTCAAAGAGCTGGAACAGGAGAAAGCTGCCCTTACTGCGAGCTCACAAAAGTTGAAAGCTGCCCTGGAGCGCTCTGAGGAGATGTTCCGCGAGCAAGCCGAGCTGCTGGCCGTGGAGAAAGAGAACTCGGGGAAGGTTGCCGAGGAGAGGGACTACTTTCTTGAGGACCGAGAATGCTTGGAAATTGACAATGGGCGTCTCGCCAAAGAGGTCGAGGAACTGAAGGCCGCCATGCTCCCTGTCGAGGATGAGTCGGAGGAGTCAGCTCCCTTGCGGAGTCGGTCAGAACTGGTCGCTCGTATTCAACTCCTTGAGACGGACTATATTGGTGCCTTGGCGGATGGATTTGAAGTCGCGGTTAGCCAACTCACTCTGTTGAATCTCGATCTGAATACCGAAGGGGTGGGCTTCATGTCTCAGATCATCGACGGCCAGATCGTGCCTCCGCCCGAGTCTCCTGTTGTCGACGCTGGTAGCCCCGGGGAAGTCTAGCCGTGAAATTATAGTCGGGCTTGCGCACCTTTTTATTAATGGTTGTTTTTGGGGCCTGCGTTCCCGTGTATATTTACCTTTTGGGCCTGCATGCCCGTTCTTGTAATTCCTGAACATCGCCGGCCTTCTTGGTCGGTTTATTTCTATCTGTTATTTATGAGCTTTTGACTGAATGTTTGTTTCGACCTTGATCATTTGCCCGTGTTTATGTTTTCATATTTTGTGATAGAATTTGCCTAAGTTATGCCCCCGAGTCTCGCCCGTGTTTGGTTGTGACTTTGTTGGCAAATTTGCCTAAGTCTTTTCCACGGGACATGCTTGTGCTCGGCTTTCTATTTTATGGCGAATTTCGCCTAAGTTACAACATCGAGGAGAGATTCTTTTTCGACCCTTTGGATGGTCCGATGTACTTCGAGATTCGTCGGGCGTGCAGAGTGAAGCCGCTTGCTCGGGCGTATGACCCGGATCGGGGTCGCTTTCCCGTGGCGTGAACTGCCCATCACGAGCTGGGTGTTCTGCCCTACAGGTACTTCGACGGTGGAGCTCGATTGAGGTGTCCACGTTAGGGACTATCGTTCATGCTCGTTTTGCTGAACGACGTTATGTCGTTTGGGCGTAGATTGGGCCTGTACCTTGGCCTTTCTACGTGGTCGAGACGTTTCTCCCTGTTGACCGGACGTAGACGTCGACGGCGAGAGTCCTCGGTGTTAAGGGTTTTTAACTATAGTACTGCTTTAGTTTAGCAGCGTTCCAGGGTCGTGGTAGTGGCTCTCCGTCTAGTTGCTCGAGGTAATATGCCCCGGTACCGGTGGTGCCGTGGACGCGATAAGGCCCTTCCCAGTTTGCGGCCAATTTCCCTTCGCAGGAATCTTTCTGGTTTCTTCATAACACTAGGCTGCCGATTTCGAACTCACGTTTAATGACCCTGTCATTGTGACGCAGGTGTGATACGGTGGGAGAACTGACTTGAGTTTTGCGTTTGTTTTCGCAAATGTTTCGGTTGAGCAAGAGTCGTGACCGACTTTTTATTTTATCCTAAGGAAAGGTTAAAAAGCACAGCAAAAAACCTTTGAGGTGTTTTTCTTGGGTTCGGGGAGTAGATTATAGAAAGGGAAGGTATTAGCACCCTTTCTATCCATGGTTATCCATGGGCTCTTAGTTACTTGCTTAGATCAACTTGCCTTGGTTTTCAATTGTTTGAAATGGTGCTTTGTGTGTGTGGGTTTGAAAATATTTTGAAAAGAAGCCAATGTGGTGGCAACCTTTGTAATGATCCATGTTGGGATGTATACAAAGGTGTATGTCTTTTGAAAAGGTTTCAATGTTTTTGAAAGTTGTTTTTGAAAGTGTAGTGATGTGTGGTTTGAAAAATAGGCAAGTGTTTTGTTTTGCAAGTTTGATTCAAGTAACTAAGGGTTTGTCTACTCCTAAATTTCTCAAAGATTTCTCCTATGTTTTTAACCCTTTTAACAATTTTGTTCCACCATTGCATTTGGTGGACAATCTTGTGTTAGGATGTGAAAGGGACGGGCGTGGGTCATCGTTTAGACCATGAATACAATGGTGCCAAGTATCTTTGGGCAATTTTTCCTTGGAGGGACTTGATCATTTTTTTTGGCAACTTTCGAAAGCGTCATCGAGGGACTATGATCATTTGAATTGTGTTTGTTTTGCCCAAAGAGACTTAACATGCAATATGACCCATTATTGAAGGCAACAAGTGGAATACCCTAGGGGTGTAAGTGTGATTGGTGTTATATCTTTTCATGCTTGATTATCTTAAAGTTAGGTCAAACTATTTTGGTTAATTGATTTGCATACAACCCTAATTCTAGCATGACATATTTAGAAAGCTTGTAAATGCGAAAAATAAAGTTCCTAAGTTATTACAACACAATATATGGGATGGGGGGTACAAATGTTCAAATGGGGGTATTTTGACAAGAATTAAAACCCTAGACTATTACAATCCAAATGGAATTATACAAATTATTTAATATGCAATAATTAAATAAAATAAGATAAATATGCAAGATGCAAAAATGATTTTTTATGTGTATGTAAAAAGTGTTTTTTATGTGTAAAGGAAACAAAAATAAAAGTATTAATTTTTGGGTATTTTTCATGTTTAGGGCAAAAACCCTAATTTTACTAAATAAAAGGTATTAATTATTTATTATGTATTATATACAATATTTACTAATCATATACAAAAAATAAATAAAAGAGAAGTATATTTGTCAAAAAGGTATTTTTAATGTTAAATATTAATAAAAATAAAAAAAATATATTTTTTGGTATTTTTATCCTAAATATCCTAATAAATATGTAAATATTTATATTATATGATAAATATATTAAATATGTATAAAAATAAAATATTTAATATTTACAAAAAAAGTATATTTTCATAAAATATTTTCAAAAGATAAAATAAAATGAAAATCAGAAAATAAAATGTATTGGTATTAATTTTAGTATTTTTTTAAATAAAAGTATTTATGTATTATTTATGTACAAAACTAAATGAAGCAAAATAAATGTCAAAAAATGCAAAAAAATGTGAGAAAAATAATTTTAATGTTTTTTCATGTTTAGACAAAAATATAAAAACAAAATCAAAAGGAAAAAAATCAGAAATAACAAAGATATCTCAAAATGGGCCAGGGGGTGCAACTGTAAAAGCATGGTGTGAAAAGAAAAACATTCCAGGCCCAGCCCAGAACCTATCTTCTTCAACCTCCAACAAACCTTGTTCAAAAAACGCGCGTTTTGTACATTGATTCAAACATCCTGATTCCTGGACTTTTAATGAAAACTCACAACACAAAAAATGTAAAGCATCATCTCACGAGTTCATACATATAAAGAACATGATTTAACTCTCAGAAATGAGAGAGAATTTCTTCTCCCCCCAATTCCTAACCTAATTTTTATTCAATGTTCAGACTTAAAATTCTCTAAGCACACATAACATAAATGAAAACTAATGATATGGGCATGTTCAGGGCTATGAATGTGACATAATTTCTTCACAAATCTAAACCTAACAATGCCTGGATAGAGAGATAAGAGTTCATGAACTTACCTGTTTAGTTGGAATCGTGTCTGGCAATGGAGGAGCTTTCAGGGCAAGATGATGATTTGTATAGCTTGCTTGATGTCTGAGGATGCTATTCCAATACTTGGTATGCTTTGAAACCTTCTATATCAAGCTACAGAAGTCAACCTGCAAGAGGAAGAAATGAAAATGGCAAAACTGATTAGAGGTGTTACAGTCTGCTTCTAATGCTTTGGACAGTTTGTATGGATGGTAGGGAAAGGGTTTGAACTAGTTTGGATGAAAGTGCACGATGGAAATGAGCTATGGGATTCAAACTGCAGCTTATGCCCTGTTTTTGCAGTTTTATGGTGGTTCTGTGTTAGAGAGGGCAATGGAGATGGTTAGCTCGTGTTTCAGGTCAGGGTGATGGTTTAGAATGTGTGTAACAAGTTTGCTTAAGTTGGTTTTTGCTGAGATGAGAGTTGTGTGTTGTTATGCAAGCTTTCTTCACACTTAAGCAACAAAATGTCAAGTGGTGTCCTAGACTTGTGCAGGCCCCCAATCTATGCTGCAACCTTTCCCCTTGATCAGTGTGTTTAGTTCATAAACTTGTGCCAAAAGGATTTGCATTGTACTTGCTTGGATTTGCATTTGACATAAAGTTCAACTTTTCTAAAATGGCTAATTTGCTTTTTCTATTTAAGGGTTAAACTTTCATGTAATGACCAAACTCATAGAACAACACCTTGGCACAAAGGATTAGCATTAAATTATGGAGTGTAGATGAGATGAAAGACCTGTAATCTAGCTTAAGGCATGCTGAGTTCAAAAATGTAAGGTTATGGACATGTAACTTGGTCATAAACAAAGTGAGTTTTTCCCAACTTGCCAAATTCGATTCTCCCTAACCATGAGGTTGTTTGATGAGTTCTTGGACATTTTGGAAAGCTTGGAATGTGTACTACAATACATCTTTGAAATGAAAATTGAAATTCCAAGTGGAAGCATGTGAAAAGTGGTCTTGAAGTTAGGCAAAAATCCTGCCTAAAATGGTTCAAAATTTCTCTAAGTTAAGAATGGTTTGGTACCCTTGTTCCAAAGATTGTAACTTGAGCTACAAGCTTCTTTTAGGAAAACTTTGTGAATCAAAGTTGTAGATTTTGCAATGGACTACAACTTTCATGTTTTGACTTTTTCTTGAATCCAAATGAATCTTGGTGAGAAAGTGGGACAAAGTTAGGAAAAAATTAGGGTTTTTCATAACTTAGAAAAATTCTAAGTTATGAAAAATCTTCATTTCAAACCCTAATTTGTGATTCTTGATTTCTTGATGAACAAGTTTCATGATTTGGCATGTTTTGATGAAAAATGAATCTTGACACTTGATTTTGACCAAAAAGTCAAAGTTTGACTTTTCAGTATACAGTCAAAATTGATCAATTGACTGGGAAATTCAACTGTCAATCTTGTGCATTTGGGATCTTTTGAACTTGTTGAGTATGTCAAGACAATTCCATGGGGTCCTTGAGTCCATGTGTGAGCTTGGTTTGCCATTGACTAGGTCAAACAGTCAAAAATTGCCTTTGTGCAGTCAAAACCCTAAAAATGACCATTTTGCCCTTTTGGTAATCTGATCAAATTCCTTGTGGAATTGTGATCCAAACTTGATCGAATGGTTCATATGAGTTCATAATGTTGATGTGGGTCAATTTTCATGAGGTTTGACTGTCAATTGGCCACAGTTGACTTTTTCCCCAATACAGCTGATTTCTAGGTCAACTGTCCAATTGACTGGGCAAAGATTGGAATCAAGGCTTGAAACTTGGTATGGATAAACTTGGGAGTCCAACATGAAGCATGAAAGTCATCTTAGGCATTTTAGGTCAAAATATCTTTGTGCAAACACAAACCCTAATTTGGGTCAACAGTGCAAGGAGAAGTCTTGAGCAGAGGAAACCCTAACTGGATCTTGAGCTCCAAGGGTCTTGTGATGAGAAAATGTTGAGGAAATGGGAGGGAAAATTTTGGGGTACAACAGTTTCCCCTGTTCAATCTTCTTGAACCTGAAGAGTTAGATTGGCAAGTTTGCCTTTCGTGACTCGAGGGTAAAAGGAGATTTGACACTAGAGTGCCCAGAAATTTGCACTCGCATGTTGGAGTATCAACAAATGTGATGTCGGGAATGGGCTTATAGATGCCATTTGGAGAGATGGTGGATAGGGAGATGGGCTTATAGATGCCATATGAAGGCGTGACAGAACCTTGTCGGGAATGGGCTTATAGATGCCATTTGGAGGTGTTGATCGCATAAGAGATTCCTTAGCAAGAACTTGTGTATTTTGAGAAAGACAGATGTTTTTCTGGCTTGTTACAGGTGTTGATCTTCAATCTCTTCATGCAGACATGCCCTGGCTAGATACAGGTGTCGAGTCTACAATCGGTTGCTCGCAGATATGCCCTGGCTGGATACTGGTATCGAATCTGGAATTAGTCGTCTACAGATATGCCCTGGCTGGATACAGGAATCGAATCTTCAAACTCTTCAGATGTGCCCTGGCTGGATACAGGAATCGAATCTGGAAATAGTCATCAACAGATATGCCCTGGCTGGATACAGGAATCGAATCTGGAAATAGTCGTCAACAGATATGCCCTGGCTGGATACAGGAATCGAATCTTCAAACTCTTCAGATGTGCCCTGGCTGGATACAGGAATCAAATCTGGAATTAGTCGTCAACATATATGCCCTGGTTGGATACAGGAATTGAATCTTCAAACTCTTCAGATGTGTCCTGGCTAGATACAGGAATCAAATATGGAATTGTGACAGTTGAAGGTAGTTGTCTTTTGGATTGTCTTTTTCCTTGAAAAGGCAAAACATCAGTTGTATGCAATGTCATGATGTATGAAATGCATGATGTCATGATGTTCAAAATGAGATAGTGTTGTATGCACTTTATCATGTATGTAAGCAAGATGTATGAAATGTGAAATGTTTATGAATGTATTTTCGTCTAGGAAAATAAATCCTTGACGATTGGCTGGGGAATTAAATCCTGGGCTGATGTTGAAGAGTAAAGTTCTTCGCTTCCGCTAGGGATGATGTTTGCAAGAATACACCGGTAAGAGAAGATGACTCAGTTGGGGAATAAACTTGTTGGAGAGATTACTCTGAGGGGAAATACTCTGTGGGAAGAGATACTTCGCTGAAGTTTTGATGAGAGCTCCGTTGAGGGTTTCAATGATGGACTCCGCTGGGGATAACAATGATAAACTCCGCTGGGGATTCTGTTGATAAGTTATGTTGGGGAACTTTGATGGACTCCGCTGGGGATTGGAAGAACTTCGCCGAGGGCGATTTTCCGTGGCAATTAGCTGAGGATAACCCAGTTATAAGCCCTTGTGAGGAAAAACTTTGAATAAAGCTCGGGAGAGACGTCCGTACTTTACAGGGGATAAGCTTCCAGAATCTACTGGGGATAAGCTTCAAGACCTGCTGGGGATATGGATTCCAAATTTCTTGGGGAAACTTTTCGGACTGTACTTGAAAAATGGTTCCACTGGGGTGTCTGTATTCCGCCGGGGAACAATCTTAGATTAAGACTGTCGGGGAGGCTTGCTGAGGGATGCCTATACTCCGCTGGGGAATGTTGATATCTTCTGGGGATAACCAACTTCCTTTAGGCTGACCGTAGACTAACTCTGCTGGAGGAGAGTATTGCTGACTTGCTAGGGGAACATGGTGCCTATCGTAGGGCTGATGATAGACTAACTTTCCCTGGGGAGAGTATTGTTGAATCTTGTCCTACTCTGTGGGGAGTTGAAGTAACTTGGTCACATTCTTCAGTTGGACCTATCTTGGTACCTTGGCGAACAAAGCAACTAGACTGCCTGGACAATTCTACATTGCCCTTGTTTCTGATGTCACCTGTAATTAGTCTTTTGTTTCGTATGCAAGTATTTATGAATTAGCAATTTTAATGTCAAATGCATATATCAAAAATGAACATTGGACGTTCTTCGCAAGACAAAACAGAAAAAGGAAAAAACAAATGGCAATTTTTTTGGAAAAGTGAACTTGTATTGATTTTTAAATTTGCCTGTAAATAGGCGTTTTTTGTACAAGAGGCCGACGTCCTAGTAAGAGAACGCCGCCGAATAACATAAAGTTTATACAATTTTGAAAAGGAAACAAAACAGCTATGTGCACAATATTCCCACTGGGTTCCAACTCTGCTATCGCCTTTATGTCTTCAAGCGTCTCATCACTTTGCTGCTTAGTTGAAGATGAAGCTGATTGATCGATGCCGAAGTCTGAGCCAGATAGTTGATGCCGAATTCTGGATACAAGGTGATCCAATGAGACATAGTGTTACGCTTTATCCCTAACTTTTGCCTGGACCGCCCTTTCGGGTTTTCAGTCCACCGGGATACCCATTTTTGCCCAAGTCGCCTTTTCAGGTTTTCGACTTGCCGGGTGTACAGATTTTTTTTCATTTCATCCCTTATTTTTGCCCGAACCCTTTTGGTTCGCCGGGAAGCCCTTATTTTTGCCTAGGTATGTCAACCTAACGGGTCTTTTATTCATGCGTAGTATCTTTTTACTATGCCTGCATTGGCGGGGTGAGGAAGGTCGTCACCATCCATGGTGGTTAGAATCATGGCTCCTCCTGAGAACACATGTTTAACCACAAATGGCCCTTCGTATGTAGGGGTCCATTTGCCCCTGGGATCACTTTGAGGAAGGATGATGCGCTTGATTACCAGGTCCCCAACTTGATACTCTTGTGGTATGACTTTCTTGTTAAATGCCCTGATCATCCGTTTTTGGTATGTCTGACCATGAGAGATAGCGGTGAGTCTCTTTTGGTCAATTAGGTTTAATTGATCAAGTCGAGTATGGATCCAGCCATCTTCACTCAAGTCTGCATCCTTCATTATCCGGAGAGAGGGTATTTGGACTTCAATTGGCAAGACTGCCTCCATGCCATAGACCAAGGAAAAGGGGGTTGCCCCGGTTGACGTCCTTGCTGAGGTATGGTACCCATGAAGAGCAAATGGTAACATTTCGTGCCAATCTTTATAGGTCACTGTTATCTTCTGCACAATCTTCTTGATGTTTTTATTTGCCGCTTCGACAGCTCCATTCATCTTCGGCCGGTAAGGAGAAGAGTTGTGGTGATGTATCTTTAATTGCTCGCAGAGCTCAGTGATCATCTTGTTGTTAAGATTGGTACCATTGTCCGTAATGATCCTTTCTGGAACGCCGTACCGACAGATCAGGTTATGCCGAATGAAACGTGCCACGACGCTCTTGGTTACCGTGGCGTAGGAAGCTGCCTCAACCCACTTCGTGAAGTAATCAATTGCTACCAAGATGAAGCGATGCCCGTTGGATGCCGTCGGTTGGATCTCGCTGATCATATCAATGCCCCACATTGCAAAAGGCCAAGGTGCCGTCAGGACGTTCAGAGGAACCGGAGGGATGTGCACCTTATCAGCATAGATCTGGCATTTATGACAAGTTCGTGAATGTTGGTAACAGTTGGCTTCCATTGTGGACCAGAAATATCCTGCCCGAAGGATTTTCTTTGCCATGGTGTGTCCACTGGAATGTGTTCTGAATGTACCTTCATGTAGCTCTGCCATGATCTTTTCTGCTTCAGTTTTATCCACACAATGCAGTAAGGTTGAATCATGGTTTCGTTTGTAGAGAATGCCGTTGATGAGGAAGAATTTCGTCGCGAACCTTCTCAGAAACTTCTTATCGTTGACAGACGCACCTTCAGGGTATTCCTGAGTTTCCAAGTATCTCTTCACCTCATGATACCAGGGTTTTTCGGTCACCTCTTCGGCCTCAAGATCGCAGCAGTATACAGGTTCGTCCAACTTCCAGATAATGATCCGGGGAGCCTCATTGTCCCATTTGACTTTGAACATTGAAGACATCGTAGCTAGTGCGTCCGCTAACTGATTCTCCTCTCTTGGGAAGTGTTCAAAAGTTATCTCTTCAAAGTGGGGAAGCAAAGTCAACACATACTCCTTGTAAGGAATAAGATTTGGGTGTTTCGTATCCCACTCGCCTTTGAACTGATTGATCACGAGAGCGGAATCTCCGAAGACACTCAGAAACTTGATCCTTAAGTCGATTGTAGCTTGAAGACCCATGATACATGCCTCATATTCTGCCATGTTGTTGGTGCAGTTGAAACACAGCCGGGCGGTGAGTGGAGTATGAGTACCTTTAGGGGATATGATCACAGCGCCGATGCCATTACCCAAAGCGTTCGAGGCTCCGTCAAAATGCATAGACCATCGGGATCCTTCCTCAGGTCCTTCATCCGGTCCAGGTACTTCACAATCAGTTACTACCATGATATCTTCGTCCGGAAATTCAAAGTTCAATGATTGGTAATCGTCCACAGGTTGGTGTGCCAAATGGTCTGCCAATACACTTCCCTTGATTGCTTTTTGAGTTGTGTACTGGATATCATATTCTGTCAAGATCATTTTCCATCTTGCTATTCTTCCAGACAGAGCAGGCTTTTCGAATATGTACTTGATTGGATCCATTTTTGAAATCAACAGAGTAGTGTGAGTCAACATATACTGTCTCAGGCGGCGAGCAGCCCATACCAGAGCGCAGCAAGTTTTCTCGAGTAGTGAGTACCGAGACTCACAGTCGGTAAACTTTTTGCTCAGGTAATAAATAGCGTGCTCTTTTCGGCCAGACTCGTCATGCTGCCCCAGCACACATCCCATTGAATTGTCAAGCACTGTCAAGTATAGTATTAGAGGTCTCCCTTCCACTGGAGGCATAAGAATGGGTGGTTCTTGGAGATATTCTTTTATCTTTTCAAAAGCGGTCTGACATTCATCGTTCCAACGTACTACTTGATCTTTCTTCAGTAATTTGAAGATTGGCTCACAGGTAGCAGTTAGATGTGAGATGAATCGGGCAATGTAATTCAGTCGTCCTAGAAAGCCTCAGACTTCTTTCTCTGTCTTGGGAGTCGGCATCTCTTGTATGGCTTTCACCTTGGCAGGGTCCACTTGAATACCTTTGTCGCTTACAATGAAACCTAGCAATTTTCCAGACCTCACCCCAAAGGTGCATTTGTTTGGGTTCAACCTTAGCTTGTACAACTTCAGTCGGTCAAACAGCTTCTGCAGGTGGTCAAGGTGTTCTTCCTCAGTTTGGGACCTTGCAATCATATCATCGACGTATACTTCAATCTCATGGTGGATCATGTCATGAAATAAAGCAACCATGGCACATTGGTAGGTTGCCCCAGCATTTTTCAACCCGAATGGCATGACCTTGTAGCAGAAGGTGCCCCACTGAGTCACAAAGGTAGTCTTTTCCATATCTTCAGGAGCCATCTTGATCTGATTATACCCTGAAAAACCATCCATGAAGGAGAACACCTTGTGTTGAGCAGTATTGTCAACAAGAACGTCGATGTGAGGTAGGGGAAGTCATCCTTGGGGCTTGCCCTGTTTAGATCCCTGTAATCGACACACATTCTGACCTTACCGTCTTTCTTTGGCACTGGAACCACATTGGCCACCCACTGAGGATAAGAAGTCACTGCTAGAAACCCGGCATCAAATTGTTTCATAACCTCAGCCTTGATCTTCTCGGACATCTCTGGACACATGCGGCGGACCTTCTGTTTTACCGGAGGGAAATCTTCCTTGGTAGGCAGGTGATGAACCACTATGTCGGCATCCAAACCAGGCATGTCTTCATAAGACCAAGCAAAGATTTCCATTTAGTCATGCAGCATCTGGATCAATCGTTGCTTCACACTGAGCTCTAGATTGGCACCAATCTTGACTTCTTTTCTATCTGTCTCAGTACCCAGGTTTATCGTTTCCACTGGCTCTTCATGCGGCTGAATGGCCCTCTCTTCCTGGAGTAGCAGTCTTGCGAGTTCACCATGCACTTCACAATCATCTTCACCTTCGTCTTCGGCCAAGTTGATCGGATTTTCGAAGTCATAGCTGGCAGTAGCAGAGTCGTTACCAGTGAGATCCAGAGTGGATTGAAACCTGTATAAGTGAGTGTGTGTAAATATAGCTGTTTTGCAATATATAACACAGAAAGAAAAAGAGCACAAGATTTGAAATGTAACAAACGTCCAATGTTTTGATTAATGATATATGGAAATGTCATACAAAAAAGCCCTCACAAATGGAGCCACGGTGCCCCGGGTAGGACACCGAGCCAATAAAAGTTTCAACATATTGTTTGTTACAAATTGAAAATCAAAAGAGTTCATTACTGCGTGACAAATGTAATAGGTGTAAAATCTTTTGCAGTCCAGTTACTTGGTCCGTTGCTGGTTGTTGGATAGATCCAACTGTCAAATTATGCTTCCTCTACGTCCTCCTCGATAGCATTCACCCTTGGGTTGGTGATGAACACCGGAGCCTTTCTGATCCTTTCTTTGCGAACAGCCTTCTGAGCCTCTGCAGTGAAGCCCAGCCCAAACTTATCGGTATTTTGAGTGAAGTCAGGAAGTTGACCCCAGTTTGCGCACTTGCCTTTCTCGATTACAGCCCGGGCATCCTTCAAGGAAGCCATCTTCAAAGGAAAGTCTTCTTCAACCACTGTCTCAGCTGATGCCAACGTTGGAGGTACCTACTCAAAATGTTGAAAGGGGGTTTCAATAAACTCCCCGTCCATCTCGATATACCGGAATGAATTCAAGTGACTAACCATGTATTCCTCCTCACCCTGCACAGTAACAATTTTCCCTTTGACAGGGTATTTGAGCTTTTGGTGTAGAGTGGATGTTACTGCCCCAGCCTTGTGAATCCAGGGTCGACCCAACAAGCAGGAATAAGAGGGACGAATATCCATTACATAGAACGTTGAGTCAAAGACTTGGGAACCCACACGGATAGGAATGTCTACCTCCCCATGCACCATCCTCTTAGAACCGTCGAAGGCTCTAACAATGATGTTACTAGGTTTCAATTCCAGGCCCTCACAATCCAACCGATCTAAGGCCTTCTTGGGCAATACATTCAGGGAAGAACCGGTGTCCACCAACACGTGTGCGAGAGTAGTGCCCCTGCATTCTATGGAAACATGCAGGGCATCATTGTGGTTTTTCTCTTTGGCGGTAAGGTCTGCATCCGAGAAACCCAAACCATTGTCAGCTGTTAAATTAGCCACACAGTCAGTGAACTGATCTGCAGATGTCTCTTGCGGCACATGGGCCGTTTTCAGAAATGAAATCAGGGCCTTGGCGTGGGCCTCTGAGCACAGCAGCAATGATAGCATAGAGATTTTGGAGGGGGTATGCCCCAGCTGTTCAACGACATTGAAGTCACTCTTTTTAATGATTTTAAGGATTTCCTCCATCTCTTGCTGGGAGGCTTCAACAGCGGTCTTTTTTGGTGCCTCCGTCCGGGCAGGCAAATCGGTAGCAACTTCTTTGCCCCGAGCATCAGAGGACTCGGCGGCAGTAGTAGACACAGGAACTTGATTTGAAACATGCACACTTGCGGGTGTGATGATAAGAGGTTTTCGGATAACTGGTGATGCAATGTTAGGCGAGAAAAGCCTGCCACTGCGAGTAATCTTGGCAGGACCAGTGATGTTACTGATACTGGTACCGGTGTTGAACTCCTGCTTCACTCCAAGCACATACACGTCTGCCCCATAGTGCCATGGGACAGCCTTGTCAGATTCATAGGGGAGGGGCCCCGGAACAGTAATGGTAATGGGTGCAACAGACATGATTTGGACTGGCTTCCTCGGGGGAGCCTTGGTAGGATTGTTGAAAATTGTGACGACAGATACTTCTTCAGAGGAAACAAACGGAACAGCAGTTTTCTTGAACAAAATTTCTTTGCTATCCATCAGGCTTTGGATGCCTGACTTCAGCAGCGGACAACCGATAGGGGTAACGGCACACAGGAGGCAACCCTTGCTACAACCCGAAAATAAACCGGCTAGCAGTAGGTTCCTCTTAACAGTCAGTAGAGGGGTAGCAACATCATTCACCAAAACAACATACAAATCTTCCTCGACGGCATTTACTCTATGCTGGGGCATAGGAGCAGTTACAACATTTGGCCTCTCAGGCGCCTCAAACTGAATTTCCTTCGCATCAATAAGGTCTTGAACCTTATTTCTCAGGGCCCAGCAATCATCAGTAGTATGCCCGGGGCTATCAGAATGATAAGCACAATGGGCATTTGGGTTATACTTAGGAGATGCAGTATTCACGACCTTCGGAGCTTCTCTGGTGGTCACCAAGTTGGTTGATAGCAGTTGCGGTAAGATTTGTGACAAGGTCATGCTCAGCCGAGTGTATTGCCTTTTGGGCCTCTCACCCCTTTGTTGATTGTACTGCTGAGGAACAGCAACAGGTTTTGAAATTACCAAGGCATTGACAGCTTGGCGGTGTTCTGGCTTAACTTGTCTTCTAGGACCATAGACGGCACTAGCTTCCTTCTTGAAAGGTTTCTTCTCAATACTTGCTGAGGCACCTTTCTGTATCTTTCCTGACCTGATGCCAGCTTCTATCCTTTCACCCGTCACGATCAAATCCGTAAACCCCGCGGAGGAATTACCAACCAGATGATTGAAGAATGGACCAGGCAAGGTCCCTAGAAACATGTCAACCAGCTCACGGTCAGTCAATGGAGGCTGCACCCTGCCAGCCAAATCTCTCCATTTTTGCGCATATTCTTTGAACCCTTTGCCCGTTCCTAGTGACATACCCTGAAGTTGGGTACGCGTAGGAGCGAGGTCAGAATTGTATTGATATTGTCTATAAAATGCGGTAGCCAAATCTTCCCAATGTCGGATACTGGTTCCATCTAGCTGATATAACCACTCAAGTTGTGACCCCGAAAGGCTATCTTGGAAGAAGTGGATCCAAAGATTTTTGTCTACCGTGTAAGGTTGGATCTTCCTTACGTACGATCTGAGATGCAGCTTTGGACAGGAAGCCCCGTCGTATTTGGCAAAGGCAGGCGCCTTGAACTTGTGTGGGATTACCACCCCAGAAGATAACCCTAAATCTCCGAAATCCAGCCCCGGCACATTTTGAATCTCCATGGCACTCAAGCGGTCCTCTAATTGCTTGTATCTGTCAGCAGCATGAGGGTATTGTTCGTCATTGTAATCCGTCTCGTTGTCAAAGACTGCAGGACTAGGAGCCCCTCCCCCTTGGGGAATGTCTTTCTCTGCAGAGGAAGTAGTTGGATCAGCCTCGTTATGGAGTGTGTTCCCAAACCTGCGTCCAGTATTGAACAACACAGTCCTCTTCTTCTTATTTTTCTTTAAGAGCAGAGCCTTCAACTCTTGTTGACCTTGGGCCAGGCTCATGACCATTTCTTGAAACTGGGCACTCTGGGCCTGGAGGGCCTTGATAGCTTGCTCACTGGATGATTCTGGATTCATGATGACTGTTCAAAATAAACAGCGAAGAAGATTAAGCAACCTGTAGAAAAAAGGGTACCTGTTATGCACATGATGCATGAGATGCTATCTATGCAATGCATTCAAGGATTTTAGAAATTCACAATTATTGCAGACAAAAAGAACGCACGTCATATTAATAAGAAAATATTTGTTAGTACATAAATTCACCATGGGCCAAATATTACAAAAACAACTTCTCAAGGTAAAAATACGTTGCGCATCCTCTTTGGCGCAATGTAGGTGTTAAGGGCCTCTTGCTCATGGAGTCGGCGGGTGAGCTCTAAAACCTTCTTCTCGCTGGCGTAAAATCTGACTTCAAAAGTGTTCCGTTCCTCCTTGAGTTGAATCCAACTCTTCTGCATCTCCTCCCACGATGTAGGCATGTCAGGATGTAGGATGGTGTAGGGAACCTCTCCTTCCTTGACGGGCTCTTTAATCACAGGGAGAACATGAGGATAGGGCATCATTAGACTCTGGGCTCGGGCTCGTACCCACTTGAGATAAGGCTCAAGAGGGATGGAGTTCTTGTGTCCCAGTGTCTTGCTATCAACCTTGTTGGGCATCCTCCAAGCTCTGATGAAACTTTGGCGAGGTCCTTGCGCATCGTTGTCGAAGTCAAAAACTAGGTCAGGAATCAACATGTCGTGAGGGCCATCCCTCCGTGCATATCCAAATTGCCTCAAAGCTAGGCAAGGGTTGTAGGTAATGCCCCCTCTAATGCCAAGTAATGGAACATTAGGGAACTCTCCACAACGATCGATGATGATGACATTTTCTCTGGACCGAGAACACCAATGTACATCAGAGTGAGTAAGAGTCATCAACCGTTGGGACCACCTTGAGCCTTGGTCATTCTTCAAGACAGATTGTGGAAGGTGCGAAGTAAACCACCTTGCAAGGAGAGGAGTACAACACATGAGAACACCCCTCTTTCTCATTGTTCGTGTGTAAAATGAGTGAAGGATGTCCCCAAGTAATGTTGGTATTGGATTTCTGGACAAGAATATTTTGACGGTGTTGACATCTACCAATTGGTCAGGATTTGGGAACAAGACCAACCCATAGATAAGGAGTGCCACAATTTCTTCAAAGGCTTGCAGGTCCAATGAATTCCAACATTCTTGTGCCTTCTCAAACAAGAATTTTGCTAAGAAACCTTTGACGCCGCTTCTAGTTTCCCAATGCCCCTTGATGTCAGAAGGCTGTAGATGTAATGCTCGAGCAACATCTTCAGGTTTTGGTTCCTTTTCCGTACCGTTGAAAGGTAGTTGATTTAGGATAGGAATTCTCAGGAGTTGAGAAAATTCCTCCAAAGTGGGTACCAACTGGTAGTCAGGGAAAGTGAAACAGTGGTGAAGAGGGTTAAAGAACTGGAATAGTACTTTCATCATGTCCTCTTCAATGTTGGTGTTGACTAAGCTGAGTAGTCTACCATGTCTTTCACTGAAGGGAGAGCTTTCCGGAATTCTTGATGTGAGCTCCTTGAGTTGAGGAGAGATTCTCACAAGGTTGACTTGGATGGTTTTTCTGCGAGGAATTTCCATGACCTACAAAACAAGAACAAAGATGAAGATCTAAACCCTTGAAGTGGTTAGTAAATGCATATGATGCTTTATGATGTTCATGATGTATGCACAAGCATATGTACAAATAATTCACACAAAACCCTAGTTTCAGGCTTGCATGAGGTTTCATAGGTAAGTACCCTCTTGAGTGTAGTTGGCTTAAAATCCTGTCCTATAAATAGTAACCGGGTTCTAAGGAGCTCAATATCACTGGATTGTTTTCATTGTTCATTGTTTTAGTTTAGCCACTTAACTAGCGACCAAAATATTCCAAGAAAACAACCCTCAATGAGTGTAGTATCGAGTATCTACCAACTTCGGACTGCACCAAAGCCGGTCATCTCACTACCCCTAATAAAAGGCCAAGATGGTCAAGTAAGGTTCTAGGTCATTAGTGCTTAGTGACATCACTCAGCGGCCCCGTACTCTCCTTGATTGAACTCAAGGGTTACCGGTACTCACAAATATGTCGCACTAATATAGCTATTACTTCGACCGTGTCGGTATACCCCGCAGTTTCCACAATGTATTGCTATCTATGAATGTTTCCCAAAATCCGGGTGTAGGATTGCAAACCCAAACAAGAGAGCCAAAATATAAAGCAATCAAATCAAATAATTAGTCATGCAAGAGGGTGATCTAAGCCCTAAGGTTACTCCACTTTTAAATTCATCCTCAGCAGAGTCGCCAGTTCTGTGATACGGTGGGAGAACTGACTTGAGTTTTGCGTTTGTTTTTGCAAATGTTTCGGTTGAGCAAGAGTCACCACCGACTTTTATTTTATCCTAAGGAAAGGTTAAAAAGCACAGCAAAAAACCTTTGAGGTGTTTTTCTTGGGTTCGGGGAGTAGATTATAGAAAGGGAAGGTATTAGCACCCTTTCTATCCATGGTTATCCATGGGCTCTTAGTTACTTGCTTAGATCAACTTGCCTTGGTTTTCAATTGTTTGAAATGGTGCTTTGTGTGTGTGGGTTTGAAAATATTTTTAAAAGAAGCCAATGTGGTGGCAACCTTTGTAATGATCCATGTTGGGATGTATACAAAGGTGTATGTCTTTTGAAAAGGTTTCAATGTTTTTGAAAGTTGTTTTTGAAAGTGTAGTGATGTGTGGTTTGAAAAATAGGCAAGTGTTTTATTTTGCAAGTTTGATTCAAGTAACTAAGGGTTTGTCTACTCCTAAATTTCTCAAAGATTTCTCCTATATTTTTAACCCTTTTAACAATTTTGTTCCACTATTGCATTTGGTGGACAATCTTGTGTTAGGATGTGAAAGGGACGGGCGTGGGTCATCGTTTAGACCATGAATGCAATGGTGCCAAGTATCTTTGGGCAATTTTTCCTTGGAGGGACTTGATCATTTTTTTGGCAACTTTCGAAAGCGTCATCGAGGGACTATGATCATTTGAATTGTGTTTGTTTTGCCCAAAGAGACTTAACATGCAATATGGCCCATTATTGAAGGCAACAAGTGGAATACCCTAGGGGTGCAAGTGTGATTGGTGTTATATCTTTTCATGCTTGATTATCTTGAAGTTAGGTCAAACTATTTTGGTTAATTGATTTGCATACAACCCTAATTCTAGCATGACATATTTAGAAAGCTTGTAAATGCGAAAAATAAAGTTCCTAAGTTATTACAACACAATATATGGGATGGGGGGTACAAATATTCAAATGGGGGTATTTTGACAAGAATTAAAACCCTAGACTATTACAATCCAAATGGAATTATACAAATTATTTAATATGCAATAATTAAATAAAATAAGATAAATATGCAAGATTCAAAAATGATTTTTTATGTGTATGTAAAAAGTGTTTTTTATGTGTAAAGGAAACAAAAATAAAAGTATTAATTTTTGGGTATTTTTCATGTTTAGGGCAAAAACCCTAATTTTACTAAATAAAAGGTATTAATTATTTATTATGTATTATATACAATATTTACTAATCATATACAAAAAATAAATAAAAGAGAAGTATATTTGTCAAAAAGGTATTTTTAATGTTAAATATTAATAAAAATAAAAATATATATATTTTGGTATTTTTATCCTAAATATCCTAATAAATATGTAAATATTTATATTATATGATAAATATATTAAATATGTATAAAAAATAAAATATTTAATATTTACAAAAAAAAGTATATTTTCATAAAATATTTTCAAAAGATAAAATAAAATGAAAATCAGAAAATAAAATGTATTGGTATTAATTTTAGTATTTTTTTAAATAAAAGTATTTATGTATTATTTATGTACAAAACTAAATGAAGCAAAATAAATGTCAAAAAATGCAAAAAAATGTGAGAAAAATAATTTTAATGTTTTTTCATGTTTAGACAAAAATATAAAAACAAAATCAAAAGGAAAAAAATCAGAAATAACAAAGATATCTCAAAATGGGCCAGGGGAGTGCAACTGTAAAAGCATGGTGTGAAAAGAAAAACATTCCAGGCCCAGCCCATAACCTATCTTCTTCAACCTCCAGCAAACCTTCTTCAAAAAACGCGCGTTTTGTACATTGATTCAAACATCCTGATTCCTGGACTTTTAATGAAAACTCACAACACAAAAAATGTAAAGCATCATCTCACGAGTTCATACATATAAAGAACATGATTTAACTCTCAGAAATGAGAGAGAATTTCTTCTCCCCCAATTCCTAACCTAATTCTTATTCAATGTCCAGACTTAAAATTCTCTAAGCACACATAACATAAATGAAAACTAATGATATGGGCATGTTCAGGGCTATGAATGTGACATAATTTCTTCACAAATCTAAACCTAACAATGCCTGGATAGAGAGATAAGAGTTCATGAACTTACCTGTTCAGTTGGAATCGTGTCTGGAAATGAAGGAGCTTTCAGGGCAAGATGATGATTTGTATAGCTTGCTTGATGTCTGAGGATGCTATTCCAATACTTGGTATGCTTTGAAACCTTATATATCAAGCTGCAGAAGTCAACCTGCAAGAGGAAGAAATGAAAATGGCAAAACTGATTAGAGGTGTTACAGTCTGCTTCTAATGCTTTGGACAGTTTGTATGGATGGTAGGGAAAGGGTTTGAACTAGTTAGGATGAAAGTGCACGATGGAAATGAGCTATGGGATTCAAACTGCAGCTTATGCCCTGTTTTTGCAGTTTTATGGTGGTTCTGTGTTAGAGAGGGCAATGGAGATGGTTAGCTCGTGTTTCAGGTCAGGGTGATGGTTTAGAATGTGTGCAACAAGTTTGCTTAAGTTGGTTTTTGCTGAGATGAGAGTTGTGTGTTGTTATGCAAGCTTTCTTCACACTTAAGCAACAAAATGTCAAGTGGTGTCCTAGACTTGTGCAGGCCCCCAATCTATGCTGCAACCTTTCCCCTTAATCAGTGTGTTTAGTTCATAAACTTGTGCCAAAAGGATTTGCATTGTACTTGCTTGGATTTGCATTTGACATAAAGTTCAACTTTTCTAAAATGGCTAATTTGCTTTTTCTATTTAAGGGTTAAACTTTCATGTAATGACCAAACTCATAGAACAACACCTTGGCACAAAGGATTAGCATTAAATTATGGAGTGTAGATGAGATAAAAGACCTGTAATCTAGCTTAAGGCATGCTGAGTTCAAAAATGTAAGGTTATGGACATGTAACTTGGTCATAAACAAAGTGAGTTTTTCCCAACTTGCCAAATTCGATTCTCCCTAACCATGAGGTTGTTTGA
Organism: Vicia faba; assembly: GCA_948472305.1. Classification (NCBI taxonomy): domain Eukaryota; kingdom Viridiplantae; phylum Streptophyta; class Magnoliopsida; order Fabales; family Fabaceae; genus Vicia; species Vicia faba. Next base: position 225,269,121 of record OX451738.1, read on the forward strand.
TGAGTTCTTGGACATTTTGGAAAGCTTGGAATGTGTACTACAATCCATCTTTGAAATTCAAATTGAAATTCCAAGTGGAAGCATGTGAAAAGTGGTCTTGAAGTTAGGAAAAAATCCTTCCTAAAATGGTTCAAAATTTCTCTAAGTTAAGAATGGTTTGGTACCCTTGTTCCAAAAATTGTAACTTGAGCTACAAGCTTCTTTTGGGAAAACTTTGTGAATCAAAGTTGTAGATTTTGAAATCGACTACAACTTTCATGTTTTGACTTTTGCTTGAATCCAAATGAATATTGGTGAGAAAGTGGGACAAAGTTAGGAAAAAATTAGGGTTTTTCATAACTTAGAAAAATTCTAAGTTATGAAAAATCTTCATTTCAAACCCTAATTTGTGATTCTTGATTTCTTGATGAACAAGTTTCATGATTTGGCATGTTTTGATGAAAAATGAATCTTGACACTTGATTTTGACCAAAAAGTCAAAGTTTGACTTTTCAGTATACAGTCAAAATTGATCAATTGACTGGGAAATTCAACTGTCAATCTTGTGCATTTGGGATCTTTTGAACTTGTTGAGTATGTCAAGACAATTCCATGGGGTCCTTGAGTCCATATGTGAGCTTGGTTTGCCATTGGCTAGGTCAAACAGTCAAAAATTGCCTTTGTGCAGTCAAAACCCTAAAAATGACCATTTTGCCCTTTTAGTAATCTGATCAAATTCCTTGTGGAATTGTGATCCAAACTTGATCGAATGGTTCATATGAGTTCATAATGTTGACGTGGGTCAATTTTCATGAGGTTTGACTATCAATTGGCCACAGTTGACTTTTTCCCCAATACAGCTGATTTCTAGGTCAACTGTCCAATTGACTGGGCAAAAATTGGAATCAAGGCTTGAAACTTGGTATGGATAAACTTGGGAGTCCAACATGAAGCATGAAAGTCATCTTAGGCATTTTAGGTCAAAATATCTTTGTGCAAACACAAACCCTAATTTGGGTCAACAGTGCAAGGAGAAGTCTTGAGCAGAGGAAACCCTAACTGGCTCTTGAGCTCCAAGGGTCTTGTGATGAGAAAATGTTGAGGAAATGGGAGGGAAAATTTTGGGGTACAACAGTAGGGCCACTCATTGTTTTAGGGTGGCCTCGCGTAGGGCCGCCCCCGATCGGATTTCCTCGACTAAGTCGAGTTCGTCCCTGAGGGCCTCGTCGTTCATTTCTTCGTCGAGGGGATTCTCTGTCTGCCTGGAGGGTTCCCGGATTTCTACTGGGATGACGGCCTCGGTGCCGTACGTTAGTCGAAAGGGGGTCTCTCCCGTCGTCGAATGGGGCGTGGTGCAATATGCCCACAAGACACTGTGCAGCTCCTCGACCCAACCTCTTTTTGCTTCACCGAGCCTGCGTTTGAGTCCCCGGAGGATGACTCTGTTCGCAGCTTCGGCCTGCCCGTTGGTTTGAGGGTGCTCGACTGAGGTGAAGTGTTGTTTTGTTCCCAGTTTGGTGACGAAGTCTTGGAATCCGTGGTCGGTGAATTGGGTGCCGTTGTCGGTCACCAGTGCTCTCGGGATCCCGAATCTAGCGAGGATGTTTCTTTTGTAGAAACGAAGGATGTTGTGCGAGGTGATCTTCGCGAGAGCCTCGGCCTCTATCCATTTCGTGAAGTAGTCCACGGCCACAATGAGGAATTTGTTTTGGTAAGTTCCTTGCACGAAAGGTCCGAGGATATCCATCCCCCACCACGCGAAGGGCCACGGGGACGATAGTATGCTCAGCTCGTGAGGGGGAGCGAGGTGCATGTTGCCGTGTCTCTGGCACTTGTCACACTTCTTAACGTGTTCCTTGGCATCCTGTTGCATTGTCGGCCAGTAGTACCCCGCTCGCAGGGCTTTCCTCGCCAAAGACTTACCGCCCATGTGATGGGCGTTAATCCCTTCGTGTATCTCCCGTAGTACCTCGGGGACTGTGGATTCGTCGATACACTTCAGGAGGGGGATGGAGAATCCCCTGCGGTATAGTTTGTGCTCGAGCACCACGTAGGAGCACGCTCGTCGCTTCGTGATGGTTGCATCTGTCTGGTTCGAGGGGAGTTCGCCCTTTGTTAGAAAATTGTACACCGGGGTCATCCAGGATGAGGCATCTCCTATAGCGTGAACCTCGACTAATGTCGAGGATCTTTCGATGCTCGGGTGCGACAAGGATTCTTGTATGACGAATTTATTTCCGCCCTTCTTTCTCGTGCTCGCGAGCTTGGACAAGATGTCTTCCCTTGTGTTTTGCTCGCGCGGGACATGTGAAATCTCTGCTCGCTCAAACTTTGTCATGTGTTTTTTGACTAAGCTTAAGTATTCGACGAGACTGTCGTTTTTGGCTTGGTAACTCCCCTGGACTTGGGAGGCAACGAGTTGTGAGTCTCTGAAGATTTGTATTTCGCGGGCTCTCAGGTCCTCGGCTAGCCTCAGTCCTGCGAGCAGGGCCTCGTACTCTGCTTGGTTATTGGACGTCGGGAAGGAGAGGGTTAACGAGTGCTCGATCACTACGCCTTCCTCGTTTTCCAAGAGGATCCCCACGCCGCTCCCGGACGAGCTAGAGGCTCCATCAACGAAGATGGTCCATTTGTGTTCCTTCCCGGCGGGCGGGTCATGAGCGGTCATTTCCGCGACGAAGTCGGCCAGGGCTTGTGCTTTTAGAGCTTTCCTACTCTCGTATTGAATGTCGATTTCGGAGAGCTCCAAGGACCATTTCAACATTCTGCTCGCCATGTCAGGCCGACCCAAGAGTTGCCTCACTGGTTGGTCGGTTCGTACGATGACCGTGTGGGCCAGAAAATAGTGTCTGAGTCTCCTCGCAACGTTGACGAGGGCCAGAGCTACCTTTTCTATCTGTTGGTACCTGCTTTCGGGTCCTTGTAGGGCTTTGCTCATGAAGTGCACAGGTTTCTGTCCGTCGGTGGTCTCGCGGATGAGAGCCACGCTGACGGCTTCGTTTGAGACGGCCAAGTATAGGAATAGTGGCTCCCCGTCGGCTGGTCGAGATAGCACGGGTGGTTGAGATAGACTTTGTTTTAGGTGGCGCAGTGCTCGTTCACACTCCTCAGTCCATTCGAAGGATGCTTCTTTGCGAAGGAGTCTGGAGAAGGGGAGGGCGTGCTGAGCGGACCTCGTGACGAAGCGGGACAATGACGTGAGCATGCCGTTCATGACTTATATTGATTTCTTCGACGTCGGTGTCGGGAGGTCAGAGAACGCTCGACATTTATCGGGGTTGGCTTCAATTCCTCGTTCTGTCAAGTAGAACTCGAGGAATTTCCCCGCCTTGACTCCGAACGTGCATTTTTCTGGGTTGAATCTCATTTTACATTGTCTCGCTTGGGCGAAGACTGCCTTGAGGTGTGCTGCATAATCGGCATCTGCTCGTGATTTGACGATCATGTCGTCCATATAGACTTCGAGCATGTCTCCAATCTGCTCGTGGAACACTCTGTTCATCATACGCTGGTAAGTTGCCCCGACGTTTTTTAGTCCAAAGGGAATTACGTTGTAGTAATAATTTCCCGAGCTGGTCATGAAAGCCGTGCAATGTTTGTCGCTCATGGCCATCGGGATTTGATTATAGCCCGAGTAAGCATCCATGAACGACAACGTTTTGTAGCCGGCCGAGTTTTCGACCAGCATGTCTATGTTCGGTAAAGGGAAAGCATCTTTTGGGCAAGCCCGGTTGAGATCGGTATAGTCAACACACATCCTCCATTTTCCATTATTCTTTTTAACAAGTACAACGTTCGACAACCAGGTTGAATACCGGACTTCAGAAATAAAATTCGCCTCTAGGAGGTCTTTACAGCTTTTTCAGCAGCCTCCGTTTTCTCCGGAGACTGCCTACGCCTACGTTGTACTACGGCCTTAGCGGCAGGATCTATGGAGAGGTGGTAACAGGCGACCTCAGGGTCGAGTCCGGGCATCTCCGCGGCGCTCCAGGCGAACAGGTCAGCATTCTCGCGTATGCAGGCTTTGATCTGCTTCCTTGCTAGGTCGGGGAGGTCTTTACCAATCTTTACTCCTTTGCTCGGGTCTGCGCCGAGGGGGACGAGCTCAAAATCCCCGTCCGGTATTGATCAGAGTGGAACTTGCTCGCCGTTGGGAGGTTCGTCCTGGTCGAAACGAGCATCCAGGGCTATAGAGTCGACCTTTGGTGGAGCTTTCTGGACTTCTTCCTTGGCGGGTTCTGACCCGTCGAGCCCCTGTCGTGTTGTCGCCGGTCTTTTGGCGGGCCTTGTCCCGATGTCGACAGTGTCACGACCCTTAGACGTGGCGTTAAAACACCTCCGAGCAGCGGCGAGGTCTCCCTGGATAGTAGCTACCCGTGCTCTTTTGGTGTAGAACTTCATCTTCAGGTGGACGGTGGAGGGCACCGCTGTCAGTTCTGCCAGTGTTGGTCTCCCCAGGATGCAGTTGTAGAGAGACGGGCAGTCGATGACGAGGAAGCGTATTTTAACTTGCCTTGTCGCTGTGCCTTCGCCGAAGGTAACCATGAGCTCGACATATCCCCAAGGCTTGGAAGTCGAGCCGTTGAAGCCCTGTAAGTCCGACCCTACATACGGCGAGAGGTGGGAGTCGTCCAACTGTAGAGTTCAGAACAATTGGCTGTACATTACATCGACGGAACTCCCTTCGTCGACTAGTATGCGGTGCACATCGAAGTTATCCATTCTTGCCCTTATCAGCAGGGGAATGACTGCGTTTGGGGCTCCCCCGGGGAGCTCTTCGAGGTAGAAGGTGATGGGCTCCGACCTACCTTTTACCCTCTTAAATGTTACTGTCTGCGGAGGTGCCGCATCGACCAGTTCATCCAGCTTCCTTTTAGCAGAATTGATAGTCAAGTCGTTGAACCCTCCGCCATTGATGACCATGGCAGAGGGGAAATATTCCCACCTGCTGTGTGTTGTGAGCGGCTCCTGCAGGTGTTCGGGGACGTCGAATTCCTCGAGTCTGGTCACAGAGAAGGCGGTCTGGACGGGGACCAACTCGTCATATGGTCGGGCGTCTTTCTTCGACTCTCTTGTCTCCCGGGCGTCGCGACGAGGGGCGTCGTTTCGCCGGTATTTTGCGAGCCTTCCTCCCTTGATGAGGGTTTCGATGGCGTCCTTGAGGTGGGCGCAATCTTCAGTCAGATGACCATGGCTCCTATGGTACTGACAATACTTGTTTTTGTCTGCTCCGGGCTTGGCGAGAGCGGGTCGGGGGCATTTGACGCCTCCGTCCTTGAAGTCCGTGCTGGCACACTCCGCCAAAATACGCTCGCGGGAAGCCGTGAGCAGAGTGTACTCGGTAAAACGCCCCGAGGGTCCTCTTTGCTCTCGGATTTCTCGGGGTCTGTCTTCTTTTCTTTTCTCCCCGGCTCGTCGAGGAGGAGCAGCTTCCTGGCGCGGGTTGCTGTTGGACCCGCGAGTCCTGGGGTCTCGGGCTCTGTTGGCCGCCTCTCTCTCCTTATAATCCATGTACGCCTGGGCCTTCTCGAGGAGGGCATCGAATGTTCTAGGTGGCTCGATGCCCACGGCCTTTCTGAATTCCGTGCCGGGGAGGAGCCCTCTCTCCAGCAAATATCTCTTCATGTTGTCCGCGCAGGGGACCTGTATGGCTTCGCAGTTGAAGCGATTGATGAACTCTCTCAAGGTTTCATCTTGTCTCTGGATGATGTCCTCGAGAGCCGCCTCGGTCTTTGGGTGTCGCCGAGACGCTGTGAACGAACTGATGAATTGGTTCTTCAGGTTCTGCCACGAGGTGATTGATCCTTTGGCGAGGCCTTTATACCAGTCCATTGCTGCCTTTCCGAGGGTCGTGGGGAACAACCGGAACTTGATGGGTCCCCCGACGTTGTGATAGTGCAGCATAGCCTCGAACCCGTTTATATGGTCGACCGGGTCCGCGACTATGTCGTATTCCTTCAGATGTGGAGGCTTCTCCATGCCCGGGGGAATGAGCGCCTCCATGATGGCCTGCGATAGGGGACCGCGGGGGTCGTCCTCGTCGCTTCGCTCCGGGGACATGGACGGGGACCTGTAATACTGTCGGGCACGACGGTCCTGGTCGTGCTGGGCATCTCTCGAGTGCGGTGCTCGTTGGTTGATTCTTCCATGCCTGTCTCTGGAGTGTCTTCTTTCTTGTCTTGTGGGGGCGCGGCCGCGTCCTCCGGCTTCGATGATGGGTTGCCTCTCCAAAGGGGGCCATTTCCACGATGGTCTGGGTGACGGGCTTCGAGAGGTATCTCTGTAGTGTCTCCGCGGGGGAGACGGGAAATGGACCTCCGTTACTCGAGGAGGTGGAGTCTGGGGCCTCCGGTGCCTCCTCGGGGGTCTTCGATCGTCTTCAAGTGCCCTCAATCTTTCCCCTTGGGTGAAGATGAGGTAATTCGTCTGATTGATCGCCGCGAACAGCGCTCGGGTTGTGGCGTCTGCCCCGGCAGGGACAGGGACTTCCTGGAACTGAGCAGTTTGATAGTTTGTGAGAGCTACATCGTCCTCTTCGAGTGGCGGGGGGACCGAGGAGGATGAAGCAGTAACTCCGTCGCGGTGGATTGAAGGCCCGGGGGTAGTTGACACAGGGATGGTGTTATGACCGGGGTTACCGGCGTTATCGGGGTGTCTATTTTTATCCGCGAGGCCGTTGTTGGTGTCGACGACGCGAACGTTTTGTTCATCACGAACTTGGTCAGCCATGACGGTGATAGTTGAGTTGAGCTTTGGTCTTTGAGTTTTTGCAAGACGGGGAAGCTAGTTTTCCACAGACGGCGGCACTGATCTCACCAGATCAGACTTGGACGGGCACGACTGGCTCCGAGCTGAAGTTGAACGAGATGGTGGGGGGGGGGGGGTACCTGCAAGGCACTCCGATGCCAAAATGAGTGGTAACACGAGCAGGTAAAAAGTATGTATATGGGTAAGAGAATGAATACCTGACCCTCTTGGAACAGAGGGTATTTATAGCCCCCAGCGCTGGGCCAAGGTCCCTTCATTGGGCCGACCAGGATTGACCCAATAAAGGAACTGCCAGGTTCTATGTGTGTAGTGGGGACCCGCACGTGGTCTCCTTCCTGGGTGCTCTGCGAGAAGTACGGACAGACGAGGACGCGGTCTTTTCGGAGTTCAGGTGAGGGTGTAACGGTCATAGTCTGCCCTACGAGGGGGTGCTCGAGCTGGAATCGATCTGGACTGTATGAGGTTGAGGACGTTGCGTTCGCGGGCAGTGGCGGGCACGATTGTAGCTTCTTGGTTGGCGCGCCCCCTGCAGAGTCGTTTGGATTGGGCCTTCATTCTCGCTCTTGGGCCAACCCGGGCCCAGTCCAGAACAGTACTGTAATGATGACTTAGTGATGTGCATGTTCAAATATATACATGTTATATGATGATGATTATATAGTTGATGATGCATTTAATTAGTTGTGGTTAAACATATGTGACGATGTTGTTGTTGTATGTTGTGAATCATGCATCCATTGTGGAACTTATGTTCTAAATTATATCGTGGTCTCGTTTCTTATGGTGATGGTTCGAGTGCAAGTAGCTAGATCATTTGCCGGGGATTTAATGAAGCATTACCTATGGTGATGGTAGAGATTTTTAGTATGCTTCGGTTTCAAGAGGAAATCGATCATATGATGGAGATCATAGAGGGACATGAACCAAGTGTTCATAAATGGTACCACATAATTTAGCCAGTGACGTGCATAACATTTATGTGACATTGCATAAATTTGTTGATGACGTGAAATATGTTGATTGGTTGAGATGATTAATTTATTATGTATTGATTTCTATAATGAAGAATGTATGTGTGAAATCATGAATTATTGATGATGATATTATCTTGTTGTAATAATGATGTTTGTTGCATTATTAATCTTTTCCTTATAGCTTTTATAATAAATTATGATTACTCTCCCTTTCTGTTTGAATGTTGCCTCCACGTGGGTAACACGCAGATAATCAGGAGTAACTTGTTGAAGTATTCAAGATAGAGCTTTTGGAGTATTTATTAGTTTTCTGTTATTTATAGATGTTTTGCTTTGATATGTAACATCGGATCGGGAACACTTGATTGAATTTTTTATGTACCGTTTATGTTGACGTATTTCACAAGTATTTTTGAGATGTTGAACTAATTTTAACTTCAATTTTCTTATGAGACTACATACTCTGAATTTTTGAAAGTTAAGAATGTTATTTTGATGATGATTCCGCTACGTTGCTTTTAAAGATGTGTTGATGTTGCATGAACACCATAAAGGTGTATATTAAGAGTAGTTGGTATTTCTATTAATGTAACTCGTGTTACTGAACAAGATTGTATTTATGATGTTTTATTATGAAGTGTGACACCCTTCTGTAGTGATTTTTAATTAAATTATTCGTGAATAACATGTGAGATTCAGAAGAGTGTTACACTCACACTCGTTGAAATATAATAGAAAAAACATTCTAACAAAGTTATGCGGTAATTGAAGCTCCTTATAATGAATTATGTATTTCTCAATGTGTTCAATTAAGTCTTACGACAAAAACAAACTTTATCGATAGAAAACAAGAGAATCATATGATATTTAAAGATAGTATAATATTCTTCCAATAGAAAAATACTTGCATATAAATGAACATGATACATAACTTTATAAACAATTAATCACAATTTTTTATTAATTAAAAAATAAAAATAAAATTGTCTCTCTCCTTCATTATTACAACCACCATATAATTTCAATTAAAAATTAAATTAAATTATAAGTAAATTTTAAATTTTCTTCTTTCTTATTAGTTATTTCTAAAAATATAGATAAATGTTTATTTCGAGGCAAATATTTCTCTTTATCAATGATATATATTGATCTAAACTATTAACAAAAATAACTAAGATTTTTTTTTTTGAATATGTGCTGTTTATAAACATCTTAAAACTGTTTTCTATCATGTGATCATATCAAATTTTATTTCCATGTCTTGACCAATTTTTATTTAAAAAAACATTTAGCAAAATATATTGGAATTTAGTAGTAACAATGTCGTTACTAATAAAATATGGACTCATATTTTTCTTTTTAATTTGTGTAATTTGATTATCTGACCTTCTCTATAAGCTTCAAAAGATCTTCTGAATTTTCATTGTTTGGACAGTTTGCTTGTATTTTTAAATTCTTTTCAGTACATATATATAATTAATTGAGTCGTGTTTTATTTAAATTTTAACCATTTGCTTTTTTTTTTTGTTTTGTTTTTGACAGTAACCATTTGCTTTTATTCAAATGATTTTAAGATAGCACGAGTATATGATTATTTGATAAATTAAAATTTATTACATATTATTAAATAAATGCATGAAAAAATAAAATAAATACAAGACTATTTTGTATTTCTTCAATGCAGTGAGTTTTTTTTTTTAAAATTGTTTTGAAGGAATATTAATTTCTTTAGTTATAAAACACTCATTAATTTTCTAATTTATTTAGGGTGAGGAGCTTGGAGAAAAATGACAGGAGGAGCACATGCACATGGTCTCTTTTATTCTATGCCCTATTTGGACACTTGTTAATATTAATTTGTTTTTCACTACATGTTTAGAGGGGTTAAATTAAATGAATATTCTTTGTGACCCATTTGATATGAATATTGGATTACACTAACTGCTCAAATTTGTTTTTCTGTGTCACATTATATGTGACACTGAATATAATAGTAGATTATATATAGTTTTTGTATGACTTGTGAATATGTTCTGAAGTTTGAGAGGTTGCAGCATCTAGGTAGTTGCCGCTAAGTTAATCATACACTTAGTCCTTGGGGTGGGGAAGTTGTTCTTCGGTTGTCTTTAGTTCCATAGATAAATCACTATGTTTTTTTTACTATAATGTTTATAAAATTTTGGTTTCTTGCAATAGCTATATAGGCTATTTTGTTAGCCTATGCTTGCACTAGGTGTTTAGACTGTCCATCACACCAGATATTCCTTTCATTCTTTATTTGGATTCTCAAGAGTTATTTGTTTTACTAAACTAATATAGTGCAATTTTGTCTTAAAATTACAGCCTTACGGTATTGAAATAAAATATACATGTGTGTACTGATATTTTTTTCATCATGGGTATCGTCGGGTTCGGAGTTCAGTTCTGGTAAGAAGTGGTTTTAATTTTTTTTTATTGTAACTGTAGGGTTCGAACTGTAGCTCTCTCTATCAAGTTCAGTATCAATCACTATCACTATCAGTATAGTGATTTTTAATTAACTTAAAAGTGTGACAAACAAATGAGTGCTTAATCCATGGGATTACGATGTCTTTGACAAGTTAATGTTAAAAAATTAATTTAAATCAAATAGAACGAAGTTAGAATTGTAAAAAAATTACTTTTTTTATAGTATTTCAAGCACTCTAAAGTGACTTGACTACCACAATGTATAAACACTTTTGAAACATTATTTTTTGTCAATGAAATTTCCAACAAAATGTCCCTCAATCATTCAACTTCTTGATCAGTGGAAGTAAGAGCCACGAACTTCAATTCCATGACTAAAAGAGTAATACATATTTATTTCTTGCTCTTCTAAGAAATTGCATTTCTAACTAGTCTATATATCCACTCAATTGTAAATTTATGATTTCTAACACTCGATATCCAACTCACATTGGTATATCCTTCTAATATGGCATTAAACCTACCATAATGGAGGTCAAAATTTTGTTTTTTTTAATAATCCAAACTCCTTGTGGTGGCCTTCCAATGCTCAACATTTGGATTGCTAGTAAATCTACTTGATCTTATCGGGATCAGAAAAATCTTCGTGGCTTGCAACACTTGGACTTCTGATGTGAAGAAGGAGAAGTGGGAGGGAGTTACCTGCAAGACATTCCAATGCAAAAGTAAGGTTTAGAGCGGAAGTGTAAGTAAGAAAGAGTAAAAAGAATAGTGTACCTGACCCCCTAGTGAAATAAGGTATTTATATTCCCTAGCGCTGGGTCAAAGTCCCTATTTTGGACCAGATGCCCAGGCCAACAATGGAGAATGTCAGGATCCTACGTGGATAGAGGAGACCAATTCATGGTCTCTATCCTAGTTCAATTGCCCTGTGATTCTCGGAGGATGAAGACCCATTCTTTTCGGGAGCAGGATGATTGCGTGATATTAAGAGGAAAGTTAGCCACATACCCTTGGCGGACACACGGAGGAGACATATTGGTCGGACACGTGAATGAGATATCCCCGACAGGCATGTGGAGGAGGAAGTCCTCGACGGGAACGCAAAAGAGACGTCCATGACGTGCACGTGTGGAGGAGGAGGTCGTCGGCGGGCATGTGTGAGAGACGTTCCCCAACAACCATAACAATGTGGACCACATTAGTGGGCCTTCTTTGTAGCAGAGTTGGGCTGGGCCTTGTTCGACGGTATACCAGGCGCAGGCCCAGTTCAGAACATGACCCCTCCAAGTTGTTGCTCCTATGTAGAGGAGTTACGACTTTTAGGTCAGCATATGTGTCGAGGAGATAGTAATGTCGAGGATCTCCATGGTGATCTTCGTGTCTTAGACGTTCAACTCACGTGCATCAGCTTTTAGTCCAGTATATGCAAAGGGGGAATGTGATCATCCAAATTAACAATCTTCCTCGCAGAGAGGGTGATGTTATCTAAGTATCATGGTCAGGAGTTTATGGCGTGCTCGTGTCGAGCGTTATTGTTGTCCTCGTTGTCGTGCTGCAAGGGTATACTAGAGAAGGAGAAAATTTCACTTGCCCGTCACCTGGGGAGTCGAAGAGTTTGGTCGTTGTTTTCTTGCTAGGCCATGTGTTGCAGCATTTGATGCGCAATGATGGCTTAGGCGTAAGGGTCATTATGACATAGGCACGTGGATGACTGTGTGTCGAGGCGCTGACACGTCTCTCGATGTGACATTTCGACTTCCATGTTGGGTTTATAAATAGAGAGCTTGTGGTTTAATTTGCAAAGTATTTATCTTTTCTGTCAATTTTCTTCATCGCCTCTCTTCTTCTAACACGTAACCCTTGTTCAACCTTTAATAAATTAAGAATTTTCTCTCTCTTCTTGCGATTTATCATGTTTTTAGTCTTCATGATATGCATGTTTTATGAGTGCAACTTCACTATTAGATGTTTTGCATAATGTCAAAACTCAGAAAGCTAGCATTTCAGTATGATGGACGATATCCTTATGTCTTGTGGTACTCCCTTGCATTAGAGGTCTTAGGAATCATTTAAAATAACTTTAAAATTGATCCCAATCATAAAAAATCAGTTTTTGCACAAAAACAACACTTATGTGTCGACCTAAAATTTCTATGTGTCGACACATAAATTCTGCATTTCTGCAGTTTATTAAATGTTTTAGTATGTGTCGACACATACGATTTAGGCGTCGAAACATGTACTTTAATGTTAAAGCTTTAAGCATTTCTTCCTTCTCTTTTAAAGTTCTTATTTTTCATATTATGGTGATGAAAGCAATAAAATACGGAAAGTAAATGAACACCATATATATACTGGTTTCCCTCACAGAATGAGAGTACTCCAGTCCTCTTGACAACACGGAAGAGATTTCACTATAGTTTAGAATGATTGTACAAGCCTAATCACACCAAAGATGATGTCTTACTATCTAATCTATAGGGAGATCAAAGGCTCTTACATTCTTTACGATCTTGAATAATAAGTGCAAGAAGAACAACCCTCTTCAATGCACACACTTGCTCCAACAATCCTAGAATGCAAGGTTAATCTTATACAAAATATAATTTTTATAAAGTATGATCAATTCTTGAATAATACTATGGTTATCAAGACACTAAGACAAGATTTAATAAGAAGTTTATAGTCAGATCTAGTGCTCAATATATGCTGAAACAACGATGAGTATGAAATTACTAAACAATGTTTCATGCAATATGTAAATTCTCAAAGTTTTACAGGTCTTAAGAATTTTTAAAGTTTGAATAATGTGTTATGTGTTATGATCAGAATGCAAACAAATTTTATATGTGAAATGTACCATTTCATTACACCCCAATTGAGTAAAATGATACAATGGTTGGACCACAAGAGGTATCACCCAACAACCAAGTAAAATAGAAAATATTTGAAAATTTTCTTCAGCGCTAATCGGTTACTGTAGGGTTGTAACTGGTTACACAGATGTGACAACGTATATATTTTTCAAATCTGCATGGCTGTAATCGGTTACCCAAAAGCTGTAACCGATTACCACTGAACTAGTAATTTATTTTTATTTCTACAAAGCCATGTAACCTGTTACTGTAACCCTGTAACCGGTTACCACTGAGTGAAAGTGATAAAACTTATTTTCTAAGTGATGGACATGCAATATTTTACTCTTAAATGATAATGACATTTATGTAAAATGATTAGAGTATATTTCGAGCACTATATCATCTTAGAAAAGCTTCAATTTAAAACTTGTACCTACTTAGTTGATGACTCTTCATAAATCTTCATCTTGAAAGTTGGTTGTACTCTTGGAGAAGACTTCATAGGATGATCTTGAAATACTATATGATCTTGAACATCTTATTTTCCACAACCTTGATATTTCTTTGACTTTATGTATGGTACTCTTCATCAAAACACTTTGATTGGAGTGTATGCAATCACATTCTCCCCCTTTTTGATGTGGACAACCACTTTGACATTTGTAGCGTATGCATTAAGGTCTTTGAGTGTTGCTTGTATGTGTACCATAATAATGTGTATTCTCCCCCTAAGTTGGATATCTCCCCCCTGAATTTATGTAGCCTTTGAAGACTTGTTTTTTAAAGAGGAAGCTTTAAAATCTGGAAAAAATTTCTGCATCACTAAACACAAGCACACAATGTCTTCTCCCTCTTTGTCAAAATAAAAAAGGATGGGAAAAGGACTATAATAAAATAGAATATAAATCACAAGTAAAATATAACACAATTTGTAACACAAACACAAAGTTAATGCATACTTAAAAAACACACTAGAGACTAGGTCTTTGATTACATAAATGATACAAAAGGAAATACAATACAAAATGCAAAAGATAAAGACATTACATAGGAAGAACATAAACAACAAACAAATGTACTAAGGCATTTATAATTCTTCATCATTACTCTCAACAATTGAATCCACTTGATTGACTTGAAGGTTGGCGAAGTCTTGACGAATTCACGAAATTCCGATATCATGAAAATTTTCATAGAGAAAATTTTGTGATAAATCATCTCATTTGATATTTCTCCGTCATATGCGGGAGGTGCAGGATGTTCATCTTGATTGAAGTAAGTTCCTTTTTCTCTATGCTTGAACAATCAATATTCATCTTTGAAAATGCCCATATTTTTGTTTGCCGCCGCAATTGAAATTTCACAATCTCTTGAAGTCATTTTGGTTTCTGTTTCTCCTTAGAAGCTAACCTTTCCAAACTTGAGAATCGTGGTTACCAATGACCATATGGAAGTCCACTGGACATATTTTTGAGATGCTCCATATATTTCATGATTAAGTATGCCCATATCAATTGAGGTTGAAGGAATAAAAAGTTAACTGATTTGTTGTAGAACCTGCTTCCTTCTTCTTGTCCAATATTTATTTTTTAGAGAGAGGAGTGATGCTATAGTAGTAGTGAGTACGGTTGTAAGCATCCATATCAATGGCATACCAATGCTTGATGAGTAAGCCATCACTAGGAACATACAAGCTTTTTCCAAATTGAGTGGTTAACATCAAGATGTGTTTCCCTTTTACCCATGACGAAAGAACACCGCCGACACCAATTTGCATAGTCGCATAGAATTCACGAACCAAATCTGGATAGTAAACTCCATATTCGGTTATGAATTCACCTACTCCTTGCCTAGCCAACATTGGTGGAAAACTAAAACTTATTGAAGGAAAGGATGAGAGATCACATACTTTACCAGAGTCAGAAGTCGGAATCAGAATGCCAAGATTAGATCATGTTCCTCTTGATTTTGAGATTCTCCTTCAATAACCTTTGCCTTGCCTTTCTCCTTTCTTGATGGCCCCATGACAAAGGTCGGATTTTTTCTTGGAGAGAAAGGGTTTTGGATGGAGAGATTTATTTAAGAGAGAATGTTTGTGTTGTAATTTAAAAATGTAAGTATGAAGGAGTATTTATAGATAATTTTTGGAGGGAATTACTCTTTTGGTGAAGTAAATATTAGAGGGAGATTGGAATTAGTAAGAGTAATTTGTGGTGGGAAGTTTTTAGGTGGGAAGTAATTTTGGTCAAAGAGACTTTTAAGAGGAAAAAGAATTGGAGGGAAATGATGTTGGAAATCATAAATGCCTTGACCAAACCAGAATTTTGAAAAACTTCACGCAGTAACCGGTTACAGGTTATAGGTAATCGGTTACTGAAGGTGCCTAAAAAGTTAAAAGCGCTTCTCTGTGCGTGGTAACCGGTTACTGACTTAGGTTAACTGGTTACTGATAGTGAAAAATTTGAAAATATTGCACATATCAGTCCAGAACCTATACCTATCTATTGTAACATCAACCAAACATGTATAACAACATATTAACAAGTATATATGACATTAAAACATATAGATAAATATTATATAGTACCATTCAAATAGAATGTAAGATGAAGAGAGATGTACTTGGTAAGAATAATATAAAAGTTGATGAAAAGAATACATGCATCTTTTATGATTCATAGATGTAAATCATAAGTCATGTTCATCTAATATACCAAGTTCTCATTGAATCTTGAAGAATGAATCTTTTTCTAGAGGCTTTGTAAAGATGTCTGCTAGTTGGTTGCGTGTATCAACAAATGAGATTTCTCAGTCACCATTTTGCACATGATCCCAGAGAAAATGATGTCGTATATCAATATACTTTGTCCAAGAGTGCATGACTGGATTCTTTGTGATGTTCATTGCACTTGTATTGTCACATTTTAGCGGGATGCATCCAAGATTAATTCCATAGTCAAGTAGTTGTTGTTTTAGCCATTGAGTTTGAGTGCAACAACTTCCAGCTGCAATGTATTCCGCTTCAACCATTCTAGGAGCCACACATGCTTGCTTCTTGCATGTACATGATACTAGAGCATTGCCAAGAATATGATACGTTCCACTAGTGCTTTTTCTGTCTGTTTTACATCCTGCATAATCTTCATCCGATTTTTCATCGAACTTACCAAGGTGTCCTTGTCATTACTAAGAACAAAGCATTTACATCCAAAAATGTGAAAATGAGCAATATTTGGCCTTTGATCTTTGAACAACTAATATGGTGTTTTCTTTAACAAAGGTAGGATAATGACACGATTACTTACATAACATGTTATGCTTACGGCATCCACCCAAAAATACTTTGGTAATTTTGAATCACTCAACATAGTGCGAGCAAGCTCCACGAGAGATTGATTCTTCCTTTCTAACAGACCATTTTTTTTAAGGAGTTCTAGGTGCTGAAAAATTATGGAAGATACCATGTTCTTCACAAAATTATTCAAATGATGCATTTTGGAATTCTCCTCCATGGTCACTTCGGGTGGATGTTACCTTTAGTTATAACAACCCAGAATGTCTTCAGGATTATCGACTGACCCCACAAACCAACACAGGTCTTTTCAGCGTATTTTATCCTCCCGATTTTTCATCGAACTTACCAAGGTGTCCTTGTCATTACTAAGAACAAAGCATTTACATCCAAAAATGTGAAAATGAGAAATATTTGGCCTTTGATCTTTGAACAACTAATATGGTGTTTTCTTTAACAAAGGTCAGATAATGACACGATTACTTACATAACATGTTATGCTTACGGCATCCATCCAAAAATACTTTGGTAATTTTGAATCACTCAACATAGTGCGAGCAAGCTCCACGAGAGATTGATTCTTCCTTTCTACCAGACCATTTTTTAAGGAGTTCTAGGTGCTGAAAAATTATGGAAGATACCATGTTCTTCACAAAATTATTCAAATGATGCATTTTGGAATTCTCCTCCATGGTCACTTCGGGTGGATGTTACCTTTAGTTGTAATAACCCAGACTGTCTTCAGGATTACCGACTGACCCCACAAACCAACACATGTCTTTTCAGCGTGTTTTATCCTCACTCTCATGCTTTCCGGGAAACTTCCCAGAAGGTCACCCATCCCAATACTACTCCAAGTCAAGCACGCTTAACTGTGGAGTTCTTATGGAACAGGCTACCGAAAAGAAGATACATCTTGTTGGTATAGGTAGTACCAATTAATCCTTATAAGTCTTCCTTTAACCATGCAGTCCCATACCTGCATAGCCTCAAGATACCTCTCATTCCGATGTGGCGGCAACTTATAGCCCTCTTCGGCCTCGAGTGTTACATATGCGATGCAACCACCCTCCGACCTCTCCGGCCTCGGGTGTTACATGCCCACCAGCTTCCGCATGGTTCGTCCTAGAACCACATCATAATGGGAGAGGTCTGGCTCTGATACCATTTGTAACACCCCAGACTGCTTTCAGGATTACCGACTGACCCCACAAACCAACACGGGTCTTTTCTGCGTGTTTTATCCTCACTCACACGCTTTCCGAGAAACTTTCCAGAAGGTCACCCATCCCAGAATTGCTCCAAGTCAAGCACACTTAACTATGGAGTTCTTATGAATGGCTCAATTGGTAGTGGGAATGCATTGAGCATGTACTTGAACCCCAGGGTACAAGGTTCGATTCCCACGAAAGGCAAAAAACTCTACTAGTGAGGGGGGTAGAGAAGATCATGAGGTAATAATGCTGGGAACGCTGAAGGCTCGGGCTGTTACATAAAAAGTCAATTGGTAGTGGGAATGCATTAAGCATGTACTTGAACCTCAAGGTACAAGGTTCGATTCCCACGAAAGGCAAAAACTCTACTAGTGAGGGGGGTAGAGAAGATCGTGAGGTAATAATGTCGGGAACGCTGAAGGCTCAGGCTGTTACATTAGTGATTTCTCATTTTGAACTTGCTTAGCATACCTTTTAAAGGCCTTGAAAGCATCATTTTTTTGTACTAAAAACAAAGTCCATGTATATCTTGAAAAATTGTCAACAATAACAAGTGCATATACATTACCTCTGAAGCTTCTAGTTATTGATGGTCCAAAGAGACCCATATGCAATATTTGTAGTGGTCTTGTTGTAGACACCACATTCTTAGGTTTAAAAGTTGATTTAATTTATTTCCCTTTTTGACAAGCATCACATAACTTATCTTTAATGAATTTCATTTTAGGAAATCCAATGACTAAGTCATGTTTGATAATTTTGTTCAAGTGCTCCATGTGAATATGAGCAGCCCTCTTGTGCCATAACCACATGTAGCGGTAGAAATGTTTAAGTCTAAGCCATTGGATTGACTAGACTTTATACAAATCAAAACAAAAATCGCCACCGCGCTTTATTGTTTCCAAAGGAATGGGAAAAGAGCGAATAACCCAAAAGAGGGGGATAAATTCAAGGTAAGGGGGTTGGTTATGCAAATGGATGTTGGAGGTGAGAAAAGAAATATATTTATTTTATGATTTTTGCACCCGCCGCGGTTGCGAACCTTTAGTGCCTACGTACCACCTTTTCGTGCAATAGGGGATCAAGGTACACGTAGTTCCTCTTTTAAAAATTTAAAACACAAATGTGTTGGTTAATTTTATGAGATAAAACATCATCGTTATTGTCCGTGTGGAAAACATACCTACTACCCACAATTATGAGGAAGGAGAATTTGTATCATCTCAAAGTGGAGGATATGGCTTGGATTTTAAAATCAATAATGCCTCACTCAACACCCAAGTGGAAAATATCTCTCTTCACTACATATTGTAGAAGTATAGTTGTTTGCATCACTACAAGGATTGACAAGAGTTCAATCTTTTTTTTGAGAAAAGTTTAAAGATAAAGGCCAAAGTGGCAAAATAGTTTGAAATGAGATTGATTGACTTTTAGTCTTCTCACAAAAAAATGTCAAGGTATTATTAAGTTGATTGGAGTTTACTTATGAAAATGTTTTGAAAATGCATGGACATAAGTCCAAGTTTATTATGAAAGTGATTCAAGTTTAGAAACAAGAAGAGTTTTCAAAAGGAGGAAGAAGGTTTTTGAAATTTAAGAAGATGGGAGAAGAAGAAGGGACTATCATAAAGCATAAGGTAAAAGTTAGGGATAAGAACCATCTAACCAACAAGAAGCCAATACTTGACATTATAAGCCAAGATAGAATTCCCATTCCTTAGATTTCAATCAATCAAGCAAAGAAATACTAGACCTCTTGAGAGAACCAAACTTCAAGTGTATTAAGTTTTCACAAAAATTAGGCAGAGTAACGACTGTATACAGGTGAATTCCAGATCACAAACAAAGAGTGTAATAATAAAAAACCTGCACACAAAAAACAGACAACCCAATGCCTTGAAGTAAACCTCAAGAACTCCAGACAAAATAATCAGATAAGATCACAAGGTCTCCAAAATAGGTCAAGGTTTCTAATCCTAAGTCCAAGAGAAGTCCCATGATCCATAATGCCAAGTGTTGTACCCCAAAATTTGCCCTCTCATTTATCAAGACTTTTCTCACAAGATTCCTTTGACTCAAGACTGGATTAGGGTTTGGTCAGCTCAAGGCATATCATCTTGCACTGATGACCCAAAATTAGGGTTTGAGGTTGCACAAGGATTTTTGGATTATCAATGCTTCATGTGATTTTCAAACATCATTATTGATCCCTAAGATCACTCAGGACAAGTTTCAAGCTTTGAACTATATTTTGATCAGTCAATTGGACAGTTGACCTAAAAATCAACTGTATTGGGTAAAAAGTCAACCATGGCCAATTTACAGTCAAATTTCATAATTCTTGATCCACATAAACATTTTAAGCTTATATGTATCATTTGGTCAAGTTTGGATCACAATTCCTCAAGAAATTTGATCAAATCACCAAAAGGGCAAAATGGTCAAAAATTAGGGTTTTGACTAAGGAAGGACAATTTCTGATATTTAACCTAGCAAATGACCAATTGAGTTAAATCATTATTTCAAGGATTAAATTTCATCATCTTTACCTAATAGCATGGTTCAAAACATTTCAATTTCATTAGATTAACAGATGAAATTTGCAGTCAACTGATCAAAAGTCAATTGTACATTGAAAAGTCAAACTTTGACTTTTTGATCAAAATAAAGTGCCAAGGGTCACAATCCATCAAAATATGTAAAAATGTGAAACTTCTTCATCAAGAAATCCATGTTTGAAGATTAGGGTTTAAATTTGAAATTTTTCTTAACTTAGAAATTTTCTAAGTTTAGAAAATTTCTTATTTTTTCTCAACTTTAGGCCATTTTTTCACCATGGTGCATAATGATTCAAAGAAAATTCCCAACATGAAAGTTGTAGACCTCCATGAAATCTATAACTTTTCTTCACACACTTTTCCCTAAAGATGCTTGGATCTCAAGATATAAATTTATGAATACATGCTCATGAACTAAATAACTTAGTGGAATTTTGCCCTAATTTAGGCAGGTTTTGGACCCAACTTCATGGCAATTTTTCACCTAGTTCCAAGAGGTATATTGAAATGCATTTCAAAGATGAGTTATAGATCACATTTCAAGCTTTCCAAAATGTCCAAGAAATCCTCAAGATCATTTTTAAGTAGAGATAATCGAAGAGATGAAGTTGACAATTTCTCACTTTTTGTCCAAGCCATTTCATGAAGAACAAAGTTCCAATAAGCACCTATGCTGCATAATCCATGCTTTACAGGTCCCAAAATTGTTACTTACTCCTTAATTTAATGCTTACTCAGTTGAAAAAGCTTTGATCCAAGCCCTAGAGCCATTACCCAAGTTATAATTCCATAAATGGCATAAAGTGATCATTGCCATTTTGAAAAAGCTCAACTTTTGCCACTTTCCAATTCTTGAGCATTGAACCTGTCTCCATTGTACATATAGGTCTTGCAGGCCTACAAAAAATTGTACAAGTATATACCAACCCTAAGAAAGCCAGTACAAGCATGGTAAGCCTTGTCCCTTCACTTTACTTCAAAAGCAAGAAAGATTGCAAAAAGGTGAGAACTGGCACATCTGTTGGAGGGTTGACATGAAACTAATTCCATACTAATATACAAACATAATACAACACAACACACGATTACTTGAATCCTGAAACACTCCCAAACTCAAAAACACTAGAAAACTGTCAAGACTTGCAGTTTTTGCATAAGCATACCAATCTCCCATTTGGCTCGTGCGTTTCAAGTCTTGATCATCAAAACATCTTACCTACTTGATATCTAACTAATCCAGACCTCCATCCCTGTACCGTAACCCCTTCTCCATCATCTGCCATTTTTGTTTTCAAAGCTTGCAGGTTGACTTGGCCAAGGAGTTTCAGACACTTTCAAAGCAAGGCAAGGGTGGGAATACACTTTGGGAGGTTCAAGGAAGCTCAAGCAAGCATCAGGCCTCCATCAAACTCACTCCAGTTCCATCCACGATTTCAACTGAAGGAGGTAAAATCTCAACTTCTATCTTCTTGTACAGGCAACCATTGGCCACGATTTGTGAATAAATAATGTAGTCCTTATTGCAACGAAACTGTACATACCTTTATCTTGCATTTATTTGACTTGAGTTGAGAGAATTTTGAACTTGAAGATTCTGAAAAAAAATTATGTTTAAATTTAGGGCTTTTAAAATTCTTTCTAATCTTTGATTGTTAGCTTACATAACTTATATGGTTAGAATCGTAAGATCAAATACTACAACTTTCATGTTATGAGTTTTCATTTTCATGGAAGAATGAGAGAGTTACAGGACATCTGGCCAAGCTTGAGGAAGAAGATGAAGTACATGGCAAGGACTTTGCTCATGTTATGTTATTTTCGTTTCACTTAAATCAACGGATGTATAGCCACCTCAGTGGCAAAGTAGCGCGCTGGTGAGACCCATGTCCTGGGTTCGAACCTGGGCGCTACTTTTGTTTTTTTCACATTTTTCCTTCTTTCCATTTTTTCTATTTTTTGCAGGTTTGGGCTTAGTCCTTTGGGCCTAGCATTTCTACTAACACATTGCTGCCAGCTTTTCTACATCACCCCCTTTGCCAACTCTTTTTATATTTTTATTTTATTTGTTTTATTTTTATTTTAGTTTATTAAATATTTTCTTTAATGCATAAAAAAATCCTAAAAATATAAAATTAATAATATTGCATTTTTATTTTGTTTTAGTTTGTTTTTCACATAAAAATATATTTTATTTTTAGTATATATCATGTATTTTCTTAATAAACTTGTGAAATATAATTAAAATATATTTAGTTTAACTTATTTATTTCCTTTTCATCCCATACTTATACATATTTATTTTTGCATATATAAAAAAAATTTATATTATTTATACAATATTATGTACTATTTTAATATTAAAAATACATAAAAAAATGATACATATGAACTTCATTTTCTTTTAAAATAGAAATTAGGGTTAACTTTTACTAAGAATTAATTTCTTTAATTTTTTTAGGGTTAGGTTAAAATCTTCTTTTCACATGAAAAACAAAACAAAAATCTTTTCTTACATGTACATTATATTGCATCTTTAAATATTGTATTTTATTTATTCTAATATTCGTACAAATTCGATTTGGTTGTAATAATTTATTTAGGTTTACATTCTTGCAAATCCCCATTCAAATTTGTATTCCCCCCTCCCATAAAATTTTTGTAATAGATTAGTAATATTTACATTACGCAATTTACCGCTTTACATGCCATGATTAGTAATTAGGGTTTGTATGATAAGATCAAAATAAAGCAAAATAGAAAACCCTAAATACAAGATAAAACCAAAGCATGAAAATAATACACTTGCACACAAGCATCCTTAGGGTTTCTCCACTTGGTTGCCTAATACAAAAATGGCCATATTACGCATGCGAAGTATCTTGGCAAAACAAACAAGTATAAGATCATAGTCCCTCGATGACGCTATTCAAGGCTGCCTTACAAAAATGATCTTGGTCCCTCAAAAATGCTAAGATACTTCGCAACATTGCTAATCATGGTTATACGATGACCCACGTCCGTCCCGTTTACATCCAAAGATAGGGTTGCTTACCAAATTAATGGTAAGACAACAATGTCAAAGGAATAGAAAATGTACAAGAAAGACATTTGAGTAGGTAGATTACTTCTAGTTACTTGCTCTATTTCAAAACAACTATCCTTGCTATTTTCAAAACAAACACACATTTTAAAAACATCTTACAAACATTGAAAACATTTTCAAAAAGACAAACATCTTTGTATACATTCTTACGAACGAGAATCATTACAAAGATTTCCTAAACGAATGGCCTCTTTTACAAAAAAAACTTTCAAAACCACACCAAACACATTTTCAAACAACAAAAGCAAGTGATCTAAGAAAGTAACTAAGAGCCCATGGAAAACCATGGATGAAAAGGGTGCTAATACCTTCCCTTTTCATAATCTACCCCCCGAACTCAAGAAAACATCTCAAAGGTCTTTCCTGTGCTTTTTAACCTTTCCTTTTGGATAAAATAAAAGTCGATGGAGACTCTTGCTAACCGCAACATTTGCGATAAAACGCAAAACCCTCAAGCCGGTTCTCTCACCGTATCACAAAACTGGCGACTCTACTGGGGATTTAAAATGAAAGTGGGGTTACCTTAGGGCTAGATCACATTTATTTGCTTACATTGTTTGACTTGTTTGCTTTACATTATGGTTCTATGTTTGGGTTTGAATCCTCTACCCTAATTTAGGAAACATTATAGGTAAATAGCAATACGTTGTGGAAACTGTGCGGGGTATACCGACATGGTATAAGCAATAACTATGTTAGTGTGACATATTTGTGGGTACCGGTAGCCTTTGAGTCAATCAAAGAGAATAAGTGGCCGCTGAGTGATGTCATGAAGCACTAATGAACTTCTAGAACCCTTTACTTGACCAACTCGGCCTTTAGGATGTAGTGAGATGACCGGATTTGGTGCAGTCCGAAGTTGGTAGATACTCGATACTACACTCATTGAGGGTTAGTTTCTTGTGATATTTAGGTCGCCATTAAAGAGGCTTGAGCTGAAACAATGACCAAGGAAACAATCCAGTGATATTGAGCTCCTTAGAACCCGGTTACTATTATTAGGATAGGTTGAGCCAACTAAACTTCAAGAGGGTACTTACCTATAAAACCCCATGCAAGCCTAAACTACGAACTTGTTTGATTTGCTTGTATATGCATACTTGTTCATAATATCATGGACATCATAAACATCATATGCATCCACTAACCATTTCAAGGTTTTTTTTTTAGATTCATCTTTGTTTTTGTTTTGTAGGATATGGATTCACTCCGCAGGAAAACTATCCAAATCAATCTTGTAAGAATTCCTCCACAACTCAAAGAGCTAGCTTCAAGGATCCCTGAGAACTCTCCATTCACCGAGAGGCATGGTCGTCTACTCAACTTGGTCACCTCCAACACAGAGGAGGATATGATGAAGGTGCTCTTCCAGTTCTTTGATCCTTTGCATCATTGCTTCACATTTCCCGACTATCAACTTGTGCCCACTTTGGAAGAATTATCTCAACTCTTGAGGATTCCCATTCTCAATCAACTACCTTTCAACGGTACGGAAAGAGACCCAAAGCCAGAAGAGATTTCTCAAGCTCTGCACTTGCACTCATCTGATGTCACAACTCATTGGGAAACTAGAAGTGGTGTCAAAGGCTTCTTAGAAAAGTTTCTGTTTGAAAAGGCTCAAAGTTGTTGGAATTCCTTAGCCTTGCAAGCATTTGAGGAAATTGTGGTGCTTCTTATCTATGGGATAATCTTGTTTCCCAACCCTGACCAACTCATAGATGTGAGTGCCGTCAAAATCTTCATGTCACGCAATCTGGTGCCTACATTGCTAGGGGATATCCTACACTCTTTTCACACTCACATAATGAGGAAAAGAGGTGTACTTATGTGTTGCACTCCCCTCCTGGCAAGATGGTTTATTTCTCATCTTCCCCAATCAGTCTTAAAGAATGAGCAAGGATTAAGGTGGTCACAAAGGTTAATGACGCTCAAACATTCAGATATTCATTGGTGCTCTCGATCCAAAGAGAATGTTATCATTGTTGACCGTTGTGGGGAATTCCCTAATGTCCCTCTACTTGGCATTAGGGGAGGCATCATCTACAACCCATGCTTGGCTCTAAGATAATTTGGTTATGCCCGAAGGGATGGCCCACATGATATGCTGATTTAAGGCTTGGTATTCGACTATGACAACGACGATCAAGGTCTTCGCCAGAGATTCATTCGAGCATGGAGGATGCTAAACAAGGTGGATAGCAAGACTTTGGGACACAAGATCTCCATCCATCTTGAGCCTTACCTCAAGTGGGTACGAACCCGCACTCAAAGTCTTATGATGCCTTATCCTTCCATTCTCCTAGTGATTATTGAGCCTGTTAAGGAAGGAGAAATTCCATACACTATCCTACACCTGACATGCCTACATCTCTTGAAGACCTACAAAGGGATTGGACACAACTCAAAGGAGAGCGAGATACTTTCGAAGCCCAATTCTACGCAAGTGAGAAGAAGGTTTTGGAACTCACTAGACTACTTCATGAGGAGCAGACTCTAAATACCTACATAACACCAAAGAGGATGCGCACTACTTTTTTATCTTAGAGTGTTGTATTATTTTGCCCAAGGGGCATTGATGTACTCAAACTCTATCTTATTAATATAACGTGTGTTTCTTTTTGTTTAAAACGAACTTGAATCTTTTTAAAATCCTTGAAAACATTACATATGCACATATCATTCATCATAACATAAACAGGTCTTTTGCAACAAGTTTCCTCATCTCTTTACTGTTTATTTCAGTAAGATGGATCTCGAACAGACAGTCAAAGATCTTCAAGCTCAAAACATGCAATTTCAACAGTTACTCACAACCCTAGCCAAAGGGAAAGAAGAGCTGAAGACTCTGTTGGCCAAAGAGAAAAAGAAGAAAGAGAAGAAACCAACTGGTGTTGTAATCATGGGGAGAAAGTTTCAAGGGCAAACTAGAAGAACCTTGAATTTCACAGCAACATCTGATGAAGAGGAAGGGAAAGGAAAAGAAATATCAGTTCCATCAGAATCTAAAGAGGAGGAAGAAGAGGAAGACTACTATGAGGAATAGTACCCTCCGGCTGATGATAAGTACAAACATCTTGAAGAGCGTTTGAGCGCTATGGAAATACAAAGGGTACCAGGTCTAGACTTTGAAGAATTGGGGCTAGTGTCAGGAATTGTGATCCCACCAAAGTTCAAAGTGCCGTTGTTTGCAAAATATGATGGGGTGTCATGTCCTAAAATGCACCTCCGATCATACGTGAGAAAGATTCAGCCGCACTATGCCGATAAAGACTTATGGGTCCATTTTTTCCAAGATAGTTTATCCGGAACACAACTCGATTGGTTTTACCAATTAGAAAGGGCCGACGTCCACAACTGGGAAGATCTTGCCGCAACTTTCTATAAATAATACCAATATAATGCAGATTTGGCGCCTACCTGTACTCAACTTCAGAATATGGCTATGGCTTCAAATGAGGGTTTCAAAGATTACGTGCAGAAATGGAGAGATCTAGCTGGAAGAGTGCAACCCCCTCTGTCTGAAAGGGAGTTGGTGGATATGTTCTTAGGCACTCTATCGGGCCCTTTCTTCAACCATTTGATTGGGAGCTCATCTGCTGGGTTTACTGAGTTAATACTAACCGGAGAGAGGGTGAAAGCTGGCATAAAAAGTGGAAAGATTCAGAAGGATTCGTCTGCCTCTACAGCTGTGAAAAAACCCTTCACTGGAAAGAAGGAGGCATCTGCTGTTTATCCACAAAGGAACCAAGGGAGAGCTTAACACTGACCAATGATAGGGGCCGTTATGATCCCAAAGCCTACATCTGATCAACCAAGGAGTAATCAACTGAGGGTGGAAAGGCCAGTCCGGCAATTCACCAGAATTAATATGACTCTAGCCCAGGTTTTACCACATCTTCTGAAATCTAATCTAGCAACTTTAAAAGAAGCTCCAAAGAATCCCAACACGGCGTCCCCTCATTATCACCCGAATGCCAGATGCGCATATCATTCCGAAAGTCCGGGTCACGATACTAACAATTGTTGGGCCTTGAAAAACAAAATTCAAGATCTTATAGATGCAAAAGAGATTAAGTTTGATGCGCCTGAGAAACCAAACGTCATTTCCACTCCTATGCCTATGCACGGTCACAATGTCAATGCTATCGAAGAAGATTTGTTTGTTACCACAGTGGATGAACTCTTGACTCCTCTCCCAATCATTAAGATAAACTTGTTGAAAGCTGGTATATTCCCAGGTTGTAATGAAGACTGCCATCTTTGCTTATCCTCACCAACTGTCCCTCTGTTGAAGACAGGTATTCAACGCTTGATAGACAACCAAGAGATTCTGTTTAAAAATTCTCATATTTCACCTATTCCTGTTGAAGACGTTTCAATCATAACCATCTCCGCCAATCCTTCTAGGGTCCCCAAAAGACCCGTTAGGATTACATCGGTTCTAAAAACTACTCCTCTTATAATCACAATGCCTGGGCCAGTCCCGTATGAATCAGACAAAATAGTGCCGTGGAATTACGGTGGAGACATCTACTACCATGATATCAAACAAGATGGGCTGGCCACTGAAGAAGTGAGCTCCGAAGAAGAAGATTCCAACATTAGCAATATTGCCGGAACCAGTAAGATTACCCGTAGCGGTATAATCTTTTCTCCAAAAATTGCCCCTCCAAGGGAAGTTTTTGGACCCGTGGATGTTCCAAAGGTTACCTCCATACCAATAATAATATCTGCAAGTGCTCCTACTGGAAAAGATGACACAACCCCTGCTGTTATCCCTACTAACACTTCTACTGCTGAAATTCGAGGAAAAAGTATTCGAGAAGACCCTATCCGGATGAAGGCTCAACCACTGACTATCCCCGAAACCTCCAAGAAGGAAATGGAGGAGATCCTGAGAATAATAAAGAAGAGTGACTATGATGTGGTTGAAAAGTTGGGGCAAACTCCCTCCAAGATCTCCATGCTACCATTGTTGCTGTGTTCTGAGGCACATGCGAAAGCTCTGGTGAAGTTTCTGAAGACAGCCCATGTGCTGCAAGAGACATCAGCTGACCAATTCCAAGATTGTGTGGCCAGTTTAACAGTTGATAATGGCCTAGGCTTCTCTGATGCCGATTTGACACCAAGAGGGAGAAAGCACAACGAGGCATTACATGTCTCTGTGGAGTGTAGAGGAACAACTCTGGCCCATGTCTTGGTGGACACTGGCTCATCTTTGAACGTATTACCGAAGAAAACTCTAGACAGGTTGGATTGTGAAGGACTGACATTGAAACCTAGTAACATAGTCGTAAGAGAATTTGATGGCTCAAAGAGGATGGTCCACGGGGAGGTGGACATCCCCATAAAGGTGGGAACTCAGACTTTCAACTCAACTTTCTATGTAATGGACGTCCGCCCCTCTTACTCCTGTCTGCTAGGAAGGCCCTGGATCCATAATGCTGGTGCTGTCACCACTACACTACACCAGATGCTGAAATACCCAGTCCATGGAAAGATTATCACTGTCCACGGAGAGGAAGAGTACATGATTAGCCATCTAAATTCTTTCCGGTATGTAGAGTTGGATGGCGAGTTCATTGAAACTCCTTTTCAACATTTCGAAGAAGTCTCTCAAGAGGTAGCAGTAACCAAGACGGTATCCCAAATCCCCAAGATCATAAGACCTCCGCTTCGGATGTCATCTCTAAAGGATGCCAAGGCAGTAATAGAGGAGGGTGGATGCACCATTTTGGGACAGCTTCCAGACTTTCTGTATAAATCTGACAAGTTTGGCTTAGGGTTTACTTCAAATGCTCAGAAGGCTGTGCGCCATACCCGTGCGGGAGGGCCACCTTTAAAGATTAGCAACCAAGAGGTCAACGCAGTGGAAGATGGTGAAGAAGATGGCAACTTGGGGGATTGGATATTTCCTACTGTCAACGGAGCACTTCGCAATTGGGAAGCCAGAGACTTTGTCCCAATAACTTTCATCTCTCAGTAATTTATCTTTTACATTTCTGTTGAACTTGTAATATTCACAAACAATTCGCACATTAAAAACCTTGTGTCTTACCCGAGGCACAATGGTCCATTTGTGAGGGTTTTTTTATTTCATCTTCATATGACATTCAATGAATCATGGACGTTTTTTCACATACAAACCTTTTGTGCTCATTGTCTTTCTTTTACATTTTATTGTTTAAAGATGGCTATACCCTTACACACACCCACACTCACAAATGCAGGTACCCATCCATTCCAGATCCCATGGGTAACGATACTGCTATGACCTTTAGTGACTCTGAAGATCTAATCTACCAATCTGGAGATGAAGGTGAGGAAGATTGTGAAGTACCAGGGGAATTGGCCAGACTACTACAATAAGAGGAAAGAGCTATTCAGCCTCATGAGGAACCGTTGGATACAATCAACTTGGGTACCGAGGAAGATAAAAAGGAAATCAAGGTGGGTGCCAATCTAGAGTCGAGTGTCAAGGAGCGTCTAATTCAGCTATTGCATGATTATGTTGAGATCTTTGCCTGGTCATACGAAGACATGCCAGGACTTGATAC
The DNA here is from genome assembly GCA_948472305.1 of Vicia faba. NCBI lineage: Eukaryota > Viridiplantae > Streptophyta > Magnoliopsida > Fabales > Fabaceae > Vicia > Vicia faba. The sequence continues at coordinate 225,298,875 of OX451738.1, forward strand.
AGACATCGTGGTACATCGTCTACCCACAAGAGAAGACTGTCCACCAGTGAAACAAAAAGTCCGCTGCATGAGACCTGACATGTCAGAGAAGATCAAAGCGGAAGTCATGAAACAATTCAATACTGGATTCTTGGCTGTCACATCCTATCCTCAATGGCTTGCCAAAATTGTTCCCGTGCTTAAAAAGGATGGAAAAGTACGAATGTGCATGGATTATAGAGATTTAAACAGGGCCATCCCTAAAGATGATTTTCCACTTCCCCACATCGATATCCTGGTTGACAATACGACCCAGCACAAAGTATTTTACTTCATGGACGGATTCTAAGGTTATAACCAAATCAAAATGGCACCTGAGGGCATGGAGAAAACTACATTTGTCACACAGTGGGGCACATTCTTCTACAAAGTAATGCCATTCGGACTGAAGAATGCTGGGGTAACCTATCAACGCGCCATGGTAGCCTTATTTAATGATATTATACATCATGAGATAGAGGTCTATGTAGATGACATGATAGCCCGATCACAAAACAAAGAGGAGCACCTTGATCATTTGAAAAAGTTGTTTGAGAGATTAAAGGAGTACAAACTAAGGTTGAATCCAAACAAGTGCACATTCGGAGTCCGGTCCGGTAAACTCTTAGGTTTTGTTGTCAGCAACAAAGGCATCGAGGTTGATCTTGCCAAGGTTAAAGCGATACAAGAAAAGGCTGCTCCTCATACTGAGAAGGAAGTCAAAGGATTCTTGGGACGCCTGAACTATATTGCCAGATTCATTTCTCACCTAACAGCTACTTGTGAACCAATCTTCAAATTATTGAAGAAAGATCAAGTAGTCAGATGGAATGATGAATGTCAGATTGCTTTTGACAAAATCAAAGAGTATTTACAAGAGCCTCCTATTTTGATGCCACCAGTCGAGGGAAGTCCACTGATCATGTATCTTACCGTTTTAGAGAACTCAATGGGGTGTGTGTTGGGGAAGCATGACGAGTCTGGCGGAAAAGAGCACGCTATTTACTACCTGAGCAAAAAGTTTACCGACTGTGAAACCAAATATTCACTACTCGAGAAAACTTGCTGCACTCTGGCATGGGCTGCTCTCCGGCTAAGACAATATATGTTGACTCATACTAATTTGTTGATATCTAAGATGGATCCGATAAAGTACATCTTCGAAAAGCCTGCTCTGTCTGGGAGGATAGCTAGATGGCAGATGATCCTAACAGAATATGACATATAGTACACTACTCAGAAAGCTATAAAGGGCAGTGTGCTAGCTGATCATCTTGCTCATCAAGCTGTAGAAGATTATCAGTCCATGAAATTTGAATTCCCGGATGAAGACATCATGACATTAGACAACTGTGAAGAAATCAGACCATATGACGGACCTGAACAAGGATTCCGATGGACCCTGTTATTTGATGGGGCATCCAATGCACTTGGTAATGGTATCGGCGCTGTACTCATATCTCCGGAAGGGTGTCATACTCCCTTTACTGCTAGACTTTGCTTCAACTGTACGAACAACATGGCGGAATACGAAACATGCATCTTTGGTCTCAAGGCTGCCATAGACTTGGGAATCAAATCTTTAGATGTGTTTGGAGATTCAGCTTTGGTCGTCATTCAGATCAAAGGAGAATGGGACACTAAGCACCCAAACCTTATCCCTTACAAAGAACATGTTTTGACGTTGCTACCACATTTTGAGCAGATTACCTTCGAGCATTTCCCGCGAGAAAAAAGTCAGCTAGCAGGTGCTCTAGCCACAATGTCATCCATGTTTAAACTTAATTGGGATAACGAGGCTCCCCAGATCACTATTGAACGAATGAATGAACCAGCACACTGTCACGAGATTAATACTGAAGAGGTAGTGGACCAGCCTTGGTTTCATGAAGTCAAGAGGTATCTCGAGGCTCAAGAATATCCAAAAGGAGCTTCAATCAATGATAAAAAGTTATTAAGGAGATTCTCTACTAAGTTCTTCCTGAATAATGGAATCCTGTACAAACGCAACCATGACTCCATTCTGCTCCGATGTATGGATAAGATTGAGGCTGAAAAGATCATGGCTGAATTACATGAAGGTACTTTTGGCACTCACTCCAGTGGGCATACGATGGCGAAGAATATCCTAGGCTATTATTGGTCTACCATGGAAGCGGATTGCTATTAACACTCTCGGACCTGTCATAAGTGTCAAATTTATACCGACAAGGTGCACGTACCTCCGGTTCCTCTGAATGTCTTGACGGATCCTTGGCCCCTTGCTATGTGGGGAATCGACATGATTGGAGAGATCAAGCCTACAGCCTCCAATGGACACCACTTCATTCTAGTGGCCATTGACTATTTTACAAAATGGGTCGAAGCAGCTTCCTTCGCATCCGTTACTAAGAATGTTGTTGCCCGCTTCATCAAGCAGAATCTCATTTACCGTACGGTATCCCAAAAAGGATCATCACTGATAATGGTACCAACCTTAACAATACCATGATCACCACCTTGTGCGAGCAGTTCAAGATTTAGCATCACAATTCATCCCCCTATCGGCCAAAGATGAATGGTGTCGTTGAAGCTGAAAATAAAAATATTAAAAAGATCATACAGAAAATGACAGTCACCTACAAGAACTGGCACGAGATACTACCGTTTGCTCTCCACGGGTATCATACCACGACTCGCACATCAACTGGGGAAACACCCTATTCTTTGGTTTATGGCATGGAGGCTGTCTTGCCTATTGAGGTTCAGATCCCCTCTTTGAGAATTATGAAGGATATAGGTTTGAATGAGGACGATTGGATCCAGTCTCGACTTGATCAACTAAACTTGATTGATGAAAAGAGACTTTCCGCTGTTTGCCATGGTCAGATGTATCAAAAACGGATGATTAAGGCTTTCAACAAGAAAGTCAGACGCCAGGTATATCAAGTTGGAGATCTAGTGATCAAACGCATTATCTTACCACAAAGTGATCCCAGGGGAAAATGGACTCCTACCTATGAAGGACCATTTGTAATCAAGAGCATATTCTCCGGTGGGGCAATGATCTTAACCACCATGGAAGGTGACGACCTTCCACACCCTGCGAACGCGGACATAGTCAAAAGATACTACGCATAAGAGACCCGCTAGGTTGATACACCTAGGCCAAAAAAGGGCATCCCGGCGAACCAAAAAGGTTCAGGCAAAAGTTAAGGATAAAATATAAAAGATCTGTACACCCGGCAAGTTGAAAACCCGAAAGGGCGACTTGGGCAAAAAAGGGTTTCCCGGTGGACTGAAAACCCGAAAGGGCGGTCCAGGTAAAAGTTAGGGAATTAAAGCGTATGATTATGTCCCGTCGGATCACTTTGTGGACAACCTCTTGACTTCCACTGACAAACTCAGAGTTTCTGATCAATTCAATCATCTTCGGATGAAGCAACAAATAGACAAGATATTCAGAGATACGAAGGCTATAGCAGAATGGAAACCCCATGGGATTATTACACATAGCTATCTTTCTTTGTATAAAGTTTTTCTTGCTTTTTTATGGCATCATTCTCTTACTAGAATGATTGTCTCATTTGTACAAAATACTTATTCAAAGTCAATACGAATATATCTCTTTCAAAGTACAGAAAACTATTTGTCTTTTTCTCTACACTTGTGTTTTATTTGCAAAAACGTCTAATGATTCATTAATGAACATATGCATTTGAACATAATTACTGTTTACAAATAAACAAAATGAGAAATACAATTACCGATAGGTTGAAAGAGCCGGAAAACGTCTCTAGGCTATTCCATAAGAAATCCCCACAGTACGTCATTTAGATCCCCAGCGGAACTAAAACTTCAAATTGTTAATCCCCAGTGGAGGTCGTCAAATTTCTCAGGATTCCTCAAAGCAATATGTGGCATTGCTCTCACAAGTGGAATTTTTGTCAGTACTTCGACTTCAAGACATGAAGAATCCACATATCCTCATCAGCATTCAGGAATTTATTTTCCTCAATCAGGCAGCAATACAACAAATCAGCTTACATGCGCATACATTACATCCATATATCATAAACATTGATAAAACACATATGTTGCACCTTACATTTCATACAACAGAATTTTGTGTTTCAGCTAACATTTCACACTTTTCAGGATGAGATTAACAGCTACCATTAACAATATGCAATCATGATATAGTACAGATACGCTCCAGACACGGACGCCATTCTGTTACTCATTCAGATTCAACCTTCAGATACAACACATATACGCTACAGACACGGATGCCATTCTGATGCTCATTCAGATATTCAAGTTCAGATACAGTACAAATACGCTCCAAATACGGATGCCATTCTGATACTAATTCAGATTCAACCTTCAGATACAACACAGATACGCTCTAGACACGGATGCCATTCTGATGCTCATTCAGATATTCAAGTTCAGATACAGTACAAATACGCTCCAGATACGGATTCCATTCTGATATAAATTCAGATTCAACCTTCAGATACAACACAGATACGCTTTAGACACGGATTCCATTCTGATACCCATTCATATACAATATGGATACGCTCCAGATACGGATGCCATTCTGATACTCATTGTTTCAGCTTACAATTTACAATTCAATAAACATTCTTGGATGGCATCTACAAGCCCATCTCCAACAAGATTCTATCATTTCTCCAAATGGCATCTTTAAGCCCATTCCCTCAACTACACATTGTCGAGTGCAAATTTATGGGCACTCTAGTGTCCAATCATCTTTCACCTTCGAGTCACGAATGGAAAAACTCGCCAATCTAACTCTTCAGGTTTAAGAAGATTGAACAGGGGCAGATGTTGTACCCTAAAATTTTCCCTCTCATTTATCAAGACTTTTCCCACAAGATTCCTTTGACTCAAGACTGGATTAGGGTTTGGTCAGCTCAAGGCATATCATCTTGCACTGATGACCCAAAATTAGGGTTTGAGGTTGCACAAGGATTTTTGGACTATAAATGCTTCATGTTACTTTCAAACATGATTATGGATCCCTAAGATCACTCAGGACAAGTTTCAAGCTTTGAACTATATATTTGATCAGTCAATTGGACAGTTGACCTAAAAATCAGCTTTATTGGGTAAAAAGTCAACCATGGCCAATTTACAGTCAAATATCATAATTCTTGATCCACATCAACATTTTAAGCTTATATGTATCATTTGGTCAAGTTTGGATCACAATTTCTCAAGAAATTTGATCAAATCACCAAAAGGGCAAAATGGTCAAAAATTAGGGTTTTGACTAAGGAAGGGCAATTTCTGATTTTTAACCTAGCAAATGACCAATTGAGTTAAAGCATGATTTCAAGGATTCAATTTCATCATCTTTACCTAATAGCATGGTTCAAAACATTGCAATTTCATTGGATTAACAGATGAAATTTGCAGTCAACTGATCAAAAGTCAACTATACACTGAAAAGTCAAACTTTGACTTTTTGGTCAAAATCAAGTGCCAAGGGTCACAATCCATAAAAACATGTCAAAATGTGAAACTTGTTCATCAAGAAATCCAAGTTTGAATATTAGGGTTTAAATTTGAAATTTTTCTTAACTTAGAAAATTTCTAAGTATAGAAAATTTCTTATTTTTTCTCAACTTTAGGCCATTTTTTCACCATGGTGCATAATGATTCAAAGAAAATTCTCAACATCAAAGTTGTAGACCTCCATGAAATCTACAACTTTTCTTCACACACTTTTCCCTAAAGATGCTTGGATCTCAATATATAAATTTATTAATACATGCTCATGAACTAAATAACTTAGTGGAATTTTGCCCTAATTTAGGCAGGTTTTGGACCCAACTTCATGGAAATTTTTCACCTAGTTCCATGAGGTTTATTGAAATGCATTTCAAAGATGAGTTATAGAGAATATAGCAAGCTTTCCAAAATGTCCAAGAACTCCTCAAGATCATTTTTGAGTAGAGAGAATCGAAGAGATGAAGTTGGCAATTTCTCACTTTTTGTCCAAGCCATTTCATGAAGAACAAAGTTCCAATCAACACCTATGATGCCTAATACATGCTTTACAGGTCCCAAACTTGTTCCTTACTCCTTAATTTAATGCTTACTCAGTTGACAAAGCTTTTATCCAAGCCCTAGAGCCATTACCCAAGTTGTAATTCCATAAATGTCATAAAGTGACCATTGCCATTTTGAAAAAGCTCAACTTTTGCCACTTTCCAATTCTTAAGCATTGAACCTGTCTCCATTTTACATATAAGTCTTGAAGGCCTAAAGCAAATTGTACAAGTATATACCAACCCTAAGAAAGCCAGTACAAGCATGGTAAGCCTTGTCCCTTCACTTTACTTCAAAAGCAAGAAAGATTGCAAAAAGGTGAGAACTGGCACATTTGTTGGAGGGTTGACATGAAACTAATTCCATACTAATATACAAACATAATATAACACAACACACGATTACTTGAAGCCTGAAACACTCCCAAACTCAAAAACACCAGAAAACTGTCAAGACTTGCAGTTTTTGCATAAGCATACCAATCTCCTATTTGGCTCGTGCGTTTCAAGTCTTGATCATTAAAACATCTTACCTACTTGATATCTAACTAATTCATACCTTCATCCCTGTACTGTAACCCCTTCTCTATCATCTGCCATTTTTGTTTTCAAAGCTTGCAGGTTGACTTGGCCAAGGAGTTTCAGAGACTTTCAAAGCAAGGCAAGGGTGGGAATACACTCAGGGAGGTTCAAGAAAGCTCAAGCAAGCATCAAGCCTCCATCAAACTCACTCCAGTTCCATCCATGATTTCAATTGAAGGAGGTAAAATCTCAACTTCTATCTTCTTGTACAGGCAACCATTAGCCACGATTTGTGAATAAATACTGTAGTCCTCATTGCAATGAAACTGTACATACCTTTATCTTGCATTTATTTGACTTGAGTTGAGAGAATTTTGAACTTGAAGATTCTTAAAAAAATTAGGTTTAAATTTAGGGCTTTTAAAATTCTTTCCAATCTTTGATTGCTAGCTTACATAACATATATGGTTAGAATCGTGAGATAAAATACTACAACTTTCATGTTATGAGTTTTCATTTTCATGGAAGAATGAGAGAGTTACAGGACATCTGGCCAAGCTTGAGGAAGAAGATGAAGACAGGGAAAGGAATTTGTTCATGTTATGTTATTTTTGTTTCACTTGAATCAACAGATGTATAGCCACCCCAGTGGCAAAGTAGCGCGCTGGTGAGACCCATGTCCTGGGTTCGAATCTGGGCGCTACTTTTGTTTTTTCACATTTTCCCATCTTTCCATTTTTTCTATTTTTTGCAGGTTTGGGCTTAGTCCTTTGGGCCTAGCATTTCTACTAACACATTGCTGCCAGTTTTTCCACATCACCCCCTTTGCTAACTCTTTTTATATTTTTATTTTATTTGTTTTATTTTTATTTTAGTTTATTAAATATTTTCTTTAATGCATAAAAAATCCTAAAAATATAAAATTAATAATATTGCAATTTTATTTTGTTTTAGTTTGTTTTTCACATATATAAATATATTTTATTTTTAGTATATATCATGTATTTTCTTAATAAACTTGTGAAATATAATTAAAATATATTTAGTTTAACTTATTTATTTCCTTTTCATCCCATACTTATACATATTTATTTTTGCGTATATAAAAAAACATTATATTATTTATACAATATTATGTACTATTTTAATATAAAAAATACATAAAAAAATGATACATATGAACTTCATTTTCTTTTAAAATAGAAATTAGGGTTAACTTTTACTAAGAATTAATTTCTTTAATTTTTTTAGGGTTAGGTTAAAATCTTCTTTTCACATGAAAAATAAAACAAAAATCTTTTCTTACATATACATTATATTGCATCTTTAAATATTGTATTTTATTTATTCTAATATTCGTACAAATTCGATTTGGTTGTAATAATTTATTTAGGTTTACATTCTTGCAAATCCCCATTCAAATTTGTATTCCACCCTCCCATAAAATTGTTGTAATAGATTAGTAATATTTACATTACGCAATTTTCCGCTTTACATGCCATGATTAGTAATTAGGGTTTGTATGATAAGATCAAAATAAGCAAAATAGAAAGCCCTAAATACAAGATAAAACCAAAGCATGAAAATGATACACTTGCACACAAGCATCCTTAGGGTTTCTCCACTTGGTTGCCTAATACAAAAATGGCCATATTACGCATGCGAAGTATCTTGGCAAAACAAACAAGTATAAGATCATAGTCCCTCGATGATGCTATTCAAGGTTACCTTACAAAAATGATCTTGGTCCCTCAAAAATGCTAAGATACTTCGCAAAATTGCTAATCATGGTTATACGATGACCCACGCCCGTCCCGTTTACATCCAAAGATAGGGTTGCTTACCAAATTAATGGTAAGACAACTATGTCAAAGGAATAGAAAATATACAAGAAATACATTTGAGTAGGTAGATTACTTCTAGTTACTTGCTCTATTTCAAAATAACTATCCTTGTTATTTTCAAAACAAACACACATTTTAAAAACATCTTACAAACATTGAAAACATTTTCAAAAAGACAAACATCTTTGTATACATTCGTACGAACGAGAATCATTACAAAGATTGCCTAAACGAATGGCCTCTTTTACAAAAAAACTTTCAAAACCACACCAAACACATTTTCAAACAACAAAAGCAAGTGATCTAAGCAAGTAACTAACAGCCCATGGAAAACCATGGATGAAAAGGGTGCTAATACCTTACCTTTTCATAATCTACCCCCCGAACTCAAGAAAACTTCTCAAAGGTCTTTCCTGTGCTTTTTCACCTTTCCTTTTGGATAAAATAAAAGTCAATGGCGACTCTTGCTAACCGCAACATTTGCGATAAAACGCAAAACCCTCAAGTTAGTTCTCCCACCTTATCATACCAAGGATAGTAACCAAATAGTCCAATTACCATTAAAGATTTTTTAGGGTTTATGTTGATTATTAAGTATCTTAAGAAAGGAAAAGAAAAGCTCAAGTGAGCAAAGTAAAAATGGCAAGAAAGTAAATGCTCAGATGAGCAAAGATGAAAATGGCATGAAATATAAATGCTAAAAGTAGATGGTACTTAAAGCATAAAAAAGAATAAAGGAAGAAAGTAAGACAAGTCAATAATTAGTGGTTAGTTGGATGACCATCTTGAAGCTTGCATTTGGAACTCATTAGAGGATTGGTAGAACCAAAGCCTCTACACAACAAGTTGCATTTGCTTTTTATCAAGTATATCATCCATTTGGAATTCTGACTAGTGCCATTTAATGATCAATGAAGTTTAAGTGATCCACGTTGACCAAAGGTGTTGTATATCCATTAGAGAATTGGTAGAACCAAAGCCTCCACACAATGAATCTCAAGGTTATTGGATCAAAGAGGTCAAATTAACATACTTGGGCTTGCAATGATAAGTTTGGGCCATGAATGATCATTTATTCGAATCGGGACAAAATTTAGCGCTATGTTAAGCAATCGTAAGTGGACTTATATAGAAGTCGCACCTATTTTGAGGCCGATCAATAGTAATCTATGCACCATTTGTTTTGAGACATGATATAGAGATCATGCTCCAAGAACATTTAGTGCAATAAGAAAGGGATGAGATGAAGAGGGATGGGGAGAAAATATACAAACCACATTTGAATTAAATTTTAATCAAACTATTATTAAAATCATTCATCCATTTTTGTGGAGTTAAACTCAACACCCTGGATCCAATAATGTTAATAAAGTTTATGATCCAAAATTTAACCCAAGATCAGCCAGAAAATAGTCACAAAATAATATCACATTTTAATATATACAAAAGGGTTAAAAAATAATGTTTAAAAAATAGAAAGTAAAGAGAAAAATATCAACTATGCTCAAATTAATCAAGAAATAAAAAGTAAGACCATAGGAAAATCAGAAAACGGCTCAAATAATTTTACAAAATTTTTGGTAATTTTTTAAAGCCAGAAACTATTTTTAAAATTAAAACAAATGGGTAAAATAAACCAAAAATGATAAAAAATAGTAAAGTCAGAAACAAAAATAAAATTAGGTCACCAATATTTGTCACAATATCATTGGATCATTCCATAATTTTTTCAGAATTTAAAAATGTATAAAAGTATTTTTAAACATTTAAAACAATTCAAATAAAGTGTAAATTTATAAAAAAATACCAAAACACAAAATTAAATTGTGAAAAAATAAAAATCAAGAAGAGAATAATCAAAAATATTTTTCATAATTTTTTCAGATTTTTTGGACTTAAAATGAATTTTCTATGATTTTTTTTAAATTTAAAACATTTAAAATATAAAAATCAGAAAAGAAAATAAAAGTAAAAATATGTGGACCATTGGATGAGAGTCAAAACGCGTTAGTAATCAAATCCAAGGGATCTGGCGCGCTGTGCATATCATGGTCATTAGTGAATAATGTACAAAATCATTAATTAAATCAGATTTAAAAAAAAAGCAGATGGCGCGCCTTCATTGGTTGGAAGATGACACGTTGGTCATCTTCAACCTCCAGCCAACACGAATTGCAGGTCTCTCAAACTCTAAAATCAGAAGCTCAGACCTATGCCATTCGCTTCGTCTCTTCAAGACAAAGACAACCACACCCTCACGCCAAATTTATATAAATTGTAGCTCAAGCAATTTGGAAGGAAAATTTTGAAAAGGGATTTGAAATTTCATTGTCAAAACGTGTTTCCTGTAAAAGGTAAGTGTTGCGACTAGGACCAGGGCAATGAGAGCAACACAATGATATCAGAGTTTTGAAGAATTGATGAAGAAATCTACCTATTGAAGTTGAGTTGCAGAGCTCTGAAACTGGACTTCTATGGAGCAATATAGGGCACAATTCTCAAATGTAATTATGTGGTTAGCTTCAGGGAAGATCAAGGAAGGTGAATTGATGAAAAAATTGGATTGAAAAAGGTTCGAGAATGGATTTTGAAGTTACTGAATTCTGAGTTATGAAACAAGTTTGGCAGGGTGATTCTGGCTATCCAAGCTTGAGAAAACAAATGGGATAGTTCATGTATTTATAGGAGAAGCCAATGGGATCAAAAGGAAGAGTGAATTATGCATTTTAGAGGGAATTCATGCAAACCTGATGCACGAGTGAAGTGTGATCTAAACTTCACCAAAACTCATCCAATTCTTGCGTTTTGATGCGCTAATCCACTCGGGAAAGTTAGCTAATCATGTTTAGGCCCAAAACGCGTGTTAATTTTAGGTTTAGAGGTTGTAACATGAAATTCAAATTCTGACTTGCAATGAAACTTCAATTCCAAGTTACCACTTTTGAAACAATGGCATTCTCAGCTCAAGGGGTCTCAAGGCGTGATTCTTGATGCTTTAGAAATATGAGGTTACAAGCTTTGCAATGGAAAAAGAATGGAGTTAAATGGATGCTTGAGCTGAAAGTTGCATTGAGTCAAAGTTGAAGAAAAAGGATTGACTTTCCATACTTAGAAATATTTCCAATTCTTCTTCCAAAATGACCTATAATGTCTTGCATCCAAACATGGCTTTCCACTTGGAATTTGCTCTTAACCAAAAAATATGGCATGAAGTAAATCTCTTGAATGACATTTTGAAACTTGAATCATTCAAAATATCCAAAATTTGAGAGAGTTATGAATTGTTGAAGTTGGCAAAAATCATGAAATGACCTATAATCTTTTACATCTTTAAGGCATAAAATCATGAAATGACCCATTTTCTCACTTTTCACATAAAAGAAGGCATAAAACTCACATATTCAAGATCATTATGGAAAAATAATGGACTTAAGGTGATACAAATTGACCAAGTTATGGCCATTTGAAGTCACACATGGAAAATTGGGGATTCATCTGGAGGACTTGTAATCTTTCTTCCTCATCAAGTCTCTTCCTCATGAAAACTCCTTGTAACTTTTGAAGTGATTTGTTCATAACCCTTTGAAGAGAAGGATGTATTTGGAATCACTCAAAAATAACAAAATATGAGCAAGATATATTCCTTTGAAGTTCAAAACCATAGCTCCTTAGATCAAGAGAATGCTTTGAGGAACTTTGACAAGCTTGAACAAACTTCTTGTACCAACATTCTTGCTTTGTGAATAAAAGTTGTTGAGGATGATAATGATAACTCTCAGCCACCAAAACCATTTCCACATCTTGAAAATTGAGAGAAATATGCTCTTGTGACCAATAGGAACAAGGCCTTGTCCAAACATGACAACTTCTTCAATCAACCCCCTGTACTTTTGAGTCAAATCTAATAACCTTGAAATGTGATGAACCAAAACAACCTTGCCATTCCAATTCTTCCAAAACCAATCCAATGGTGAGGTTTGAACTTCTCAAGCTTTATTAACTAGGGCATGGAAATAAACTCATGAACCCATGGGGTAACTTGTTAAATCTCATTGCCTTTACCTACATGGATAACAAGCAAGACAAACCAACATTGCATTTTATTAGTTAAAAGAAGAAATCAAGACAAAAACAATTTTCATGATCACAAAAGAAACATAAGTCAAGGTGCTTGGTAATCCCTCCAAAGGGCAAAACTAAATATAGGGAGGGGAACCAAGAATCCTAGTGTGATCCTGTTGTCAATGAGTTAACATGGTATGATGAAGGGATCTTAGGGGCAAAAATTGGGGTACAACAACTGCCCTTATTTAAGTTTCTTCTATCCGGAGATACGAAGGTTAAAAATCTTCATGTCGACGCGATCGAAGATACTTAAATATAAAACAAACCTTATTTTTGGCCCTAAGATGCCATGCAAATGTTTATGATCATGAATGCATATGAACAAGACCAAAGAGACACAAAACACCACTGGGGATGTAACAATAATAAAGGACAAAGGGAGCAACCTCACCAGGAAAATAAATCACTGGTGGATCAAAAGACCTGAATCAAAGAGGATGGTATAATGGTCAAAGAATACACAAACTTCTACCGAAGGCGAAGCTACCGACATTTACTGAAGGCAGAGAGAAAGATAACAAACATCGACGTTCACTGCCGATGTCCTACCAACTTTCACTGAAGGTAGAAAGATAATAAACATCGACGTTCACTGCCGATGGTCTACCAAATTTCACTGAAGGTAGAAAGAGAATATCATAGCACTGCCGTTCATTGACGATGAACTACCAACGTTCACTGAGGGTAGCAAAAAGATAATGAACACCAACTTTCACTGAAGGTGACCTACCAACTTTCACTGAAGGTAGAAAGAGAAAATATCATAGCATCGCCGTTCACTGACGATGAACTACAACATTCACTGAGGGTAGAAAAAAGATAATAAATATCGACGTTCACTGTCGATGGTCTACCAACTTTCACTGAAGGTAGAAAGATAATATCATAGCATCACCGTTCACTAACGATGAACTACCAACGTTCGCTGAGGGTAGAAAAAAGATAATAAACATCGACGTTCACTGTCGATGGTCTACCAACTTTAACTGAAGGTAGAAAGAGAAAATATCATAGCATCGCCGTTCATTGACGATGAAATACCAACGTTCACTAAGGGTAGAAAAAAGATAATAGACATCGACGTTCACTGCCGATGGTCTACCAACTTTCACTGAAGGAAAAAAGAGAATATCATAGCATCGCCGTTCACTGACGATGAACTACCAACGTTCACTGAGGGTAGCAAAAAGATAATAAACATCGACGTTCACTACCGATGGTCTACCAACTTCCACTGAAGGTAGAAATAGAAAATATCATAGCAACGCCGTTCACTGAGGATAGCAAAAAGATAACAAGTTTCCCCAAGATTCTGGCGTTTCACCTAGAACGGGTCTCAACTTCTTCTTTAACCAAGGCACTCCGCCTGGAAAGGATAATATATAAGCTATCTCAAATAAAGAGACTTCCACTTGCAAAGATTTCTCAACGAGCTGTTTCTGTGATATTGAAAGTCTTGCCATCCGTTGGCGTGATCTGACGATAAACTGCGAACTATTCACTCATAGAGGAGATTGCAAAAAGAGTTACGTCGACTTTTACAGGGAAGCATAAGTTGCTCAAATAAAGAGTCCTGCTACTTCTTGTCATGGAGGATTGTAAAAAGAAATGAATTTTTGGGAAAGAGGTATGACTTCCTGGGGAGATGCCATGATATTCTTGCCGAGGAGATAAAGTCTTCTCGTGAAAAATAAATGCACCAACCAAAGCTTGGAGTTTTCAGAAATCCAAAGTAAATTATATTGCCGTGGAACCACAGATTCAAACCAGAAATAAACTGGAATGAAACAGTCAACCAGAATACATCCTTTGAGAAATAGACTCAAGAGGAAAAACCAAATCCATCCAAACAAGGAGTTGTGCCGGAAGGCTAAAGCAAAAATCTTCCATGAGGGACAAACTCAGTGGGGAAATTGAAAGAATATATGCTTTCGGCTTAAGGCCAACACTCTATTGAAAAGAGGACAATGTAACTCTGCAAAACAGGGTAATATGTCAACAAAAATATTAACAAATGTCAATGAACAATGACTTGCCAATTTTAGCTATGCATGATGTATGTATGAATGTATGAGTGTTATCGTGTGTATGCTGACAAAACATATATACAACATTGGGAACAACCAGGCAAAACCGCCTCAGGCACTGACAATACTCGGCTAAACTTCATCCAAGATGATCATTCCAAGCAAAAGTAAATGCCAGCTGAGGAAACAAAACCTATTGCCTGCTTTAACTTTACTAGGGAGAAACATAATCCGGAGGTAGACAAATCAAAGTGATAAAATAGTACAGATACAGGGATAGAACATCCTTCTTAGGGCTTGCGTTCAAAAGTAACATTCCTACTGGAGATTGCAAAACCAGTCTCAGGTAAAGCAGACTGACACCGAAACATCCAAACATTCATTGGGGAATTCAGGCCTACTTCATTAGCGAGGTTAACACCGCATTCACAATACGTCCTTCACTTAGAGAAACTAGGGACCTGCGTTCTTCAAGAGTGGGTACGATAACAACTTTTCTGGAAAAAGAACTTTTATTAGGCCAAACGAAAACTTCACTGGAGAAATCTTGGACCAAAACCTCGCATCATGAAAAATCAGAAAAGAGGAGAAATGAATCCAAACTTGGCCGAGGATATCAGAGTCATAAACCCAATACGGTGAATCATCCTGAGTAAACTTTCCGAGGGGAACAAAAACTTCAAAACAACTGGAGTTTGTCCATTCCTGGGATCACCATTTTTGTTGTCATTGTTTCATCTCAAATCTCAAAGTAAAAACAATTTGTAAATTCTTTTTGAAAAATAGATTTTTTTATTTAATCTTTTTTGCTTTGAAAGTTATTATTATTAATAAATGGAGTCTTTGCAAGCTAAACAAAATAAATAATACGAAGAATTGGGTGAAAGATCAAATTTCATTAATAGAATGGTAGTCTGCGAATGGCGAGACTCCATAGATGATTACAAAATTTAGAAAATGGTAATATTTATAATGGAAAAGATACATTGAGATACAATGACCACTATCCCCTCTAACAACTTTTGAAATCCTGAGCAGCAGCTTCTGTTGAAGTATGGTGAGGATCCGAGAAGATTGTTGCTTCAACGATAAAGTCTTGTCTGACGTAGTTACTCGCCAAGAAAGTCCCTTACTTTTTCCTAAACCGCCCTTGCGGGTTTTCAACTTAGCGGGAAATTTATTCTGTTTAGGTCTCTAATTTTTGCATAGACTGCCCTTTCGGGTTTTCGACCTACCGAGACGCTCCTTTTTTGCCTAAGTCGCCCTTTTGAGTTTTCAACTTAGCGAGCTGTTCTTTTATTTCTCTAGGCGAAGTATTTCTTGACTGCATCAGCGTTCATGAGATGTGGGAACTCCTCGCCATCCATAGTGTCAAGAATTAATGCGCCGCCAGAGAAGGCTTTCTTGACAACATATGGGCCTTGAAAATTGGGAGTCCACTTGCCCCTAGAATCAGCTTTGAAAGACATGATCTTCCTGAGCACGAGGTCTCTTTCTCTGAATTCACGAGGTTTGACCTTTTTATCAAACGCTTTCTTCATTCTTTTCTGATATAACTGTCCATGACACAAAGCTGTCATCCTCTTCTCCTCAATCAAATTCAATTGGTCAAACCTGTTCTGGACCCATTCAGCATTTGTCAACTTGGTTTCCATTATCACACGCAACGAGGGAATCTCTACCTTGACAGGGAGTACAACTTCCATTCCATATACCAGGGAGAACGAGGTTGCCCCTGTTGAAGTGCAGACAGATGTTCGGTATCCATGTAGAGAAAAAGGGAGAATTTCATGCCAATCCTTATAAGTAACAACCATTTTCTGGATAATTCTCTTGATATTCTTATTAGCAGCTTCAACAGCCCCATTCATCTTTGGCCTGTATGGAGATGAATTGTGATGGACAATCTTGAATTCTTCACATAGTTCTGTCATCATCTTGTTGTTCAAATTCGAGCCATTATCAGTGATGATTCGGCTCGGCACACCATACCGACATATAAGGTTATTCTTAATGAAGCGCACAACCACTTGCTTAGTAACATTGGCATATGAAGCAGCCTCCACCCATTTGGTGAAGTAGTCAATTGCTACCAAGATAAAACGGTGCCCATTCGAAGCTTTGGGTTCTATCATCCCAATCATAACAATACCCCACATAGAGAAAGGCCACGGGGAGGAAATCACATTGATAAGTGTCGGAGGCTCATGGACCTTGTCTGCATAAATCTGGCATTTATGGCACTTCTTTGCAAATTTATAACAGTCAGACTCCATTGTCAGCCAATAATAACCTGACCTTAGCATCTTTTTAGCCATCGAATGTCCATTGGCATGAGTGCCAAATGAACCTTCATGAATCTCATGCATCAACATGTCTGCTTCGTGTCTATCCACACATTTGAGCAAGACCATGTCATAATTTCTCTTGTACAACACATTTTCACTGAGGAAGAAACTGCCTGTCAATCTCCTCGATGTCTTTCTATCTTTCTTCGACGCACCAATCGGGTATTCTTGAGTCTGAAGAAAATGCTTGATATCATAATACCAAGGTTTTTCATCTGCTTCCTCCTCTGCTGTAAACACATGAGCGGGCCTATCCAGTCGTCAAACTGAAATTCGGGGTATATCATTCCAAGTATTCACTTGGTACATAGAAGCCAGAGTTGCCAGAGCATCCACCATTTGATTTTCATCTCTAGGAATGTGATGGAATTCAACTTTATTGGAGAAGGGTAATAATCTTCTAGCATAATCTTTGTAAGGGATCAAGTCGGGGTGACGAGTATCCCATTCTCCTTTAATCTGATTTATTACCAAAGCTGAATCACCATACACATCTAGAATTTTAATTCTAAGATCAATAGCTTCTTCGAGACCCATGATGCAAGCCATGTATTCGGCCATTTTATTAGTATAGTCAAATGTTAACCTTACAGTAAAGGAATGTTCGATCCATGAGGAGTGACAATCACAACACAAATTCCTTTACCATAAGCACTCACAGCTCCATCAAATAACATACTCCAACGAGATTCAGGGTTAGGACCTTCCTCCGGCAATGGTTCATCACAATCTTTCACTTTCAGGAACATCACATCCTCATCGGGGAATTCATATTCTACAGACTGGGGATCCTCCACTGGTTGGTGAGCAAGATAATCTGCCAACACACTGCTTTTAATAGCTTCTTGAGTGCGGTATTCGATATCATATTCAGATAATAACATCTGCCAGCGGGCAATTCTCCCAGTAAGAGCAGGCTTTTCAAAAATGTAATTGATTGGATCCATTTTTGAGATCAACCAAGTAGTGTGATTCAACATATACTGCCGCAACCACTTTGCCGCCCAGGCCAAAGCACAATATGTCTTTTCTAGCATGGAATACCGTGACTCACAATCAGTGAATTTTTTTACTGAGATAATTAATAGCAAACTCTTTCTTCCATGTTTCATCCTGTTGTCCCAGAATACAACCCATGGATTTATCTAACACTGTTAGATACGTAATCAACGGTCTTCCTTCCACAGGAGGGAGCAAGATAGGAGGTTCAAGCATATATTCTTTAATACTTTCTAATGCCCTTTGGCAGTCAGCCGTCCACACACAACCTTGATCTTTCTTTAACAACTTAAATATCTATTCACATGTTGCAGTCATGTGGGAGATGAATATGAAAATATAATTCAAACGTCCGAGGAAACCTCTGACTTGCTTCTCAATTCTTGGTGCTGGCATTTCTTGAATTGGTTTGACTTTATCAGGGTCATCTTCAATTCCTTTCTGGCTAACAATGAAACCCAATAATTTCCCTGATTGAACACCGAAGGTGCATTTATTTGGATTCAAGCAGAGACTATACTTTCTCAAATGCTGAAACAACTTCAACAAATATTCTATATGCCCTTATTCAGTCTGGGATTTGGCGATCATATCATCAACATATACTTAAATTTACTTATTCATTAGATCATGGAATAGGGTTATCATAGCCCTCTGGTACGTTGCACCAGCGTTCTTCAACCCGAAGGGCATCACTCTGTAACAGAATGTTCCCCAAGGTGTGATAAACATTGTTTTTTCCATGTCCTCTGGAGCCATTCTTATTTGATTATACCCGGAAAACCCATCCATGAACGAGAATACTTTGAATTTTGCTGTGCTATCCACTAACATATCAATGTGTGGTAACATAAAATCATCTTTTGGACTAGCTTTATTTAGATCTCTGTAATCTACGCACATGCGGAGTTTTCCGTATTTGTTCGGTACTGGGACAATATTGGTAATCCATTGAGGATACACTGGCGTCACAAGAAAACCAACATTAACCTGCTTTAGAACATCCTCTTTAATTTTTACTGCCATATCTGGGTGAGTTCTTCTCAACTTCTGTTTAATTGGCGGACACTCTGGCTTCAACAGCAAACGGTACTCTACGATATCTGTATCTAGACCAGGCATATCTTGGTAAGACCAAGCAAAAATATCCACGTACTCTTTCAACAGCTCAATCAACCTGCTCTTCACATCAGGATGCTGCAATGCTCCAATCTTGACTTCTTTCAGATCTTCTTCTGAACCCAAATTGATCAATTCCAATGGCTCTTTATATGACTAAATGGTATTTTCCTCGTGCTCAAGCAACCGTGAGACCTCTTTTGGAACCTCATCATAATCTTCTTCTTCAGTTCCATACACAGGACATTCAAAGTTGGGAGAGGGTGCAGGGTCATTGTATTCAACATATTTTTAATTACTCTGCACATGTGATTTATGATTGCTTTTAGAAACTGACACATATAACAAGTTATCATGCATATTGAATTTCAGTTATTATTTATTTTGAAAGTTTTTTTACTTCTGATTACCATTTTCCAAGAAAAAGCAGAAAATAAAGACATAATTCGGGAAGAAAAGACAACTTTTATTATTGATTTTAAAAGTCTCAGCAAACAGATAAGCCCTACAACATTAATACTTCCACCTTGGGAAGAGTGAAAGCTTTTTTCAAAAAGATTAACAAATAAAATTACTTTGAAACATGTATGTAAGAGGGAACATCAATGGTGATCCTGTTCTAAACCCTAACTCCGTGTGTCACATAATTCAGTCTTTCCTGCTCTGCTTCATCTTCTACAATGGAGTTAATCTTGGAAACCATCGGATGAAGATAACCCCCACTACGGAAGATGTCTTGATATTTGCTCGCAGGAGACTTCGGCTTCATGCCCTTGCCTTTGTCATTCTTCAAAGAGAACCCCAAGCCGGATCTGTTCTTGTTCACAGGTGGTTCCACGATCTGTCCCCATACCTCACTATGACCATTACGCACAACCTGTTGCGCGCCCTTCAGCGGAACCATGGAATTCTCATTTCCTCTTATGTTGTCAATGGATAAGGCTTGGAACTGGGTTCCAACAGCAGCTTCATCCGCTTCTACAATGCTGAAAGAGGACAAATGAGATATCAACAATGTCTATTCCCAATTTATGATCACTACTTTCCCTTCACGTACAAACTTTAGCTTCTGGTGTAAAGTTGAAGTGACAGCCCCTGCCTCATGTATCCACGGCCGTCCTAGCAAACAATTATAAGCGGGAACAATGTCCATGACCTGGAAAGTTATCTGAAACAAATGTGGTCCTATATGAATAGGCAGGTCCATTTCATAGATAATATATTTCCTCGACCCATCAAACGCTTTCACAACGATGCCACTCAGGCATATAGGCGTTCCTTGATATTTCAACTTTATAAGCGTACTCCTCGATATAACATTCAACGCGGATCCATTATCAATCAACACATTGGATAGTGAATCATTCTTTCAGTTCATAGAGATGTAGAGAGCCAAGTTGTGATTCCTCCCTTTATCTGGTAATTCATCATCGCAGAAACTCAAGTTATTACATGAAGTAATGTTTCCTATTACGCTTGTAACGCCCGTAATTTAATTAATTATTTAATTAAATTATTTTTGGAATATTTGTGAATATGTGTTATAATTAATTGGATTTATTTTATTAAGTAGAGAAATAATATTAGAGATATAATATTATGTGGTGAAATAATATTAAAAGTGTAATATTATTTAATGTGGGCTTATTTTGGGAGAATAGAAGTAATAAGGGGGTGTGATGGTTTTAAGCCCATTAAGAAATAACAGAATAATAGGGTTATTTTGTTATTTGTTGTTGGAATAGAAGTAAGAAGCAGTAGAAGAAATAAGGATTTGGAAGAGAACGTACAAGCTGCTAGAGAACGTGGAAACAGCAAGAACGTGAATCCAACTGGAAATTATAGAGCAACCTTCAATCCAAGGTATGGGTGGGGTTCTAACTCTATAATTGGGTTTATGATGATTGATATATGGGGTTGGAGTCAATTGTTGTCTTGTTCTTGAATTGAGAACATATTGATTGATGTATGATGAGAATTGATGAATTTCTGGATGAATATTGATGTCATAATACTGTTAAAATGTTGTAAGATTATTGGGTTATTATGGGTGATGAATTACCATGAGTAGATTAAGTTTTAGGGCGTTGAGCGTGAATCCGTAGTGAGAAGCAGGGAAGAGGAAACACAAAATTTGGAAATTGATGTCAGGCGCTACTGTTTTAGAACAACGAATTCAGTAGGGATGACGTTAGACGTACTGTTCCAAATTAGGTTGATAACAGGCAAAGAGATTAGAATAGCAGGATGAATATAAAGTAACAATTCTGATGATAGAAGCAGGCTGTTAGAAGTTGCATGGAATTATTAGAAAATAGAAGTTCTGATGTTAGAAGTTTTATTGGTTAGAAGTTATGTTATTAGAAGGTTGTATTAGTCAGAGTTTGTACTAGTCAGAAGATGGGGTTAGTCAGAAACTGTGACGGTCAGAAGTTGGGATTAGTCAGAAGTTGTGATGATCAGAAGTTGTATCTGATCAGAAGTTGGGATTAGTCAGAAGTTGTGACGATCATAAGTTGTATCTGATCAGAGGTTGGGTCAGTCAGAAATTGTGACGGTCAGAAGTTGGGATTATTGAGAAGTTGTGATGATCAGAAGTTGTATCTGATCAGAGGTTGGGTTAGTCAGAAGTTGTGATAATCAGAAGTTGTATTTGATCAGAGGTTTGGTTAGTAAGAAGTTGTGACAATCAGAAGTTGTATCTGACCAGAGGTTGAGTTAGTCAGAAGCTGAGATGATCAGAATTTGTTGTAGTCAGAAGATTGTGTCGCCCAGAAGTTGCATGGTCAGAAGCTGTGTTGGCATTACGCTATTTTGTGCAGAATGTGGAAGTTGATTGCTTAGAGCTGCTGTTTGAACTGTAACAGCAGGAATAGTGACGGTCTTGATGTTAGAGTTGTAGAATGACAGTATTGTTTTTACTGTGGAAATTAAAATACTGCTGAGTTATAAATGAGAATTTATTTATAAATAAATGATGTTTGATGATTTATAAATAAATGATGTTTGATGAATTATTTTGATTATTTTGATATGTTATTTTGAGATGTTTTGAGATGTTAAATTGAGATGTTTTGACATGTTAAATTGAGATGTTTTGAGATGTTAAATTGAGATGTTTTGAGATGATTTGAGATGTTGTTAACTTGGGTGTTATCATTACATTCATGGTTGTGTCACATACATTGCATTTTTGAGATGGAGCTTATGCTCGTTGAGATGGCCTGGATTGGCAAATTCTGAGATGAAGGCTATGCCTTGTTGATGCCTCTATTAATTGGCAAATTTTTGAGATGGGAGTTCTTCTCCAATGGTACCACATGCATTTGCATAGTTTTGAGTCGCATTATCTGATTTCATAAAGAAGTGTATTTCAATGTGAATGAATGTATACTATTGCTGAGATTGATGTTGATTATGAGATGAAAAGTGGTGATGTTGTTGATCTAATTTAATATATTAATTATCATGCACTTTATTATATTGTTAGATATCTCACCCCTTCTGTTTGAATGTTGCCCTTATGTTGGTAACGTGCAGGTAATCGAGAGTGAAGGCTGTATTCCTTCAATAGTTCGAGTCGGTGTCATTGCTCTGATATGTAACACTCGGGGGAGATGAACGCTTGCTGTTTTGATTGTTGATTTTCAGTGGTTGAATTTTAATTTGATTATTATTTATAAGATGTTTCGAAGTTTCCGTTTTGTTAGAGATGTTATTAAGAATTCCGTTGCGTAGATGTTGATTTATTTGGTTAAAGATGTTATGTTGATGGTTCATCCGATGTTAAAAAAAGTATTATATATCCAAGATGAATGCAATGAATTTGTTAGAAGAATTTATGACGTCCCGATTCATTTGTATGATTGAAATTTTATAACTCTGATTTATCTTGCATAATTGCTTGGGGTAGAATTGGGGTGTTACAACGCTGTTGAATTGGTCTATTGGCATATCACTCTCCACAAAATCTTGTTCCAGTACCCTCATCAAGGATTCTCTGTGAGCAGAGGAGTTCATCAATAAAGCTAAGATAAATATTTTTGAAGGAGTCTGTAGTAGCTGATCTACAATTTTGTAGTCGCTCATCTTAATTATCTTCAAAATATAATCCACTTATTCCTCTAACGTAGTTCCACTAGTCTCACCCGTAGCCTTCTTAGGTTCATCATTCTCAACAATTTTATTTCCAGCACCAACATCTCTTCGGACAATTGGCGCAAACACACGACCGCTGCGGGCCACCCTGCTATTTTCAGCTATATTTCCAACATCAGACATTGGCTGGATGGGAACCTCCACACCATCCTCCAAGATTGTAGGGTTGTATTTGTAAGGCACAACCTTATCTGACTTGTAGGGGATATGACCCGACAAATTAATCACCAATGGGGTAACAACTGCCTTGCTATGATACTCAACTTCAAAATGGGCGGGTGAACCAAAACAAGGCACAATGACGTTTTCCCCTTCTTCAACACAATCAGTCATTAATAAGTCACTTCTGGAAAACGAATCTTCGTCTGAAGAGAAATACTCATCTATGGAGGCATACTCTTCATCTGACTCTTCTTCAGTCAAACAAACCTCAACCATATCAACTTCATGGTAATCATCCCTCTGACTTGTGACCCTTATAGTTCCATTGTCTAACAACAACTAAACACCCTTCTTTACGATTGAAAATCCTCGAGAATGTCGACAGCAAACTCTGCAAGATCCATATTGGTGTTCCACCTGACCAGCCGTTTGGCAGAAGGTAGCATACAACTGCACGAGGTCCTCATTCATATACTCTACATCAAAATTTATGAATTCACCAGGACATCTAGAAACCATATTTACTTCCTCTTCATACTCTGCCCTAGGCCTGATTATATGGATGAGGCTGTCATCCATCATCTCCTGCAAATCAGCCTTTATCTTATCGCAACCCTATATGTCTGTACTGCAAATAGCACAACCGAAAGGGTCATGCGTATAGTAGCTAAATTCACAGAGGTCTGCATGCATTTTCACCAAATCTCCTCTAACCAGATTAATATAAAAAAATCCGGAAGTCTCCTGGACAACCGGCCACCATATTCACAGCATTTACTCCCTCATGCTTGGGTAGAGGATTATCTTTCACATTAGGTCCCACGTCCTTAAAAGATAGAACACCATACTTTACCAATTTCTGTACCTCAGTCTTCAAAGGATAACAATTCTCAACATTATGCCCTGGTGCTCCCTGATGAAAAGCACATGTTTGGTCTGCCTTGTAATACCAAGGCAATGGTGACGGTATGGCAGGAGGTGGTCGGGTTTGAACCAACTTATTCTGACTCAATGTCAGTAGTAGCTCTGTATAGCTCATGGGAATAGGGTCATAACTCTCCCTTCTCTGATTATATTCTTGATTCCCCTGCTGGGACGGTCTTTGATAAGCAACCGTAGTTGGAGCGACATTCATAACGGGAGTAACTGAGGCGACTTGCTGATCACGCTGATAATTCCTTCTAGGAGTGTTTACC
Organism: Vicia faba; assembly: GCA_948472305.1. Classification (NCBI taxonomy): domain Eukaryota; kingdom Viridiplantae; phylum Streptophyta; class Magnoliopsida; order Fabales; family Fabaceae; genus Vicia; species Vicia faba. The sequence goes on from OX451738.1 coordinate 225,323,455, forward strand.
CTCCTCTCTTGTATAACAACATCTGCATCTCCTTCTTTCTTCTTGGTAAACCCATAAGATGGCTTCTTCACACCTCTGAATCCTTTACTCTTCATCAAACGGCCTTCTCTTACAGCCTCTTCTAAGCGGATACCCATTCCTACCATTTCAGTAAAGTCACTTGGCACACTTGCTACCATCCTCTCGTAGTAGAAAGCACCCAGTGTCTTCAAGAAAGTCTTAGTAATCTCCTTCTCTTTCATGGGAGGAATCACCTGGGCGGCTACCTCATGCCATCTCTGCGCATATTCTTTGAACGATTCCCTGTCTTTCTGAACCATGGCCCTGAGTTGATCACAGTCAGGCGCTATGTCCATGTTGTACTTGTATTGTTTGATGAATGCTTCTCCCAAATCATTAAAAGTATGGATATTGGTGCTGTCCAAACTCATATACCACTTCAGCGCAACACCGGTCAAACTATCCTGAAAAAAGTGAATCAGCAGACGCTGATTATCAGTATGGGTAGACATTCTCCTCACGTATATCACCAGATGAGCACGAGGGCAAGTGTTGCCCTCATACTTCTCAAACTCTGGGACCTTAAACTTAGCAGGTATCTTAACATCCAGGACCAAACATAGCTCATTCACATTCTGCCCAAATAGCTCTTTTCCCCTGAGGGCCTTCATCTCTCTTTTCATCTTTTCAAACTGCTCTTGAAAATCGTCCATTCTGTCATAAAGACTCAAGTCTTCACTCAGTGGAGGGAAAGGACGACACACATCATCATTAAAAAACGAAACCATATTCACCGAAGGAGGTGCAGCAGGAACAACATGCACCACAGGAGGTGTCAGAGTAACAATAGTCAGACCAATCGGAGTATCTTGAGGACCAAGATTGAAACCTTCAGGTGCGAAATTCTCTGGCATTACCCATGGATAACCTTGAGGCATGCAATTCTGAACAACAGTTGGAGTAGCAAATACGGGAATAGTCCGAGCTTCAGTAGTTACCCTTGTTGGTTGAGGTTGAACACTTGGTGGCTGATTCTGAGAATCCACCAGAGCTTCCATCAGAGTAGTCAGATTGGCCAAGCCGGTCTTCAAAGCAGAAACTTCCTCGTGCAGCTCGCGATTCTCTTGTTCCAAGTTGTACATCTTCTTTTTGAAATTAGCCCGAGTGTTGTAGTGATGAGTCAACTTGCTGAACAGAGTAAAGAAGCTTGGTAAGACACCTGGATATGCATAACAAATGCAAGAAATATGTGCAATATGATGCATGATATGCAATGCATATGATTATTTTTACTTTGTTATTTAATATTTAAAGGGATTTATAGGTTTATAGAAATATTGCAAACATCAAAGTAATAACACGTTTGAAATACTGATATTATTTATTATAATAACTCCAAAATGGATTACAAGTTTCAATGATCCCAAGTACAAGATGAAAATAAAATCTGAAACCCTGAGAAATAGAACTGACGGAGATCACTCTATACCTGGCGCTTCCCCATGAGCCTGGCAATATGAGCCTTCAACCTCTGGTTTTCTTCCGCATATCTGATGGCAACCTCCTTCCAATCATCTGAATCAGGAAGTGAGTAATGAACACCTGATTGAGGCCTAGGATAAAATAAATCCCCTTTCCTCTCCATAGACTCTACCGCTCGACTCTCAAGGATCTCAATCAAGTCGTCTTTCTCCTTCAAGTCTGCATCCTAACCAAAGCAAGTTGCAGCCCTTCCAGATAATCTAATAAGGGAGGAGTGGTCTTCATAAATAGATCAGGCATGGGTGTCTCTCGGGTATACGGCATCTTTAACCGAATGGATCTCAATCGGACCCACTGAAGATATGGCCCTTAAGACACAACACCCCTAGGTCCCAAATCCTTCCTACTCTTCTTATGAATGTGACGCCAGGCCTTCATAATCTTCTCACTAGCTTCCCTATGGTCTTCTCCTTCCTTCAGAAAGAAACTACTCAAATGAATACTATTCGATTTATCCCTCATTGGATAACCAAGCTGTCACCGTTCAAGAACATGGTTATAGTTAATTCCCCCCATTGTACCAAGAAGAGGTACATTGAGGAAACTACCACAACTATCAATAATCTCTATATCCTGGTAAGCTCGATGATACCAATCAATATCCAAGTGAGTAAGTGCCATGATATTGAGAGTCCAACAGGGTTCCTTCTTGACATCCCAAAAAGCATCAGACTGAGGCATATGAGAGATAAACCACCGGTACAACAGAGGCGTGCAACAAATAATCATCCCCCTATGATAAGAATTCCGAAGATGAATAGAGTAATAAGCATCACCCAACAATGTAGGAATTGGGTTTCCAATCATGAAGATCCTGATAGCGTTAACATCAACAAACTTGTCCATATTAGGAAATAAGAACAACCCATAAGCAAGTAGAGCAAAGATGGCCTCAAAAGCAACTGTACTCTTCATTCTGGCAAAGTAATGAGCTTTCTCCAATAAGAACTGAGCTGCTAATCCTCTAATCCCTCCTTTAGTAGTCATATAGGCTTCCACCTCAGACTTCCCAAGATGAATCAAGGCAGCAATCTCACGTGGTTTTGGCTCACCCTCCAAACCAGTAAAAGGAACACGATCGGTAACAGGTAAATCCAATAGATAAGAATACTCCTCCAGTGTGGGCATCAACTGATAGTCAGGAAAAGTAAAGCAATGATATATCAGATCATAGAACTGGACCAAGGTCGAGAGAATGCCCTCCTTCATCTTCAGCTTCATGAGACAAATAATGGATCCATACTTCTTCCGAAAGTCTGTTGAACACTCGATCTCGGGAATTAGACTGATCAACTCATATATCTTGGGATCCTTGAAACTGTATTTCCCGGTCTTTCTCTTTCCAGAATCCATGTGTGATACGGTGGCAGAACCGACTGTTTTGAAAATGCTGGTTTGCGTTTTGCGTTTTTTATTCGCAAAAATGTCACAATAAGCAAGAGTCGCCACCGACTTTTTTCCATGGGCTCTTAGGTACTTTCTCATCTTTTTAAAATGCTTGTGTGAGTGATTTGTTTTGAAAAGTTTTGACTTCGTGATAACCTTTGTATCAGTCCTCAAAGGTGTGACGAAGTGGTTTTTGAAAATTGTTTTAAAAAGTGTAAGTGTGAAAAGTTTGATTTGAGCAAGTACCTACTAGCATCTACCTAGTCGAAAAAGGATCTTTTCTATTCTCGTTTCCTTTAGACAACGCTATCCTACTATTGAGAAATAGGTAGCACCGTCGTTGGAGTTGTAAGGGTCAATTCGAAATGGACGTACGATCACTAACGCAATGTTAGGACGTCTTAGTAATAACCCTAGAGTCTTAAGATCATATTCGAGGCACAATTTCTGAGGCAACATTTCCGAACGGGACCTTAGAGTATCCCCCACAACGGTCAATAACAGCAGTGTCTTCCATAGCCCGGGAACTCCAAAGAATATCTGTATGGGCAAGCGACATTATCATGTAGGACCAACCCAAACCTTCTTCGTTCTTCAACACAGACTTAGGAAGGTGCGAAATAAACCACCTCGACAACAACGACATGCAACACAAAAGAGTCCCTCTTCTTCGCACGGTACGAGTATAAAGGGCATGCAAGATATCACCCAGTGGGGTAGGCACAGGATTGCGAGAAATGAAAATCTTGACAGCATTCACATCTATAAAGGAATCCGGATTTGGGAAGAGAACCAAACCATAGATAAGGAGAGCCAAGATATCTTCGAAAGCCTGAAAATCCAAATTATCCCTGAATAGCTGAGCCTGGTCTATCAGAAATTTGGCTAGAAAACCTTCAACCCCGCTTCGTGTTTCCCAATTGGATACTACATTAACCCGTTTTAAATGCAGAGCTGAGGAAATGTCTTCTGGTCTAGGAACTTCTTCCATACCTGTGAAGGGTACCTGTTCAAAAATGGATATGCCCAATAGGTGAGAGAACTCTTCAGAGGTGGGAACCAGCTGATAGTCTGGAAAGGTGAAACAATGATGCACATGATCGAAGAACTGGAAAAGTATACTCATCATCTGCTCATCAATATTTGAAGTAACCAGGCTAAGAAGCTGACCATGTCTCTTAATGAACATAGAAGTCTCGGAAACTCTTGAGACTAGCTCTTTAAGTTGAGCAGGTATTTGCACAAAGTTAACTCAGATGGTATTTCTGTGCACGGAAGCCATAATCTGCAAAACAGAACAAAGATAAATTCCCTTGGTCTTTGAAATGGTTAGTGTAATGAAGTATGAATGCCTAGTTATGATGCATGATGTCATGATAGAAAACAACAAGTATAGCAGATAACAAGCATGGCAAAGACAAACAAATCACACAAAGCTCTTAAGTTTAAGGCTTGCATGAGGTCAAAGGCAATACCCTCTTGAAGTTAAGTTGGTTTCAACCTGTCCTAGAAAAAGTAATTGGGTTCTAGAGGATCTCAATATCACTGACCATCCTCCATTGGTCATGGTTTCATCTTACACAATCTTTTCTTGCAGCCGGAACTATCTCGAGAGTATGGTCTCAATGAGTGTAGCATCGAGTATCAACTAGTTCTTAGCTTTACACCTAGGCCGGCTATCTCACTACTTTCTAATGGCCGAGTTGGTCGATTAAAGGTTCTAAGGTCAGTTGATGCTTAACGACACCACGCAGCGGCCTCGTATTCTCCTCGTTTCTCCACAAGGGATACCGATACTAACCAATGTGCCACATCAACGTAGCTACTGCTTCAACCGTATTGGTCTACGCCGTACAGTTCCCTCACAGTCTATTGCTACTTACCTAAAAAGTGTCCCCAGATCCGGGTTAGGATCTATAGTAACTCCCAGACAAAACCTTTAAAAGTAAAGCAATCAAAACAATCAAGAGAAGCAATTATGATGAACTAGATCCTAAGGTATACCCCACTTATTATTTCCCTAGCAGAGTCGCCAGTTCTGTGATACGATGGCAGAATCAACTATTTTGAAAATGCTGGTTTGCGTTTTGCGTTTTTTATTCACAAAAATGTCGCGGTAAGCAAGAGTCTCCACCTACTTTTATTTCATCCAACCGGAAAGGAAAAAAGCACCAAAAAAAAAATCCTTTTTCGAGATTTTGAGTACAGGGGGTAGATTATAGAAAGGGAAGGTGTTAACACCCTTTCTATCCATGGTTTTCCATGGGGTCTTAGGTACTTGCTCATCTTTTTAAAATGTTTGTGTGTGTGCTTTGTTTTGAAAAGTTTTGACTTCATGATAACCTTTGTATCAGCTCTCAAAGGTGTGACGAAGTTGTTTTTGAAAATTGTTTTGAAAAGTGTAAGTGTGAAAAGTTTGATTTGAGCAAGTACCTACTAGCATCTACCTACTCGAAAAAGGATCGTTTCTATTCTCGTTTCCTTTAGACAGCGCTATCCTACTATTGAGAAATAGGTAGCACCGTTGTTGGAGTTGTAAGGGTCAATTCAAAAGGGACGTACGATCACTAAAGCAATGTTAGGATGTCTTAGTAATAGCCCTAGAGTCTTAAGATCATATTCAAGGCAACATTTCCGAGGCAACATTTCCGAACGGGACCTTTGATCTTCGTTAGACAGGAGGGCATCCACTAAGACACCCTATACTTAATGATCATTTACCGAAGGCAACCGAAGTGTGAGTATACCCTAAGAGTGATATGTGCGACTGATCTGTTTTCAATTATTTAGTCTTTGCGCATTAGGGTTTTCTAACTCTATTAAATTATCATGCAATCTTGTCATTCAATCCTATTAGCATACATCTAGACAGTTAAATATTTGCGAGAATTAAAATGCGAGAAAATAAATCTACGCTATTACAAGGCTTCGGGGGGAGGGATTAATTACATAGCCAAAAAAATATGGGGGAAAACACTAAATTAAAATCCTAATTTAAACTATTACATACCAGTGAGCAGTTACAACAATATTGGCAAAAAATAAATAATCAGCGCGCAGCGAATTAAATGCGAAGCGACTAGGGTTTTGACCCTTGACTAAACCTAATTGTAATTGATTAAAGTAAACATGTCTTTTTTGTCATTTTTGTTATTTTAAGAAAGTAATGAAATAATTGAATTAAAAAAAGAAAATCCTAAATTCTAATTAATTTTAATTGTGAAAGAAATTAAAATTGACTTAAATTAATTAAACTAATTCATAAAAAAACGCTTATTAAGAAAATAAGTCTTCTTTTTGTGATTTTTGGTTGGTTGATTTTTAGAAAAAAATAATTATGGTGTTGATGAAGAAAAACAGAATAATTAAAGAAAGGAAAATTAAAGAGGAAACAAAAAGAAATAACCCAAAGGTCTACTATCAGCGGTTCTGATCAGAGGATGATGGTCCAGAAGATGGTGGCCCTCAGAAGATGGGGACATCGGGCCTGCTCCTAGCTGGTGGATCCAGTAGATGATGACCCTCAGAAGATGGGGTGCGTTGGATCTGGCTCTGACTGATTGATCCAAAGGATAATGCTCAGGGGATGCTTGATTTGGTTCTGGCTGAGGGGTCCAGAAGATGATCAGAGAATGCTTGATCTGGTTCTGGATGATGGAAACAGAAGATGACCAGAGGACGCTTGATCTAGTTCTGGCTGATGGAACTAGAAGATAACCCTCAGAAAGTGCAGGCGCTGGATCTGGTGAAAACAGAGGGAAAAATGCCAAAATCTCACGCTTGGGGTCGAACCCAGAATCATGAGCTTTTTACTTCTTTCTTCTGACCAACTGCACTGGGTACTGATTTGTTAATACAATAAAAACAAACAATATATATCAGAATAAAAAGTTTCTGGACAGAAGAAATGCGCCAGAATTTAAACCGGCCAGTAAGGTTGTGACACACTATCATCTTCTTCCCTGGAACTGTTGTTTAAAACTCTGAACCTTTACCTACAGACACAACGATGTAGCTACAACTCTATATATTTCAAAAACTACATCCAAGCCATGTAAATAAGATTCAAGACCATGGATCGATTGGGTTTGACCCTCTGATCACAATGGTATTCTTCATTAGGGCTAATTGTTCCTGCATTTGAAAGCCCAAAAACAACAAGGCAAACCCTAGCTATGGCAGTTTGTCATACAATCACCGAAAACACAATTGAATATGATGATTAGCTTGCAAACATGTTAAGGAACAAGAATATGCAGTCAAAATATGCAAATGGCCTATAGATTGATGAAAACAAAAACGAGTTTAGAAGCTAATTGTGGCACCTTCAACTTACAACTCTAAGCGTGAAAAGTCCTGAATTTGATTGGAATCTGCTCCTGGAACGTCCAGCAACCTCTTTGCAACGTGAGAAAGGCACGATCCGGTCTCTAATATGGAAATTGGATTACCACTTTTCTTGAAATTTTTGAGTTTTTCTTTCTCTTTGCACGACTGCCTCTCTACCCCTAGTTGCCTTGGCTTGCTTCTGTATATGTAGTGGAGTGCATTAGGTCAATAAAAATGCATCATATCTTTATCAATTATGGAGATTTGATTTTCTCTTTCAATGCATATGATTCCCTTCCAATTTTGCTCAAATCCAATCTTTTCCAACCACATTGGCCTTGCATGATTTGATCTTCATTTGACAACATATAATATCCTCTTTCAATGCAAAAGACAATCCCTAAAATGCAATATATGATTTATTAAGATTTATTTGATTTTATTTGAATTTTAAATGAATAAAAATCAAAATAAATTAAATGAATGAGAAAATAAAGCATGGAGGGTCCTATACGTCGTGGACTATGTTAGGAATGAGATGCAAGCATAAAACGTTGGGCCCATTTAGAAAAAGATGCAAATTTGAGCACATTTGACTTTTGGCAATTTTGCAAAAAAGGTCCACTTTGACAATGCATATCTCTCTCAATTTTGACCCTAGAGAGGTTTTCTTGGACTTTTTAGAAAGCTTAGGATGTCCTATAAGCAATACTTTTGGTATAATCTCAATTAAATATTCCATGTTCATGTATGAAGGCTTGACCCAAAAGGTGTTTTTGTTGACTTTTCAAAATGGCCTATAATGTCAAAATTCATATCTTTTTGTGAGTGCATATTATGAACTTGAGGTATGAATATGGATTGTATGGAATTTCCTCCTCTTCACAATGAGCTTTGGATGGGCCATTTCTGATAAAATATGAGAAAGTTATGCTTGGTCAAAGTTGAGTTGACTTTTCCTACGAAACCCTAATTTAGCAACTTTTGGGTTTTGATGAATTATGGGCAATCCTTGATGAGTCATGATCAACCCTTGATCAAATGATGAATTCTACTTAAAAATAAGGATGTTGACCAAAAATCTTGAAGTTTGATTGTATGTGGGCCACAATTGACTTTTGACCTAGCACAGTCGATTTCTAGGTATTTGAGCGATTGACTGAGCAAACTTCCTCTACAAGGCTAGAAACTTGACATGGATGATATTGAGAACATATTAGGACAATGGTGAGCATTTGGGATCCTTTGGACTCAAGCATCTTGATGCAAAATGAAACCCTAATTTAAGATAGTCTGCCTTAGGAGAGAGTTTGTCTGGTCCACTCTTGGACCTCCTTGAGCAATTTTGAGGACCTCACTTGACATGTATTAAGAAATATGGGAGGGAAATTTTTGGGGTACAAAACCATGGTTAGAAAGTATCTGAGATATTCAAAAATGGTCAACCTTTAAATCCCTTAAAATATGGTTTCTTCAAAAGATGCTTATGAGTGCATGGATGCATGATGCAACAATCACCCACAAGATCACACATATAGGGTTCATAGGTTCAACGGCACGAGCATGAGGTCGAAGGTACTACCCATAAGGTGTTGGTATAAAAGTTATCACCTGCCGAACAAGGTTCTAGAGTTTCCTAGAGTCTACATCCTTCCTTCGGATATTACCAACTTCTCGATTAACTCGGTAATTAGTAATATTCTCAAGAAAGACTCGTCCGAGCGTAGTATCGTGTGACAACTATTTCCAGATTACTCCGTCATAGCTTCCGCACTACACCTAAAAGGCCAAGATGGGTTTTGTATTCTACGTTCCTCAGTTTCAGCAGGCTCCGAGGTCGAAAGCAGTACGTCTTCCCGATTACTTGGTAAACGACACTACAGTCAAAGGCGCCTCCACTGAGTAAGGGATCTCATGCCTCCTTTTTTGGGATTACTCCCTCAAAGTTAACATGACTATACCGCCCGTCCTATCTTAAAGTTTGCCCAAGTCCGGGTATAGGACTTATGAGTAATCACCAAGCACCCTGAAAACCAGGAAAATCTAGACAAACATATATACAACATATAACACAAAAAAGAATAATAACATATATATAGATATAAACAAAGATAGGCTTAACCCACTAAGGGATGGACCAGCAAGAGGTCAATCTTTCCCCAGTGAAGTCGCCATTTTTCTGTAGCGGTAGAAATGTTTAAGTCTAAGCCATTTGATTGACTAGACTTTATACAAATCAAAACAAAAATCACCACCGCGCTTTATTGTTTCCAAAGGAATGGGAAAAGAGAGAATAACCTAAAAGAGGGGGAAAGATTCAAGGTAAGGGGGTTGGTTATGCAAAGGGAAGGTATTAGCACCCTAAAAATCTATGGTACTCCGCAGGAGCCTCTTTATAAAATCTGTATATTTTGGCTATATAAAAAATGTTTCATATAAAAATTGGATGGTGGAGGTGAGAAAAGAAATATATTTATTTTATGATTTTTTCACCCGCCGCGGTTGCGAACCTTTAGTGCCTACGTACCACCTTTTCATGCAATAGGGGATAAGGGTACACATAGTTTGTCTTTTAAAAATTTAAAACACAAATGTGTTGGTTAATTTTATGAGATAAAACATCATCGTCATTGTCCGTGTGGAAAACAGACCTACTACCCACAATTATGAGGAAGGAGAACTTGCATCATCTCAAAGTGGAGGATATGGCTTGGATTTTAAAATCAACAATGCCTCACTCAACACCTAAGTGTAAAATATCTCTCTTCACTACATATTGTAGAAGTATAGTTGTTTGCATCCCTACAAGGATTGATAAGAGTTCAATCTTTTTTTGAGAAAAGTTTAAAGATAAAGGCCAAAGTGGCAAAATGGTTTGCAATGAGATTGATTGAATTTTAGTCTTCTGACAAAAAAATGTCAAGTTATTATTAAGTTGATTGGAGTTTACTTATGAAAATGTTTTGAAAATGCATGGACATAAGTCCAAGTTTATTATGAATGTGGTTCAAGTTTAGAAACAAGAAGAGTTTTCAAAAGGAGGAAGAAGATTTTTGAAATTTAAGAAGATGGGAGGAGAAGAAGGGACTATCCTAAAGCATAAGGTAAAAGCTAGGGATAAGAACCATCTAACCAACAAGAAGCCAATGCTTGACATTATGAGCCAAGATAGAATTCCCATTCATTGGATTGCAATAAATAAAGCAAATAAATACTAGACCTCTTGAGAGAACCAAACTTCAAGTGTATTAAGTCTTCACAAAAATTGGGCAGAGTAACGACTGCATACGGGTGAATTCCAGATCACAAACAAAGAGTGTAATAAAAAAAACCTGCACACAAAAAACAGACAACCCAATGCCTTGAAGTAAACCTCAAGAATTCCAGAAAAAATAATCAGATAAGATCACAAGGTCTCCAAAATAGGCCAAGGTTTCTAATCCTAAGTCCAAGAGAAGTCCCATGCTCCATAATGCCAAAGATAGTAACCAAATAGTCCAAGTACTGTTAAATATTTTTTAGGGTTTATGTTGATTATTAAGTATCTTAAGAAAGGAAAAGAAAAGCTCAAGTGACAAAGTAAAAATGGCAAGAAAGTAAATGCTCAGATGAGCAAAGATGAAAATGGCATGAAATATAAATGCTAAAAGTAAATGGTACATAAAGCATAAAAAAGAATAAAAGCATAAAGTAAGACAAGTCAATAATTAGTGGTTAGTTGGATGACCATCTTGAAGCTTGCATTTGGAACTCATTAGAGGATTGGTAGAATCAAAGCCTCCACACAACAAGTTGCATTTTCTTTTTGTCAAGTATATCATCCATTTGGAATTCTCACAAGTGCCATTTAATGATCAACAATGTTTAAGTGATCCGCGTTGACCAAAGGTGTTGTAGATCCATTAGAGGATTGGTAGAACCAAAGCCTCCACACAATGAATCTCAAGGTTATTGGATCAGAGAGGTCAAATTAACATACTTGGGCTTGCAATCATAAGTTTGGGCCACGAATGATCATTTATTTGAATCGAGACAAAATTTAGCGCTATGTTAAACAATCGTAAGTGGACTTATATAGAAGTCGCACCTATTTTGAGGCCGATCAATAGCAATCTATGCACCATTTGTTTTGAGACATGATATGGAGATCATGATCCAACAACATTTAGTGAAATAAGAAAGGGATGAGATGAAGAGGGATGGGGAGAAAATATACAAACCACATTTGAATTAAATTTTAATCAAACTACTATTAAAAACATTCATCTATTTTTGTGGAGTTAAACTCAACACCATGGATCCAATGATGTTAATAAAGTTTATGATCCAAAATTTAACCCAAGATCAGCCAGAAAATAGTCAAAAAATAATATCACATTTTAATATATACAAAAGGGTTAAAAAATAATGTTTAAAAAATAGAAAATAAAGAGAAAAATATCAACTATGTTCAAATTAATCAAGAAATAAAAAGTAAGACCATAGAAAAATCAGAAAAGGGCTCAAATAATTTTACAAATTTTTGGTAATTTTTTAAAGCTAGAAACTATTTTTAAAATTAAAACAAATGGGTAAAATAAACCAAAAATGATAAAAAAAAAGTAAAGTCAAACAAAAATAAAATAAGGTCACCAATATTTGTCACAATATCATTGGATCATTCCATAATTTTTTCAGAATTTAAAAATGCATAAAAGTATTTTTAAACATTTAAAACAAATCAAATAAAGTGTAAATTTATAAAAATACCAAAACACAAAATTAAATTGTGAAAAAATAAAAATCAGGAAGAGCATAATCAAAAATATTTTTCATAATTTTTCAGATTTCTTGGACTTAAAATGAATTTTCTATGATTTTTTTAAAATTTAAAACAATTAAAATATAAAAATCAGAAAAGAAAATAAAAGTAAAAATATGTGGACCATTGGATGAGAGTCAAAACGCGTTAGTAATCAAATCCAAGGAATCTGGCGCGCTGTGCATATCATGGTCATTAGTGAATAATGTACAAAATCATTAATTAAATCAAATTTAAAAAAAAAACAGATGGCGCGCCTTCATTGGTTAGAAGATGACACGTTGGTCATCTTCAACCTCCAGCCAACACGAATTGCAGGTCTCTCAAACTGTAAAATCAGAAGCTCAGACCTATGCCATTCACTTCGTCTCTTCAAGACGAAGACAACCACACCCTCGCGCCAAATTTATATAAACTGTAGCTCAAGCAATTTGGAAGGAAAGTTTTGAAAAGGGATTTGAAATTTAATGGTCAAAACGTGTTTCCAATAAAAGGTAAGTGTTGCGAATAGGACCAGGGAAATGAGAGCAACACAATGATATCAGAGTTTTGAAGAATTGATGACGAAATCTACCTATTGAAGTTGAGTTGCAGAGCTCTGAAACTGGAATTCTATGGAGCAATATAGGGAACGATTCTCAAATGTAATTATGTGGTTAGCTTCAGGGAAGATCAAGGAAGGTGAATTGATGGAATAATTGGATTGAAAAAGGCTCGAGAATGGATTTTGAAGTTACTGAATTCTGAGTTATGAAACAAGTTTGGCAGGGCGATTCTGGCTATCAAAGCTTGAGAAAACGAATGGGATAGTTCATGTATTTATAGGAGAAGTCAATGGGATCAAAAGGAAGAGTGAATGATGCGTTTTGGATGGAATTCGTGCAAACCTGATGCACGAGTGAAGTGTGATCTAAACTTCACCAGAACTCATCCATTTCTTGCGTTTTGATGCGCTAATCCACTTGGGAAAGTTGGCTAATCATGCTTAGACCAAAAACGCGTGTTAATTTGAGGTTTAGAGGTTGTAACATGAAATTTAAATTTTGACTTGCAATGAAACTTCAATTCCAAGTTACCACTTTTGAAACAATGTCATTCTCAGCTCAAGGGGTCTTAAGGCGTGATTCTTGATTCTTTAGAAATATGAGGTTACAAGTTTTGAAATGAAAAAAGAATGGAGTTAAATGGATGCTTGAGCTGAAAGTTGCATTGAGTCAAAGTTGAAGAAAAAGGGTTGACTTTCCATACTTAGAAATATTTCCAATTCTTCTTAAAAAATGACCTATAATGTCTTGCATCCAAACATGGCTTTCCACTTGGAATTTGCTCTTGACCAAAAAAGATGGCATGAAACTCTCTCAAACTCCCTGAAAACTTAGATTGCACAAAACCTCCATTGTTGTGTAGGACCTGACCAAAAACTCCCATCTCTTAAACTACTCGTGCGTTTTCTCTCCAAATCATCACAAAAGCTTCCTCACTTCAAATATAACTCATCCCAATCCCTGTTGCTAAAATGTAACACCATTTTCACCATTGTCCAAGCTCAAAAATAGGGGTCTGCAACTTGAATTCTCCAGGCCATTTCAGCCACTCTCAACTCAAGCTAAGCATTGCATTAGCTTCCTAGAGACTCAAGGAAGCTAAACTTATCATTGCAACACTTTGAATCAAGCTCATTTGCAAAACCCGAAATCCATTTTTTAGGTTAGTTTTTTTACTTTTGAAATCTTCATATAGGCATTGTTAGCTTTCCATTTTCAAATATAAAATGTAGACATAATTTCCCTGAAGCTGTACATGTCCATATATTTCATTTATTTTGGTTGAGCTTGGAGAATTTTAGGATTGAATCTCTGAAAATAATTAGGTCAGAATTTGGTACTTTTAGAAATTCTCATATATCTTTGATTTATAGCATATGATATTTATATGGTTGGATTCGTATGGAAAAATGGAACAACTTTCATGTTTACATTTTCCATTTTGATTGAGAGATGAAGAAGTTACAGGTTTTAAAAATCATGTACAGTTTTGTGGCGCGAGGAAGAAGAAGATACATGCTCAGGACTTGTTTTAAAATATAATGCGTTGGTTTTGTTTTAATCAACGGATGTATCACAACCCTAATGGTTAAAGCGCGCGCCTTTCACCTTTAGGACCTGGGTTCGAGCCCTAGTGTCCGTTTTGTTATTTTTCATATTTTCTGTTTCTTGTTTTTTTTGTTTGCAGCCAGGCGCCTGGGCCTCCACATTGGGCCTTCCTTGTCTTTTTGTTGCTTCTAACCCCCTGCCTTACTATTGCACACTTGACCCAATTTTTTATTTTCATTTTTATTTTATTTTGTTTCTTTTTTCTTTTCTTTATTATATTTTTATTATTATTATCATTATTATTATTTTTGTTAATAAAAAATATAAAAAGATTTTTATTAATTATTTTCACATTTATATTTTATTTTTCTTTATGAAGACAAAAAGAACAAAAACATTTTCTTAAACAAATTAATTTCTCTTTCCTTAAATAATTAATATTTAGATTTAGGTTTAATTATTATTATTTTCATTTAAATTAAAATTAATTTAGAACTTAGGTTTCTTTTAATTAATTAATTTTCATCTTTATTTTATTAACTTAAAACCTTTTTCATAAAAACCCTAAAAATACTTTTTTAACTTAATTTCTTTCTTATTGAGTTTAAATTTAATTTTGTTTGTTTTTAACTAATCATTTTCTTAAATAGGTCATGACCTAACCCTTTCATAAAAAACCAAACAAAAATCACTCATTTTCCATTTACATTCTTGCATTATTTTCTTTTCAATTTTATATTGTTCAATATGGTTGTAATAGATAATTAGATTTAATTTTCTTGCCATCCCCATTTGTATGTTTGCACACCCCTCCCCTAATGATGTAATAGCTTAGTAATTTTACTTTCCGCAATTTATCACTTTATATAAATGCTAGTAATTAGTGTTTGTATGAAAAGACTAAAACCAACAAGTAGCAAACCCTAATTCAAGACAAAACAAGCAAGTGAATCAAACACACTTGCACACTTACACCCTTAGGGTAATTCCACTTTGTTGCCTTATAAAAATGGCCATGTTATGCATGTGGTATATCTTAGCAAAAAGAAATAAAAAAATACAAGATCATAGTCCCTCGATGACGCTATCAATGTTGCTTTTCAAAATGATCTTAGTCCCTCAAAGAGAAATGCTAAGATATCTCACATAATTGCTCTCATGGTTATACGATGACCCACGCCTGTCCCTTTACATCCAAAGATAAGGCTTCTTACCAATTCAATGGTAAGATAGAAATATCAAAGGAAATGAAGAAATGAACAAAGACTTTTGAGAAGGTAGATTGTTCCTATTTGCTTGCTCATTTTCAAATCAAACATCCTTGCTTATTTTCAAAACAAACAACAACACTTTCAAAAACACTTTCAAAACATTTTCCAAACATGAAATATTTTCAAAAACTCAACACTTAGTATACGTTCTTACGAACAAGAACTATTACAAAGTTTTCCTGATCATCACAACTCCTTGAAAGCAGCTCAAACTCATTTCACGATTACCAGTTTTGAGGTATATTTTTTGAACTTCTATCTTCTCATTTGGGCATTATTAGGCTTGCATTTGTGAAGATAAAATGTAGACATCATTGCCCTGAAGCTGTACATGTCCATAGATTTCATTTATATTGCTTGAGTAGTGAGAATTTTAGGTTTGAATCTCTGAAAATAATTAGGTCAGAATTTGGTACTTTTAGAAATTCTCATTCATCCCTAATTTATAGCTTATGATATTTATATGGTTAGATTCGTATGGAAAAATGGAGCAACTTTTATGTTTGCATATTTCAGTTTTATTGAGAAATGGGGAAGTTACAAATGTTCAGGCTGGAGGTTGAAGATGAAGTCACATTCAGGACATAACTTATGTTATGTATTTATCATTTCATCAATGTTACTGGATGTACAACCACCCTAGTGGCAAAGGTAGCGCACGTGTGTGTAAAAGGTCATGAGTTCAACACCCATCGCTACCTTTTATTCATTTTTCACATTTTTCTTCCTTTTTTGTTCCAACAAGCAGGCGCATGGGCCTCAAACAATGGGCCTAGTTATTTTTTGCTTCTTCTAACCACTGCTTTACTTTTGCACCTGACCCATTTGTTTTTTTATTATTTCATTTTATTTTTTTCTTTTATATTATATTTTGTTTTTCTTTATTATTTTTTTACTATTATTATCATCATTATTATTATTTTGATTAATAAAAAATCCCAAAATATTTTATTTGTTTATTTGTATATTTAAAAAATGCTCATTTATATTTTATTTTGTTTATAAAACAAAAAGAACAAAAACATTTTTCTTAACAAATTAATTTTTTTTCTTAAATAATTAATATTTAGATTTAAGTTTAATTATTATTTTATTTTCTTTTAAATTAAAAATTAACTTAGAGTTTAGATTTCTTTTAATTAATTAATTTTCATATTATAATTTAAAACCTTTCATAAAAAACCCTAAAAAATGTTTTAACTTAATTTCTTTGTTAATTAGTTTAGGTTAATTTTGTTTAATTTTAATTAATCATTTTCTCTAATTAGGTCAAAACTAAACCCTTTCATAAAAACCAAACAAAAATCAGTTTCTTTTTCCATTTATATCCTTGTACGTTATTTATTCAATTTTTGTACATTATTCAATATGGTTGTAATAGATAATTAGGTTTAATTTTCTTGCAAATCCCCATTTGTAAATTTGTACACCCCCTAATGATGTAATAACATAGTAATTTTACTTTTCGCAATTTATCGCTTTATATTAATGCTAGTAATCAGGGTTTGTATGGCAAGAATATAAATTAACAAATAGCAAACCCTAATTCAAGTTAAATAATACATGAAAATCAAACACATTTGCACACTTGCATCCCTTAGGGTAATTCCACTTTGTTGCCTTACAAAAATGGCCATGTTATGCATGTGGGATATCTTAGCAAAAACAAATAAAAAATACAAGATCATGGTCCCTCGATGACGCTATTAATGTTACCTTTCCAAATGATCTTAGTCCCTCAAAGAGAAATGCAAGATATCTCACAACATTGCTATCATGACTATACAATGACCCACGCCCGTCCCTTCACATCCAAAGATAAGGCTTCTTACCAAATCAATGGTAAGATAGAAATATCAAAGGAAAGGAAGAAATGAACTAAGACTTTTGAGTAGTTAGATTGTTCCTAGTTGCTTGCTCATTTTCAAATCAAACATCCTTGCTTATTTTCAAAACAAACACCAAACACTTTCAAAAACACTTTCACAACACTTTCCAAACATGAAACATTTTCAAAAGTCAACCACTTTGTATACGTTCTTACGAACGAGAACTATTACAAAGTTTTCCTAAACGAAGGCGCCTTTTCAAAATACTTTCAAAAACCACACAAAGCACATTTTCAAACAAAAGCAAGTGATCTAGCAAGCAACTAAGAGCCCATAGATAACTATGGATGAAAATGGTGCTAACACTTTCCCTTTTCATAATCTACACCCGGAACTCAAGAAATAATCTCAAAGGTATTTCCTATTCTTTTCAGCCTTTCCTTTTGGATAAAAGAAAAGTCGGCGACGACTCTTGCTAACCGCAACATTTGCGATAAAACATAAAACACCCAAGTCAGTTCTCCCACCATATCACAACAACACACAGAACTTCTAGGTTTTTCTCACTGTTGTAACACAACACATATAACTTCTAGATCTTTCTCACTGTTGTAACACAAAACATATAACTTCTAGGATTTCCTCACTGTTTTAACACCCAGAACTTCAGCACGCAACAATCCAGAACTTATGGTTTCCTCTAACGTTTCTTTCTGAACTACATCGTACCTAGCATCAGAACTTCTGGTCCTTCTCATTTTTGTTTTCAGCAACATGCTGATCCTGTTTTCGTTATTTTTCCTTTTCTTTCTTATTTTTATTACTTCTAGCATTAATACTATTTTTATTAATATAAAAAAGACATAAAAAAATATTTTCTTTTTAAATTATTTTTCTTTTAATTTATTAAGACAAAAAAACCCTTTTCAAAACAAATCCTTTCCTTTTCTTGTATTGTACAATTCAATATGGTTGTAATAGATAATTAGGATTTAAATTCTTGAAATCCCCATTTGTAAATTTGTAGCCCCATTCCCGAAAGCTCTGTAATAGCTTAGAATTTTAATTTCCGCAATTCACTAATTTTCTTTATATTGTATAGTAATTAGCCGTGTATGATACGATATAAAATTAATCGCTAGACCACCCTAATCAAGACAAAATGCATGCAAATTAAACTCACTATTCACACACGTACCTCTAGGGTAATCTCACTTGTTGCCTCGGAAAAACAGTTATGTCCCTCGAATATGGGACGCTTTAGCAAACACCCTTCGATAAAAAAGATTATAGTCCCTCGATGTTCCTCGATGTTGCCTTCGGTAAAACAATCTAGTCCCTTAAGAAAATTGCTAAAGCGTCTCACAAGTTGCCTTCTATGACTGTACGATTGACCCATGCTTGTCCCTTCACATCCAACGACGGGGCTTCTTACCAAATCAATGGTAAGATAGCAACATCTAAAGGAGGAGGAAAAGAAAATTAAGACCTTTTGAGTAGGTAGGATGCTCCTAGTTTCTCGCTTGCTCACAACAAAAACATTTTATACACCAACACTTTCATTTGAAACATTTTCAAAAGACAAAGCTTTTTGTACGCGTTCTTATAGAAACGAGAACCACTACAAAGACACTTTTCAAAATCACTTTCAAAAACACATTCCAAAAACACCTCTTTGAACTATTTTCAAAACCAACACTTTGTACGCGTTCTTATAGAAACGAGAACCATTACAAAGACGTTATTTTCAAAAATACTTTCAAAAAACACACCACAAGCACATTTTCAAACAAAAGCAAGTGATCTAGCAAGCAACTAAGAGCCCGTAGATAACTACGGATGGAAAGGGTGCTAATACCTTCCCTTTTCATAACCTACCCCCGAACTCAAGAAATAATCTCGAAAGGTCTTTCCTGTTATTTTCAACCTTTCCTTATTGGATAAAAGAAAAGTCGATGGTGAATTTTGCTATCCGCAACAATTACGATCAAACGCAAAACACCAAAGTGAGTTCTCCCACCGTGTTACTGAACTGGAGACTCTGCTGGGGAAAAATACTTAAAAATGGGTTACCTTAGGGCTAGATCACCTTTACTTGCTTTCCTTTTTTTTGATTTGTTTGCTTTACATTATGGTTCCTTGTTTGGGTTTGTTTTGATCCTCTACCCGGATCTGGGGCACCTTTTTAGGTAAGTAGCAATAGATGGTGGAAACTGTACAACATATACCGATATGGTTCAAGAAATGTCTACATTAGTGTGACACATTTATTGGTACTATTATCCCTTATGTTGAATCGAGGAGAATACGGGTTTGCTGAGCAGCGTCATGAAGCACTAACTGATTTTAGAACCTTAATTGAACAACTTTTCCATTAGGAAGTAGTGAGATAGTCGGTTTCGGTGGAAAGCTGAAAATTGGTTGATACTCGATGCTACGCTCATTGAGACCGGAATTTTGGGATATCTCGACCGCAAGAAAAGATTGATTAAGATGACACAATGCCTAAAAGAAAGGTCAGTGATATTGAGATCCCTTAGAACCCAGTTACTATTACTAGGATAGGTTGAGCCAACTAAACATCAAGAGGGTACCTACCTATCAAACTCTGTGCAAGCCTAAACTTAAGGACTTGTCTTCTTTGTGTGTATATGACTATTTGTACATAAACGACTTGCTCACTTTGCATAATTGTACATAACATCATGACATAGCATTTTCAATAGTCATTTCAAGGATCTCGAGGGCCTTTTATGCAGGGTTACATTGAACCAGAAATTTATCAAGGGGCAAGAGGATTTATTTTCCTCTCGTCAAATGCCGTCAAGACTAAAGCATGGTAACTTGAGTCAAGGGCTACGACCCACTTGACATGGTGAGCTTAATTCTCGTGAAAGGACATCCACAAATACGAAGTTCTCCAATCAAAGCTGTAAGTAACTACTAACATCTTCTTGTGTGTCTACCCCGCGAGATCCTTGAAAACATGCATCCACATATCATAAATAATATCATGACAGGTTTATCCCATACAACTCTCCTTATCTTCCTACTGTTTATTTCAGTAAGATGGATATGGAACAAACGGTGAAGGATCTCCAAGCTCAAAATTCCCAATTCCAACAAATGTTCCTGCCTATGGATAAGGGGAAAGAGGACCTGAATAATCTTGTTTTCAAAGACAAGAAGAAAAAGACAAATAAGTAAGTAGGTGTCCTAAATTTGGGAAGGAGACTTAGAGGACCAGTCAATATAAATCTAGAACTCTCAACTCCATCAATCGAAGGGGGAAATCAGACAAAAGAAGGAGATAACAGCCTGGGGACTGATGAAGATGAAGCTGACTTCTCTGAGGAACTATACCCCTCGCTGATGATAAATATAAACAGTTGGAGGATCGCCTCAATGCTATAGGGATTCAGCAGATACCTGGCTTGGAGTTTAAAGAGTTAGGTTTGCTTTCTGGAGTTGTCATTCCACCAAAGTTCAAAATCCCTACCTTCGCCAAGTATGATGGGAACTCTTGTCCTAAAATGCATCCGAGGTCATAAGTCCACAAGATTCAGCCTCACACTGCTGACCAGAAGCTATGGGTCCATTTATTTCAAGAAAGTTCGGCTGACACTCAACTAGAGTGGTTCTATCAGTTAGAAGGAACTGACATTCATACTTGGGAGGACTTGGCTACTTCTTTCTACAAGCATTATCAATATAACCCTGATCTTGCACCTACTCATGTGCAATTGCAAAATATGACCATGCATTCCAATGAGGGCTTTAAATAGTACACCCAAAAATGGAGAGACTTGGCAGGAAGAGTGCAACCACCCTTAATTGATAGGGAGATGATAGACATCTTTATGGGACCTTTCTTCAATCACGTAATCAGAAGCTCCTCGGCCGGATTCATCGAGCTAATACTGACTGGCGAAAGGGTCGAAGCTGGCATTCAAAAGCGGCAAGATCCAAGGAGCTACATCCTCTGATGCTCAGAAAAAGCCATACAATGGGAAGAAAGAGTCCAATGTTGTTTACGGCCAAAAAGGTCATAACAAGAGCAACCAAGACCAACATGTGGGGGAAGTTCTGATATCTGGTCCTACATCAGTGCAACAACATCAACAGGGGAATCAACGTAAGTAGGTCATGCCTAAAAAACAATTCACTAATGTGATACGGTGGCAGAACCAACTATTTTTACTGGTTTGCGTTTTGCATTTTTTGTTCGCAAAATGTCGCGGTAAGCTAGAGTCACCATCGACTTTTATTTCATCCAATCATGGAAAAGGAAAAAGAATAGAAAAAACCTTTTTTCGAGATATTCTGAGTACGGGGGATAAATTATAGAAAGGGAAGGTGTTAGCACCCTTTCTATCCATGGTTTTCCATGGGCTCTTAGGTACTCGCTCATCTTTTTAAAATTGCTTGTGCGTGCTTGTTTTTTTGAAAATATTTTACTTCGTGATAACCCTTGTATCAGTCCTCAAGAGTGTGACGAAGTTTGTTTTGAAAATTTGTTTTGAAAGGTGTTTGTGTGAAAAGTTTTTATTGAGAAAGTACTTAAGATTCTACCTACTCGAAAAAAGATTGTTCCTTCTCGCTTCCTTTAGATAGCACCATCCCACTATTAAGGAGTAGGTAGCACCGTCGTTGGAGTTGTAAGGGACATTCGAAAGGGACAAGTACAATCACTAAAGGAACATTTAGAAAACTTTAGTAGTAACCCTAGAGTCCTAAGATCTTTCCGAGGCAACATTTCCGAGGCAATATTTCCGGGGCAACATTTCCGAGGCAACATTCGAATGGGACAATTTGATCTTTTAGACTGGAGGGCAACCACTAAAATCTCCTATGCTTAATGACTATTTTACCGAAGGAAACCGAAGTGAGGTAAACCCTAGGAGTGAATATGTGAATATGAATTGTTTCAGTTATTTAATCTTTGCACATTAGGTGACCTACCGTTTTAATTTCAAGTAATCTTCCCATACAATCCTATTAGCATACATCTAGACAGTTAAACATTTGCAGGAATTTAAAGTGCGAAAAATAAACCTAGCTATTACAAGGCTTTGAGAAGTACATAATTGTCTTGACGGAAAATAAAAAAGCGGAAGCTTAAAACCCTAATTAAAACTATTACAAACTCGAAACAGTTACAATAATAATAAAACAAATTAAAATGCGCGCGGAAAATTAAATGCGCAAAAAAAATTAGAACCCTAAAAATCTAATTGAAAAAATATTTAAGTTATTATTTTGAGAAAAGACTTAATTAGGTTATGTACAATTAGAACCCTAATTCTAATCATTTTTTAATTATAAAAAGAAATTGAAATTAACATAATTTAAACTAAATTAAATAATTCAATAAAATATTTTGTAAAAGAGATTTTATATATTTTTGTGGTTTTTATTTGAGAGAAAAAATAATTTAATTACAAATTTAAAACCTAATTTCTATTTAATTTTAATTAAAACAAATAATCAAATAAACTAATTAACCTAATTTATTTTCAAAAATATTAATTTAAATAAATATTATTTAATTCTGTATTTTTGTGATTTTTTAGTTTTATAAAAAATAACAATTTTTGTGTTAATTAATTAAAACAATTAAAGAAATTAATTAAAGAAATTAAAATGAAATAGAAAGAAAAGCAAACTGGGCCTGTATGTTGTTAGCAAATGGGGGGTGCAAATCTGAATTAATTTGGGCCCAAGGCTGATGGCTCAACCCCTGCGCTGAATCCCATGTGCTGTCTTCTGATGGTGCACCATGATCTCTCATCTAGAGTGCGTTAGATCTAATGCTAGGCTGATCAAGTGGCTGGATGTTGGTGACGTATGCTAGACATCTGGATGAGAGATACACATGATCTGTTGAGAGAAAATAAAATAAAGAGAAACGCTGGGACCTGGGATCGAACCCAGGTCCTTATGCTTGCCAACAACACGCCTCTGCCAGCTGGGCTACGCTGGTTAGTTGTTAAAGAAATAATAATAATGTATAATATATCAAAACAAATTCCAGGAGGCTGAAACAAAAACCGCACGCGTTATTTTCAAATGAACCAATAGGGTGATGCCAAATCACCTTCTTCTACCTCTAGCCCGTCGTCTTAGGTATATGACCTATACCTACAGACCATGTCCGTTGCTATAACCTGCGTGCTTCAAACATAAAAAATATACACGATAAATGAATTCAAAGACTAGGGATCGATTGGTCTTGATGCCACGATCATCCTAGTATCCGATTCTTGGCAAAATTTTTCCTGTATCAAGAAGCCCCAAAATATGGCTTCAAACCCTAGCCATGGAAATTGTCAGCATACGCGTTGAAACATCAATTAAACATAACCAATACATTGTAAACATGATAACAAACACATATATGCCATTAAAACATGTTTATGATGCGTGAATCACAATATTCGAATTTAGAAAAATAGGGCAAACCGTGTGACTGCTACGTGATGATTCTGGACCTGAGGCGGCTTGCAATTGATTGGTATACATTCCTGGGATGTCCAGCAAGCTATTGGTAATGTTAGAACGGCTTGACTTGGCCTCTAGAATGGAAATCAAATCACCACTTTTCTTTGCAATTTTGGAGTTTTGTTCTGCCTCTTTTCACGACTGCAACCTTATCTCATGCCTTGTACACGTCCAATATATATCTAAGAATGAATTAGGGTTATAAAATTGGATTGAATCTTTGCAATTATGAGAGATTTGATTTGATTTCCATGCTAATTGTAAACTTGCTATTTTGAGCCAAATCATCCCTTTCTTGTATCAATTATGTTTGATTTGTTTTGGTCTTGATATCTCAACATATTTTGATTGCCAACCTGTCCAAAAACCAAATCAAAACATATATTTGCTATTATTCACCAATTATTTGTTTTAATTCCATTTTTAATTAATAAAAAATAAAAATAAATTGAAAAATGAAGCAAATAATGTGTGGGTGAATACTTGGGTCGTGGAACATGTTATAAGTGAGGTGCAAACATAAAAAGTTAGGCCCATTTGGCAAAAAATGCATTTTTGAGCACATTTGACTTTTGGCAATTTTGCAAAAAAGGTCAACTTTGACAAGGCATATCTCCTCCAATTTTAACCCTAGAGAGATGATATTGGACTTTTTAGAAAGCTTAGGATGTCCCCTAAGCAACCTTTTTAGTCTCATCTTAACTGAGTCTTCCATGTTCACGTAAGAAGCTTTGACACAAAAGGTGTTTTTGTTGACTTTTCAAAAGGATCCATAATGTAGAAATTCATATATTTTTATGAGTGCATATTTTGAACTTGTGGGATGAAAATGAGTTGTAAGGAATTGCATCCTATTCAAAATGAACTTTGGATGGAAATATTCTGATGAAGCATGTGGAAGTTATGCTTGGTCAAAGTTTGGTTGACTTTTACTAAGAAACCCTAATTTAGCAACTTTTGGGTTTTGATGAATTTGGAGCATTCCTTGGGGAATAATGATCAACCCTTAATCAAATGATGAAATTAACTTCAAAACGTTGATTTTGACCTAAAAACTTGAAGTTTGACTGTATGTGGGTCACAGTTGACTTTTGAGCAAATTGAGGATCTCTAGGAGTATGTGTTGAGTAAAATGAGAGGGAAAATATTGGGGTACAACAACTGCCCCTGTTAAATCCTCTTAAACCTGAGGATGTAGATTGGCCCGTCTGCCTTTCGTGATCTGAAGGTGGAAGATGATTGAACACCATAGTGCCCAGAAATTTGCACTCGCATGAAGTGAAACTTGATTGGTGATATCGGGAATGGGCTTATAGATGCCATTCAGATGCTGCTAGAGAATTGTCGGAGATGGGCTTAAAGATGCCATCTAAGATGTGGCGGAATACCGTCGGAGATGGGCTTAAAGATGCCATCTAGAGGATGTTGATTTCCTGAGACATTCCTTCGATGAGAGTTCCGGTTACTATTGTTGATGAGGAATCTGCTGAGGAACGTTGGTATCTGTATTAGGAGAAATAGAATTTTAGGAGCTTCAGTTGTCCGTTACTCTACTAGGGAAATAACTCTGGCTTGAGGAAGCGGAAGTGAACTGCATATCTGGTCAGGATATATGTTGCACCGTGACTTACTGGGGAACTGCGAAACCAATCGTGTTTGATCGGGTCCCGGTCTTACAGTGTTGTGAACTATTGTCTGGAGATAAGAGAGAAGGGACTTGGATAGTAAGGTTATGAGAAGGAACCTGGATAGTAGGGTTGCTTTGAAATGAAATCCTGGATATTAGGGCTATGAGAAGGAACCTGGATAGTAGGGTTGCTTCAAAATGAAAGCTTGGATAGTAGGGCTGTGAGAAGGAACCTGGATAGCAGGGTTACTTAGATATGAAAGCCTGGTTAGTAGGGTTGTGAGAAGGAACCTGGATAGTAGGGTTACTTCGATATGAAAGCTTGGATAGTAGGGCTGTAAGAAGGAACATGGATAGTAGGGTTACTTCGATATGAAAGCCTGGATAGTAGGGCTGTGAGAAGGAACCTGGATTTTAGGGTTACTTCGATATGAAAGCCTGATTAGTAGGGCTGTGAGAAGGAACCTGTATAGTAGGGTTACTTCGATATGAAAGCCTAGATAGTAGGGATGTGAGAAGGAACCTGGATAGTAGGGTTACTTCGATATGAAAGCCTGGATAGTAGGGCTGTGAGAAGGAACCTGGATAGTAGGGTTACTTCGATATGAAAGCCTGGATAGTAGGGCTATGAGAAGGAACCTGGATAGTAGGGTTGTGAGAAGGAACCTGGATAGTAGGGTTTCTTCGAAGCGATAGTGTAGATTATTTGACCCGTTTGGTTTCGGGAACTGAGTTTCCATTAGCCGTCTGCAGATGTGGCTTGCATAACTGCTGAATTTGTTAAAGCTAATCCTCTTTTCCTGAAAAGATATCAAGGTTAGTTATATGCGATGCATGACATGAAGGGTGAGATTATGTTTTCAAAAATAAATGAGATTATGCTGAGTATGATATGTATGCGTATGTCATGATGTATGTTCATGAAATGTTGTCGGGGTATGCTCGCGTCTGGGAAAATAAATCCCTGACTGTTGCTGGAGATTTGTAAATATTCTGTCGGGACGAGATGCTGGAGAATAACTCTGCGGGGACCAACTTAGGGGAAGAGATACTCTGGTTGTAGACCTGCTGATCTAGAGGAATAAACTCAGCTGGGGATGAAATTCTGTTGCTGGAGATGATGAGCTCTGTTGGAGATTGAGCTTTTGTATCTGTAGAAATAAACTCCGCTTGGGGGATGAAATTTACCGACTCTCCCGCGATTATGAACCTCGGCTGGGGAGAGTTATGTCCTGTTTCGGGGAAGCTGACATCAATGCCTTTGGATACTTTTATTCTGTGGGGAGTGTATGTACCAATAATTATGTTCCTAAGCTGGCTCTATCCCGGTACCTGCTGGGCAGAGTAACTGCAGGGTTTGACACTTCTTGTTTTTGCCCCTGTTTCTGGAATTACGAGTAATTGCCTTTTGTTTCTTATGTAAATATTTATGAGCAGCAATCATTTTCAAATGCATATATCAAAAATAAATCATTAGACGTTCTTGCAAAACAAAACCGAAAAAGAAAAAACAGATTGAAGTTTCTTTTGAAAATGACTTGTATTGATTTTTGAAGTTGGCCTGTAATAGGCGTTTTGTACAAAGAGGCTGACGTCCTAGTAAGAGAACACCACCGAAAGATAGAAATGATACGATTTGTGTAAAAGAAATAAAAATAGCTATGTGAAACAACCCCATTGGGTTCCAACTCTGCTATTGCCTTTATATCTTCAAGCGTCTCATCACTTTGCTACTTGGCTGAAGGTTGATCAGATTGGTTGGCGCCATCCGAGATTGATAGTCGATACCGAAGTCTGGTCGCAAGATGATCCAATGAGACATAGTGATACACTTTAATCCCTAACTTTTGCCTTCATTACCCTTTCGGGTTTTCAATCCACCGGGATACCATTTTTTGCCTATGCCTCCCTTTCGGGTTTTCGACTTGCCGGGTGTACAAATTTTTTCATTTTCATCCCTTACTTTTGCCTGAACCCTTTTGGTTCACCGGGAAGCCCTTATTTTTGCCTAGGCCAGTCAACCTAGTGGGTCTTTTGATTAGGCGTAGTATCTTTTCACTATGTCTGCATTGACAGGGTGAGGAAGGTCGTCACCATCTATGGTGGTTAGAATCATAGCTCCACGTTAAAAAATATTCTTAACCACAAATGGCCCTTCGTACGTGGGGGTCCATTTGCCCTTGGGATCACCTTGCGGCAGTATGACCCGTTTGATCACTAGATCCCCGACTTGATATTCTTGTCGTCTGACTTTCTTGTTAAAATCCTTGATCATTCGCTTTTGATACGTTTGACCATGGAAGATAGCAGTAAGTCTCTTTTCATCGATTAGATTTAAATGATCAAGTGGGGTTTGGATCCAGTCGTCTTCGTTCAAACCCGTATCCTTCATAATCCTGAGAGAGGGTATCTGGACTTCGATGGGTAGGACTGCCTCCATGCCATATACCAGAGAGTAGGGGGTTGCCCCTGTCGACGTCCGTGCTGAGGTACGGTACCCATGAAGAGCGAATGGTAACATCTCGTGCCAGTCTTTATATGTCACCGTCATCTTCTGCACAATCTTCTTGATGTTCTTGTTAGCTGCTTCAACAACGCCATTCATCTTTGGCCGGTAGGGAGAAGAATTATGGTGCTGTATCTTGAACTGTTTACAAAGCTCGATGATCATTGTGTTGTTGAGATTCGTACCATTGTCAGTGATAATTCTCTCTAGTACACCATATCGACAGATCGGGTTATGTCGGATAAACTACGCCATGACGTTCTTGGTTACTGTAGCAAAGGAAGCTGCCTCAACCCACTTCGTGAAGTAATCAATGGCTACTAAGATGAAGCGATGTCCATTGGAAGCGGTGGGTTTGATTTCTCCAATCATGTCGATGCCCCACATTGCAAAGGGCCACGGAGCTGTCAAGACGTTTAAGGGGACCAGAGGCACATGCAACTTATCAGCATAGATTTGGCACTTATGACAAGTTCGAGAATGCTGATCACAATTGGCTTCCATAGTGGACCAGTAGTATCCTGCCCGTAGGATCTTCTTAGCCATGGTATGTCCACTAGAATGGGTTCCGAAGGTGCCTTCATGTAGATCTGTCAAGATCCTCTCTGCTTCTCTCTTGTCTACACACTGTAATAGTGTGGAGTCATGGTTGCGTTTATAGAGGATTCCATTACCGAGGAAGAAATTTGCAGCGAACCTTCTCAGAAACTTCTTATCATTGACAGATGCCCCTTCGGGATACTCCTAAACTTCGAGATACCTTTTGACTTCGTGAAACCAGGGTTTGTCTGCCACTTCTTTGGTATCAATCTCACATCAGTGTGCTGGATCATCCAACCTCTCAATGGTGATTTGGGGAGCTTCATTGTCCCACCTAACTTTGAACGTAGAAGACATGGTAGCTAGCGCGTCCGCTAACTAGTTCTCCTCTCGTGGGAAACGTTCAAAGGTTACCTCCTCAAAGTGTGGGAGCAATTTCAGTACATACTCTTTGTAAGGAATGAGATTTGGGTGCTTCATATCCCACTTGCCTTTGATCTGACTTATCACCAGAGCGAAATCCCCAAATACATTCAAGAACTTGATCCTCAGGTCAATAGCAGCTCGAAGACCCATGATACATGCTTCATACTCCGCCATGTTGTTAGTGCAGTTGAAACATAATTGGACGGTGAACGGAGTATGACAGCCCTCAGGGGATATGATTACAGCGCCAAGGACGTTATCCAGTGCGTTTGAGGCTCCATCAAAGTACATAGACCATCGGGATCCCTCCTCAGGTCCTTCATCCAATCCAGGTTCTTCGTAATCAGTCACTAGCATAATATTCTCATTCGGGAACTCAAAATTCATGGACTGGTAGTCGTCCACGACATGATGAGCCAAATGATCAGCCAATACACTCCCCTTTATTGCTTTTTAGGTTGTATATTGTATGTCGTACTCAGTTAAGATCATTTGCCACCTTGCTATCCTTTCGGAGAGAGCGGGCTTCTCGAAAATATACTTGATCGGATCCATCTTTGATATCAATAAGGTAGTGTGAGTCAGCATATACTGTCTCAGTCGGCGAGCAACCCATGCTATAGCGCAACAAGTTTTCTCGAGCAATGAGTATCGTGTCTCACAGTCGGTAAACTTTTTGCTAAGGTAGTATATTGCGTGCTCTTTTCGACCAGACTCGTCATGCTGCCCCAACACACACCCCATTGAATTGTCTAGCAATGTCAAGTATAATATCAAAGGTCTTCCTTCAACTGGAGGCATCAAAATTGGTGGTTCTTGAAGGTATTCCTTGGTTCTTTCGAAAGCGGTCTGGCATTCATCATTCCATTTTACCACTAGATCTTTCTTCAGAAGCTTGAAGATTGGCTCACAAGTAGCAGTCAGATGTGAAATGAATCTTGCGATGTAATTCAGACGTCCCAAGAAACCTCTAACCTCTTTCTCTGTGCGGGGAACCAACATCTCTTGTATGGCCTTTACCTTCGCAGGGTCTACCTGAATACCCTTGTCACTGACGATAAAACCCAGAAGCTTACCATATCTTACCCCGAAGGTACACTTGTTCGGATTCAACCTCAGCTTGTATGTCTTCAACCTGTCGAACAACTTTTGGAGATGATTATGGTGCTCTTCCTCAGTCTGAGACATGGCTATCTTATCATCAACATAAACTTCAATCTCATGGTGAATCATATCATGGAACAAAGCGACCATAGCGCTCTGATAAGTTTCCCCAGCATTCTTCAACTGAAAAGGAATCACCTTGTAGCAGAAGGTTCCCCAATGTGTAATGAAGGTTGTCTTCTCCATGTCTTCAGGAGCCATCTTGATCTGGTTGTAGCAAGAGAAATCGTCCATGAAGGAGAAGATTTTGTGCTGCACGGTGTTGTCGACCAGAACATCGATGTGATGAAGTGGGAAGTCATCCTTGGGGCTTGCCCGGTTCAGATCTCTAATCAACACACATCTGTACCTTACCTTCCTTCTTAGGTACCGGAACAACGTTGCAACCCACTGTGGATATATAGTGATAGCTAAGAATCATGCGTCGAACTGTTTCATGACTTCTGCCTTGATCTTCTCTGACATTTCAGGGCGCATACGAAGAACCTTCTATTTAATCAAAGGACAATCTTCTTTAGTCGGCAGGCGATGTACCACAATATCAGTGTCCAAACCAGGCATGTCTTCATAGGATCAGGCGAAGATCTCGACATAATTGTGCAACATCTGTATCAACCTCTGTTTGACGCTAAGATCCATATTTGCACCTATTTTAACCTCTTTTCTGTCTTCCTCGGTACCCAAGTTCACTGTCTCAACCGGCTCCTCATGAGGTTGTATGGCCCTTTCTTCCTGCTGTAATAGTCTAGCAAGTTCTCCAGGCACCTCACAATCATCCTCACCTTCGTCCTCGGCTTGGTTGATCGGAT
Organism: Vicia faba; assembly: GCA_948472305.1. Taxonomy (NCBI): domain Eukaryota; kingdom Viridiplantae; phylum Streptophyta; class Magnoliopsida; order Fabales; family Fabaceae; genus Vicia; species Vicia faba. Next base: position 225,354,279 of record OX451738.1, read on the forward strand.
TTTTGAAGTCATAACTGGAAATAGCAGAGCTGTTATCAATGGGATCCAGAGTTGATATGGATCTGCATTATGATACGTGAGTGTGTGTAAGAGAATAGCTGTTTCAATAAAGTAAAAAACAAAAAACAAAAACAGAGAGCGCAAAATTTGTATGCAAGAAACGTCCAATGCTTTATTAATGATATATGAAATGACAAATAATGGCCCTCACAAACAAAGCCAATGTGCCTCGCGCAAGGCACATGGCCGTAAAGTTTTAAATTGTTTATTACAAATCTTAAAACAAGTAAGTCAATTACTGTGGAATAAAAGAAACTGGTATAAAGTACCTAACCGTCCAGTTACTCGGTCCACCGTTGATAGTTGAGTAGATCCAGCTGTCAATATCTGAGTCCTCATTGCTGTCTTCAATGACATTAATTCCCCGATTATTGATGTATAGGGGAGGTCTTCCAGCCCCAGCGTGTCGAACAACCCTTTGAGCCTCTGTAGTAAAGCCCAAACCAAATTTGTCCGTTTTGTGAGTGAAATCAGGGAGCTGACCGTAATTGGTACACCCACCTTCTTCAACTACAACCCTGGCGTCCTTGAGAGAAGCCATCTTTAGAGGAGGTTTGCTGTTGGTAATAGTTTCAGTCGATGCTAAGATCTGAGGGACCTCTTCGAAGTTCTGACAAGGAGTTTCTATGAATTCCCCTTCCATCTCTATGTACCAGAAGGAATTGAGGTGGCTCACCATGTACTCCTCTTCACCCTGCACTGTGACAATCTTCCCTTTTACCGAATACTTCAGCATTTGGTGGAGTGTGGAAGTAACTGCCCCAGCCTCGTGGATCCAAGGATGACCCAGCAAACAATAATACGACGGCCTGAGATCCATCACATAGAAGGTGGACCCAAAAGTCTGAGAACCCACTTTGACAGGGATGTCCCCCTCCCCATGCAACATTCTCTTCGATCTGTCAAAAGCCCTTACCACAACGTTATTAGGCTTCATGGTCAAACCCTCGCAATCTAACTGGTCCAATGCCTTCATAGGAAAGACATTCAGCGAAGACCCAATATCTACCAACACATGAGCCATAGTGGTGCCCCTGCATTCAATCAAGATATGCAGAGCATCATTATGCTTCATTCCCTTTGGTGTTAAGTCTGCATCTGAAAAACCCAGCCCATTATCAGCAGTTAGGTTGGCCACACAATCTTGGAACTGATCAGCTGAAGTTTCCTATGGCACATGCGCAGTCTTGAGGAATGCAATCAAAGCCTTCGCATGGGCTTCAGAACACAACAGCAGAGACAACATGGATATTTTTGATGGGGTCTTCCATAGCTGCTCGACCACATTGTAGTCGCTCTTCTTAATGATTTTCAGTATTTCCTCCATTTCTTGCTTAGAGGCTTCCACAACAATTTTCTTAGGCGCCTCCGTCCGAGCAGGCTCACCTATAATTTTCTTGCCGCGGGTATCAAACGATTCACCGACAGGGGTAATAACTAGAGTAAGAACAGGAACTGTAGTTGATGTACTAGCAGGAACGATAGATGGAATGACAGTAGGTTTGTTGACAGTCTTAGGGGAAATCTCGGGAGAGAAGACCCTTCCACTTCGGGTAACTTTGTTGGTTCCGGCAATGTTACCAATATCAGGATCAACTTCTTCATATTTCAAATCTTATTTGATGCCATGATAGTACACATCGGCACCATAATGCCATGGGACAACTTCGTCTAAGACATACGGGACAGGACAAGGAACAATGATTATCAGCGGAGAAATTCTTGGAGCAGACGTAATCCTAACAGGTCTTCTCGAGGAAACCTTGGAAGGATTGGTGGAAATGGTTATAATGGCAATGTCTTCAGATGGAACAACGGGAACCAAAGTTTTCTCAAACAAAATTTCTTTGCTATCTATCAGGCGTTGAACACCTAATTTCAGCAAACAACAACCAAAAGGTAGAAACGAACACATGTGGCAACCTTCACCATAACCCGGAAATAAACCGGCCAACAACAAATTTTTCTTGACAGTCATGAGAGGAGTAGAAACTTCATCAACATAGGTAACAGACAAATCAGTATCAACAACATTAACTCCACGAGCGTGCTTGGGCATGGGAGCCGTTATGATATTTGGCTTCTCCGGAGCATCAAACTCTATTTCTTTGGCTTCAATCAAGTCTTGTACTTTGTTCCTCAGAGCCCAGCAGTCATTTGTATCATGGCCATGACTCTCAGAATGATAGGCACACCGGGCATTTAAATTATATCGGGGAGATGTAGTATTTGGATTCATGGGAGCCTCTTTCAAGGTTGCCAAGTTGGATCTCAGCAGATGAGGTAGCACTTCAGCCAATGTCATGTTGATGCGGGTAAACTGCCGTTGTGGTCTTTCCACCCTTTGTTGATTGTTTCATTGTGGAGCAACTGCAGGTCTAGGTATCATCACGGCACTTACTGTCTGACGATGTTCAGCCCTGTTTTAGCCCCTCGGGCTATAGATGGCACTGGCTTCCTTCTTACCAGCGAAAGGCTTCTTTACTGAGCTCGAAGAGGCTTCCTTCTGTATTTTTCCGCTTCGAATCCCAACTTCTACCCTTTCTCCAGCTAGAATCATCTCGGTGAAACCAGCTGATGAGCTACCAATCAAATGATTGAAAAATGGACCAGATAACGTCCCCAGAAACATATCGACCAGATCCCTATCAGACAACGGGGGTTGAACTCTCCCAGCCAAGTCTCTCCATTTCTGTGCATAGTCCTTAAAGCCTTCACTTGCACCCATGGACATACTCTGGAGTTGAGTATGATTAGGAGCAAGGTCGGCGTTGTATTGATATTGCTTGTAGAAAGCAGCAGCCAGATCTTCCCAGTTTCGAACATTGGCTCCCTCCAGCTGGTAGAACCATTCAAGCTGAGTCCCTGACAGACTATCTTGAAAGAAATGAACCCACAGATTTCTATCAACGGTGTGTGGATGGATCTTTCTGACATTATAACGGAGATGGAGTTTTGGGCAGGACACCCTATCATACTTAGCAAAAACTGGAGCTTTGAACTTCTGCAGGATGACCACTCCCGACACCAAACCCAATTCTTTGAAACCCAGTCCGGTTATCTTATGAAATTTCATGGCACTCAGACGATCTTCAAACTGCTTGTATCTATCCTCATCAGGAGGATATTGCTCATCATTGTAATCAGTATCATTCTCAAAAACTACAGGACTGGGATCCTTCTCTTCTTCCTGATTCTCCCCTTCCTTGGATGAAGAAGTCAGATCGACTTGTCGCTTCAACCGCTCTCCAAACCTTCTGCCCATATTCAGAATACCATCAACCTTCTTCTTTTTCTTCATCTCTTTCAGGATGAGGACTTTCAGATCCTCCTGCCCTTTTGCCAGACTTATGAACATTTGTTGGAACTGGGCGTTCTATGCCTGAAGGTCCTTGATGGTTTGCTCGGAATACATTTCGTGCTGAAATAAACAGCGAAGAAGATGTGAAACCTGTAATGGTACCTGTACATGTAATTTTATGAATGGGATGCGTATGCGATGATTTCAAAGACTTCGGGAAATTTAAATTTGCAAACCAAAATTAAAAAAAATTATTAGCTGAATTCAAAGTTCAAATTTCTTTTAGGCGTTACAATAAAAAACCAATCTAAAACTATAAAAGACATCAAAGTTCCAATGGATGCTTCCTCTTTGTGCCGAGATAGTCATTGAGTCCTCTTTCTTAATGTAGTTGCTTTGTGAGTTCTAAAACCTTCCTCTCCTGAGCATGGAACTGATCCCTGTAAGTATCCCGCTCCTTCATCAACTGAATCCAAGACCTCTGTAATTCCCCAAGATCAGTGGGCATATAAGGATAGAGAACCGTGTAAGGAATACCCCCTTCCATAGTGGGTTCCACAATCACTGGTAAAATGGCCACATAAGGCATCATAAGCTTCTGCGCGCGAGCTCATACCCATTGGAGGTAAGGTTCCATAGGAATGGAAGCCTTTGGCCCCAAAGCCTTGGCGCCAGATCTTTTTACCATGCCCCAAGCTCGTATGAACCTCCGACGATACTCTTGAACATCATCCTCATAGTTGAAAACAATGCCCTCGATAAGTAACTCATGGGGACCATCTCTTCGAGCGTAACCAAATTGTCGTAGAGCTAAACAAGGATTGTAGGTTATACCCCCTCTGATACCAAGTAATGGGACATTAGGGTACTCCCTGCAGCGATCAATAATAGTAGTGTTTTCCATAGCTCGGGAGCACCAGAGGATATCCATGTGAGCAAGTGATATTATCCTTTGTGACCAACCCAAACCTTCTTCATTCTTCAGTATGGACTTAGGGAGGTGAGAAATAAACCACCTCGACAGCAATGGCAAGCAACACATAAGAACCCCTCTTCTCTTCATGGTACGAGTATGGAGAGTGTGTAGAATATCTCCGAGCAAGGTAGGCACACGGTTGCGGGAGAGGAAGATCTTGATAGCATTCACATCTATGAATGAATCCGGATTAGGGAATAAGACTAACCCATAGATTAGAAGAGCCAAAACCTCCTCAAAAGCCTGAAAATCCATATCATCCCAAAACAGCTGGGCCTTGTCTATCAGAAACTTAGCTAGAAAACCCTTGACTTTGCTTCTTGTTTACCAATTGGATACCACGTCGGCCCATTTCAGATGCAAAGTTGAGGCAATGACTTTCTTGCTTAGGAACTTCTTCTAGACCTGTGAAGGGCAACTGTTCAAGAATGGGTATATCCAACAGCTGAGAGAATTCTTCCAAGGTAGGCACCAACCGATAGTCTGGAAAGATGAAGAAGTGGTGCTTGGGATCAAAGAACTGAAAGAGTACACTCATCATCTTCTCATCAAAGTTTGAATTAACCAGGTTGAGGAGTCGACCATGTCTTTTAGTGAACGCAGAAGTTTCAGAAACCCTTGATACTAGCTCTTTGAGTTGGGAAGGTATCTTCACAAAGCTGCTTCGGATGGTGATTCTATGAACGAAAGTTATGACCTGCAAAACAGAACAAAGATAAATTCCCTTGGTCTTTGAAATGGTTAGTGCAATAAGAATGGATGCTATGTTATGATGCATGATGTCATGATAAACCACAGGTATAGCAAACACAGGTATAGCAAACACAGTCAAATGACACCAAGTCCTTAGGTTTAAGGCCTGCATGAGGTTAAAGGTAGTACCCTCTTGAAGTTTAGTTGGTTTAAAACCTGTCTTGAAAAGTAACCGGGTTCTATAGGATCTCAATATCACTGACCATCCTTTATCAGACATTGTCTCAGCTCAAGCAATCTTTTCTTGCAACTGAAATATCCCGAAAGTCTGATCTCAATGAGTGTAGCATCGAGTATCAACCAATCCTCAGCTCTACACCGAGGCCGGCTATCTCACTACTTTCTAATAGCCAAGTTTGTTCAACTAAGGTTCTAAGGTCCGTTAGTGCTTCACGACACCATGTGGCGGCGCTGTATTCTCCTCGTTTCCCCACGAAGGATACTGGTACCAATCAAAGTGTCACACCAACACAGCCATCGCTTAAACCATATCAGTATACATCGTACAGTCTCCATGATCTATTGCTGTATACCTAAAAAGTGCCCCCAGATCCGGGTGTAGGATCTATAGTATCCCCAAACAAAAACCTTGAATTTAAAGCAGGAAAGACAAAACAAGGAAGCAATTTTTAAATGACCTAGATCCTAAGGTAAACCCCACTTTATGTCCCCAGCAGAGTCGCCGGTTCTGTGATACGGTGGCAGAACCGACTATTTTTACTGGTTTGCGTTTTGCGTTTTTTGTTTGCAAAATGTCGCAGTAAGCTAGAGTCTCCACCGACTTTTATTTCATCCAATCATGGAAAAGGAAAAAGAACAGAAAAACCTTTTTTCGAGATATTCTGAGTATCGGGGGTAGATTATAGAAAGGGAAGGTGTTAGCACACTTTCTATCCATGGTTTTCCATGGGCTCTTAGGTGCTTGCTCATCTTTTTAAAGTTGCTTGTGCGTGCTTGTTTTTTTGAAAACATTTTACTTCGTGATAACCCTTGTATCAGTCCTCAAGAGTGTGACGAAGTTTGTTTTGAAAATTTGTTTTGAAAGGTGTTTGTGTGAAATGTTTTTATTGAGCAAGTACTTACGATTCTACCTACTCGAAAAAAGATTGTTTGTTCTCGCTTCCTTTAGATAGTGCTATCCCACTATTAAGGAGTAGCTAGCACCCTCGTTGGAGTTGTAAGGGACATTCGAAAGGGACAAGTACAATCACTAAAGCAACATTTAGAAAACTTTAGTAGTAACCCTAGAGTCCTAAGATCTTTCCGAGGCAACATTTCTGAGGCAACATTTCTGGGGCAACATTTCCGAGGCAACATTCGAATGGGATAATTTGATTTTTTAGACTGGAGGGCAACCACTAAAATCTCCTATGCTTAATGACTGTTTTACCGAAGGCAACCGAAGTGAGGTACACCCTAGGAGTGAATATGTGAATATGAATTGTTTCAGTTATTTAATCTTTGCATATTAGGTGATCTACCGTTTTAATTTCAATTAATCTTCCCATACAATCCTATTAGCATACACATCTAGATAGTTAAATATTTGCAGGAATTTAAAGTGCGAAAAATAAACCTAGCTATTACAAGGCTTTGACAGTTACATAATTGTCTTGACGGAAAATAAAAATGCGGAAGCTTAAAACCCTAATTAAAACTATTACAAACTCGAAACAGTTACAATAATAATAAAACAAATTAAAATGCGCGTGACAAATTAAATGCGAGAAAAAATTAGAACCCTAAAAATCTAATTGAAAAAATATTTAAGTTATTATTTTGAGAAAAGACTTAATTAGGTTATGTACAATTAGAACCCTAATTCTAATAATTTTTTAATTATAAAAAGAAATTGAAATTAACCTAATTTAAAATAAATTAAATAATTCAGTAAAATATTTTGTAAAAGAGATTTTATGTATTTTTGTGGTTTTTATTTGAGAGAAAAAAAACAATTTAATTACAAATTTAAAACCTAATTTCTATTTAATTTTAATTAAAACAAATAATCAAATAAACGAATTAACCTAATTTATTTTCAAAAATATTAATTTGAATAAATAATATTTAATTCTGTATTTTTGTGATTTTTTAGTTTTATAAAAAATAACAATTTTTGTGTTAATTAATTAAAACAATTAAAGAAATTAATTCAAGAAATTAAAAAGAAATAGAAAGAAAAGCAAACTGGGCTTGTATGTTGTTAGCAAATGGGGGGTGCAAATCTGAATTAATTTGGGCCCAAGGCTGATGGCCCAACCCCTGCGCTGAATCCCATGTGCTGGTTTTTTGATGATGCACCATGATCTCTTATCTGGAGTAAGTTAGATCTCATGCTAGGCTGATCAAGTGGCTGGATGTTGGTGACGTATGGTAGACATCTGGATGAGAGCTACACATGATTTGTTGAGAGAAAATAAAATAAAGAGAAACGTTGGGACCTGGGATTGAACCCAGGTCCTTATGCTTACCAACAACACGCCTCTGCCAGCTGGGCTATGCTGGTTAGTTATTAAAGAAATAAGAATAATGTATAATATATCAAAACAAATTCCAGGAGGCTGAAACAAAAATCACGCGCGGTATTTTCAAATGAGCCAATAGGGTGATGCCAAATCACCTTCTTCTACCTCCAGCCCGTCGTCTTAGGTATATGACCTATACCTATAGACCATGTCCGTTGCTACAACCTGCGTGCTTCAAACATAAAAAATATACATGATAAATGAATTCAAAGACCAGGGATCGATTGGTCTTGATGCCACGATCATCCCAGTATCCAATTCTTGGCCCAATATTTCCTGTATCAAGAAGCCCCAAAACATGGCTTCAAACTCTAGCCATGGCAATTGTCAGCATAAACGTTGGAACATATATTAAACATAACCAATACGTTGAAAACATGATAACAAACACATATATGCCATTAAAACATGTTCATGATGCGTGAATCACAGTAATCGAATTTAGAAAAACAGGGCAAACCGTGTGACTACTACGTGATGATTCTGGACCTGAGGCGGCTTGCAATTGATTGGGATACGTTCCTGGGATGTCCATGAAGCTAATGGTAATGTTAGAACGGCTTGACTTGGCCTCTAGAATGGAAATCGAATCACCACTTTTCTTTGCAATTTTGGAGTTTGTTCTGCCTCTTTTCACGACTGCAACCTTGTCTCATGTCTTGTACATTTCCAATATATATCTAAGAATGAATTAGGGTTTTAAAATTGGATTGAATCTTTGCAATTATGAGAGATTTGATTTGATTTCCATGCTACATGTAAACTTGCTATTTTGAGCCAAATCATCCCTTTCTTGTACCAATTATGCTTGATTCCTTTTGGTTTTGATATCTCAGCATATTTTGGTTGCTAACCTGTCCAAAAACTAAATCAAAACATATCTTTGCTATTATTCACCAATTATTTGATTTAATTCAATTTTTAATTAATAAAAAATCAAAATAAGATGAAAAATGAAGAAAATAATGGATGGATGAATATTTGGGTCGTGGACCATGTTATAAGTGAGGTGCAAACATAAAAAGTTAGGCCCATTTGGCAAAAAGTGCATTTTTGAGCACATTTGACTTTTGGCAATTTTGCAAAAAAGGTCAACTTTGACAAGGCATACCTCCTCCAATTTTAACCCTAGAGAGGTTTTCTTGGACTTTTTAGAAAGCTTAGGATGTCCCCTAAGCAACCTATTTGGTCTCATCTCAATTGAGTCTTTCATGTTCATGTAAGAAGCTTTGACCCAAAAGGTGTTTTTGTTGACTTTTCAAAAGGTCCCATAATGTAGAAATTCATATCTTTTTATGAGTGCATATTTTGAACTTGTGGATGAAGGTGAGTTGCAGGGAATTGCATCCTCTTCAAAATGAGCTTTGGATGGAAAATTTCTGATGAAGCATGTGGAAGTTATGCTTGGTCAAATTTTTGTTGACTTTTACTGAGAAACCCTAATTTAGCAACTTTTGGGTTTTGATGAATTTGGAGCATTCCTTAGGGAATCATGATCAACCCTTGATCAAATAATTAAAGTCACTTAAAAATGTTGATGTTGACCAAAAATCTTGAAGTTTGATTGTATGTGGGTCACATTTGACTTTTGACCTAATATAGTCGATTCTCAAGCATCTGAGCAGTTGACTGAGCAATCTTCTTGTGCAAGGCATGAAACTTGACATGTAGGGTCTTGAGAACATATTAGGACCAAGGAGAGCATATGAGGTCTTTGGAGTCCACCTATTTTGATGAAAATGGAAACCCTAATTTGAGACACCATGCATTAAGAGAGACTTTGTCTGGTCAAATCTTGGCCAAACTTGAGCAAATTGAGGATATCTAGGAGTATGTTTTGAGTAAAATGAGAGGGAAAATATTGGGGTACAACAACTAAGATCAACATGCCACTGGCCCAAGCGCTGCAACACATGTTAAAAGCAGAGATAATTACGTTAAAGACTCCTCTCTGAAATCCCAATACTTCAGCTCCTACTTATCATCCCAATGAAAGGTGTGCATACCATTCTGATAGTCCTGGACATGACACGAACAACTGTTGGGCTCTGAAGAACAAGATCCAAGACATGATTTATGCCAAGGAGATTGAGTTCGACCCTCTAGAGGCTCCTAACGTGATCACTGCTCCTATGGCAAATCATTGAGAGCGTCCTGTTCATTTTGAATTTTCAATTGTAGTCTCTTTTGTTGTTCAAACATTTATCTATTAATGTCAAACTTTATTTCATTAATCCATTGCATATGTTTTTCTTAAATTAATCCATTCATTTTCATTATATTTAAACTATGCTTTTTACTCCCTTTATGATATTCAACTCTTGTTTTAAAAGTTGCAACCCTTTAGAGGGAGGATGACGAAAACAATGCCATAATCTCATACAGTATGCTTTTAGACATACCTTGCTGACGATGTACATGCGTTTCTTTCAATTCCTAAACACTGGAGTTATAAGGAATATAATCCCTAGTCAACCCCTTCGAGCCAAATATGTAGTGGTTTCCTTTTTTACACAAACTGAAACCTTTAATCAAAACCTGGGGCAGGGTAGTCTCTCAGTTAATTCAAACACATGTTCAGTCGCAAACTTTCACTCTGTATACAATGAATGACATCAAAAACATTCCTCTGGAATCAAAAGACGGTGACGGCCCCCTACCAAATAGGCTGTCATTATCTCTCAAGAGAAAAGCCCACTAAGTCGAAACCTACGAAGGAGACTTAAGAAAAACTGGGGCGTCCCGCTGACTGTAGTCTCAAAAACAAGAACAGTAAGGCAAAATCAGGGATAATAAATCAAAACAGGTCACTACAAATCCTCAGAAACATGGAAAATATGGAAAAAATGATTTCCTACCAACAAACTTAACTTGTCTGAACCATCACCAAAACGCCATTCCAGACTCAATTGGAGTTCAAACGCACAATTAACTGAACTTAGGACTGAAGGACATCACGAAGAACGGGCGGGTACAAATACACTTTGAGCCTTATCCTTTGTTTCTTAAACTGTGAACCAAGCCACGTTACAACCTTTCAAAGTCCTAATTGAAGCATGAGTTAGTTCGAAAGCATACTATTACAAAAGGTACCCTGACTCCTGTAAGGCTTACTCCAAATCCTGAGTTTAATTTTCTTACAAAAATTCTTTTATCTGCTAAAACGCATTTTCAAAACTTCAAGACAAGCATAAACTCTGCATTATTTGAATATCGTTGTTTGCATATGACTAATTGTTTGACAACAAAGAAATTCACACGACGAATATTCAGCGAATGAAAGCTCTCTCAGTGAACAAAATCACTTCAAATGGGATGACACTCCCAACAACAGATCTCCTGTAAGCAAGGGGGCATCAACATGATCACTGTCCAATACATCTGGGGCAATCAAGGCAAGATTCTAAGAAATCTCCCAAGAAATACCGAATAACCAGGGGAAGATTTGCATCCAAGTCACTTGGGGCATTGGACTTGAATTCCAACAAAGGGTCAAGCAAACGTTTTTCTGGCAGTGTTACAACACTTGCTACTAGGGGCAGTAACAAATCTCCGCGAAATCCCCTTCATAAGGTGATCCCCAGTCAAGTCCCCACAAAGTTGGATCTAGGAAATTCCCAGCCAGAGTTTCAATCTCTGGAAAATCTTTCTTCCCAGCTAGGTTTGGTCTCAAGAAGAACCCTCGAGGAGTTCTGCCAAAAGAAAACACCTCTTCGACAGATTGGAAACAAGGTTTATTTCCCCAACGAACGACAGGATTCCCCAACTTGAATTTGCCTCCACGAATATCCAAAATCAAGGGACCATAACTCCTCTTCCCCAATAGAACTCTATACAATCCCCAGTGAGTTACTGTAAAACCTGGGAGACAACCAGATAACAGTTAATTTCTTTGTCCCCAAAAGGTTGTTAACTCCCTTTCTCTTCCATCAAGAGATAGCTCCCCAGTAGAGCAATGGACAACTAAAACTCCTAAACTCTTTTCCCCAAGCGGAAATCAATACTCTCCATAGAGTTTTCTTGTCAAGCAAAATTAACATTCCTCAAAGGAGTTCTCCTCAAAACAAGAATCCCCAGCAGAAACATTCTTAAAAGCAAAGTCTTGAAAGGTGTGCATACTCTTCACCCCCAACGGCCGTCCGAGATTCAACTTCCCAAAACTCCCCAACACTTGTCAAGGATTTATTTTCCAAGACAAAATTACATCCCGACAATATTTAATGCATCGTATTTACATATATGATAAATGCATACAACATTATCTCACTCATTTTGAGAACATGATTACGCCATGCACTTCATACATCAGGATATTGCATACAACTAACCCTTTACCTCTTTTGGAAAGATCAGTCAATAGATGGCTTCCATCAACAATTTTCAAAAGTTCAGAGATTAATACCTGAAACAAGCCAGGACAATCATCTACACGACCACCTGAATCAATCCTACACGGGCTCCTTCTCATACACTCTTCTAGAAACAGTTCAGATGCGATCCAGAGACGAATATTATTCTGATACTTACTCCAGATTCTCTTCTAGAAACAGTTCAGATGCGATCCAGATACGAATATTATTCTGATACTTACTCCAGATTCTCTTCTAGAAACAATTCAGATGCGATCCAGAGACAGATATTATTCTGATACTTACTCCAGAATCTCTTCTAGAAACAGTTCATATGCGATCCAGATACGGATATTATTCTGATACCTGCTCCAGATTCCCTTTCGAATACAGTCCAGATACAGTCCAGATACAGATGTCCTTCTGACACTCATTTAATACACCTTTCAAATACAGTCCAGATACAATCCAGATACGGATGTCATTCTGACACTCATTCAACACACCTTTCGAATACATTCCAGATACGATCCAGATACGGATGTCATTTTGACGCTCATTCAACACACCATTCAAATATAGTCCAGATACGATCCATATACGAATGTCATTATGACATTCATTCAAAATACCTTTTGAATACAGTCTAGATACGATCCAGATATGGATTTAATTCAAAAACTCATTCAACACACCTTTCAAATATAGTCCAGATACGATCCAGATACGGATGTCATTCTGACACTCATTCAACACACCTTTCGAATACAGTCTGTGATCGGTGGAAATATAACTGACTGTTTTTTAAGCTGGTTCGCGAAATGTCGCGGTAAGCAAGAGTCTCCACCGTATTTTATGTTCTCCAACATGGAAAGGACAAAAGCACAGCAAAATTCCTTCTTTGAGAATGTTTCTCGGTTCGGGAGGTAGATTTATAGAAAGGGAAGGTGTTAGCACCCTTTCTATCCGTGGTTATCCACGGGCTCTTAGGTACTTGCTCTTATGTTTTCAAAAGATGTTTGCTTTTCAAATGTGTGTGGGTTTTGAAAAAGTTTCGTTTGAAAAATTTCTAAGTAACCCTTGTATCTGTCCTCAAGAGTGTATGAAATATTTGTTTGAAAACTTTTAGAAAGTGTAGGTGTGAAAAGTTGTTTTGTTTGTTTGAAAAGAGCAAGTACCCATGAGATCTACCTACTCTAAGGAATTAGGCTGTGTAAGAGTCCTTTAAACAGTACTATCCCACCATTGAGAGGTAGGTAGCACCGTCGTTGGAGGTATTCGGGTCAATTCGATTAAGGGACAGTGTGGTCACCGAAGCAATAGTAGGACACCTTAGAAGTAACCCTAATGTCATAGATCCTTTTTTATCCGAGGCAACCGTTTCGAGGCAACTGGATCTTAGACAGGAGGGCAACCTCTAAAACACCCTATACTTGACGACCACGTTCGAGGCAACCAGTGAGGCGTTCCCTAGGAGTGGCATGTGCTTGTGTGTTGTTTTCAGTTAAATTGTCTTGTACATGTTATTTGGTGATCTACGAGTTGTTTTTAATTTTCATCCAAGTCTTGCATGCATTTAACAGTTAGGAGTGCGGAAAATAAAGTGCGGAAATATGAATCTACGCTATTATAAGGCGCGGGTCTATACATCGCCAAAAACAAAAACCCGTTTTGGTAAATAAGTGCGGAAAGTAAAGAAAGCGGTAAACCTAATTAACTATTACATCCTCTGAGCAGATACATAAATAATCAAAATAAAAATAATGCGCGAAAGAATGAATCGGGACGTCCTTAGGGTTTTGACCCTTTTTTGAGAGAAATATGAGTTTGGGTCCTTTTTTGCAATTTAATTAAAATATTAAACCTAGTACTAATTAATTAATTAATTAAAAAGAAAAAAATGTTTTTTATGTTTTTTAAGTCTTTAATGAAAAATAAAAAGAAAAGAAATTAAAAATTAAGAAAACCCTAAGCCTAAGTTTGTTTTATTTATTGTAAAAAATGTCAAAGTTAACCTAATTAACTAATTAATTAATTTGAGTTTATTTACAAAAATAATTAAAAAGTGAGATTAATAAATAATACTAATAATAAAAATATTTGCATTTTTTTAATTCTGAATTTATTATAAAAATATTAATTTATGAGGTAATTAAATAATAATAATAATAATAATTAGTTAAAAGAAAATAAAAAAAGAAAGAAAATAAAAAGAACTAGAAACCAGGGGGGGGGGGGGTATGTTGGACCCAAGGGAGGTTTGTCTGGAAATTTCAGGCCCAATAACACAAAGCCCTTGTTGACTTCTGGGAATTGGCTATGCACGCTTTGACTGGAACGTACCATGGTATTCATCTCTGGCCCTTGGATTGCTGATTATGAACACCTGGCGCTTGGATGGTTGAGGTGTATGGTGGAACCATTAGAAAGCGCTGCATGGGAATTTGTTAGAAAAAATAGAACAAGTATTTTGGGTGGACCTGAGAATCGAACCCAGGTCCCAATGATTGCCAGACACGTCCTCTTCCACTAAGCCAACTGCACGCTTTTGTTATAATAATGGACAATGAAATGAATGTATGAAAACAATAATTATGCTGGGAAATAAATGGAACACGCGCTATTATTCAAACCAGCCAATCACACATCCACACGTAATCGTCTTCTTCCTTTTTTCCCTGTAAAACAAAAGCAGTTAGCGGGGGTTTTAAACCCCTACAAAGTGAAACTGTCAATAAAAGCGAATGGAAATCCAAGCCATATAAATATGGCGCGAGGTGTCCATTGTATTCGTCACGTTCAGTCCGTTTCAACCATGGGCATGGGAGGTTCCAATTTTGCTTGGTCAAGAAAGCCCTAAAATCAAAGTTTCAAAACCCTAGATTTCTTTAATGGCAGTTTTCGTTTCAGGGCACCATAATACAATTAATCTGTACCATTAGCTTCAGAATGATGTTAGCAATGCAAAGCAATAATCATAACATGTTAATGATGCATAAAACTTGAGTTTCGATTATGGAAAAGAGTGGGCAAACCGTATGAATGTTCTTGGGATTCTTTGGGTGTTAACACTTGATTTTGATTGCAAAAGGTTCTTTAAACCTCCAGCAATGTATTGGAATCGTTCTAAGGCTTTGAATTGGTCTGCAATATGAAAAACAGTTTCAAGCTTTCTTTGAATTTTTTGGAATTTGGCTATGGTTCTTGCAGCAGTTTTTGCACGTGTAAGGCTTTAGGATTTGCTTCAGTATTTGTATTGGAATGGAATTAGGGTACAAACTTGTCCAAGAATCCATGGAATAATGTTTTGCATCTTTGATTTCCAATCAAATATTTTTCAATCTTTTTGATTGAAAAACCTTGCCAAAATTGGATATTTTTGCCTCTTTGATGGATGCACGAAATTGCCAGCTTTCCCTGATCTTATTTTCTTCACAAAAGATTTGAAAACCATATCTTTTGAATTTTCCTACAATTAAATGAATTAAATGAATTAATATTAATAAAAATTCAATTAATTAATTAAAAATAAGAAAATAAATCAATTTAAGTTCAATGGGTCGTGCATAGGCCTTGGACAAATTTTCAAGAAAGAATTTGAGGCCCATTAGCAAAAATGAAATGTTTTGGGCAAAGTTGACTTTTGCAAATTCCCAAAAATTTCCCAACTTCTCCAATGCATATCTTGCTCAATTTTGATCATATGAACATGGTCTTTGACATTTTGGAAAGGTATTGAAGTCCTCTAACCAATTCCTTTGGTCCCATGTCATTTTGATTTACCAATCTCAAGTTATGGTCTTTGACTTAAAGTGCCCTTTTGTTGACTTTTGAAAATGACCTATAATGTAGAAATTGATAACTTTTTGTGAGGGCATTTCTTAGACTTGGAATGTGAAGATGAGTTGTATGAAATGTCATCCCCTTCAAAATGAGCATTGGATGAGATTTTTCCGATGAACCATGAAAAAGTTATGCCTTGGTCAAGTTACAGTTGACTTTTCAGCTGTCCAAAAATGGAAACTTTTGCATCTTGATGATTTTTGAGCCATGCTTGTGGAATCATGATCAAGACTTGATCAAATGATGATTGTGGCTTCAAAATAAGATGTTGATCAAATTTTTTTGACTTTTGACTGCCAAATGACCATTTTACCCCTGCAGTTGATTGTGAAGCAATTAGGGCTTTTGACTGTGCAATTGGACCTTGTGAGTCTTGAGACTTGACATGTAGATGCTTGGCAATGTATATAGGCCTATGGGACTTGTTTGGACCACTGAAAACCTCAAATTCTTTGCAAGAACCAAAACCCTAATTTTGACTGTGTTAGGAGGCAATTGGACTGTGCATTCCTTGAGTAGTCTTGAGCAAATTGAGATGATGCTTGTCAAAACTTTGAAGAATATGGGAGGGCAAATTTTGGGGTACAACAGTTGCCCCTATTAAATCTTCTTAGACCTGAGGATGTAGATTGGCTTGCGTGCCTTTCGTGATCCGAAGGTGGAAGATGATTGAACACTAGAGTGCCCAGAAATTTGCACTCGTATAGTAGAATATCAGCAGTGTGATGTCGGGAATGGGCTTACAGATGCAATTTGGAAAGATGATGGATGGGAGGATGGGCTTATAGATGCCATCTGGAGATGAGATAGAATCTTGTCGGGAATGGGCTTATAGATGCCATTTGGAAATGTGATGGATATTTGTGGAGATGGGCTTAAAGATGCCATCAGGGGTGTCGATCGCGTAAGAGATTCCTTAGCGAGAACTTCCGTACTTTGAGAAAGGAAGATGGTTTCCTGGCCTGTTACAGGGGTTGATATTCAAACTCTTTATGCAGATATGCCCTGGCTGGATACAGGTATCGGATCTACAATTGGTTGCTCACAGATGTGCCCTGGCTAAATACAAGAATCGAATCTGGAACTTCAAAAGGTTGCTTACAGACATTCCCTGGCTGGATACAGGTATCGAATCTCTAAACTCTTCATGCAGATATGCCCTGGCTGGATACAGGTATCGAATCTACAATCAAATACTCACAGATATGCCCTGGCTGGATACAGGAATCGAATCTGGAATTAGTCGTCTACAGATATGCCCTGGCTGGATACAAGAATCGAATCTCTAAACTCTTCATGTAGACATGCCATGGCTGGATACAGGTATCGAATCTACAATCAAATACTCACAGATATGCCCTGGCTGGATACAGGAATCGAATATGGAATTAGTCGTCTACAGATATGCCCTGGCTGGATACAGGAATCGAATCTCTAAACTCTTCATCCAGACATGCCCTGGCTGGATACAGGTATCGAATCTACAATCAAATACTCACAGATATGCCCTGGCTGGATACAGGAATCGAATCTGGAATTAGTCGTCTACAGATATGCCCTGGCTGGATACAGGAATCGAATCTCTAAACTCTTCATGCAGACATACCCTGGCTGGATACAGGAATCAAATCTACAATCAGTTACTCACAGATATACCCTGGCTGGATACAGGAATCGAATCTGGAATTAGTCGTCTACAGATATGCCCTGGCTGGATACAGGAATCGAATCTCTAAACTCTTCATGCAGACATGCCCTGGCTGGATACAGGAATCAAATCTACAATCAGTTACTCACAGATATGCCCTGGCTGGATACAGGAATCAAATCTGGAATTAGTCGTCTACAGATATGCCCTGACTGGATACAGGAATCGAATCTCTAAACTCTTCATGCAGACATGCCCTGGCTGGATACAGGTATCGAATCTACAATCAAATACTCACAGATATGCCCTGGCTGGATACAAGAATCGAATCTGGAATTAGTCGTCTACAGATATGCCCTGGCTGGATACAGGAATCGAATCTCTAAACTCTTCATGCAGACATGCCCTGGCTGGATACAGGAATCGAATCTACAATCAGTTACTCACAGATATGCCCTGGCTAGATACAGGAATCGAATCTGGAATTGGTCGTCTACAGATATGCCCTGGCTGGATACAGGAATCAAATCTCTAAACTCTTCATGCAGACATACCCTGGCTGGATACAGGAATCGAATCTACAATCAGTTACTCACAGATATGCCCTGGCTAGATACAGGAATCGAATATGGAATTGGTCGTCTACAGATATGCCCTGGCTGGATACAGGAATCGAATCTCTAAAATCTTCATGCAGACATGCCCTGGCTGGATATAGGTATCGAATATACAATCAAATACTCACAGATATGCCCTGGCTGGATACAGGAATCGAATATGGAATTAGTCGTCTACAGATATGCCTTGGCTGGATACAGGAATCGAATCTCTTACCTCTTCATGCAGACATGCCCTGGCTGGATACAGGAATCGAATCTACAATCAGTTACTCACAGATATGCCCTGGCTAGATACAGGAATCGAATATGGAATTGGTCGTCTACAGATATGCCCTGGCTGGATACAGGAATCGAATCTCTAAACTCTTCGTGCAGACATGCCCTGGCTGGATACAGGAATCAAATCTACAATCAGTCGCTCACAGATATGCCCTGGCTAGATACAGGAATCGAATCTGGAATTGCGACAGTTGATAGTAATCATCTTTGGATTGACCTTTTCCTGAAAAGGCAAAGCATTAGTTGTATGCAATGTCATGATGTATGAAATGCATGATGTCATGATGTTCTCAAGAATAAATGAGATTGTGTGCTTATGATGCGTATATGCATGCGTCATGGTGTATGATAATGTGATGTTTATGAATGTATTTTCCTCTAGGAAAACAAATCCTTGACGAATGCCGGGAATTTGTTGAATCCTGGGCTGCTGTTGAAGAGTAGAGCTCTTCGTTTCTGCTGGGGATGATGATTGCGAGAATAAACCGGTAGGAGAAGATGACTCCGTTGGGGAATAAACTTGTTGGAGATATTACTCTGTGGGGAATTACTCTGTGGGAAGAGATACTTCGCTGAGATTTTGATGATAACTCCGTTGGGGATTCCGTTGATAAGCCCTGTTGGAGGATTTGATGAACTCCGCTGGGGATAGGAAGAACTTCGCCGAGGATGGTCTTTCCATTGCAATTAGCTGAGGATAACCCAGTTATAGGCTCTGGTGGGGAATAACCTCTGAACATGGTCGGGGTGAGATACATTGGTACTCTGCAGGTGATAAGCTTCCAGAGTCTACTGGGGATAAGCTTCCAGAATCTACTGGGGATAAGCTTCCAGAATCTACTGGGGATAAGCTTCCAGAATCTACCGGGGAGATGGTTCAACTCTCTTGGGGAAACTTTTTGAACTGTACTAGGGAAGTGGCTCCACTGGGTATCTGTATTCTGCCGGGGAACAATCTTGGATTAAGACTGCCGGGGATTCTTGTAGAGGAATATCTGTATGCTCTGTTGGGGAATGTTGAGATTTGCTGGGGATATCCAACTTCCTTAAGGCTGACAGTAGACTAACTCTGCTTGGGGGGAGAGTGTTGCTGACTTTTGACTTACCCTGCGGGGCGTGGAGGTATCTTGGTTACGTTTTTCAGCTGAACCTACCTTAGTCCCTTGGTGGACAAAGCAACTAGATCGCTTAGACAACTCATTATTTCCCCTGTTTCTGATGTCACCGGTAATTAATCCTTTGTTTTGTATGCAAGTATTTATGATTAGCAATTAATGTCAAATGCATATATCAAAAATGAACATTGGACGTTCTTCGCAAGACAAAACAGAAAAAGGAAAAACAATTAGCAATTTGTATGGAAAAGTGAATTTGTATTGACTTTTGAATTTGCTTGTAAATAGGCGTTTGTGTACAAGAGGCTGACGTCCTAGTAAGAGAACGCCTCCGAACAACAGAGTTTATACAATTTTGTGAAAAGAGAAACAAAACAGCTATGTGAAAAAATAATCCCACTGGGTTCCAACTCTGCTATCGCCTTTATGTCTTCAAGTGTCTCATCACTTGGCTGCTTTAGTTGAAGATGAAGCTGACTGATCGATGCCGTCTGAATCTGATAGTTGATACCGAATTCTGGATGCAAGGTGATCCAATGAGACATAGTGTTACGCTTTATCCCTAACTTTTGCCTGGACTGCCCTTTCGGGTTTTCAGTCCACCGGGATACCCATTTTTGTCCAAGCTGCCTTTTCAGGTTTTCGACTTGCCGGGTGTATAGATTTTTTCATTTCATCCCTTATTTTTTCCCGAACCCTTTTGGTTCGCCGGGAAGCCCTTATTTTTGCCTAGGTGTATCAACCTAGCGGGTCTTTAGTTCATGCGTAGTATCTTTTTACTATGTCTGCATTAGCGGGGTGAGGAAGGTCGTCACCATCCATGGTGGTTAGAATCATAGCTCCTCCTGAGAAGATATGTTTAACCACAAATGGCCCTTCGTACGTAGGGGTCCATTTGCCCCTGGGATCACCTTGAGGTAGGATGATGCGTTTGATTACCAGGTCTCCGACTTGATACTCTTGTCGTCTGACTTTCTTGTTAAATGCCCTGATCATCCGTTTTTGATACGTTTGACCATGACAAATAGCGGTGAGTGTCTTTTCATCAATTAGGTTTAATTGATCAAGCCGAGTCTAGATCCAGTCATCTTCGCTCAAACCTGCATCTTTCATTATCCAGAGAGAGGGTATATGGACTTCAATAGGCAAGACTGCCTCCATGCCGTAGACCAAGGAAAAGGGAGTTGCCCCTGCTGACGTCCGTGCTGAGGTACGGTACCCATGAAGGGAAAACGGTAACATCTCGTGCCAATCTTTATAGGTCACTGTCATCTTCTGCACAATCTTCTTGATATTCTTATTAGCTGCTTCTACAGCCCCATTCATCTTCGGCCGGTAGGGAGAAGAGTTGTGGTGCTGTATCTTGAATTGCTCGCAGAGCTCAGTGATCATCTTGTTGTTAAGATTGGTACCATTATCCGTAATGATCCTCTCAGGTACACCGTATCGACAGATCAGGTTGTGCCGAATGAACCGTGCCACGACGTTCTTGGTTACGGTAGCATAGGAAGCTTCTTCAACCCACTTTGTGAAGTAATCAATTGCTACCAGGATGAAGCGATGCCCGTTGGATGCTGTAGGTCTGATCTCTCCGATCATATCAATGCCCCACATTGCAAAAGGCCAAGGTGATGTCAAGACGTTCAGAGGAACTGGAGGAACGTGCACCTTATCTGCATAGATCTGGCATTTGTGACATGTCCGAGAATGTTGGTAACAGTCAGCTTCCATTGTGGACCAGAAATATCCTGCCCGAAGGATTTTCTTTGCCATGGTATGCCCACTGGAATGTGTTCCGAAGGTACCTTCATGCAACTCTGCCATGATCCTTTCTGCTTCAGTCTTATCCACACAACGCAGTAAGGTTGAATCATGGTTTCGCTTGTATAGAATGCCATTGCTGAGGAAGAACTTTGCCGCTAATCTTCTCAGGAACTTCTTTTCATTAACAGATGAGCCCTCGGGGTATTCTTGAGCTTCCAAGTACCTCTTCACTTCATGATACCAAGGTTTTTCAGTTACCTCTTCAGTCTCAAGATCACAGCAATATGCAGGTTCATCCAATTTCCAGATGATGATCCGAGGAGCCTCGTTGTCCCATTTGACTTTGAACATAGAAGACATCGTAGCCAACGCGTCCGCTAACTGATTCTCCTCTCTGGGGAAGTGTTCAAAAGTTATCTCCGTGAAATGGGGGATCAATGTCAGCACACACTCTTTGTAAAGAATAAGATTTGGGTGCTTCGTATCGCACTCGCCTTTGATCTGATTGATCACGAGAGCGGAATCTCCGAAGACACTCAGAAACTTGATCCTTAAGTTAATTGCAGCTTGAAGACCCATGATACACGCCTCATACTCCGCCATGTTATTGGTGCAATTGAAACATAGCCGGGTAGTGAGTGGAGTATGAGTGCCTTTAGGGGATATGATCACGGTGCCAATACCGTTACCCAAAGCGTTTGAGGCTCCGTCAAAGTGCATAGACCATCGGGATCCTTCCTCAAGTCCTTCATCCGGTCCAGGTACTTCACAATCAGTCACTACCATGATATTCTCGTCTGGAAATTCAAAGTTCATGGACTGGTAGTCATCCACTGCCTGATGTGCCAAATGGTCTGCCGATATACTTCCCTTGATTGCTTTCTGAGTCGTGTACTGGATGTCGTATTCTGTCAAGATCATCTGCCATCTTGCTATTCTTCCAGACAAGGCAGGCTTTTCGAATATGTACTTGATCGGATCCATTTTTTGAAATTAATAGAGTAGTGTGAGTCAACATATACTGTCTCAGCCGGCGAGCAGCCCATACCAAAGTGCAGCAAGTTTTCTCGAGCAGTGAGTATCGGGTCTCACAGTCGGTAAACTTTTTGCTAAGGTAATAAATAGCGTGCTCTTTTCGGCCAGACTCGTCATGCTGCCCCAACACACACCCCATTGAGCTGTCAAGAACTATCAAGTATAAGATTAGAGGTCTCCCTTCAACCGGTGGCATAAGGATGGGTGGTTCTTGGAGATACTCTTTGATTCTGTCGAAAGCGGCCTGACATTCATCGTTCCAACGTACTACCTGATCTTTCTTCAGCAGCTTGAAGATTGGTTCACAAGTAGCAGTTAGGTGTGAGATGAATCGGGCAATGTAGTTCAGACGTCCTAGAAAGCCTCTGACTTCTTTCTCTGTCTTGGGAGTTGGCATATCTTGTATGGCTTTCACCTTGGCAGGGTCCACTTGAATACCTTTGTCGCTTACGACGAAGCCTAGCAATTTTCCAAATCTTACCCCAAAGGTGCACTTGTTCGGGTTCAACCTCAGCTTGTACAACTTCAGACGGTCAAACAGCTTCTGTAGATGGTCAAGGTGTTCCTCCTCAGTTTGGGACCTTGCAATCATATCGTCGACATATACTTCTATCTCATGATGTATCATGTCATGAAATAAAGCAACCATGGCACGTTGGTAGGTTGCCCCAACATTTTTCAACCCAAAAGGCATGACCTTGTAGAAAAAGGTGCCCCACTGAGTAACGAAAGTGGTCTTCTCCATGTCTTCAGGAGACATCTTGATCTGATTATAACCGGAGAAGCCGTCCATGAAGGAGAATACTTTATGATGAGCAGTGTTGTCAACCAAAACGTCGATGTGAGGCAGAGGGAAATCATCCTTGGGGATCGCCCTGTTCAAATCCCTGTAGTCAACACACATTCGGACCTTACCATCCTTCTTCGGCACTGGAACCACGTTGGCAACCCACTGAGGGTAAGAAGTCACTGCTAGAAAACCGGCATCAAATTGTTTCATAACCTCAGCTTTGATTTTCTCGGACATCTCTGGACGCATACGGCGAACCTTCTGTTTAACCGGAGGGCAGTCTTCCTTGGTAGGAAAGTGATGAACCACAATGTCAGTATCCAGCCCAGGCATGTCTTCGTAAGACCAGACAAAGATTTCCACATAGTCATGCAGCATCTGAATCAATCGTTGTTTCACACTGAGCTCCAGATTGGCACCAATCTTGACTTCCTTTCTGTCCGTCTCATTACCCAGATTTACCGTTTCCACTGGCTCTTCATGTGGCTGAATGGCCCTCTCTTCCTGGAGTAACAGTCTTGCAAGCTCACCAGGCACTTCACAATCATCTTCACCTTCGTCTTCGGCTAAGTTGATCGGATTTTCGAAGTCATAACTGGCAGTAGCAGAGTCGTTACCAGTGAGATCCAGAGTGGATTGGAACCTGTATAGGTGAGTGTGTGTAAATATAGCTGTTTTGCAATATATAAAGAAAGAAAGGGAGCACAAGATTTGAAATGCGAAAAACGTCCAATGCTTTTATTCATGATATATGAAAATGACAAATAATAAGCCCTCACAAATGAAGCCACAGTGCCCCGGGTGAGACACCGAGCCATAGAGTTTCAAATTATTGTTCGTTACAAATTTAAAACAAAGGAGTTCATTACTGAGTGACAAAAGTAATAGGTATGAAATCTTTGGAAGTCCAGTTGCTTAGTCCACCGTTGGTCGTTGGGTAGATCCAGCTGTCGAATTCGGATTCCTCCATGTCGTCTTCAATAGCATTCACTCCCGGGTTGGTGATGAACACAGGAGGTCTTCCAATCCTTGCTTTACGAACAGCCCTCTGAGCTTCTGCGGTGAAACCCAAACCAAACTTGCCAGTCTTCGGAGTAAAATCAGGAAGTCAGCCCTAGTTTGCATACTCACCCTTCTCAATCACAGCCCGGGCATCCTTCAAGGAAGCCATCTTCAAAGGAGAGTCTTCCTCCGTCGCAGTCTCTGCTGACGCCAATGTCGGAGGAACTTCTTCAAAGTGTTGAAAGGGGACCTCAATGAACTCCCCATCCATCTCTATGTACCGGAACGAGTTAAGGTGGCTGACCATGTACTCTTCCTCCCCCTGAACTGTCACAATCTTCCCTCTGACCGGGTATTTCAGCTTCTGATGTAGTGTGGAGGTCACAACTCCAGCTTTATGGATCCAAGGACGACCCAGCAAACAAGAATAGGACGGTCGGATGTCCATCACATAGAAAGTAGAATCAAAAACTTGAGAACCAACCCTGATTGGAATGTCAACTTCTCCATGTCTTCGACCCGTCAAAGGCCCGGACAACAATGTTACTAGGTTTGAGTTCTAAACCCTCACAATCCAGCCTGTCTAGAGCTTTTTTGGGTAGTACGTTTAATGAAGAACCAGTGTCAACCAACACATGGGCAAGAGTAGTGCCCCTGCATTCAATGGAGACATGCAGGGCGTCATTATGGTTCTTTCCTTTGGCAGTTAGATCGGCGTCAGAGAAACCCAACCCATTATCAGCAGTCAAGTTGGCCACACAATCGGTAAATTGATCAGCAGACGTTTCTTGTGGCACATGGGCCGTCTTCAGGAAGGAAATCAGGGCCTTGGCATGGGCCTCTGAACACAACAACAGTGATAGCATAGAAATTTTAGAGGGGGTGTGCCCCAGCTGCTCAACTACATTGAAATCACTCTTCTTAATGATCTTAAGAATCTCTTCCATCTCTTGCTGGGAAGCTTCAACATTGGTTGTCTTTGGTGCCTCCGTCAGGGTAGGCACATCAGTAGCAATCCCTTTGCCCCGAGCGTCAGATGACTCGGCAGCAGGGGTAGAAACAGGAACTTGGTCAGGAAGGGAAGCAGGCACACTGGCAGGTGTGATGACAAGAGGTCTCTGAATAGCTGGTGGTGCAATATCTGGTGAGAAGAGTCTACCACTGTGAGTGACTTTGGCAGGCCCGGTGATGTTGGTGACGCCGGTACTGGTATCGAACTCTTGTTTTACTCCGAGCACATAAACATCTGCCCCATAGTGCCACGGGACAGCTTTGTCAGACTTATAAGGGAGGGGCCCCGGAACAGTAATGATGATAGGAGCAATCTTCTGAGTAGACATGATTTTGGCAGGCTTCTTTGAGGGAGCCTTAGGAGGGTTGTTGAAAATAGTGACAACAGAAACTTCTTCGGTACAGACAGCAGGAACAACAATCTTTTTTAATAAAATCTCTTTGCTATCCATCAGGTTTTTGACGCCTGACTTCAGCAAAGGGCAACCAGCAGGTGAAACAGCACATAGAAGGCAACCTTTACTACATCCCGGAAATAAACCAGCTAGCAACAGGTTCCTCTTGACAGTTAACAACGGAGTAACAATATCATCCATAGAGGCTACATACCGGTCTTCTTCCACAACATTCACTCCATGCTGGGGCATGGGAGCAGTCACAACATTGGGTCTTTCGGGCGCCTCGAATTGTATTTCTTTAGCATCAATAAGGTCCTGAACCTTATTCCTTAGAGCCCAACAATCATCAGTAGAATGCCCCGGGCTATCAGAGTGATAAGCGCAGCGGGCATTGGGGTTGTACTTTGGGGAGGTGGTGTTCACTACCTTCGGAGCTTCTTTGACATTTACCAGATTGGTTGACAGCAGTTGCGGCAATATCTGAGAGAGGGTCATACTGAGCCGAGTGTACTGCCTTTTGGGTCTCTCACCCCTTGGTTGGTTATATTGCTGAGGAGCAGCAGCAGGCTTAGAAATAACCACCGCGTTGACAGCTTGGCGGCGTTCCGGTTTATTTTGTCTTCTGGGACCATACACAACACTAGCTTCCTTCTTGAAAGGCTTCTTTTTAGAACTTGAGGATGCACCTTTCTGTATCTTCCCCGACTTAATACCAGCTTCTATCCTTTCACCAGTTAAGATCAAATCTGTGAACCCAGCAGAAGAATTACCAATCAGGTGAATAAGGATGGACCAGATAGGGTCCCCAAGAACATGTCCACGAGCTCACGGTCTGTCAAAGGTGGCTGCACCCTTCCAGCCAGGTCTCTCCACTTTCGCACGTACTCCTTAAAACCTTCACCCGATCCTAGCGACATACCCTGGAGTTGAGTACGTGTAGGAGCGAGGTCGGCATTATACTGATACTTCTTATAAAAAGCAGTTGCCAAGTCCTCCCAGTTACGAATACTGGTTCCATCCAGCTGATAGAACCACTCGAGTTGAGCCCCTGAAAGGCTATCCTGGAAGAAATGGATCCATAGATTCTTGTCTGCAGTATACAGTTGGATCTTCCTTACATAAGATCTGAGATGCAGCTTAGGGCAGGAAGCCCCGTCATACTTCACAAAAGAAGGTGCCTTGAACTTGTGTAGGATCACCACCCCAGAAGATAAACCCAGATCTCCAAAATCCAACCCAGGCACATGTTGAATCTCCATGGCACTCAGACGGTCCTCTAGTTGCTTGTACCTGTCCTCAGCAGGAGGGTACTGCTCATCATTGAAATCTGTCTCGTTGTCGGAGACCACAGGACTAGGAACCCTTCCCCCTTAGGGACTGTCTTTTCCTACAGAGGAAGTAGCTTGATCAGCCTTATTTTGCAGTGTATTACCAAACCTCCGTCTAGTGTTGAATAGCACAGTCCTCTTCTTCTTCTTCTTCTTCACCAGCAGAGCTTTCAATTCCTCTTGACCTTGGGCTAAGCTCATGACCAGCTCTTGAAACTGGGCGCTCTGGGCCTGGAGGGCCTTGATAGCTTGTTCGTTGGATGATTCAGGATTCATGATGACTGCTGAAATAAACAGCGAAGAAGATTAAGCAACCTGTAGAAAAAGGTACCTGTTATGCATATGATGAATGGAATGCGTATGATTTATGTTTTCAAAGACAATCAGGATTCAACTTTGTAAACAAAAAGGAAACACACTTTATTAGACTCAACTTTAAATTGTTCAAGAAATTGCCCTTAGGTGTTACAAGAATGAAAATACTGAAAAGGAAATGAAAGCTGTAAAAGACACATCCAAAGCCCAATCAGTGCTCCCATGGCCTCCTCTTCTCAGTACGGACGTAGTCATTCAGGACCCGCTCATCCTCCAATTGCTTTGTTAACTTCTGGATCTTCTGTTCCTGCTCGTTGAACCTTTCCCAATAAGAATCCCGTTCTTCCTGTAGTTGCGCCCAAGACCTCTTTAGTGTATCAACATCAGTGGGTATCTGAGGAGGGAGAACAGTTGGAGGAACCCCGTCTCTATCATGAAATTCAAGAATGATAGGCCTGACAGCTTCGTATGGCATACCTAACTTCTGAGCAGGGATGCGGACCCATCTGTAGTAGGATTCCATAGGTAGAGAAGTCTTCGGTCCCAACTCATGTGGGTCAGCTTTATGAATTCTGTCCCAAGCCTTGATGAATCTACGACGTAGCTCGTCACTATCTACCTGGAACTCAAAACTGATGTGAGGCACCAACATCTCATGAGGCCCTGCTCTTCTGGCTCGTCCAAACTGACGGAGAGCTAAACATGGATTATAAGAGATTCCTCCCTGGGTACCGATCAATGGAACATTAGGATACTCTCCGCAACGATCAATAACAGCTACCTCATCCAAACCTATGAGAGTCCAAATGATGTCATTATCAGTGAGAGACATTAACCTATGAGCCCAGCCTCTTCCTTCTTTGTTCTTCA